>JAVMKO010000007.1:31473339-32673339 GCA_032164245.1 Sternotherus odoratus
CCAGGGGCATAGACTTGCTGCCAGCACCCCTTAGAGGCAGCCAATATTTGGATAACGTGGAATTTGTAAATCATTACCCTTTGAAATTTGAAACGGTCTGACTGATGCCAATGCGATTACAGGAGATGTTTTTCTTTGAGTAATTGCCTTGCAGACTTCAAGAAGCAAATCGGAAATAGTTCTGACAACCACCTAAACGGACTGCAATCCTGCAAGGATGCTCTGGGGGCATCGAAAAGAATTTGGGTAATAGTGTTAATCTAGTAACTGGGGTCCACGTTTACAATTACTCTTCAGCCAATGCAGACAGGGCTCCATATAACCGTATGCCCTAAATGCAGTATGGGGTCAAGCCGGCACGTCTTTAAACTGGCAAAACTCCCACCTTTGAAGTGGGTGAGCTGTTTTCTCCCAATATAGCAGGCAGCAGCTGCAGCCGTTGAAGCCTATGGGAATTTTCTATTGACTCCATAGGAGAAGGATCGGGCCCGTCTTGTGCAGTTATTATTCCCACCCACAGAGCTCATTTCCCCCAGCTTAATTAGTTAAGGGAGCAGCGAATTGTCTCCGTCCAGGTACTCAGCAGCAAATACAATGTGCACTGTAGAGCGAGGGTCCGCTCCCCCAGAATGTATCCCAGTGCACTTCGGGTGTTATGTGCTCCCTGGGCTGGAGTAGAGCTTTTGTGAAAAGCGTGGTACGGTCACTCCCGGTTTATCTGCGACAGGGGGACAGAGCACATTCATGGGATAGCTGGAGAAAGGTTCGAGTTTCAACTGATGAGATGAGGCAACCCATTGACTTTCAGATCCACGATATTTGAGTCTGTAAGAAAAAAGGAGAACGAGAGAGAAGCTGAAACAGGATTTATAATCAAGGGGCATCACATCATAAATCAAATAGAAAATAAATGTTTTTGGAAAATGCATAGCTATAGCAGGAGACTTATCATACAATGGCTAGGCTCACTGTCATTGCCAAGTTAGTGATACCCACCGTCAGGTTCAAACTGTAGACGTTTTATATTACTGCAACCATAAATACTTCCAGAATAAAGCTAAACATAGTAAGGAGCAAATCGGGTGCTTTGAGTAATATTATGTCATGTAAAATATCCAAGGACCCGTTTATGGCCCTGACATGATTGCTTTCCAAAATCACGGATTTAGCAATTTAGTACATTTTCCTGTTCCCTTGCTTTAACGTGTGATGACTGAGTTCTTCCCTTCAACGAGCCTGAAGTCTCCATAGCGCGATCGCTTATGCAGTTAGTCACCATTTTTAGCCCACGAAAGTTTATGCCCAAATAAAGGTGCCACAAGGACTCCTCCTTGTTTTTCCTGACACGGACTAACAGGGTTACCACTCTGAAACCTCTCTTAGAATTCAGTCTTTCCTTCCCCTAGAAAAGGAATTGTCTGTCTTGCATATAGAAATCTATTTTGGGGGGGGGGTTCTTTTCTGTTTACCACTTCACACTGTAATGTCTGAATCATAAAGGAAAATACATTTAAAAATATTATTTGGTGCTCACAACCAACTTGATGAGTGGGGGCTAGAGGGTACGGCCAGTATCTCAGTGCTACAAGCTAGAGAAGTTCAATTTTAATTTTTTTTTTTGCACGGTTGTATTAATACATGAAAAGTCAATACAAGATTGAAACCCGAAGTAGGGTGGGGGTGTATCCGAAGAACGCTTGGTAAGTGTGTTTTTTGTTTCGGGGGTGTTCATTCAAGTACATTCACCCTACTTCTTTAGAAATAAAAGCCAGAGGAAACAACGCGAGCACCTTCCATACTATCTAATTAAATTCTTCGGGATTTTTTTTCTTTTCTTCAAATCTAGCGTTAACGTGAGCCGTTTTCTCCGTCCGATGTTCAAATACATAGCTCCTGTCAAATACGTTTTTGGAGGGCGCCTCTAAAACTGTTGCACTCTAAACTCCCTACCGATGGACGTCTCAAACCTTGTAAACACTCGGCCGCAGAAGTACCTAGGAATTGGAGGTTGCTTGGTTTTTCTTTAAATGCCTCCCAAGACTTATCACGCCCATAAAATCTTACTTGTGATCATTGGGTGAGGGTGGGATATAGAATTTGTACTTCTATTTTTGTTCCTTCACATTACATAGCTGTTTGAAATGACTTTCACAGGAGTCCAGCGTTCAATCCTTTCCATGAACACGCTGTTTCGCGCAGGTGATGTCAAATGTTAACGTCCGTCGGATTCTCACGTGCTTAAATGGCTCTGCCCCCTCTTCACTTGCAGTCGTGTTGGGGGAGTGACCCTGGAGGCTCCTCATCTCCTAGGCTTGGCGCTTGGCTGGACATGAAAGCGGGTGGCTGGCTGGCGGGGGATTGGGAAGAAGGGAGGGGATATCTTTCCTGCCTCCGTTGTGAAAGAGGCGCTGGACCTCACAGGGCGCATTAACGCCTCCCAGACGCGCCGCGCGTGCCTCTGTCCCGCTGCGGACTCGGTGAGCGAAAGCCCGGGGCAGGCGAAGAGCGGCTCCCGGCCCCTTTCG
Source organism: Sternotherus odoratus (assembly GCA_032164245.1). Classification (NCBI taxonomy): domain Eukaryota; kingdom Metazoa; phylum Chordata; order Testudines; family Kinosternidae; genus Sternotherus; species Sternotherus odoratus. Next base: position 31,475,865 of record JAVMKO010000007.1, read on the forward strand.
CAGGAGTCGCGGAGTCCCCGAGCGCCTGTCATGTGATAATCAGGCGAGCGGCGGGGGTCTCCGCAGCGCCGGGATCGTTACAAAACCGAGCCGGAGCGCTCCGCACAGCCACAGCCACCGCAGCCGCCTCTGCGCCGCCTCCTCTCCCCGCCGGGCTCGCGGACAGCGGGGCGGGGGCTCCCTCCGTCCTCGGCACGGGCCGGGCACCGGCGCCACCCTGGCCGCGGCAGCTTGGCCCGACGTGACTGGGACAGGGCGCTGCGCCCGCTGCTCGCCGGGCCGAAGGGCAGGTTTGCGCTGAAGGCAGCAGGGACCGTTCGTCCGCCCCCAGCACCTCCCGCGAAGCGAGTCAGCGCAGAGGGCGAAGCTGGGAAACTTTCCGGCTCCGAAGAGGCGGCGGCAGCGAAAGGTCGGGGCACAAACGGCGACGAGCAGCGACCCCCCTCTGCCCGGGTGACGCTCGCCCCGCTCAACAGTCCCCGGGGCGGGCGGGCGCCGTCGGGCGCGGCCGGTTTCGGGCAGGACATCGTGCGGGGGGGCGGAGGGGAGAGCGGGGCGCGGAGCATGTGAAAGACGCTCGTTCCCCCCGCGTCTCGCCCAGGGCGCGCGGGTGAGCGGCGCGCGGCCCGGGCGGAGTTGGCGGGCGGCGGGACGCTCCGCGGGATGCAGCGGCGCCGCGAGGCAGCGATCCGCGGGACGCGGGGCGAGGGGGCGCGATAGGCGGGAGACGCGCGGCTGTCGGTCGGCGGGAGCGAGGGCCCGGGGCGCGCGCGCGGCGATGCCGAGGCCGGGGAAGAGCTCGTACAGCGACCAGAAGCCGCCCTACTCCTACATCTCGCTGACGGCCATGGCCATCCAGCACTCGGCCGAGAAGATGCTGCCCCTGAGCGACATCTACAAGTTCATCATGGAGCGCTTCCCCTACTACCGCGAGCACACGCAGCGCTGGCAGAACTCCCTGCGCCACAACCTCTCCTTCAACGACTGCTTCATCAAGATCCCGCGCCGGCCCGACCAGCCGGGCAAGGGCAGCTTCTGGGCGCTGCACCCGGACTGCGGCGACATGTTCGAGAACGGCAGCTTCCTGCGCCGCCGCAAGCGCTTCAAGGTGCTGCGCCCCGAGCCGCCGCTGCCCGGCGGGCTGCCCAAGGGCCCCGCGCCCCCGCCGCACGTGGTGCACTACTTCCACCCGCACCACGCGGGCAAGATGCCGGGCCTCGGCACCTCGGAGGCGGCCGTGGCTGCCGCCGCCAGCGTCGGGAGGCTGCCCCAGTTCCAGCCCTACGGCCTCAATGGGAGCAGCCCGTCGTCGGGCTTCAAACACCCCTTCGCCATCGAGAACATCATCGGGAGAGATTACAAGGGGGTGATCCAGGCCAGCGGGCTGCCTTTGGCTTCAGTGATGCACCATCTCGGGTACCCGGTGTCCAGCCAGCTCAGCAGCATGGTCAGCTCGGTGTGGCCTCACGTGGGGGTGATGGACTCGATGGGCAGCATGCCCGTGTCTCACGAGTACGGACCATTTGGGGTGCCCATGAAGGCGCTCTGCCACCCATCCGGCCAGACTATGCCAGCGGTTCCTGTGCCCATCAAACCCACCCCGGCGCTGCCACCCGCGTCTGCCCTCCCCGCTCTGACAGTGAACCCTTCGCAGATCTGCCCTTCTACTTCGCCAGCGTCTTCCTCCCTCCTGGAGCAGACCCCGCCAACTCCCTCCGAGGGCAAGAGCGCCCTACACTCTGTCCTAGTACACTCCTAAAGGGCACGGGCAAAGAGAGACACCTAGCCACGCGGGGTGTATTTGTAGGGGAAAGGAATATATCTGAGAAACGGGCTCTTAAATGGTTTGATTAATATAACCTATCTGGTGTATGTGTTTATATATTGTACAATCAGAGTATTGAGAGCCAGGTTTCAGGTAAGAGCTTCTATTGTTGTTAACTATTATAAAACTCAGTGATGAAAAGGTGATGTGAAAAGTCATGGTAGCTGCAGAAGTGGACTCTGGTCCATTTCTGAACCAAGTAAAGCGCTGGCTGTGCAGAACATGGGAGTGGGTCTAAAATCCAGATACATAAGAGCTCAGCAGTCAAGAGTAGAATCGGTTACTCAGCATTATATATTTTAAACTGAATAATATTTCTTCAGCCCCGATATCAAAAAACAGTGCTAAGATTCGAGATGAGAATCGGTGCAAAATAACAGAGGTAACAAAGTCCTGTGGCACCTTAAAGACTAACTATAAAGTTTTGAAGCATAAGCTTTCGTGGGCTAATACCCACTTCGTCGGATGCAAGCAGTGGAAGTCAAATAAAGGATTCTGGAGTAGTTAGGGTAAAAGGAAATTATTTTTAGAAACTTTTATTTCCTTAACCAGATAAAGGGTTGGATAAATTTGCCACTGAAATCTGATTTTAAAAATATCTGAAAGGGAAACTTGTTTGTATTTCTCTGCTGGATAGTGAGACTAATCTTTCTCTAAAAAGGACACCAAAGCAATTACCGCTGACAATGGCAAACGACAAGGGATTAAAGTGGGAAGCTCTCGATTGCAAAAGTAAATTTTGCAAAACAATAGAGAAATTATTAGTAGGAATTTAAACTGCAGCTGCATTAACAGCAAAGGGCTCTTTCAAAAATGGGTAAGTAGTCATGACTCTGTATTCTTGTTTGCAGTGTTGTTGCAGCGTAGACACAAGGTGGAGGGAGTAATCTTTTACTGGACCAACTTCTGTTGGTGAAACAAACCCGCTTTTGAGCTCGCTCTCTCTGCCCGTCACCCCCCAGTCGGTATCTACACAGGTTTTAAGGACTCGCAGAAGAGGTCCACGTAGCTCAAAATTCGTCTCTTCATCAACAGAATTTGACCAATAAAAATATTACCTCACTCAACTTGTTGCTGTATATTCTTTACATTTTGCAGTGAATGACTATTTAACCGTGGGGAAGGAAACATGTTTATAGAGGACTCTATCTAATTAAACAAATGCGTGGAACGTAGCATTGCCTGTGAACTTGTAACATGTCTCTCGATTGTCTGTTTTCTTCTCAAAATACAAACTCCCTGCAACTTGTGAGTTAAGCTTTTCACATCACCTTTTAACAACTCACAGATATTGCTATTTTATGCGTGTTGCTTGCTGTGTACTTCAGCTGAGTTTGAAAACTAAGAACTGCTGAATGAGAAGTATAAAACACAAAGATTTATTTTTAAATCACAGGAAAAGCACTTTACTGAAAAAAAATTCCATCAGAAAAGAGGGACGTTAAAAAGCAAACCTCTCAAAAGTCTCATTTTGTTTCTTTGACTGATGAATCCCAGTTGGTTTGTGAATGGTTGTTACAGTTGTCTGTCTGCCCTGCTGTACAGTACACCAATGTTTTATTAAAAGCGAGCTATTGATTTGCTTCTTCTGTTTAGGATTTTTCACTTGTCATCCCAGATGGGCATTTTCCTCGAAGAGATTTGTGCTCATAAGTTTTATGCATTAGGAACCTCCCAAACATACACAAATACATAAACGTTTCTGGTGCTGCGTTCTGATAAACATAAAAGAAGGAATTCTGTGAAAAATAAGTTTGCTATGTCATAGAGAAATTCTTCGTCTACTTCCACTTGAACAAGTTTGTTCTTAAGTTTCTACTTTTTTCTCAGCCTTAACCTCCAATATGCGCCTGCCCTTATACTTCCGCTAATGAAAGAACATGTCTTGAAGGTGTTCTGCACTGACCTGAAATCCTGCTCCTTCTTTTCTATAGTGATTCCGTGAGAAGGGTGGAAAGTAAGGAGAAAGCAAATGAAGCTGTGAAGGTAGGGGCGGGGGACGCTTGGTCCGATCCTGAGTCGGTTGAAGTTAATGGGAATTATGACATTGATTTCAATGGGTAAGGGTTCTGGTTCGCTGTGGTTTCCTCAGATAAGCCTGAATGAAATCTCCTGAGTCGTTCGTTTTAAATGATTATCGAACGGATCTGGTCATCGGGTTTGCCGGGTTCCCAGATATCCAGATTGCAGACAAGTCTTTGATTTAGAGAAGGATGGCTGGTATCTAAGCCAATTGCTTCCGCCTTCATTTGTGAGATCGATCTATTCGAAACTTCGGCTGGGACAGGCAAACCTGTTGCAATCTCCGTGGTCTAGGCTGAAAATGCATATAGTTTTCCTAAAACACATCGTGGCAGTATCTGCCCACCTTAAATGTCACTGGAATATTTCCATCCGATCCAGAAGGTGGTTTTAACTTCCAGAATCAAAATAACTCTTATTAGAGCAGCGAAGAAGAAAAAACCTGCGAATGAAGCACATATCTGTATCCCGGTTTGGAAATTAGATAGGGGAACGATGGCAGGAAAAGTTTTTCATCGCAGACATTCTGGGCAGGAATTCAGTATAAAAGTTACAAGAAATAGACACCTTCTAACTCTTTGATAGCGTCTCTTGGATTTTACACGTGAACAAACATCGATATTTCTAAAGCTACATTAGATATACATTAAGCGATACCCCCAAATGTTTTCAATTTAAATTTACTTCCGGCTCTTAAAAGTCCTATCATTGCTTTAAAATGCTCTAAAAATCGCTCTAAAAATGTGCTCTTTTCAGACTTAGCTCACTGTCTAGATTTTTCTTTTCTTTTCCTTGTTAAATCAGGACAGTTTTTAAAGCAACCCATCTCATTTTTGTATAGTTGATTGCAGCTATTTTGGCACATAACAGAAAGAAAGCTGGACGCTTTTCACTGACTTCAATGAAAGTAGGGGGCGGGGCTGACCCTTACATCGATATAGGCACTATTTTCTGATTCCCCCACTCCCCTTCCCCGGCGAACAGTACACGGGGTAAAGGAGATGAGAAATACAGAGCAGCAGAAGAAATAACCATACTGCGAATTACTTAGATCAATTTCTGAGTGGAAGCTCCATTTGATCCAACAAGAATATTGGTGCCAGAAGCAGGGGTGGAATTGTGAGAGTGTAGATGAGATATTGATCAGACAAACTCTGCCAAGGCAAGTGAAAGGGGTTGTGCTAGTAGAGGGCTTTCTAGTATGTCTAATACTCTTCCCTCAGAGAAGACTATATATAGTGTGTCTCGCAGTCAAATAACATATTCGGGGGTTGTCATGGGTTCTTATTCCAAAGTGAATCGATTTTGCCAGCCTTTAACTCATCAAATATGGCCATAAAAGGGCTGTGACTAGGGGTATGTCTTCACTACAGCATTAGTTCGATTTCCTTTATGTCGATCTTGTGAACGCGACGGCATACAGTCGATGTTGTCTGTCTTCACTACGCACAGCTAAGCACAGCAAGTCGACAGTGTCTGTCTGCAAAACTTTTGCAGGCGTCGACATGACATGCGTTGCACTCTGGGTACCTATCCCACAGTTCCCTGATCCCCCAGCAGGCACCATTTCGAGTGCAGCATTGTGGGTAGGCATTTCCAAATTTCGCGCCCTTTTTCCGCGCCGCCCACCCCCATTACAAGCGGTGCCCTGTGGGTAGGCATCCCATAATTCGCGCCCTTTCTCCGCCGAACTAACGCCATAGCATTGCAAGCATGGAGCCCGCTGACACCACGGCTGCAGTAATGGCTGTTGTGAGGACCTCGATCACGGTTGCTGAGTTCCTGCTGCACCGTCTGCAGAGGAGGAATGCGATCCGGGGAGAACCGCGCTTTCTGGAACCCGATGACAGTGAGGAGGAGATGGACGTGCACAGCGGGGACGACAGGGACACGGACGTGCACAGCGGGGACGACAGGGACACTGACGTGCACAGCGGGGACGACAGGGACACTGCCGTTTTTGCAAGTAGGGCGACTGACAATCTGTCAAAAATGGTGGCAATGGGGCAGGCTCATGCCATCGAACGCCGATTATGGGCCAGGGAAACAAGCACAGACTGGTGGGACCGCATAGTGCTGCGGGTCTGGGATGACTCCCAGTGGCTCAGAAACTTCCGCATGCGAAAGGGCACCTTCATGGAACTTTGTGACTTGCTGTCCCCGGCCCTCCAGCGCAGGAATACCAAAATGAGAGCGGCCCTTACAGTGGAGAAGCGAGTGGCGATAGCCCTCTGGAAGCTTGCAACGCCAGACAGCTACCGGTCAGTCGCGAATCAGTTTGGGGTGGGTAGGTCTACAGTGGGCTTTGCTGTGATGCAAGTAAGCAGGGCAATCGTCGAGCGGCTGCTACACCGGGTTATAAACCTCGGAAACCTGCAAGCCACAATAGATGGCTTTGCCGCCATGGGATTCCCTAACTGTGGTGGGGCTATAGATGGGACTCATATCCCTATCCTGGCACCGGACCACGAGGCCGCCGAGTACAGAAACCGGAAGGGATATTACTCAATGGTCATGCAAGCAGTGGTTGACCACAAGGGACGTTTCACCGACCTGTACGTGGGGTGGCCGGGAAAGCTTCATGACGCTCGAGTGTTCAGGAACTCTAGGGTTTTTAGACAGCTGCAGCAAGGCACTTTCTTCCCCGACCAGAAAATTTCCGTGGGGGGGGTCGAAATGCCGATCGTGATCATTGGGGACCCAGCCTACCCCCTAATGCCCTGGCTTATGAAGCCCTACACAGGAGCCCTGGACAGGGGTCAGGAGCTGTTCAACTACAGGCTGAGCAAGTGCAGAATGGCCGTAGAATGTGCATTTGGCCGCTTGAAAGGGAGATGGCGTTCCTTACTGATACGCTCAGACATCCGCGAGAGAAATATCCCCATTGTTATTGCTGCTTGCTCTGTGCTCCACAATATCTGTGAGAGCAAGGGGGAAACGTTTATGGCGGGCTGGGAGGCAGAGGCAAATTTACTTTCTGCTACTTATGAGCAGCCACACAGCAGGGAAAGTAAAAGAGCCCACCGTGAGGCCCTGCGCCTCAGGGACGCCTTGAAAGACAGTTTTATCAGTGCCCGAGATGGCGTTTGAGAATCTGCTCCCTTGCTGTGCTGTAAGCCTGCTGCCCTTGAACCCTCTTTCCCTCCCCCCTCCCCATGCTTTCCCTCCTCCCTCCCCATGCTTGCAGAGAAAATAAAATCACTGTTTGAAAAATCATGGTTCCTTTATTGGTTACTCGGAAATACAAATACAGGGGATCACTGTCTTGGTATCCTGGAGGGATCCTGGAGTCGCAGTGGGGAGGAGCGGGCAAAGGAGGGGGGGGGTGGGAAGGGTGGAGAGGAGGGGTTGGCAAGACTCAGCAGCTTTCAAAAGTTTTCCGAGAATGTCAGCCTGCTGCTGCTGCTGCTGCTTCTGCTGGCTTGTGGGGTAGAGTGGAGCGGCCCACGGAGCTTGCCCCCCCGTGTTCTCAACCCGCGTCTGGGTGGGGAAGCTATGGGAGTTGGGGAGGGGGGGAGTTGGTTACACAGGGGCTGCAGAGGTGGTCTTTGGTCATGCTGCAGCTCCACCAGAGATCGCAGCATGTCGCTCTGGTCCTCCATTATGCGGAGGAAAGCATCCATGCGTCTTTCCTCACGTTCTACCCTCTTTTGTTCAGCGGCTCTCCATTCCTGCCTCTCTCGATTCCTTGCCTCTCTCTCTCGATCCCTTGCCTCTCTCTCTCGCTTCCTTTCCTCTCTCTCTCGATCCCTTGCCTGAATCTCTCGATCCCTTGCCTGAATCTCTCGATCCCTTGCCTCTATCATTCTTTCCCTCCAGTCCGTCTGGCGGGCTGCCTCAGCGCGCGAGTTCTCCACGAGTTCAGTAAACATCTCATCGCGCGTTCGCGTTTTCTTTTTACGCTTTCTTATCTGCGGTGCACGGCGTGATGAGGAGGCAGGGGGGTTGTGAGATACTTGTTGTTCATCTGTGGGCAAGTGTGGGAAAAAGAAAGTTTGAAAGTTATGAGACAGATACATTCAAGGTTAGGAGGCAGTCTCGGACTGTACACAATGGGAGTAGTATTCCATTTGCAACCTCAGTATTCAGAGGCCTGATATGATTTCTGTACAAGGTCATGTTGTACACCTAAAACTGACTGACAAGCTCTCAGAAAATTCAGAGCATCTCAGACACATATGCGTGCCTCAGCCCAAGACGGCTTCTGAAATCACCGTGCAGCCGGCCATGGTAAGTTAAAAGTGGCGCTTGCATACTGTAGAGTAACCCCGCCCCCTTCCCCCCACCGCGTGGCTGGCTCCCACTGAAACCGCAAACTGCAAAGCAAATGCCAAAAAATCTCTTGCTAAGGGCTAAGGTCTTTTTGGGGCTCTTCAGACCGCGTGCAGACGGCTCGGATTCCCTGACAGCTAACGCTATGGGCTGGGGGGGGGGGGGGGGGCGGCGGTCAGCGTTCGTGGGGGGGGTGCTCGGTTCGTCGGTCCTCAGCAGAAAAGAGAACTTTGCAGCTGGGACTCTTTATCTCCCGACTAATTGCAGTCCGTATCTCAAACAGGCAACCCTGAATGACATCACTTTGCTGAGAATTTCTCGGAGAGATAGGGAGCGCATGCTCCTTGAGTCCATGCAAAGTCCTGGTCCATACGCCGCAATGCTAGCCTGCTCAATGATACCAGACAACCTACTACTTTCGTGGCGTGGGTTGGTGTCCTATCACGGGGGACCAGATAAGGCAGCTCTCCCCAGAAATCTGCTGCGCTGGATTCATCGCTACCTCCTGGAGAGCTTCATTGAAATGTCCGCGGAGGACTTATGGTCAATCCCGGAGTATATTGACAAACTCTTTGAGTAGAAATTGACCAGCAATGAAAGCACGCTAAGTCCTTAGGGCAAGTTACTCATTAATAAATGCTTCCTTTACAAAATCACGCGTCATGTAATCCCTTAAAAAAGAAACACTTACCCCCCTGGGAGGCTTGGGAGGGTACTGGCTCCAGGGTGACAAACAGCTCCTGGCTCTCTGGGTACAAGGGTTCTCCGCTAGGCTCCTGCTGCTCCGTGAGATTTTCTTCTTCATGCTCGTCCTCCTCGGAATCAGTCTCCTCCCTGACGATGATCCCATCGGTGGAGTCCACGCACACCGGCGCGATGGTGGTGGGGGCGCCCCCCATTATGGCATTTAGTTCATTGTAGAACCTGCATGTCCGTGGCGCGCCCCCTGATCGCCCGTTTGCCTCCTTGGCTTTCTGGAAAGATTGCCGCAGCTCCTTAATTTTCACGCGGCACTGTGTGGTGTCCCTGTTGTGGCCCCTTTCCAGCATGGCCTTGGAGACTCTTCCGTAGGTGTTGGCATTCCGTTTGTTGTTGCGGAGTTCCAACATCACGGATTCCTCTCCCCAGATAGCGATGAGATCCAGCACCTCACGAGTGGACCATGCTGGAGCTCTTCTCCTCTGGCTGGTCTCCAGGGTAGATGAGCTCATCATGGATTCCTGTGATGCTGAGCTCTGCATGGCGGCTAGTGCTGATTGCTCTGAATGGCGACTGATCAGTTCAGGTGAGCTGGCCACGCTGACCAAACAGGAAATGGCATTCAAATGTTCCCGGGTCTTATCTACCTGGCCAGAGCAGCGAGTTCAGAGTGCAGTGCAGAGCGGTCACAGTGGAGCAGTAGTGAGGCAGTCCAGAGCGGTCAGAATGGAGCATTGTGGGACAGCCTCTGGAGGCTATTAATGTCGGGTTCCGTCTTCACTAGCCCACGGTCGAGCTTGGAACGTCGAGATTAGCCTTATGCCACTGGTTAGGCTGGAGTGCCAAGATCGATCTTTAAGGCCCTTTACATCGACGTTAAGGGCATGTATGTGAAGACAGGTACACGTTTACTTCGACATAACGTCGTTAACATCGATTTAAAGTGGTAGTGAAGACATGCCCTAGGAAGGGAGGAAACAAGGAGAGAGGCACAGATGTCAATTAAGTAGAGTTACGAGACATCTACGATGCTTGACACAATGACACGCTGCTTTTGTCCGTGGTCCTAACGCCGCAGATCCGGGCTTCTGAAAAACTCCATCGCACTTCAAGGCGGTTAGCCTGGGCACAGGAGTTGCAGGATCGAGCCCAAAGGAAGCGAACCTGTCAGCAAGGCAGGCTGTAGGAATGCAGAATGCCTTGCAGTGAGGACTATCGATAGCGAGCTTTACAAAACATGATAGTGAGGGTGATTGTAAGAGGATCCTTGCCAAACACTGGTGATCTTGCTGCCAGAAATTGTCTCAGTGAAGTCAACAGGACTCGTGTGTATGAACTGAGCTGGATTTGGCCCGAGGTCAATGACCCTGACTAATCAGATCTCTCGAACACAACTGCAAACAAGTTTTTAACTGGTGTCATTTGTAATCCATCCATTTTAATACAACTAATGAACAGCTGTTGGTTTCGTCTCTTCCCCAGTAGAGCGAATCTGGAATTAAACTAATGGAAGGAGTGAGTAAAAATTCAACCCTTACAAGACCCGGGAGACATTAGCTCACTTACACTTTTATACAGAGTAGATAAATGAGATCAACCACGCCTTTCCTCGGAGCTCTCAAACAAGACATTTCTCAATACTAACATCAAATAAGGGCATGTCCAGTCCCATTCAACCGCCGAGAACCGCATCAGAGGTTCCCATGGGCGGCGTGACTATAATCTCTATTTCGGATGGATTTCCAGAAAGGTGCTGTTGCTCCCTGGCGGAAGGTATAAATACCAAGCTTTGTGAAAATGAGCGTTAATCTGATTCACTTGGATCACAATTGTACAGGCTAGTTCATATCCCCGCTGATTCATTTGATATTTCTATTCAGTCAGCCGAAGGAGATATTGGGGAGGGAGGAAGCATCTTTAAGCCACCTGTGTTTTATTAAAATCAGTGCTTTACAAACTGTATAAATTAAAAACTTAATTGCGGCTGTGACTGGCAGATATGAGAGACGATTCAAGACAAAGGGCTCAAATCCCCGCAGAGATACACCGTGCCTGACCACTAGGGGGCAGGTATGGGCTCGGTGGGGGACTACAGTCATTAGGTTGCCTCTACCATTAGAGTTCAAACAGGCCAGGAAAAACCTGGGGGGTTCATGTCTCCATTCCTGATTTAAAAAAAAATATCTGCCAATGAAATTCTGGAATGAAATCATGAGTCTCCATATCAAAAGCATGGGACATTAAAACCAGTGTTTCTATATCCTGATGCCAACTTTTCCCAACCTAGCGCTAAAAATTTCCCAAATCTGGTGAAAAATTCCCAGAGTTTGGGAATTTTTCACCAGAATTGGGAATTTTTTAGTGCTAGCTAAAAAAATTTGAGTAAAATGTTTCACCTTGGGAAATTGCAGGGCAAACTGGGAAACTGCAGGGCACATGCTGTTAAAAATTCCTGATTTCCTAATTAAAACGTGCCCTGGGAACTGCAACAGGACCAGCACCACTTCAGTCCTAAATGCTGCTAGGTGACAGTTTGACACACACAGTATCAGTTGCTGTCTCTTCCAGCAGATTGGCACATCTTTAGCTCCTGCTTTCATGTTTTTGCACGACATCCCAGAGTCACTACTGGACATGTGATGTTATGAGTGGTATGGTGTTTATAGCCTTGGGCAACAGCTGTGTGTGGGTTAACTTTGATAGACCACAACTGGATATTGGATCAGTAGAGCAGTATGTGAGAGGAAGATGTGAGAGGTGATCACCTGCAGAAATCTCCACACTGTAAATACTGTTCAAAAATAGTTCATCTGCTAAATAACAGTTTATGGAAGAAGTGGAATTGCACAATTTAGCTGTCTTTCAATAGGATGACTAACTTCTTTGGGAATCTAATACTAATCTAATACTTTTTCACTTCAGGATGACTAAATAAAGGAAAATCTTTATACATGTAGCTTGTAATGAAAAATATTTACACAACTCAGCAGAATGACCTCACAATTTAAGATTAGAAGAGCCACAACGGGGGACTATTTTTAAAATACAACTTTTATAGATTTTTTTTTTATTTCAAAGCATGTATCTGAATACCTAACCTAAATGTCATATATAATTGTTAACTAAGTTTGAACCAAAACTGGTCCCAGTGCTCATACAGTGCCAGCCCTTCATGTGAACAAAAAGCAGGAAAAATAAAATAATCCAAAAAAGGGAAAAGCTGATGAAAACAAGGAGCAACATTCTTATAGCTGTACCAGTTGAAGAGAGTTACTGCTCAGATCCCTGAAGAGAGACTCAGAATTCTACATGTAGAAGCTGTTGGTCTTCAAATTGCAGTGCAGAGTGTATCCTTTCAGCCAAGCCTTTAATGGCTGAGTCTAAGGTCCCAATCCTGCAAACACTTATGCATTTGGTTAACTTAACTATCATGGACTACATGATAGTTACATTGAAATCTCTGAGACTATTCATGTTAATGAAGTTAAACACACATGCAACTGATTGAAGGATTGAGGCCTAAATTAAGACATTGCCTCCATACTGCCATCATACTATTTTTCTGATTTATTTCCTTGTGGGTAATCATCAATTAGGGGAAGGTTACTATTTCTACCCATTGCGGGCTATTCTAAACTGGTATATTGTTTTGTGCATGGTCTCTCCAGAGGCAGTGATAATGGATACATTAAAAGTCATTAAAATGAATATGAATAAAATAATAAGACTTTTAGACTTATAAGGATTTTTTGTTTGGCATTATCCTAAAACCAAATCCATTTATGGCTCCTTTTCTGCCTAGCACTAATAGTATTTTTCCTCACTAGCATTGCTGCCATTTGTGGTAGTGACATGAACTCTTCAGAGATTGCTCCACAGCATGAACCAAAAACACAGGCATGATTTCTAGACATTAAAGAGTTAAATGGAAGTTAAAGTACTTTCACTGCTTGGTCCTTGCAATAGAAAAAAAAGTGTTCTTTCTGGTAAGCAGTCTTTGGGTCTTTTAATCAAAGCTTATAAATAGATGTTGCTGATTTTGGGGGGTATGTAATATTGATTATTATAGATCCAGAAATCTGCATATATATTCATTTATCCTTTTAGTATCCCCACTTTTCCCCCAATGAAACCTTTGTAAAATACTAATAAATGTGATCTTTTTGTGTGCCTGTAGAGTCACATATGAATATTTAGTGACTAACAGGAGTAAAAGAAAGTAAAAATTTGTTAGCCAGCAGAGCCAACACAGTTCAGAATGAATTAGATGGATTCTGTTCCCTCTTGTGCATCATCACGCCTGATTCAGAACTGAAATTAAAGTTCCATTCAGTTACACCTGTGTAAACTCTATCACAGTCAATGAGGTTGCAGAGATGTCATGGAGGGTCTAACTTGGTTTGCAGAAGCTTTAAAATTGTGAATGGAGGAGATAACTCAGGTTAGTTGTCAGAGGACAAGGTGATTTGCAAGACTGGCTATTAGGAGAAAAAAGCCTCATCTTTTTACTTGTACACAGAGTACATTTGATATGGAAATTCACGGTGCTATGGAACCCACAATGACATGGCGGTAGTAATTTTTTTAACAGTACTTTAAATACCTGTTGCATGTTACAGTATGTTGCAATAATTTGGGCTAATAATAAATAATATGGCTAGGAAATAGTACCTGTTTTGTTCATTCAAATTGTCTGACATATTAGAAATGAATTCAAAATTAGTGTTAACATTTAAGATACTGATGACTAGATGAATTAAAAAGATTAGGTTGGTACAATGGACCTTTGGCTAGCATCAGCCCTGCATATAAGAGCAGAGGTCTCATAACAAATATATATGCTGCAGCAAATCAAATAACTATTCCTCTTTGGAATGAGCCACTAAAGATTCTAACATCTTTCAACTATAGAGCACCCCGTGTGTTTGTTTAATTGAATTGATGAGTTTTTGAAATGTTAAGTTCTGCTTTGAAAATAACTGTCTGCTGTTGTTCAAACCATGCTGTTGAACAAGTGACTATCAGTTTTACAACTAGTCATCTGCATATCAGTTGTTTCAGTCTCCTACAGGCTCAAAGAGAGCTTCTGGGATGCAAAAGTAATCTGTAGATTTTATCATTGCACTCCTGGCCCCATTGAAGTCAACCAGAGTTTCACTATTGACTTCAGAGGGGCCACAATTTCCCCTTATTTTTAGAAGAACCCCAGGTAGAAAAAATGGGTTTTAAACTGAACTAGCACTGAATCATGCAGGGAAGGAGTAATGTTATTTATTACCTTTATTAATGATCTGGTAGAGTGAATAAACACCACATTAATGAATAAACACCGCTGACACTACGTTAATAGGAATATACCAATAAGGACAGAGATATACCAAGGGATCCCGAGAGTTTAGAAAAAAAGGCAGAAAATAATAAAATGAATTTCTGTATGGCCAATGTCAAGTTAATACTTTTTCTGAAAATAACTCTAAACACTGATAGAAGGGAGAAATTTGCACAGCAGTCATGCAGCTTGAGACTTACATGGATAGTGGACAGCAAATTGATGTGAGTTTGTAATGTGTTATGGCCGCAAAATAAAAGTTGAATGTAATTTTGGGTTGAATAAGTGAAAGTATCATGTCACAGAGCAGAGAGGAACTAACCGTTCTGTGCACAACTCTGCTGTGACTTGAGATACTGTAATATGGTCTGGGCTCTGGCAGAGAGATCTTCAGAGGCACAAGGGTGTAGATACTGAACAGTGTTTAGGCCATTGGTATCAATGGGAGATAGGTGCCTAAATATCTTTCAAGATCCGGACCTATGTGCCTCTCTGCCCTATGTGCCTTTGAAAAACTCTCCTCCCTGATCCCCCATTCGAAAAATATTATTAATAGATTTGAAGGGTGTTCAGGAAAGAGCAAGAGGAATGATCAAGGGGCTTCTGAGGAAAGATTTCAAGAGCTATATATGTATAATTGTATAGTTTGCCTAAGTAATTACTGTGAGTAGACATAATAGCCCACAGATATCTAAAGGGTGTGAACACGCAAGGGGGGAATTAATTATTCAGTGTGATTCATTAAGAAAGGGCAAATTTAGGCTAAACCTCCTAGCAGTGAGATCTTCTTGGGTATACCAAGGGAAGGGGTAGAAGCCCCACTTTAAAACAAGAGGGGACAAAACAATAGAAAAATTGCTGCAGAGAAAAATCTTGCACTAGCAGGGAGAGGAATTGAAAAATCTAATTGGTCCTTTAAATATTTAGTGTCTAGAATTCTGTGATGCTATAGTGAAGAACATAGGATTATAATTTAGGAAACTATTAAAATCCATCCTATATTTCTGCATAAATAAGTTTCCTCAAATTCAAAGATTCACAAACTTCAGGTTCTGGATATGAAGTGGTTCTGCAGAAAAGATGTTCCCCAGATCCTGACAAACAGTAATTAAAAAACACCACCTAAAAACACCATCAACACAATCTTATCTCCTTGTTCAGAACAGGATCTCAATAAGTAACTTTTTTACTTTTTAGTAAGGGAAACATAATCAAATCATCACTAGGGGTGTTTCAAGTGGGGTCCTACAGGGCTTGGTTCTTGGTCTAACACCATTTAATGTTTCTTAGCAATGATCTAGAAGAAAATACAAAATCATTGCTTATAGAGTTTGAAGATGACACAAAGATTGGTAAATAAAGTAGGCACATCACTTATATACATAGTGATCTGGATTACTTGGGTGCAAACAAACCTATCCAAGAAAGCTGTCACTCAGAAAAATAGTTAGAAGTCATAGTGGGTCATTTAGGAATCAAATGTATGTAAACTCTGAATGTAATATGGCTAAAAGAACTACTGTGTTCCTGCAATGCATATGTGGGTATATTGAGTAGGAGTAAGGAGGTGGCATTATTTCCATTGTATATGGTGCTGATAAGATCATTACTGGAATTTTGTGTCAAGGACTGGTGTCAACCAGGATGTTGAAAAATTGGAGCGGGCCAGAGAAGAGTTACAAGAATGATTTGAGGACTGGAAAACATGCCTTACAGTGAGGGACTTATGGAACTCAATTCATTTAGCTTGTTAAAGTCAAGGTTAAGAGCTGACTTTTCACACTCTGTAAGTACCTACATGGGGAGAAGATATCTGTTAACAGGACTCTTAAATGAAGCAGACAAAAGCATAACAAGATTCACTGGCTGTGGCTGGAAGTTTAAGCTAAACCAGTGGTTCTCAAACTTTTTGTAGTGGTGACCCCTTTCCCACACTGGGCCTCTAAGCGCGACCTCCCCAGGGGTCAGGCAGGCTGGACGTGCCTGCAGCCCACTGCGGCAGGGGCTGGGATGGGGGGGCTTCCAGCAGCCCCCCAGAGCAAGGGTCAGGATTGAGGGGGGGGTTCCAGCAGTCCCACAGAGGTGCCGGCAGCCCACCGCGGCAGGGGCCGGGCTCACGGGGGGTGCCGGTAGCCCACCTCTGCAGGGGCCAGAGCCAGGTCGGGCACATGGCAGTGCTGGCAGCCCACCGCAGCAGGAGCCAGGGCCCGGACTGGGCTAGCGGGGCCGCCAGCAGCCCACCGCGGCAGGAGCCGCGGCTGGAACCAACCTTATGAAGGCGCCAGCAGCCCACCGCGGCAGAGGCACGGGCTGTCTGCAGCAGCAGGGGCCAGATGCCAGCAGCCCACGGCAGTGGCATTGTTCTGGGCCGGCTGCTGGCAGCAGGGGCTCGCGACCCCCACAGAACTGGCTCGCAACCCCCAGAGGGGTCCCGACCCCCACTTTGAGAACCAATGAGCTAAACAAATTCATATGGAAAGCGAGGCACAAATTTTTAACAATGAGGGTAATTAACAACTGAAAAAACTTACAAAGAAATGTGGTGTATATTCCATCACTTGATGGATTTTTTTCTAAAAGCACAGCCATGCCTAATTATTTTTTACAATCTAGGATTTAGCATTGTCCAATTACTGAAATACTTCTTTCACTGATACAAGCTTTCGGAGGATGAGGATATATGGAATGGCCCCAAGATAGGCTGCTTTGGAGAGAAAAAGAGAGAGCTGCTTCAGTACATGGAATATTGTACATTTTGTAATAGAAAAAGGGAGGTCTGGAAGATTTATTTCATGGTAAAACAATATAGTAAAATATAACTGTAGAGAAATCAGTGAGTTTAAAAATGACTATCATATGTACAAACATTCTGGTATAATAAAAGGAAATGAGATTTCCATGGAATTGGGGTGGGATGAACATGGCCACCTGTTAGTAAACTGACAGACGAAATAGGTGAATCTTGAAATGTGCCCTGATGACTGAAAGACTCCTGTTTAGCCTGGTCTCTCATGCAGACTACAACTGCATGTCATTGGTTGAGACTGTTCTGCCTCTTTTTTCTACTAGATGCACTCTGGGCTATGTCAGATTGTCTTTTCCTTGCTCCAGGCAGGTGCCACTCTGAAGTGGGGAAGAGAGATAAACATTGAGACAGCTCCACCTAACAACAGACCAACAAGTTCATAACCTCATGTTAATTTACTGTGTGTATATACTACATGGATTTGGAGTGGACATTAGACACCATAATGTAGTATATTTTTATGCACAGGTGTCATTGGGAAAGTTAGACTCCAAGTGCAGACATATGTGATGATTGATATTGGGTAATGTGCTGTGCCATTTAGATTCACTGAGACCATTTCACCTCTCCATTGCAGCCCTTACAGAATTCCTCTGATATTGATGTCTCCAAGACTGGCATTCCCAGGAACATGGCTAGAATGCTCTGAATTCCAGCTATTTCTGGCTGCTGCAATGGCCTTGGTGCCATGGACTGCCAGATGTAAACTTGGGTCACCCTCAAGTTGCTCTAACATGTGCCTGAGGCCAAACAGTCTCCATTCAGTCCAGAATAAGGGAGAGACAGACGTGGAATAAAAGCACTTTTGCCTCTTCCCACTACCGCTTAGTTCTTAGCCAAATTCAGTTCCAGTGCAGAGATTAATTAGCTCCTTTATATGCCATAATTTCTGGTGGCCAAATGTCTGTATGTGACACGTGACAACATAATTAGATTACAGCCGAATAACAAAATATGTGCATACTTGCAAAAAATCTGTGATCTATGTTGACTGATGATAACTTTAGTGCAACACATGATCAGTAAAACTCTGATTGACATGCAGGAAGAGAGACTAAGAATTTCAATAGGTCTTTTGTCTAAACAAGAACTGTGGGTTTAACTGTGGGTTCACAGTCTCAGCCTATCACTGTCCTAATTCTTCATGTTTGTGTGAATACATTTTTATTGAAACGTGAAAACAGGATCATGTACAGTATTTTTGTCCAGAAGTGTTGCTTATAAGTTCATTTTTATTAATATAAATATCTGATGCTTTTTGTAGTTTATTCACTTTTGTGCCATGTGTTAGAGTCCTCCACGCTGGAGAGAAGTTTCCAGAGGTGCAAGTAAGCCGGTATGCTCCAGTACAGTGTACTGGCAAGAGCCGGTGAGCCGTACCTGACCGGCTTCCCCAACCATTTATAGGGCCTGGAGCTTCCAGCAGGGGTTGGAGCCCCGAGCCCTTTAAATTGCTACCGGAGCCACACTGCTGGAGCCCTGGGGTAGCAGTGACAGCCAGGACCCCCGGAGCTCCAGCAGTGATTTAAAGGGCCCAGGGCTCCGCTGTGGTAGTAGCTCCGGGGGTGATTTAAAGGACCCGGGGCTCCCAGCTGCCACTACGACAGCCAGAACCCCAGGCCCTTTAAATCTTGATTTAAAGGGCCCGGAGAGTTAAAGGCTACACCTCTTCCAATTGAGGCCACTCTCTGCCTAGGACTCTGGTAAGACTTTTAAGTTACTTTCACCCCTGGAAGTTTCTTATCAACATGGGACTTAACTCTGCAAGCAATCTGCTCATAGAATTAGTCCCATAAATAGCAGTCTCCATAAACTGCCCATTAAAAAAATATCTACTAATAAAACTGTGGGCCAAATTCTATTATCAATTACACCTATGCAACCCCTTTGAAGTTTCATTGGTACAACTGAGCAGAATTTGGCCTTTTGTATCCTCTAGGTTTTTCATAGAGATCTCTTTAGACTTTAATTTAAAAACAAAACACTTATAAAATTACAGCATATTTCACTGTCAAGTGAGTTTATGAAGAAAAATAAAATCAGAAACACTCCAATTTTTGTCATATTAAAGTTAATCTTTCTTAATAAAAATATTGAAGACAGTAAAGGTGGGTATTGATACTATTACTAAAACACCTGAATTGATCAGTTGCTATCTGCAGGTTGGGGCAGAATACCTGCCTCTTAGATAAGTTTTCTTATTAGCAATTGATAATCATATGAGCACAAATCACATTATAGTCACTGGGATTTAGTGATGTTTCACTTATACTATAATTCCATAACAGTTATGTAGTTTCTTGTAATGAGTTATTCCAAAATGATGCTGAAAGAGCAGTGCCAGAATAAAGCAACAAAATATCCTGTTGGAGCAAAAAAATCAACTTTTCTGGAAAGTTTTCATAACATTTGTCAAGTTTTATTAAATGGAAAACTTAAAATGGCAAGGATGTGGAATTTCATTGTGAATATTTTGTAAAGCCATAGTTGCTGATATAACGACAGAAGGACCAGACTACTGAAGGAATGGCCTAATAAATGGGAAGATACACAAGAGATGTAGAACTAAACACTGGGACCCAGATACTCAAAGATATTTAGGTTTCTAACTCCTATCAGGTTTGAGGATCTGAGCCTGAGCTCATGAAATAAAACCTTTAGGAATAAGTTCTGACACACAAGTCTGGTGGGCTGTCACCCAACAACTAGAGTTATGCTGAAGGTGGTTTTGTTCTGCAGTGTGTTTACAAAAATTTCTCCTGATAATAATGATTTTAGAACATGATAATAATCTGTATTTAAAAGTAATTTTGTTTTGATCTGATATTTAATCCAAGATTCTAACATGTTGGATAGTCCTCCATACCATTATAAAACCTACAGCAGGACTAAGGGGGAAATAAACTTAATGAGGATTTCTTCACAGAATTTCTCCATGATCTTTCTCATGGAGCTGTGAAACACACCCTAGACTCACAGATCCCAGAGACTTCCAAGAAGATCAGAGCCATTTCCATTGGTGCCCTCTGTTTCAACACTGGTTAAGTGTCTGCAAGCCCTTCCCACTTGGCATTACTAGTTCATGGCAGAATAGCTCTGATAGATTCATAGTACAAGACCCTCCCTTGGTCACAGCTGCTCTCATAAACTCTGTTATCAGGGGAGGGAGGCAACCCATCACAAGTAGATAATGAGAAAATGTGATGTGGGGTGACCAGACAGCAAATGCGAAAAATCGGGACAGGGGATGGGGGTAATAGGATCCTATATAAGAAAAAAAACCCAAATTGGGACTGTCCCTATAAAATCGGGACATCTGGTCACCCTAATGTGGTGTACTAAGACTGTGCTGGAATGCATGCTATCTCTTTAAGAGGAGGGTTTTGTAGGCTAAGGGGGTCCACGCGGAAGCCTCACATTTGATTTGGTAACCGCAGTCAGTTCTTCAGATGGACAGACTGCAGTCTGCTCTGTCTCTCTCACTTTTGGGGCTGCTGTGTGTTAGCATTCTGAATTTTAAGAAATAAAAGTAGTGTTACATTATAATCTTCCTGCAAGATTATTTATGTTCTTATCTAATTTCTTTGTGTGTATGCCATAAAACATAACAGAGAGATAATACAAACTTATGCCATTTCCAGCCCTGCAAAGGTAAAGGCACCAAACATTTCCCTAGCCCACTCAGTTCTTCCTCAAAAAACCCATTCTATTATAAAAGTGACCAGAGCTCCTAACCAAGATTAAGGTTAGACCAGGGGTAGGCAACCTATGGCACGAGTGCCAAAGGCAGCACACGAGCTGATTTTCAATGGCACTCACACTGCCTGGATCCTGGCCACCAGTCTGGGGGGCTCTGCATTTTAATTTAATTTTAAATGAAGCTTCTTAAACATTTTAAAACTCATATTTACTTTACATACAACAATAGTTAAGTTATATATTATAGACTTATAGAAAGAGACCTTCTAAAAACATTAAAATGTATTACTGGCACATGAAACCTTAAATTAGAGTAATAAATGAAGACTCGGCACACCACTTCTGAAAGGTTGCTGATCCCTGTGCTAGACAGTGTCCATGCACATAGTAAGGGACAGCGTCTTTCCTGAAGAGCTTACATTCTAAATAGTTTAGGGCTGGTCTTCACTACGGGGGGGGGGGGAGAAATCGACTGCAGATACGCAACTTCAGCTATGTGAATCACGTAGCTGAAGTTTGCGTATCTCCAGCTGACTTACCTGCCATCCTCACGGTGGCGGCGGTCAGCAGCGCGCTCCCCTGTCGACTCCAGCTTGCACCTCTCGGCAAGCTGGAGTTCCAGAGTCGACGGGGGCGCCGTGAGCGATCGATTTCTTGCGTCTTCACCAGACGTGAGAAATCGATCACTAACAGATCGATCGCTACCCGCCAATCCGGCGGGTAGTAAAGACAAGCCCTTAGACAAGGGGTGGGAAAAACAAGACATTATTCTCCATTTTACAAGTGGGGAACAAAGCAGATATAATGTGTCTTTTCCCTGGAAATTTGAGGAAGAGCCAGGAATTGCACCCAAATCCTGAGACCCTGTCCAGTGCTTTAGTGCTAAGATGATCCTTGCTCTAATAGGTATATCATTTCATCTTAACAATGGGCTTATCTTCACTATCCGCCGGATCGGCGGGTAGCGATCGATATGTTAGCGATCGATTTCTCACGTCTGGTGAAGACGCGAGAAATCGATCGACTCCGGAACTCCAGCTCGGTGAGAGGCTCAAGCTGGAGTTGACGGGGAAGCGTGCTGCCAACTGTCGCCGCCGTGAGGACGGCAGGTAAGTCAGCTGGAGATACGCAAACTTCAGCTACGTGATTCACATAGCTGAAGTTGCGTATCTGCAGTCGATTACCCCCCTCCCCCCCATAGTGAATACCAGCCCAATATTCTTAATTCAGTTTCCACAAATTTAAACATGAAATCAGCCAAAGGCTAAGAAAGAACAAAGCATTATCCATAAAAAGCTCCATGGCTGTTGTTGGTTGGAAGAAGGTTTTTTCTGAAGGAGTCATTGCTATTCTCCTGAAAGTAACTCACTGCACTTCCTTTTTCTTAGAGCTGTAGCCCTGATCCAGAAATTAGACACCTAAATACCTTTGGAGATGTGGGCCTAGATGCCCATCTGTGTCCAGGAGCAGTAATAAAAAAGCTATCCTCACTTTCCCAAATTCAGACAAATCCTCCGTTTTTCATATTCCCTTTCGTTGCCATTTTATCTGCACATTTTTCATTTTGCCTGAAATTCTTTATTAAACAAAAATCCGTTCAACAGGAAATTCTGGAGACTTACTGTGCTAAGCTAGCTAATCAGTTTTACTTACTCCTACAGGCTGTGGCCTCTAATTGATATTAGTCCTTTTCTAAGATCTATGCATGTTCAGATTTCTTTTAGAACTTGTGTTAGCCTAAATGGAAGTTCCCCTTTTCGGTGAACTGCAGTGTATGGCTCTACAGGAGGAAAGATAACTGATTTACAAGTCTCATGCACAATTAAAGTTAGTTCTAGTTGGCACTAGCACTAAGCAGCCCTTGCTAATGGTTTCTGATTTTTTATTTATATCCAGTAATTCTGCCTACCAACCTGCTCTTCTTCTTCTCCCATATCTCATACAAAATGATTTCAAAGTGCTCTTTCAACTTTTGACAGGTTGGGAATTAAGGCAGCTGTGAGAATGAAAGCAGCAGACTATCAGCAAAGGTTATTGAAAGCTTGTTAAATATTCTAATAGTCCCTCTCCCCAAGACCTGTAGAATTTCCAAGAATTGCATTGACTGCAAAATGTTTAGCAAGATCCTAATGGCCACAAAAGATTGGTAGGACCACCCAGAGTTGCAAATACTATAAGGAGCTTCAAGGGCCTCTTGCAAGATTAAAGTTGCTCCCCCCATTAACATCCTGAAAGTCTTCCATGAGGGCCTTCCCACCACCATCAAGTAATGAAAACCTTTCTTTGTAGTCTTACAAGCACTTCAGCATTACCACTGTGCCCTGATACTGGTCCAGAAGAAAATATCCCACTTGTAAGACTGACCTGACATAATGGTGTTATATCATACTGCTAAAGCCATCTTAAAACACATTCTTTCCAATCCTCACATTTCATGATTATTTGGAAAATATAATGAATGAACACACACAATTAATATTTACAACTAAGTTCTGCATCACAAAGAAACATTCAAAAGCACAATCTATGAATGAATCATTTTGAAAAGGCATTATTGATGGTTCTTCAATGGACTGTACACTAACATCTTCCTCTATGGGAAGGTATAATACAACTAGAAACTCCAATTCTAAATATTCCACAGGATGAAAATTATCAGTATCACTGATAGATTAACCCAGACAGAAAATAAACAGAAGATTAAATCATTTTATAGGTAATTAAGTATACGTTGGTGGTGGTAGGAGGGAGACATTATGTGTACCCAGTTATAATGGTACAAAGCAATATAAAATTGTCTTACATGCCCTATCGTATAATTACAAGAAGCACGAAACTTAAAAATTTAACTGTTGATTAAACAGAAGTATTAATTTGCTGTAGTGATCAACGACATATGGAAAATATTTGTTCCAGATTTATAGAAAATAAGCTTCTTTTTCTTAACCACTGATACCAATGGAATTTAGAAGAGTATAAACATTTGTATTACCAGGGTAACTGCTCCACTTTAAAGTCAAGACTTACCACTGTATTGGAGGAGAACAGAGTATAACTGCAGCTTTGTAGCCCATACAGAACTGCAGTTGATATTATTTAGAATATGAAGATATTGTGTGTTGCACGTTTCTTGTGCAGGTTGTTGAGTCTGTGTTTTGTGATTTAGGAGTTGGTTATCTTTAATCTCTTTGGTTAGGGAAGGTAAGCCTAATTCCAAAGTTAAATAAAAGAGAATAGCCAAATTTCAGTCTTCTGTAGAGAGCAATTACACTCACTAGCATTTAGTATTTGAAAAAGCTTCTGATAGTCAGCCTGAGTTATAAACTGCCCAGGAGCACTTATTTTGGCCTTTAGGAGATTAATCAACCACTTGAATTCTGATTTACTACTTAAAAAGAGAGAACTCTAAAAATCATGGGTTTGTTCTTTGCAAGTGTTAAAACAAAAAGTCTTCCTGAAACTATGTGACATAGTGAAGCTGTAAAGGTTTGTATTCATCTCAGATTATTCCTTTGTATTAATCCCAGATCACATCACCTAGCCACAGAGAATTTTCACTCTGGAAGACTTCCCTGCTGAAAGAAGCCAAGTATTTAAAGTGTGAAAAAGTTATAATTTGCCTTATATTCAAATTCACACACATACACATCTATGGCATCAAATGTACAAAAGATAAGATATACGGCATGTGGTACCTTACAAAATATGATCATAGTAAGCTTATTGCTAACAAATATTGTATTTCACCATTCCCCTCTTCTACCCTAATAACTGCTTAGTAGCCTTCCCTGCAGTCATGTGAAATAAGTTAAATTCTCATTAAAGAACCATCCCAACAACATGCATAAAAAGTCTTTGTTTAAAAGAAAAACAACATATTAACTTGTAGAACAAAGCCCACAAACAGTCCTTTAGCACATTTGGGAAGATTAGGGCTTAATGTACAATCCTTTGGCCTGCCTGATATACTCTAGTGCATGATGAAACTCCCTCCCACCCCACTTTGCACCTGGAGCCTGGCATTTTGTGTTATAAGGAGAGTTATTTTGGTTTGGAGAGAGAAGGACTTTCATGACTTCAAACATGGACATTAGATCAAGTTTTTATCTTCTCACATAATCCTGTCTTTGATGTCACAAGACCGAAGCCTCTCAGAATAGAAAGAGAAAGCTGTGAAAAGAGGCCCCGTTAATTTATACATTTAAGTGCTGCTGTTCTAATTCGCCTGTGTAGCATTTCCATTGTTTTCTGCTTTGCATCCTAAAGGCAGGCTTACATCAGGCAATTATAAATGGTCCCTCTGAACAAATAATTGAAATTCACAAGTTGTGGGATATAGTTAAACAATGTCAGGGTTGGAGGTGTGAGGTCAGACATATTCCCAGTGACATTATTAAAGTTACAGGGTACTCATTTCACTTGTTTTGAAGGATGAGTATTTGTATTACATTAACTTTAATAGCAACTAATCAGGTGAGCTACATGAGCTAAATAACAAGCATGTGTTGATGTTTTGCCTCTTATTCCAAGGGAAAATAATGGTCATTAGCTAAAATTGCCTTCCTTATCTAGGTTTACAAAAATATTATTCAGAAAGTCTTATGGAGTATGTGCTGCAATTTGGAAAATATTTGTAAGAGGCAATTCTTTTTAACATTTAACTATATGTCAAATTTGCAAAATCCTCTCTTTGCAATGGTAGTAGAGAAACAATAATAAAAAGGTGATTAACTAGATACAAAAAACATGTACTAGAGACAAATACAAGATAAATAAATTATCCTGAAACATTTTTCTTCAGACATCAGAGAACAAACATCCTTGCCCACCTTGTTTTGTCAACCTGATAAAAACCAACCACCCCTAACATAAATTATTTACAGATTAGTTTCCAGTGAATTATGTAATGGGAAGAGTTTTGTGCCCAAAAGATTCTGTTCTTAGTAAGAGCAGATTTGTATTTTTTTTCACTGTAAAAGCAGATGACGGGGGCGGGGATGAGAGAGGGGAGGCAGCTGCAGAAGTGTAGAATATATAATCTTGTCAAGGGGAAAGATGCCTTCCTAATGTATTAAGGAATTTCTCTGGGTCACAAGAGAGAATGGCTTAACTGACAGAAAACATGAGCCCCTCCAATAAGTGCTTTCAACTCTCCCCCCCCCCCCCCCCGCTTCAGGAATATATACTCACTGAATTCTCCCATGCCAAATAAACAGAATAATTTACTACCTTCTTCAAAATGCTGCACACACAACACAATTTCCTTTTTTTTTAGCATGCTGCTAAATTTACTGATTTACAACATATAGTTGGCACAGTATTGCCAACTCCAAGCATTCAAAATTCAGTGGGACCCCCCAAAATCATGAGAGTGACTTAAAAATAATAAATGTTGGGTCCCTTTTATTTGTCTTCCAAGTTTTGATTCTTTAGGGTTCAGGTTTTAAAGCTTTTCTCTGCAACCATAAGCCTAGAATGTATTTTTCTTTAAAATTAAGGCTGTAATTCTCTCATACTCACATTACTTCAGTTGCTGTGTCTCTAACAAAAACACCCAATATTATGAGACCTGGTATAAAATCCATAAATGGCATTTTTAAATAGATGCCCAATATAATATAGACCTCAATGTTTAAATATTTCATAACACATTTCATAACAATAAAAACAGTTTCATATAACACAAAAATAAATGTATCTAACTATTAGTTCAGATTTTCATTCTACTGACAAATCTTTAAAAGTGAAGGAGCATGGGAAATATATACTAGTAAGATGCTATGGAAGAAAACATTAGCGAGACCTAAACTTCCAAAGGATTGACTAATAATGACTGGAGTGTCCACAGAGACATGCCTATGGAGTGAGCACCTGCAGCAAGCAGGTCATGGGGACTTCAGGTGGAGCTGCGGAGGCTCAGCACCTCTGAAATAGGGTTGCCAACTCCCGGTTTCTCTGAGAGTTTCCCAGAATCAGGCCCTATCTCCCAGAGGCTATTGAAGCCAAACCGGGACATTTTAGGTGCTACAAGTCCAGTAGTGCAGTGGAGCTAAGGCAGGCTCCCTGCCTGTCCTGGCTCCACAACTTTCCCAGAAGCGGCCAGTGTAGCAACACATCCCTGCAGCCCCTGCGGGAGTGCCGGGGGTTTCCATGCACTGCCCCTGCCCCAAGTGCTGACTCTGCAGCTCCCATTTAGGGTGATCAGGTGTCCAGTTTTCAACCACAGCACTGCTGACCATGCTGTTGACTGTCCAGTTGGTGGCACCGCACAATGAGGCTGGCAGGCTCCCAACAAGCCTCCACACCCCGTGACTCCCGGGAAGCAAATGGCATGTCCCCCCTCTGGCTAATACGTGTAGGTGCAGCTCGGGGGCTTTACACTCTGCCCCCATCCCAAGCCCTGCCCCCACAGCTCCCACTGGGAACTGCAGCCAATGGGAACTGGGAACTGCAGCCAATGGGAGCTGTGGAGGTGGGACTTGGGGCAGGGGCAGTGTGTAAAGCCCCTGAGCTGCCCCTACATGTAGGAGCTGGATGGGGGACATGCCATCTGCTTCCAGGCACTGCTTGAAGTAAGCATCACCTGAAGCATCACCTGAAGCTTGCATCTCTGACCCCCTCCCAGGCCCCAACTTCCTGCCCTAGCCCTAATCACCCTCCTATGCTCTGAACCCCTCAGTCCCAACCTGGAGCATCCTTCTGCATCCCAACCCCCCCATCCTCAGCTCCACCCAGGGTCTGCACCCCCAGCCATAGCCCTCACACGCCCCGGTACCACAATGCCCTGCCGCAGCCCTGAACCCCCTCCTGCACTCTGCACCCCTCAGCCCCAGTCCAGAGTTCTCTCCTGCACCACAAATGCCTCATCCCTTGCCCCACCCCAGAGCCTGCACCCACAGCTGGAGCCCTCACCCCCTCCTGCAGCCCAACACCCTGAGCCAGTCTGGTGAAAATGAGTGTTGGGAGAGTGAGCAATGGGGGTGGGGGGGATGGAGTGAGCAGGAACAGGGCCTCGGAAAAGGAGTGGAGCATGGGTGAGGTTCAGAGGACAGGGGACAGGGCAGGGGTGGGACCTCGGAGAAGGGGCAGGGCAGGGATGGAGCTTAGGGAAGGGCAGGGGCAAGGGTGCTTGGGTTTGTGTGATTAGATAGTTGGCAACCCTACTTTGAATGTCAGCCAATAAGCAGCCCTAGGAAGGCTGCTGTAAGTTACACCATAGCTGTGTTGTCCCTCAGAGTTGCCCACAATCCAGATGGTTCAAAGGTGAGGCAATGTTCTTTTTGCCCCTTCCCCCTAGACTGTCTAGACTGTACTTCTTAGGAGGTACAGTGCAGGCTGTCACTCAGTATCATATATTGTACCTTTCACCCAAAGATATCAGACTGGTTTGTTATTCATTTCATGTGTTCAGTGCTGCACATAACAATGTAAAGAGAAAAAAGTGTAAAACATGAATTAATATAATTAATTAAGCCCGAAAACACCCCTGTGAGCTAGGTAACTCTTTTTAGTTCCATTTTGTGTATAGGAGGTGAAATACTGACTCCATCAAAACCAATGAGAACTTTACTCTTGATTTCAAAGGAGCCAGGATTTCACCCATGGAACATGAACATGTGATTTGCCCAAGGTAAGGCAGTAAACCAGCGGTGGGCAAACATTTTGGCCCAAGGGGAACATCGGGGTTCCAAAATTTTATGGAGGACCAGTAGGGAAGGCTGTGCCTCTCCAAATACCCTAGTCCTACCCCCTATACAGCCCTCATCCACTTCCCGCCCTCTGATTGCCCCCCTCAGAATTCCCAATACATCCAACCTCCCCTGCTCCTTGTCCCCTGACCGCCCCCTCCAGGGACCTCTGGCTCCTAACCACCCCCCCCCAGGAACCTACCCCTTATCTAAGCCCCCCTGCTCCTTGTCTGCTGACCACCCCCTCCAGAAACCCCCCCACCCTAACTGCCCCCCCCATAACCCCAACCTCTACTTGTCCTCCCTGCCCCCTGACTGCCCTGACTCCTATCCACCCTCTTACTCCCTGAGAGACCCCGAGGACTCCCATGCCCTATACAAACCCCCCCCCCCCCATTCCATGACCGTCCCCCCATAACCTCCATCCCATCCAACCGCCTGCTCTCTGTCCCTGCTGACTGCCCCCGGTACTCCCTCCTCCTTATCCGCCCCCCAGCCCCGTTACCACGCCGCCCAGCATGTCTGGCTCTGCATGGCCGGCCCGCGGGAGCTAGACACGCTGCCCTGCAGGAATGCGGAGCACGCAGCGTTACCAAAGCCACTGGCAGGAGCTACGGTCCAGAGTGCTGCCCGCGCAGAGCGCTGAGGCTGCAGGGGAGGGGAGACAGCATGGGAGTGGCCGAGGTAGCCTCCCCACCCGCGACCACAGGGGCCAGGCAGGAGAGGCCCGCAGGCTGGATGTGGCCTGTGAGCCGTAGTTTGCCCACCCCTGCAGTAAACCATTAGCAGAGTTGAGAACCTCTCAGAGCCATTGTTTTAGGCCATTTGCAGACAGAGGCAGGCAGCACCCAGATAACCTTCCAAATACAAACTGAGTGTTTCTTCACAATCATAAGGTCTAGAAACTTACTTTTTTAATGAAAACATGGACTTTGCATAACCTGAGTATTTCTTCAGGTCACACACATAGATGAAGCAGATCAGATTGGCCTGTGGGCTGGATATTCGATAATCCTGCTTTTAGCACTATGTTTCATCATCATAAAGGATACCTTGAATATTATTCTGTTCTTAAGTACTATTTAAAGTAATGCTATAATGTTTACATTGAACAAATGTCACTAAATGGAAGAATTTATAGGGAAAAATGTTTCATGCTGAAATAAAAATGATTTTTCTCTCCAGTACACTACATATAGTTAAAAGGCATATAAATGCTGTCCCCAGCTGCTCTCGGTTACACATCCTTTCTACTGTTTATGGTTCTTTTTAATGGCTATTAATTTTTAATTTCAGGAGACACATTCACTGTTTTTTCTGCACTCTGGAGGGGGGTTAACATGATTTAGACCCTAATTTATGTTTATTAGGGGTTGATGGTTCTGACTGTATTCCCACAAGAAATATTGTCGACTTTCACAAGTACCTTCTTGCTGATCATAAAACAAATATTGAACAATGACAGCAGTAAAAGAACTTCCATGTAGAATTACATGATGGGTACCAAAGTACAGGCCCACATTCTGTTCTGCAGCACACTGCCGATCAGTGTTTTTTAACCACTCTGTCCTCCAGCCCTGATCAGTGCAGACTTCTGGTGACATAGCTGTAAAAAGACCATACACGCTAGCACTCCCACTGTTGCTATGTCTGGTTATGCTGCATCAGTGCTAGAGCAGCAGGAAGAGAATTTCCTAAAATAGTCAGTGAAGCCATACCCTAGAAAAGAAGGCACTATAGGCGTGATACTGCTCCTACTGAAATTGATAAACATCCCATTGACTTCTACAGAAACAGGGAGGAGGGGGAGCTTGGGGGAGCCATAATGCTTCAGAGCTACTTAACATCCCCTCACAAATTGTTCTACTCCTGTCCACAGGATCAGTGAGGACAGTGCGGATGCTCTGTAGACAGAGTAAAGAGCTCAAGTGCCCTTTCCTCTTTAACACTGACATAGATAATAATTTATGTGATTCATTTAATAGCAACTTGCATTACAATAGGATTGTCCAGTGAGATTATTGATAGTCAAGTGGTTTGGTAGTTTACTTCAGAAGACAGAAAATACACATTTTAGTTGCTGATTTCAGTAAGTATTTTTACCATCGATAAAAAAAAATTGGTTCATTCTTTTTAAAAGAAATCTTCTCCAGTGATTTTTAATCAGATCTTGAATAGATAAATATTTTCTGGAAATAATATCTAGACTACATACCACATATTTTAATAATCATAATGCTTTGTGTGACTCACATGCGTGCATTGCAGCATTTAGTGGTGTCAATAACAGAAGAAACAGGAATGATACTTAGAATTAAGTTTTTGTTTTGGGGCTCTAAGAGTGTGATGGCAGAGCAGATTTGCCAGAGTCAAGTGGAGTGACTGTTGGATCCAGAAATTGAGTGCGGCAGGCAGTAGGTGTGCTCATTAGCCATTTGAAGCTACTAGAATGATTTCCGCTGTGGGCAAGCAATCTGGCAGGACACACCCATGACTATTCTTTGAGAGTAGAACTAATGGAAACTGAAAGAGTGGGTGTGGGGGGGTGTCCCCTTGCAAAGACTTGAGAGGAGGTTGTGGGGCTATCCCTCACACCACACACACTTTAAGGAGCTGAAGTAAAGAAGATTTGGATACTATTCCACAGATACGAGAAGGATAAATTATACCAGAGAAGAGCCCTGAGAGAGTGTATGTATAAGCACATGCCTAATTATATTTTGTGTTTGAACTTGTGATAGTAACAAGTACTAAAACTTGGGGAACCTCTCACCCTGCAAAAGTGTCTGTAAACAAGAGTTGGTATTGACAGTCTTGACAGTTGTTTCAATGGTTATAAGTAAAATGTTATTTATGTGCATATAGATATATATGGAGAGTGTAAATTTATATATATTTGGTGAAAGTCCTGAGAAGACTTAAGGTCTAGTCTGTGTCATAGCAGAGAGGTAAGATGAGGTACAGGAAAGGGGAAAGAAACATTATACCTAACATTAGCATAGTGCTTTTCCCTAAGCCCAGATATAAGATTTTAGTGTGAAAATCAATCTGACCATAATCAGGCATCTGTCATAGCTAGATCACTTGGCTGACAGCTCAGATTTATAGGGGGTCTGATTCTCCACTTCTGTATACCTGTGAAAAATGAATGCAAAGTGGGGTATAAAATGCTATCATCAGTGAAAGTGATTGGAGAATTCAAAATTGGCACTGATTCATGCTCACTTTGCACAAATGTAATTGACTACAAAAAATGCTAAGCAGTGGAGAATCAGATCCAAGGAATTTACATTTCCTTCATAATAAGGAAAACAGACATCTATATATCTGAATACTTTCTTTGAGAAGCAAGCACCGAGCTGGCTGACTGTAGCCTTTTTTGTAGTTCTGAATTTTCCATGTCTTCAATTAAACCTAGCTCTTTATATACATGAGGGTATGAAACAAGAGCTTTTGTATGAAACGGTAAGCAGTAAACATCTATTTATGTAGAACTTGCTCAAATATTTGTTGACTTTTGCAACTGGTCTTTTTAAACGTGTCATATTTTCATAAACATACAGTTTTAATTAAGGTGATTGGATTGCCATAACCTAGTTCTTTATTATCATTAGTATTTATTTATGCATTAGCGTAACTAAGCGCTTTCCAAACACTTAAGACAGTACTGATCTGAGGACTTCACCATCTAAGGATAGAGGTCAGGAGAATAATAGACAAATTGTATACAGCTTATGACAAATCAAAAAGATTCACTTTAGGCAACATGGCAAAAATAGATCTCTAAATGAGATTTAAATGTGAATAAGATAAGGGATTCGCGGATGAGATCATGGAGGTGTATCATGCTTAAGGGGCTTCATGAAAGAAGGCACGGAGGTGATTGCTTGAAAATCTGACAAATGAGCAGATGAGGATGGAATCATTGGCAGAACAGTGGGGAGGAGCTCTATACAAGGGGGGATAAGTAAGATGGGGCAGAGTTCTGTAGAGCTTTGAAGGTGGTGACAAGAATCTTAAATCTAATGATCTGATATTCCCTGGGAAACTGATGGAAGGATTAAAAAGGGGAGTTCTATGATCAAATTCATGCTTTTTGTATGGATTGAAAGAGGGTAATGTGTGTGCTTGTGAAGCCAGAGAGGAGGAGGATATTGCAGAAATCAAGACAGGGTGTAGTGAGGGGCTGAATGAAGGATTTTAGCCTGGTGGTAGAGTATAAAGAACAGATCTTGGAGATATTAAAAGGGAAAAAGTGGCAGAATTTAGAAATGTCCTGGATGTAAGTTACCAACTCTCAGAAATGCAAAGCAATTGTCTCTCAAGGGCCAACCCCTGAACTGCATTATATGCAGCGACTTCCACAAAAGCAGGATCCAACACTTCTGTAGCACAATCCCGAAAACAGCATCATAAATATGATCTAGGGTGCCTCTCAAAAGAGCAGACCCATTAAGTCGATAGTGGAGACTGCTGAAAGAAATAACTTGTAAATACATCACACCCTCTTAAACATATGACCCCATATACCTATGGGAAAATATAATTAAAATGTAGACTATCAAATCTTTCACTGCACAGAGTATTTACTTTAGATTCACTGACTTCTACAGTGAGTGCAGTGCAATTACCCTGGTTATAATGGGGATCTGAAGTCAGAAGAAGATGGGTTTCAAATGATGAAGAAAATTAAAATACGTGTATTTCATGAAATACCAGTTAATTGCATTGAAATAATGATTTGGTAGATCTCAGTCAGTTTCCTCTCCTTGATTAGCATACATTTGGCCTATGTGAGGTTGAACTCCTGTTTTTGCTAAAGTATTCATCAACAAAAGCACAAAGAACACCTCCAAAGAGAAAAGTCTGTTTTCAGAATCACAAACTCTTTATGGAGTCTACCCCAACATTTGAGTAAATTAGGCTTCAATTTGATATATAATCTCACATTTTACAAATATTGAAATCAGTGGGAATTTCTGCTTCAAAACAGATGGTGTGATATGGTCCATTCATTGCATTCCTTTTGGTAACAACTTATCCTGTAATCACACAAAAGAGAAGATGAAGTTCCCAAAAAATAAAAATAAAACCCACATTGGACCTGGTTCTCAATTATAACAAGGCTTGGGCAGCTTAAAGAGGCCTTAAATTGGATGTATGCTTTTATTCCTCTTACTGCCAGGGCAATGTAAAGGGGCTTTAATGTAAAGAAGAACCAGGCTGATGAAATAAGTATTTTAATGCATGTGAAATAGCGTTTGCATTTTACTACTGATCCAAACTCCACTGTGGCAATGCTGTCAGTAAGATGAGGAGTGGAGCAAGGGGCCCCAGAGGCAGTCTAGAGATAGAGGGTTCTTACACAGATAAATCGTTTCTGTCATATTCCTCATGAGAGATGCACATCTTTGGATATGTGCAGGTTAGAGGGTTAACCGCCCCCCCATTTGCCTGGGGAATTTGGCAAGTAATCAAAAACACTCTATTTGTGTTTTTTACATCACTGCACCTTAGTGATGACCGTGGCTTTTGCCACTCAAGTTTATGGTTTTATAGAAAGTGTGACATTAATTTGGGGTTGTTGTGTGTTGTGTTATGTGGGAAGACGGCTCTCCAGTCTCTCTTGCTCCCCAGGGCAGGCAAGTCTAAGCACTAGTCTACACTAGAAGCACTACATTGGTGCAGCTGCAGCGATGCAGCTATGCCTCTGTAGCATGTCTTGTGAGGATGCTCTGTGCGAACAGGAGAGAGCTCTCCCATAGACATAATGAATCCACCTCCACAAGAGGTGGTAGCTATGTCAGCGGCTCCCACAACACTTAGGTCAGTGTAACCTATGTCATTCAGGGGGTGGCTTATTCACACCCCTGAGGGAATGTATATTATACCGAAGTAAGTGGTAGACCTGGCCTAAGAAACTGTAAAATGCTGACTTGAGTGTGTATTGTTCTGGGAGATTTGTATTGACAAGTATGTGTAATGAATGATGGGAGGTGCTGCAGTGAAGGGGTGTATGGGTGTTGGTTTGTGGGTGGTTTGTTGATTTTCTAGTGGATGATTTGTGTGGGTAGTGAATGAGAGGTGGTTCTGCAGTGAGTGTCTGTATGTTTGGGGTTATTGTGTGTGTTGGTTGGGTGGATGGCTTTGAAGAGTTAGGAAATGCTAGACTTAAGATTTCCCATGCAACCTTAATTCAGCTCCCCTATGTGCATGTTTTGTGGGGCAGACTTTAACTAAATGATCACATACTATTTTTTCTGCAGGTCCCTTGCCGTCTTCAGTTCACGGACAATACTCACTGAAGGTGTAGCTACTCCAGTATTTCTTTTTATCCTCCTCATTCAATGTATTTTCCCTAAGCTTTATTTGTGGCATGCCATTCAAACCCTCCACTAAACAAAACATTATTAATTTCCTCCTGGATGTTTTTACGGATGCTCTTACCAAAACAACAGATTGCAATAACGCCATGAGAATAAGTACTAGTATTCCTATTTTGAGGCACAGAGCGAGTAAGGTCCAAATTGTCAAAGGTGTTCACTAATTTTGGGTCCCCAGTTTGAGACACCTAGTTCCAGATTACTTGGCATTTTTATAGAATTCAAAGCACAGCTCCAGTTGGCTTAAGTTGCAATTGTGAGGGCTCAGCACTTCTGCATACCTAGTCCCAGATATGTAATGTTGAACACCCAGAAAACATGGAACACAGTAGGTGCCCAACTGAACATTTTGGTTTAAGTGACTTGCCTAGCATCAAATAGGAGCACTGCAGCAGAGGCAGGGACAGAATCCAATTTTCCAGGCTGGCATTCAACTTTCTTAGCCTTAGGACCATCCTTTCTCTTCCTGCAGTTCCCCACCTCATTCACCGCACACCTTCCAATTTCTGACCCAAATGAGGCCGGGTTTCTATAGACAACAGTCTCCTTTGTTAAAATTTTTTGATTCATTCACAAAGCACAGTCTATCCTGTGTACTAGATAAGACAAGGACCATGTGGGAAAAAATAGTGTATGATCATGTCATTCTTGAATTACTTTTAAAAGGCTCACAACATGGCCAAATTTGGGTGTTTTTTCATGGAAACAAGAAAAGGTACCTACCTGATACCAGGGAGACCCCTTTGCCAAATTTCAAGTCCTTACTTGAACCCTACTTCAACCCTGGAGGGGCCAGCACATCTTTAAAAAATAATAATCTTATAATCAATTCATTAATCAACATGTATTTTTCCCTCATTCTGGGAAATGGGGGAACCCTTTTTGCTAAACTTAAAAAAAAAAAAAAAAAAAAAAAAAAAAAGGCTGAGGTAGACACCAGCATGGAAAATTGAGTCCAAATGATGAAAATCTTGCAAAATTATAAGCAGCTGAAAACAGTGTCTCATAATGGAAAGTGTTGGGCAAACTTAATTATAGATGTTGCTGCAATTTAGGTAAATAAAGTTATACAAATAAATTAAACCTCACAATCTGTGTGTATTCACACACAGAGAGCAGAAACCTATTACTAATAGACCAAATCTTGAAGTACTTACTAATAGATAATTTGCATTGACTTTTATGCGAGTTTTGACCTGAGTAAGGTCTGAATAAGACCTGCAACATCCAGTTCAGCGACAGTAAATCTTGAGCTTCAGGGTATTAAAAATATCATTTATAGTATAGGTGAACTTAACCCCCCCCCCCATAAAATAGTGGTTAGTATACTTGAA
Organism: Sternotherus odoratus; assembly: GCA_032164245.1. Lineage (NCBI taxonomy): Eukaryota > Metazoa > Chordata > Testudines > Kinosternidae > Sternotherus > Sternotherus odoratus. The sequence goes on from JAVMKO010000007.1 coordinate 31,511,922, forward strand.
AGACGGTAATCAAAATGTTGGGATATTTCATTTATCTTGAACACACAACCATAGTCCAGCAGAGCACAAAGGGTTGTACAGCATGTCATGGTTAAAATACATTTCAGAAATTAAAAATAAATACAAGGCTGCTTTTAGTTCTTGCTAAATCTGTTAAATATGAATGTGAAAATGAATAAAGTATAAGGCCAAAAGCAAATCACCCTGTTTTTATGAACCAGGGTCATATAATAGAAGTTACATTTGTTCCTGAGATGTGAATGGAGATGGAATTCAAGATAAGGTATTAATCATAATTAGAGTAACTATGACAGGTCTGTGGTGACAAATTCTTAACAACCAGAAAGAATGCTTATCCATAATGAACTGTTTAATTCATTAATTTCCTCATTAAAAAGGTCGCCACTTAATAAGTTCAATATAAAGTTGATATAACATTATATTTGTATTCTCTATTTTTTTATCAATTTCCATTTCAGTGGTATAGTATTCAGAAAATGAAACAAATCATTTAAAATGTATAATTGCTTGTATATATTCATACAGTAATTCCCTAAAGCTATGCTGTGGTTATAAGTTGTCAGTGTGCATATTAATTTATCATACCCAGTTGCCCCATGTTCATTTATTTGCAACTAGCCATTGAAAAGCAAATCAAAAAACACATGCTGCCTTTCTTTGAAAGTTTTATTATGGTGCAAGTAGGCCAAACGGTATATTCCATTTAGAATCCTGATGTTTGTCAGGACTCGAAAATTACTAATTATAGTCATGACTGACTTAATGTTTGTATGCATGATTATTTATGAATACATGTTATGTGCTGCATAAAATGATATTTTGTAGTTTTAATATTGAAATATTGAAAACTATTAGTTGTTTAGTAGGTGCAGGTTCAACTGAACATGGTGAATTCCATGAATTTACTGAGACATATTTCATGTCTATTAAATGTGGCAAAGATTTAAAATAAAAAATGAACTAAAATATGATAAATGTCACCCCTCAGCCAGTGGCTATATATGCGTATATTAAAACTACAATTACTTCTGCAAATTCAAACTATCCCCTGGATCAGTTTTAATTTCCCAGACAAACAGCAATACGTGCTATGCCTGGTGATATGATAGAATCATACTGCTCCCAGATGGTGCCTCCCTCCTTTCTTCAGGATATGTCATGATGTGACCTGAGGAGCTGAAGGGGGGTGTTTGCAGACTCTGTGTTCATCTCCCTCCTGTGTCCTATGCTAACAGCAAACACATAGCTGATAGCAATTAGCCTGCTGTGTGGGGCTCGTATCGCTCTGCTGATAAAGAGTTCAGCTTCTGGGTCCAGTGAAGGAGAATCTCAGCTTTTATTTTAAAAAGAGGTTTCTTGCCTTTTTCCTTGCAAAGATGGGCTCAAAAACAGCAGTGTAAACTGAGGCAAACCAATTGCTAGGAATGAAAGGAACAAATGAATATGCTCAGTGCTGCAGCAAATGCTAGGGGGACTCCAAGATTCCCTGGTCATATTTCTCCCTCCCTGCATATGGAAACGGAGGCAGTGATGTCTGAGGTGTAACGCACAGAATCATTTCATTAAATCTCTCCAACATTCTGAGAGCCAATCTAGAGTGTACAGAGTCACGTGATCATGGTGTACAGGAGTTGGGTACAAGGGAGTAGGAGTTGGGGGGGAAATAGGCCACCCCAAAAATGCAAAGACCAGTCTGAAAATGAAAAATTTCAGTCTTCTCTGTGGCTGGCACTGGGCTGGTTGTTGCTCAATCAGGCAGCTTGCAGGCCAAAGGCTCAGCCACCGTTGCTGTGCTTCTGGTAGTTGCAGGAAGGCAAACTTCCCCCCTGCATGCCCCAGTGGTGACATCGGGAGTGCATGGGGGACATCCGCCATGTGGTCTACACTTTCTGGCCACTGCAGAAGTGCATGTGCAGAAGGATGAGGCCCAGAAAAGCTCTTGCTGCACTGAATGGGAGTGCTGCAGCCAAACACTCTCCCACTGGTGCCAGTCTCCTCAGTCACAGGTTTGAAGAGCTGAGCCTGGAGCGCTGTTTCTCCCTACCTTTACCCTCTGCTACCTTACTGAGCAGACCTGCTCTCCCTAACTCCCTCTACCAGTCAAGGGAGATATACCTCCCACCCCGCGTAACAGCTTGTGGCAACTGTCAGAAGTTAATGGATACCTGCCTTTCAAACCAAAGGAGCCCCATCACCAAACCAGCATCCAACTTGGCACTTGAGGGGACCAACTCCCCTTCCAACAAACCACACTGTTGCCACAGGCCCTGTGCCAATCTGTTTGCCACTGTGAGAACACAGTTGCTAAATAGAGGAGCCACCTAGAAAAGCTTCTCTCAGCTGCTGGGGAGTTGGAAATGAGTGAAGGTGGGTTAGGGTTAAATAATGGATTTAGGGGAGAGGAAGAGCATGAAATTAATGGATCTACCAAGAATGCCTCTTTGTAGCTCCAGCTGCAGATAATCTGTGGATAATGAACTTGGCAGGTTCCCCTGTCAGTCATAGGTTCTGAGGTATGTACCTCTGTGCAGGCTGAGACCTGTATAATTAACTGACCAAATCTGGACATAGTTGCACTTTAACAACAAGTCTGAATTTAGCATTCTATTCTCTTTAGTATTCAGCAACTCTTTTTGAATATTTTATTTCTTACTCATAACTTCTGATAACCATCTAATAAGTAAAAGCAGCAGCAGCAGCATAGACAATACAGAGAAATAAACAAAAACACATTTATAAATAAAGGAGGTTTTTATGTCACAGAGGAGATCAAAATGACATTTGGCATGCTGTCTTAAGTACATAAATTCTTAAATCTTTTCTCAAGAACAGTTTTGAGTTTCTGAGGCCAAAATCTGCTTGCAGGTGCCTGATGTAACTGAAAGCAGAATTTAACAACCCCATCCTCCCACCTTCAACAGATAACTCCTAGAAGTTGAACTGGAAATAACAAATTCACTGTGCTGCAGTTGCACATAAGAACGCACAATTTATAAATGTCTCCGGTATTTTCTATAAATTGGAGGTCACTGCAAAAAGATGTTAAGATAATAAATCTATCTTATAAACATATTCTCTTGGTACTCAGCATGGGCCCGCTTGGGATCATTTGTCTCCTGTTCATTATCTTATCTGCATTATTCAGCAGCCCCGTTCATGCTCAATGGGCTTTGAACAGCTTTTAAGAGAGAGTCTTTACTTTTCACTGAAATTCTCACTTTTCTTTGTAATAAAAGTTAGAAACTAATAGCAATCTAGATAATTGATGTCAGAGTTCAGTGTACTTACATACCCCATCAGTGTTCAACTTCTAACATCTGGTGTATGTCATTTGCATTAAGATATTATATCTGTCTAAACATTTTTAATATATCTATTACAATTATATTTTGTTTTTAAAAAGTGGTGCATCTTGTTAGGGACCAGGATGTGGGTGGCCTGGCCTAGTGATCAGAGCAGGCATCAGGCCTAATGGGTGGAGCAGGCATCTAGGTCAGAGACCGGAGTTGAGGAGGGTCAGAATTCGAGTGAAGTGCCAAATACCAGAGCCACAGGTTGAGCCAGAGTCAGAACCAGAAATTGAAGCTGAAGTTCAGAGCCAGGATCAAATATCAAGCCAGAGTCTGAGGCAGAGCCTGAGCTGGTAACTAATGGTCAGAACTGAGCTGTAAGGACAGGAACTGAAAGAGAGGCAAGGATCAGGCATGGAGCGGGAGCACAGTGGAAACTAGAAGCAAAGCCAGAGGTGGAGCAGAAATGCAGGAAGCAGGCAATCACCTAGTTGCTCAAACATTTTTCTGTGCTTTCTTTTGGCTTAAATAGCATGGTTGGACCGATCAGTGGAGCTGGGCAATCCTCCAGTCAAGACTCCCATGGATGGTGCATGGGCTGAGACTGTAGTCTTGCTAGCACCAGGTGATCTGGGAACTCAGACCTGGGTTAGAGACCAGGACATTACACACCTGACACCCTAAGTATGGTATTCAAAACAATTGTGATAAATTATAAATCTATTTCATATATACAAAACTTCTGTATGAAACCAATAAATCTATAAAAAATATCTCAAACCAGCATTATACTGAAGTAAAAATTAGTTTTGAACAAGTGGAGATTTCATTACATATAAGAAAATGATGTATTGGAGATTGCATAATAATCTAAGAACTCATTATACACTAGATTATCTATTCCTCCTTCATGAATGGAGTGGATTTAGCAGATATCAGGATGAGGATATAGAAGAGGTTCTAAGCCATTGGTTTTTCCATTTTCCTCAATCTCAAGGAATCTCCTCCTTGGTTCCTGATAAGGTTTGCAGTAGCAAGGAATAATGTGAGGAGAGGGATTTGGGACTTCCACTGTTTGTAGGGCTGTTACCCTGGAAACCAAATGCTAATATGATATTGACCACGTCAGCATTGTCTTACATAATAGCCATGTAGCTGAATGAAATTTTGCCCCTTGAGAGGAGGGTTTGGAGGAAATGATACATAGCACACTATGAAGGACCCATATTGCCATTGGGGGCCAGGCGGTATAAGAAGCAGTGCTGAGAACCATGGATTTAGGAATTAAATCTCTGCCAGTTTCACCAGTTGGTAAACCCTACTCCCGTATAGAATAATTGAGGAGTTTCTGTCAAATCTGAAACTCTGGTATTTCCGGTTCTTGTTCTGTTTTTTCCTATATTGGGGGAAATCTAGTCCTGTGTCTGAAGTAGCTAGATTTCCAGGTTAGAATCCAGACACAATCAACTCAACCCTGAATTCCTTTGAGGTACATACATTGCATTCCATGTAGTTCACTGTGTGGGATGTTTTCAGAAAATATTTAAAAACGCAAAGTCCTCTCTGTTCTGGCTATTAAGGAGTCTAGGGCACTTTAATAAGAATAGGGTGGTTCCCTCAGCATCCTAGACCACAATTTTACTTCTTCATACTGTTGTATATTGTGCTGTCTGACCGTGCCTCTTTACATCAGAAGTAGCTGAATTTCAACTATGGGTGAAGTGATTCTTATATGTTGTAGTGGGGTGACTGCCCCACTCCAGTGGAGAAGGTTTAAAACAGCCCTGGGAAGGGCTATGGCTGGGGGCAAGCAGCTCCCAGGCTGAGTAGGGAAAGCTGGGCTGATTGGGAAGTAGGCTCAGCTGGGGGGCCATGCCCCAAACAGACCAGGCCCTTATAAAAGGGCTGAGGGGCAGGGGCCTGACAGAGAGAGTCTTCTCTGTATGCAGAGATAGACAGGCCTGGCTGCTAGGAGCTTGACAGAATACCTAGAAGGAAGCAGGGCTGGGGCAAGGCAGGAGGAGCTGGGGAAGCTCTAGCCTAGAAACCCCCAGGCTGCAGGGCCTAGGAGAAGGCCCCACAAAGGGTACTGGGGTTGCAGGGGGCAGCCCAGGGCTATAAAGGCAGAGGCAGCAGGCCAAACCCTCCTTGCCAGTGATGAGTGGCAATTATACTGCAGTCTGCCCCAGAGAATGGGGGCAAGTGGTGACTGGCAGTTGCCTAGACTGAGGCAAGGTGGGGTTAGAGGGTGGGGGTTCCCCAGGGAGAGGAGACCCTAAGAACTGAGGGGGTACTGCAGGGGTGCAGCACCCCTGGTAAGAGGGCACTGGGGTCCAGGCAGCAAGCGAGACATTGGCCTGCAGAGGGCGCTCCAGATGCTGGTGAGCTAATTCCTGGATGGACCAGCAGTAGGTGCCGCAGGGGTGAGTCGCTGCCCTGCTACATATGTATATAGGGCTTGCATCTACTCCTGCTGAAAACAATGTTAAAATAATGTTTCACCACTGGGAATAATGTGAACATCCCAAACTCATAATGATACATTGGTGTGGAATAAAGAATTTATTTCTTCTATATCTATAGATGCATCCAGACTGACTTCACTGGATTTGGATAACTGAAGGATGCGCTGCCTAATAAAGCAAAACAGTTTTTTGGTTTTTTTTTAAGAAAAAGGAGGTAGCAAAGCAAAAAAGAATATGCACGCAATCATGATTTGGCAGCTACAGTTACTAGGACTGCCAAGAATAGATATAAACATAGAATGAAGGTAAAAATTAAATCCACAGCAGAGCTAATGAAGGCACTATAGAGACCTATCAAATGCCAATTATTTCATCCTACTTATTTGAAAGTCAGGCATTTATTGAATATTTTCCAGTGCTTAGATCACAATACTGAAACTTAGTGGCACTTGATACCCTAAAGTATGAAAAGTCAGCTAGATGTGATGGGAAATATAATGTCATAAAGAATGTTTTTTAAAAAATATTTCCATTAGAAAATTCTATCATATCATATTTAACCATTTGACCGAATCATGATTATAAGAGCCATTTATTAAGTTAATAACTGAAGTCCATGTGCTCTCCTACTTTGTGGAGGGGAAAAAATAATCCAAAAGCCTTGTAGTTTTACAAGTACGAACATTGTCATGCCTGCTTAAACATCTCTACCAAAAGGTGAATTAATGGAGTAGTCAGTTATGCACTGTCATTCAAATCATATCCTTACTCAAGAAGGACACATATAGACTGAAACCACAGATTGGTCAATAGGGGGGAAAAAACAACAACATGAGTTTATTGAAATAACGAGTACTTGAGAGAAGAGAAACAGATAGATGTAGGATGAAACTTTAGAGAGAGATGGACTGTCAGGTATGGTCACCGGTTGAGGAAACTATACTATTATAAATACTCCTTAAATCTACTATTATAAATACTCCTTGAAACTACTTGAATCTGGGGTAAAGGCAAAGTGCTTCTGACCTCTGGACTATAGATATTTTGTTGCACTGGAAGTTGTTAAGGTATGTTTAAAATAAAAAGTAGGAAGACTGAACTGGCAAAAGAGGATCAGGTTTCAGGAACTATACATAGCTGTGAGACTGGAAGGTTTGGGGTTTACACCACAATGTGGTATGCAGAGAAACACCAGAACCTGTAAAACTGGTCATACCCACAATACATCTATATATATAAAAGTCAAATGGTGTATGTGTGCGTGTATGTATGCATGTATGTACGTGCACTTACTCCTTCCACACCGTTTGAGCTAGAGACTTGAAATTTGGTACAGTTATAGGTCTCAGGGTCCTAATCAGGGTAAGAGTTGAAAATTTTTCAAATCTCACCTCTGACGCTCCCCAGGGGTGAAATTATTTAAAGGCCAATCACATCAGCTGGGCAGCTGCTGTTTTCTGTGACATAGTTATGATGTCATAATACCCCCCCTCCAACGGACCCCGCACTTGCTCAGCTCTCTGCCCCTCCCCACCTCCGACGGACCCGAGTTGGGTTTGGTCAGAGGGTAAGTGAGGTAGGGGTGTCGGGTTTGGTCGGGGGGGTGAGGTGGGGGTGTCGGGTTTGGTTGGGGGGTAAGTGAGCCGGGGGTGTTGGGTTTGGTCTGGGGGGGTGGGAAGGTGTCGGGGTGGGTGAGGGGGGAGGTGTGGGTGTTGGGGTTGGTCAGGAGGTGTTGGGTTTGGTGGGGGGGTAAGGTGGGGGTGTTGGGTTTGGTTGGGTGGATGAGGAGGGGGGTCGAGGTTGGTTGAGGGGTAAGTGAGGTGTGGGTGTCGGGTTTATTTGTGGTGGTAGGTAGGGGTGTCGGGTTTGGTTGCGGGGGAAAGTGAGGTGGGTGTGTCAGGTTTGGTCTATGGGGGGTGAGGTGTGGGTGTTGGTCAGGGGGTGTTGGGGTTGGTAGGGGGGTGACATGGGGGTGTTGGGTTTGGGTGGGGGGGGTGAAAATGTGAGTCGGGGATAAAAGCCAGGGGGGATAAAAGCCTGCCAGGCGGGAAGCCCAGGGTGGTGGTGTGGTGGTGTGGAGGAGTGAGATAGAGAGAAGGAGCTAAGCTATAGAGCTGTGTATAGAGCTGTGTAAGGAGCTAAGGTGTAGAGCTGTGCATAGAGCTGTGTATAGTAGGTGGTGGGGTCTGCACAAGCTGCACTGTAAATAAAGAGCACTGTTTGGAGCCAAAGAAGAGTCTCCTGCCTGTGTTTGGAGTGGGGACGAGAAGGTGATCTGTCACAACACACTGTGTATATATAACTACTAGCCAATAATAAGCATTTTAGCCACTCCTGACAGACTTCATATTATCCAAGAGATAACACTCTTAAAGAATTCTATCTTACAATGTTCAACAGAGGCCAAGCCATCTGCTTCTAACCATAGGAAGCAGGCTAGAGTTAAATTAACTATGTTCCAAAAATGAATTCTGACTAAAGATAATCAGAAACGTGGAAGAATGGCAGACATCTGACACATCAAAAAGTAAACAGAATCACAAAAGGCAAAACATCCATTGATGTCAGAGAGATTTATTAAGTTGAACATCAGTATGTTATAATATTCTTATTAATTAGGTGTCAGAAATACAAAAAACTTCTGCTTCAAGTAATGAGAAACCCCATTTACAGAATAAAGCACAACTTTGAATAAGCATAAGGGGCCTGAGTCACACCTGTTTTACTGCAGTTTTATGCCAGTGTGACTCCATTGACTTTATTGGGGTTATACAGCATAAAACTGGAATAATAGTGGTGAATCATCCCCAAGATGTTTTATATTCATTACTGTATTGCCAAATAGGTTTAAGGAGCATTAGAAGAGAGGGTGATGAGAAATGATTAAGAGTACTAATAATAAAGAAGAGAAGAAAGGAGAAGAATGATGAAACCTTACTAAAGAAGAGAATTCATCCCTGATATAGTCACGAAACCAATCCCAGGTGCTCTCATACTTTTCTTCATTGATTTGCAATTATTATGTGATAGAGATAATGTCTTCAGAATCAAGGAAGTCTTATTTTAGTTTTGATTTTTTTCCCCATTTAATATCATTACTGTAAAGCGGTACCAGTCCTCTGAAACAAATACAAAAACACTAGCTGCTCCTTCCACAGTGCCAGCACTTGGGTAACACATGCCCCTCTGAACAAGGCAGACAAAGTGAGGGACCACAGCAGCTGTAAAGACACAAATGCAATCACACAAGGAGTTATCAGCTTTATGAATTGAGAAGTCTTGACACTACTTGACATTCATTCTCAATTATCAAGCACAGGTTTCTCTCCTTCACTGAACAGCACTACAGAATACCTCAAGTAAATGAGTGGATTCTGTGCACCCATAATAGTGTAAGTAGCATGCTTCACTTCTTCAAAGGACCTGGGTCAGCTAACAAAGCACTAGGCATTAAATTATATTTGACAGCAGCCACAAGCTATTAGAAATGTAACTTTCCACTATCTTTCAGATGTTTATCTTTGAAGAAAGCACTCACTATTTTATTGCAGCAATAAAGACTGTTGTAATGATTAAGAAAAGACATTTGACCTATGGTTTTACACAGTAGCAGACCACTAAAAGTGTTAATTGCCGTCTTTCACACTTCTTTCAGTTATAACTCCAGGTAGTCTTATTCAGAGCACAAAATTAAGGATTGATGATAAATAGTCAGCAGGGTCATATGAAATATTAAATTTGTCTGCAGGAGAATACAACACTACAAAAATGAATTTAGGGAAATATAGATGTGTTCAGATGTGTGTTTATTTTATGTAAAGTGTTTGTCTTACAATCATTAATTACAATCTACTGCTATTATTAAGTGATCAGCAAACTGGCCTACCAGAAAACATTCAAAATGATTTCCATCTAGTTTCTAATTTCTACCTAGTTCTACCTTCCTAATCATGTGAGGTGATCAGCATTCTTCACAATCAAGCTATACTTCACACTCCTATAGGACTTTTTTGAAATAAAATAAAATTGGGCAGATAAAAAGTGCTTTAATATCCTTCCCTATTTTACATGAACAGTGAATAACCCTACTGGTTGCAGATGGGCACTGAATACTGATGGATGATTAGTCCATTGTTTAGATTCTAAAGGTAAACAACTCACCCTTTAGGTTCTATTATCTGTATAATAATCTGATTCCTGACCAATACTCCCTTCCACCCAACAAAACTCAGGACTTCTCCACAGCAACCACCACTCAACAAGTTGATCTTTCCTCTTGGCTGCTGATGTCTTCAGGTAAAGCCCTAGAAACATACTAATCCTTCCCTCCCCCCCACTCCAGTGTAAGTTCTTCAAGTGATGTCCATCTGTCCTACGTCCTGCTTTTTTTTTTTTGGGTGAAGCGATAAAACATTGCTGATAGACAACCGTTACAGCAGTGATCTTTTGAGCGTGTGGACTCCTGGCCATGCCGCATCAGTGAGTGCCAAAACTCTTCTTTGAACCTGGTTCTGGTTTTTCCATTCCTTTAATTCACTGTGTGATGGTGAGCTATCACAGTGTGCACAGGGCAGAAAAAAAACCTGATGGGGTCATAAGAAGCAGTGGCAGACTAAGGAATGATCAAAGAATATTTGTGGAGACAATTGTTACTAGATATAATTAAACAAACATGGCTGTCCAAATATGACTAATTATTGTGTTATTTGTTTCGTTGTGAATTTAATACTATATATTCCAAATTCTGACTTTGACTAATTTCCTTCTTCATTTCCAACATGTGTCCCTTGTGTAGATTTTATTTGTTTATAAAATGCACTTCATTATAAAATCTCAAGATATATGTACACCACTGGTAAACATGTATAATGTTTAGTATATTGATAACTATTATTAATTGTATATAGATGGAGGATAAGCTACAACAGCAATAGCAAGATTTGGGAAAATTGCCCTTCCAAAAATTAATGGTCTTATATTAATTATGGTAAAGAAATACTTAATTTATAGTTTAATTGTGTTCTTGAATATTAACTTTCTCTCTAATCTGTGAGTGGGGAGCTGAGAAGAAGGAAATCTAGAAGTTTTCCTTCATGGAAATTCTTCCACATTGTTCCATGGGGGGGGGGACAGGGCAGGGTTAGTCCCCCTGTGAAATAATTTGTGAGACCTTCCTCCAAACTTCCTGACTCTTCAGTAAGATTCGTGATTTGTGAGACCTTCCTCCAAACTTCCTGACTCTTCAGTAAGTCTCAGTGCCTTTGCAACTCTGACACCTGGCCTAAGATATGGTTGTCTGTGGGTCCCTATTTAAAAATCACAGGGAGAGCAATGTGTGTCCCTCTTTCCCAGCTTGGAACCCAGATCCACAAAACACTACCCACAGGATATTTGGAAAGGGGAGGGGGCAGCTAACATGCCTTTCTACACAGCAGAGGTGAGATTATATCTGTGTCTAGATCTTGGAGGACAATTCTGCCCTCCTCCCCATTAATTTGGTACAGATTGTACTGCTGCAATCAAAGGAAGGTGAATCAATTTAAATTTTATTAAATCGCATATATGTTTTTTTTCCAAATACAAAGAAAAAACATATACAATATAAAACAGCAGCATCTATATAATGCAAGTAATAATTTTAAAATATCCATCAGAACTTACTAAAAACTCCCTTTTTGGCATGATGCTAAAAAGGGCAAAAATTGCCACTGATTTAATTACTACCAGAGGTTAAAAGAATACTAAAAATGTTATCTTTTGAGGTGGTGATAGAGCTTTTTTTTAAACAAAACAAAACAAGTAAAATCCAGCATGTTTTCAGAAGCTGGAAAATTCTACACTCCTGAATCTAATGAGGAAGATCCCCCAATGTTCCATATTTTCATGGGTAAAAACAAAGTTGTGAAGGGACTCTTCCATATCTACCTTTGAGGACAGCAGTTTCCATGCTTTGGAATCTTAATTGAGTACAAGTCTTACATAAATGAGGGTTTGATAACTAATTCAATTATAGTCCAAAACCATGAGCTGTCTTCAATGTTGAAAACCAGAAGGCACATTTAGACATGTAGCCATCTTCTTGTTGGTTAATATCTATCACTCTGTACGTCCTTTCCCAGACCTGAAGAAGAACTTTGTGTGACTCAAATGTTGTCTCGCACCAACATAAGTTGGTCCAACAAAAGATATTACCTCATCTAGGGTGACCAGATGTCCCAATTTTATAGGGACAGTCCTGATTTTGGGGGCTTTTTCTTATATAGGCACCTATTATCCTCCACCTCCATCCCGATTTTTTACACTTGCTCTTTGGTCACCCTAACTTTATCCATCCACTTTGTTACTCTCTGTATGAACAGTTGATTAAAAGACATTGACAATAAGTGAGTAATAGAAAAACCCAGCCTAGCTATAATAAATTGGAGGTTCTTATACCATGGAAATAGGGAAAATGCAGGTCGTTTCTCCATCTCCTAAAGGCAAAGATGGGACAATCTATAACAGTAGTTCTCAAACTTTTGCACTGGTGACCCCTTTCATATAGGAAGCCTCTCAGTGTAACCTCCCCTCCTTATAAATTAAAAACACATTTTAAATATATATATAACAGCATTATAAATGCTAGATGCAAAGCATGTTTGGGTTGGAGGCTGACAGCTTGGGACCTGCCATGTAATAACCTCATGACCCCCTGAGAGATCCTGAACCCCAGTTTGAGAATCCCTGATCTATAATCTGGAAGTGAATAGATCTTGGACCAAATTTTGAGAAAAGTATTACAAGATCTGCTACTTAAAAAAAAACCCCAAACCCTCCCCAAACACCCCCAAATAAGGAGAGATAAAATTTGGGAGAATTAAGAGTCTCTTCAAAAATTATTTTGAAGGATCTCTGAGGCCAATATTTTCCCATAGGGGGTTAAACATTGCCTCGATCACTTTACTTTCATGTTGTAGCCCTTTCCTGTCTTTTGTTTACTAGTCTTTTTAAACTGTGCAAGCTCTTTTGGCGGTAGGGATCAAGTTGTCTTTTATGTTTGCATAGAGATGAACAGCTTGTGAGTGCTTCCAGAAACAAACGATAATAGACAAAATGATGGCATCTGATATTTGTATTATTGAAAACTAGTTAACTTAATTTTAATGCAAATTTAAGAGGAACATTACTGAATCCAATTGTGGTAGATATAAAAAACTAAGTTAAGTGGGTGAATTCTTGGTGAAAATAAAGAAAAAAATAAATTTAATCAGCCAGCTTTATTACTTCACCATTTGTTATGGCAGACATGCTAAAACTAAACAAAATCAGTAAAAAAATAAATAAAGTACACTTGAACAATAAAAATACAATACAACGACATTTGTTATGTTAATAGAACATGGAATATTTAGCAGGTACAAATGATTGATTGATTGAGGTGATAGCATTGTTAGTAATGTGTTCAAATATTCACTATGATGCAGTTGCAGTTTATTGGCTAGATCCTGAGGTCCTTACTCATACAGTGATTTATACATTTTATTTGTAAAGCTCTAATATCACAAAGCAAGCCTAACTGATGTTATATCTAATGGAGGCAATTGTCTTCTGACTTTTCAGTGATATGATAGTTTCTATTAACATAACAAAGTCCCCATAAAATATCTAAATTGCTTCTCTTCAAAGGATGGTGATGTAACAAGAAAGGCATTTTATGACATGTATATGAGTTTTGTTAAGACTTTTTTCGGCTCTCCTCTGGTCCTCCCTCGCTTATGTAAATCAGAGACCACAGTTCTACCAACATAATGTCAATGAAATCTATGGGATTGCCTAAATAGAGTTGGGTGTGGAATGTGACCCAGAATGTGATTTCTGTAGAGGATTTTAAACTAACATTTTTACAAACATGCAGTTGCTGACAGACTTTAGGTAAGTGTAATGTTACAGTTACCCATGAATGGGCAAATCCTATCGTCTCTACTCAATTCTTACTAAGGTACTACTGTCACTAAAATCAAGGACAGTTTTGCATCAGTAAGGAATGTGGAAGCTAGCTTGAAATTAATATATATGTAGGTATAAGAAAAGCTTATTATCTTTGTTTTCAAATCTTGGTGTTTTTATTTAGAAATATCTCTTTACAAACTTGCACTGAGGAAAGCTTCAGACATGAAATTAAACAAACAGCCCTTGTTTAATATCAAGTGTAAAAATACATATGGCCTTAGTATCTTGGAGTATATGAGCCAGCTCATTACATTACATTTGGCATATGGACACTGACAACCTCTCACAATGTCAGTCTTTTCAAATGGATAAATCTGTTTGAAATGGATTAGCCTTCTTACTTCCCTGTGTAAGAATAATGGAACCAATGCAAATGTAAATCAGCTCTTTTTTGTTATGCACAACATTCAAAGCAAATGCTTGTATTACAAAGGATATTAATTTTCTCTGAAGGTGTGAAGTGGCTTGATAAAGTTCTGATCGACACTTGCTGCCATCTTCTGGTCTCATTAAAAGTTGCAAATATAAAATATAAAGGTCATCTTCTCAGGAGGCGGACTGTACATATTAGATTGTGTTCAAACTGAAAGATTGTATTCCTTTTAAAGTGCACTATTTAATTTAGTATGTAGTGTTGTTGTAATTGTTAGTCCCAGGATATTAGACAGACAAGGAGGGTACTGTACTATCTTATCTTTTATTGTACTGTAATATCTTTTATTGGACCAATTTCTGTTAGTGAAAGAGACAATCTTTCAAGCTTATACAGAGCTGAAGGAGAGCTCTGTGTCAACTCAGAAGCTTGAGCCCCTCACCAACACAGGTTGGTTCTCACCACCTTGTCTATTTAATTTAGTAGCAATCTGTACGCCTTGCAAGTTTTAAGTCTACATAAACTATTTCAAAGATTTCCCTATCACTGCAGAGGCTTATGGTAAAATATTTAATCCTGACTTGTGCTTTATAGGTAATGAAAGTAATGAATTACCGGAGAGATAATTTGTACCAAAAAAATAAGTAATGTGAGTATTTAAATTACAGTGACCTGATAGTATTCCTCAGTGGGTGCTAAGGGAAATGAAGAATGAAATACTATAGTAGAATTAATTTTTTAAAGTTTTACCAAAAAGCAGCTACCTTCAGAACTTAAGCATTATCAATATTAGAGTAATTTCTAGCCAAATTTCAGGCACTACGGATACATTTTTCAGAAGTACATAAGGACCAGATTTTTAAAGATATTTAGGCAGCTAGTGGAATTTCTGAAAGTGCCTAGGTATCTAATTCCCTTTGATTATTGGAGTTAGGCACCTAAATACCTTTGAGGATCTGAGCCTAAGTGACCAAACCAGTTTTGAACATAAGTCACTTAGGTACTTAAAATAGGTTAAAGAGATAGGAAATAAAAAGTAAGAATAAATGCCCATTACTCAGCATGGAAAAGGGTTAAAAGTAAGGTGATCCAGAGATCTATATTGGCACTGGTGGTGGTCAACATATAAACATTATTAATTATCTGAATGAGGGAGCAAATCAAGAGGTGTCAACATTTGCTGGGGGAACAAATTTGCTCAAGACTAGAGAAGATGATGATATACTCCAGAATTATCTGAACAAAATGATTCACCAACTTTTAACTGATTACTTCAAAAGAAAAAAATCTTCCCCCTCAAAATTCCAAGCCTTCATTTCTTGATTATCAAAATGTTTTATTGTATGGACCACAAGAATGGACTTACTGAGCTAATCATACTTTATAACTGGGCAACATAACCAATGAAATAACCACTTCGGGACATTGGAAGGAACAATTTACTACTCATACACATGATTGGGTTCTGTACCATTTGGAAATGAGTAGATAATAACCTTCTTTTGGTTGAAACCTATTCCATGTAATGCATCAGTGCCTAGAGAGTCCTATATCCCCTTGTGACATAACTTGACATTTTTCTCTCTTTCTTACTGCCTCTCTTCTGTCTTTTTCAGACTGTTCTCTTTTTTTTTGCTTCTCACTTTTCTATGTGTTTTTCTGGTTTTATTTTCTGGGCTGCTCTACATAAGCAAGCTGCATCAGAATCAATATAAGCTGTTCTTAAATGGAACTACAGTAGAACCTCACAGCTACAAACACCCTGAGAATGGAAGTTATCCGTAACTCTGAACAAAACATTATGGTGATTCTTTCAAACATTTACAACTGAACACTGATTAAATACAGCTTTGAAACTTTGCTACTCAGAAAAAAAAATGCTGCTTTCCCTTTTTTTTAGTAGTTTACATTTAACACAGAACTGTGGGTTTGTGGGTTGTTTTTTTCTCTCTGCTGCTGCCTAATTGTGTACTTCCCATTCCAAATGAGGTGTGTGGTTGGCTGGTCAGTTCATAACTGTGGTGCTCGTAACTCCGAGGTTCTATTATAACAATTTTTACAAATGATTTTGCACTAGTTTAATTAAATCACCTTAAAACTGTTGCCTGGCTTGTGCAAATTTGTGTTTAGATGTTTTTACTTCTTGTGAGTTTCTCCCCCCCCCCCCCATTTCCTTCTCCTAATTCTCTTCCCCCCCATCTCCTGAATTTCACAGATAAGATTCCCTGTGAAATAGTAGAATATTTAATGCTATAAACTGCTTTTGATTTAAAGGGGAAAAAATCAGGGACAAATCCACAAAATGTTTAAAATTTTTCAGGAAAACATGAGAACTTGATATCTTACTAGTTTCATAACTTTTGGACATTAATTAGTGAATGCTTAATCTAATAAGAATCAGAGAGGTA
This sequence comes from Sternotherus odoratus, assembly GCA_032164245.1. Taxonomy (NCBI): domain Eukaryota; kingdom Metazoa; phylum Chordata; order Testudines; family Kinosternidae; genus Sternotherus; species Sternotherus odoratus. The sequence continues at coordinate 31,528,468 of JAVMKO010000007.1, forward strand.
GCCGTGTTAGTCTGGAATAGCAGAGGTAACAAAGTCCTGTGGCACCTTAAAGACTAACTATAAAGTTTTGAAGCATAAGCTTTCGTGGGCTAATACCCACTTCGTCGGTACCTGCTTGCATCCGACGAAGTGGGTATTAGCCCACGAAAGCTTATGCTTCAAAACTTTATAGTTAGTCTTTAAGGTGCCACAGGAGTTTGTTACCTAATCTAATAAGACTGATCCTAGCCTTCTCAAGTGCTTGGCATCTTTTTAACATTAAACAAACTCAAGTTTGAGGGGTATTTCCCTTGCATTATGTGCAAAACCATATTAGAGTTTATTTTGATTTGGAATTTATTTACTTTAGCATACTTTTTGTGAAATTTGCTATGATTTGAAATCATTTAGGGATGTGTTTGACTGAAACAAAATTATATGATGACTGGAAGACTCATAAACTTTCGCCTTTTGTGGAAGTTGTAGGCTCAAAGGACAAATGGGCCTGAATACAGAATACAATGACATGGGAGTGGTCAGTCTCCCAGAGTGCTAATTTGCTCTTAGAAAAGCAATAAATAAAAAAATAGGTCAAGTGACTTTCCCCAGTTCACGTGATTCAATGTGGTTTGGAACTCAGGATTCTCCAAGTTCTTAGAGATTTACTCTACCCAATAGAACACACCACAAATCTTTCATCAGATGTAGATTCAGATGCTCATATTGGCAGTCCTGACGTTTGTGAACAGCAGATATGAATAAGTAAAAAGTAAAATGCTTCTTTTCCATTTAGATAAATTTATTCTTTGGTGAGAATAATGATTGGGTAAGGGAATAGAGCAGGCTAGCATAAGCACCATTTTATTTGGAGGGGCAGGTGGTTTTGGCAGCAAAATCAGGCAGCAAGGGACAAAGCTCAAACAAGCCGTACATCTAATCTTTGCTCTTTGCAGGTGGGTGGGCCTCTGCTCCTCCATTTTGCTTCACTTCATTTCCCATATGAATCTCATGCCTTTGACATATCTCATTTCTCACATCAGTGATGACTGGCATCAGGCCCCTCTGGCTTTTCCTGAAGAGTTTCAGCTGTGTGTGTGTGTTGTCCTAATGTTTTTGGGTTTTTTTGGTATGCTAAAAATCACTATTGACTTTCATTAAGCTACGTAGACTAGAGGTTTTAAAACAAGGTTAGTTTCAGTACCATGTGGTTCTTAATTACAGAGATCTATCATTTGGATGTATTAGAATACAAGTGCCCATATGCTCTGCTCCTGTGAAAGCTCATGCGGGGGAATACGTTAATAGAAAAACTCCACTGGAGCTGCAGAGTCCAGGCATTCTCCCTATAGTCTGCAGAAATAGTAAGAGTGCAGAATAGGCAGGGAGCCAGACCAAAAGAGGGAGTGGAAAGCCAGAGATCCTGGCTCCAAACACTATGGAATGTGTCCAGTTGTGCAGAATTCTCTCTGAGCTTCACTACATAACTCCCTCCACAGCCAGGGCAGCACACTGTTCTGCTATTGACTCACTGCCCCATGGTTTACTCTGTGGTCTGGTCTACACACTACAGAGTTATGTCATTGGAAGGCAGCTTACATCAACCTAACACTCTACGCATCTACACTAAAATATAGCTCCTGCTGATGTAACTCACCCATTACGCCAACTTAATAACCCCACTTCTGTGAGAGGAATAGCATTTAAGTCAATGTAATTAGGTTGACGCAGCGTCAGTGTAGACATTCTGTTGCTTACGTTGACTGTTGCTGCCTTTCAGAAACCATCCCAAAATGCCCCACACTGGGCAAGTTTAAGTTGGTGCAAATGCTCCTCGTGGGGACGCACACCACCAACACAAGCAGCGTACTGTGGATGTGTAAAACCTATTCAGATACTGCAGTGGCCGTACATTGATGTAACTTAGGTTGACTTAATTACATAAGAATAGCCATACTGAGTCAAACCAAAGGTCCATCTAGCCCAGTATGCTGTCTTCCAGTAGTGGCCAATACCAGTGTTCAGATCAGTTTCTGTCTGCATTCTGTAAACACTTGCCCATACCGGTATTGCCCTGGCCTCTTCTTTTGTCATTCAGGTTTGCACACATTCTATAACAATGTGCGTTTTCTCACCTTTTGGGGGTAAAGCCAGATTTTGGGTCACCTGCTCCTGCCCTGGCCTCGTCTTTTGTCATTCAGTTTTGTGTGCATTCTATAACAATATGCATTTCCTCCCCTTTTGGGGGCGAAGCCAGACTTTGAGGCACCTGCTCCCCTACTTGGTGTAAACTTTGCTTGTGCCAATCAGAAGCGAACACAAACAAGTTTTGGGGCCCGTCCCCTATGACACTTTTGTGATGTCATAGTTGGTACTTATGTTTCTGCCTGCCATGTGCAGACAGAGAGAGGAAAACGAATCCCGTGTATCCGTGTATCCCGTGTACCCCACGTAACCGAGCCTGATCAACTCAAAGCCTCTCTCTCAGCTCTTGTGTTTTCAAATAGAGCTTATACGTTTACCGGTCGTGTTATGCGTTGGTTTGTATTTGTAAGTATCAGTTATTACTAAATGCTGCATCTTTGTTTGTAAATATTGTTAGCAGGTATTTTAGTCATTGTGTATTTTAAGTTTCATTAAGTCTATTAGCTAATCAAAAACTGCTCCCTTACCCCTTATAATTATCCCCAGTAAAACTTTAAATTGATTAATTTTAGTTGTGTGTGTGCATCTGCAGCTCACGTCCTGACCCACACTCCCCTTGCGTCTCTTACCTATATAGTTTATTGCCACGTGCAACCTGGTAAATAACAGGCCTGCAATTTTTCCTCGCCCCTGCGAGTCCGTGGCAATCCACAACCAGGTGTCAGATGGAGCACCATCCCCCTGTTGCCCATTCCCAGCCTCTGGCAAACAGAGGCTAGGGACACCATCTCTGCCCATCCTGGCTAATAGCCATTGATGGACCTATCCTTCATGTATTTCTCTAGTTCTTTTTTTTTAACCTGTTAAAGTCTGGCCTTTACAACATTGCAAAAGACCCTCAACAGAGCTTAAATGAAATTTAAGAGGCGAACAGGCTTTGTATTTAACTCTGTGATTAAAGTTCAAATGCTACTATAAACGTAAGCCTGAAAATTCATTTCAAATATGTATCATTTGGCACAATTACAGTAATCTGGAGAGAAAAAGCAAAGCTGGCAGAAGCAATAATTAGTTCTTCAGTTACATAAAGTTACTGATTACAATTTTGTAGTGTAGACTTGCCCTGAGATTCCATGGAGATAAGTCCTAAAAGGTGGAGCAGGAATTAATACTGCTTCAGGCAATTTTCATGATGGCTGAGCCCAGTTCTGTGGGAAGGCACCCAGTGCATCTCTTCCCCTTGATATGCCCACTTTTTTTACCAAGTAGCTCTTGGCTGAGGCAAAAAAATGGATATGAGGAGCACATCTCTATTCCCTTTTCCATGGGTCAACAATGGCCTTCACAGTAGATTTTCTCCCCTCCACACCACCACAATATAGATGGGTCAATGTAAATAATGTGGGGGCAAAAGTACCATTAAAACTCAGGATTTCTCTAATTTATTCTTAGACTGCACATGGTCCCTGATGAGTCCCGAAGAGCTAAAAGTAGCTGGAAAGTATTGCACTCCAGCAATACACCCTGTCTTCCCTGCATGCCCCATACTGGGGCTATAAAGGGGAAGGTGATATATCTAAGTCAAGAAGAGAACTGTCACTTTTAAGGGTACTTTCCAAGGGCTATTACACTTGGCTGTGTAAATATTGCACATGCTTAACTTTACTCCTGTGCATTGTTCCATTGCTTTAAAGACATTTATTTTACTTTAAAAAGTGATAAAAATAATTATCACTAATTATTAATAATAATTTATAATCAAACTGATGGGTAAATAATAGAAAATATATTAAAATAATAATATTATCTGGATTTAAACAATTTAATATTAGTTCCTGAAATCTGATATATTTCCACTAGATGGTGCCATCTCTATCAGCTAAACCAGAAGATTTTCAATTCAGTTAACTCAAAACTTCCTTGAAATTAATAACTAAATTGTTTAATTATTCTGTTTCCCGAAATCTTTTGAGAAAAACAGGAGCTGCCCTGCTTGCTATTTTAGCCCCAGGTGGCTTTACAAAAGTTAAGGTTAAAAAAGTTAAAACAATTTCCATTAGGGTGACCAGACAGCAAATGTGAAAAATCAGGAAGAGGGTGGGGAGGTAATAGGAGACTATATAAGAAAAAGACCCCAAAATTGGCATATCTGATCACTCATTTCCATTATAATCTTGTGTTTTGCCATACTCATAATTTACCATTTTGAGATTAAATTTACCATGCTTCACCCTGACCAAGGGTGTTTTTTTAAAAAATGTTTGAATTAATTCCCACCAGCTTGTTTGTTATAGAAGAATTGGGGGGGGGGGGGGGGGGACTTTTCACATTCAAAAATAATTCTAAGTACACTTTTTCGAACTGGGATACAAATACAATGGAAGTTTGAAAATTGGCATGGACATAGCTCTCATTAAGCAGAGGCAAAAGAAAATGCCCTACAGGAGGATAGTGCACACAGTGGTACTATGCATAATATAAAGTTAGTTAATGGGCCTTGTTATTTGTACAGTGGATAAGGATTATGAATTTCCATTAGACAAATGGGGAAAATGTTCTGCTGCATAATTTGCTGGTGAAATGAAAGCAATGGCCCAGGGATTAAGCAATGTGATTGTTAAAAATGGAGAAAAATAATAGTCAGCTATGATCCTTGTTAAAAACTGATGCAGGTTGCACCTACTAGCTGGTATAGGTTGAATTTGCTGATCAGTTTTGTTAGTATCTGCATCACTGTATCTTAGGGTGACCATATTTCCCTATGCTGAATACGGGACACCTGGTAAAATTATCAGGCAATAATCAGAACTATGCAGTACAAACACTGAAATTAACATCAGGTTGATTGAGCCCCTGTTAAAAAGAAATACTGAGTAGTTGGATTCTTTTTTATTTATCTGCTTATCTTTAAGGCTTTAGGGTTCACATGGGGAGGGGTGACCACTCCTCCTCCCCATACACACATACGGGGAGAAGTGACACACACACTCACTACCATGCACCTCTTTCACACTGAGGTTGGGGTGACCGATCTATCCAACCCTCCCTGCCTGGAACTCTCCACCTAGGATGACCAGATGTCCTCATTTTATAGGGACAGTTCCAGTATTGGGCTTTTTTCTTATATAGGTGACTTACCCCCTACCCTCATCCCAATTTCTCACACTTGCTATCTGGTCACCCTATTTCCCCCCTCCATGCCTAGCTCATCCCCCTGGGACGGATTCACCTCTTCTGGTGCTGTGTCTTCTCGAGGTAACACAGGGTGGGCATGCAGGATCACATGCCCCCCTCTGCAGATTAGGACTGTGTTGATCATAGAATAATAGAATATAGGATTGGAAGGGACCTCTGGAGGTCATCTAGTCCAACCCCCTGCTTAAAGCAGGACCAATCCCCAACTAAATCATCTCAGCCAGGGATTTGTCAAGCCTGACCTTAAAAACTTCTAAGGAAGGTGATTCTACCACCTCCCTAGGTAACCCATTCCAATGCTTCACCACCCTCCTCGTGAAAAAGTTTTTCCTAATATCCAATCTAAACCTTCCCAACTGCAACTTGAGACCATTACTCCTTGTTCTGTCATCTGCTACAACTCAGAACAGTCTAGATCCATCCTCTTTAGAACCCCCTTTCAGGTAGTTGAAAGCAGCTATCAAATCTCCCCTCAGTCTTCTCTTCTGTAGACTAAACAATCCCAGTTCTCTCAGCCTCTCCTCATAAATCATGCGCTCCAGGCCCCTAATCATTTTAGTTGCCCTTCTCTGGACTCTTTCAAATTTTTCCACATCTTTCTTGTAGTGTGGGCCACAAAACTGGAAACAGTACTCCAGATGAGGCCTCACCAATGTCGAATAGAGGGGAAAAATCATGTCCCTCGATCTGCTGGCAATGCCCCTACTTATACAGTCCAAAATGCCATTAGCCTTCTTGGCAACAAGGGCACATTGACTGACCAGCAGGGGAAGTGGCCGGCCCTGTGTGCTGCATCTTTGCCCCACCCCCAGTCTTGCATACTCATCCTCATTGTCAGCCACTGGATACCCTCCTCTCACTGCTGGTGAGTGGGTGGCTGGGGAGCAGGGATCTGGCCAGCAGCAGGACCCACCAGTACTGATGGGAGAGGAGACAGAAAATACGGGACAATTTGCCCGTTTTTAAGGAAAAGTCAGGACACCTGCAGGAGTGTCCCTTTTAAAATACAGGACTGTCCCTTTTAAAATAGGACGTCTGGTCACCCTACTGTGGCTGCATTTGAAATATATTAGTCAAAAGCTAACTAACAATCAAATTTTATTAATGTTTTATTTCACTTGTTTGAACCTATCAGTTCAAACATGGAACATCTGCATTTGCTGGCATTCACAACTGCCCACATTATGCCTGTGATGGTGCTCCCACTGAAGTCAATGACAAAACTTCCACTGACTTTACTGGTGGTAGGATCCATTATAATTCTCTGATACTATCTCTGAATTCCAGATGGAGGAAGACTTTTGGTTACTGTAGGCTGGTTGGGAGTCAGGTGTTGTCATTTGCAGCCTAAACTGTGCTTGGTGACGGGTAGTTGCTAATCTTAAACAGAGCTGTGACGAGAGAGAGTGCTATGTTTCCTATACTCCTAATTACTTTCTGAAGATGGTCAGAATGTAATCTTTTGTTTCCATGTGCTGTATATTTCTGCCCTTACATCGAGATCAGTGGTCATACTTAATGTCCATATTCTTAGGAATCTGATTATAAAAACAGCAGTTGGAGATTAAGACTGAGGATATTTTGAAAGGACAAAGACGATCAGTGTTTCAAAGGGTTTAATAGCCAAAACAATATTCATCATCATGGTGCCAAGGTCTAAATTAAATGTCTCCTTTTCCTGTCTCTTCTCCTACCTTGAAGTACATAATAGCCTAAGAATAAATGCTGTACCTTAAATTGTATATAGCCTCCTCATTCCCAGATCACTCTAATTGCAATCAGTCTCCACATCAAATTCAGTAGAAATGTCTGATCAATTAGTCACAAAAACGGCTAATGTAAGAGGTCAGTGATCCAGTAACAAGTGGACACAGCTGATGAACTAAGCAGCAACTTCCTGTTTGGATTATAAATATCAACACAAGACAACTTGGTTATTCAAAATGCATTGTGTTCATCCAACTGTTTTCAAACTCTGATCCATGGATCATCTACTGTTTGTGGAGCCTTTGGTGGTGGTCCACAGAACAAAACATATTGGGAACCAGGCACTGGGATTTTGGAAACCTGAGACTAAGACTGAGACTAGCCCAGGGCAAGACTTAACTTTGTGTGTCAATCTCAACTCAAACAATCACTACAACTGTGTTATATGTGGATGGATCGAGCAAAAATGATTTTCAGCCTGAAGCAAATTCAGAACTGGTCTTGATCTTACCTTTCTGGCCTAATGTAGCCTGTAGAGCTGCCAAGAGCAGGGCCGGCGACAGGGGGGGACTTGGGGGACAGGTGTACCGGGCCCCAGACTTAAGGGGGGCCCCCATGTCAGGACTCAGGAGTGCGCAGGCGGGGTGGAAACAGGGGATGCTCTGCAGAGCCCCGGCGCGCGTGCGGCAGGCCGCGTGCAAATCCCCCATCGGGCGGCCACCCCAGCGCTGTAGCCAAGCGCCCGCACCGCACTGCAGACTCCACAGCGGGACCGGGGAAGCGCGCCCGGCCGCCCTGGTGTGCGGTGCTGACGGTGGTGGAGGCGCCAAGAAGGGGAGCCAGCCTAGCCAGGGTAAGGGGGCAGGGGGCCCGGCCCCACTTGGGGGGCGGCTCTGGGGGGGCCTTTTGGCGAGTGGGCTCTGCGGTGAGTTCACCCCCTGTGGTGCTCGGGAGGTACATTTATCGGTGTGGCTGGGCTGGGGGGCAGGCAAGGGGGTGCGGGGGGAGGCCAGGCTGGGTGGGTGGGGAGGGGGGCAGGAGACTAGGCTGGATGGGTGGGCGAGGCGTGGGTGCGGGAGGGAAGGAGGTTTGGTGGCAGGGAGGCTGGGCTGGGCGGGTCAGGCATGGGGGGCAGGAGGCTGGGTTGGGAGTGGGAAGGGGGAGGAGATTAGGTTCGGTGGGATGGGCCGGGCCAGGCAGGGGTGGGGAAGGGAAGGCAGTTAGATGGGGGGAGGCTGGGCGGGCGTAAAGGAAGATCACCCCCAACAGCGGGGTGGGCCAGACAGGGATGGGTGGGGAGGGGAGGAGGTTAGGCTGGGGGAAGAAATTAGGTTGGGCGGGCCGGGTCAGGCGGGGGGGAAGGAGAATAGGCTGGGGGGGGGAGGTGGGCCAGGCAGGGGTGGTGTGCTAGAGGCCGCTCTGTTAAAATTAAACAGATCAAAACTGACTACAAATTCTATGCAATATGTACCTTAAGATACAAATTAGATGATCACAGTAGTCCCTTCTGGCTTTGGAATCTCTGAATGATGCCCTTCATGGACAGGATTTCCTTGGAAAAGTCTATTGCTCTTAATTTAAATGAGTTACTGATGTTACTGTAATGAGAGTTACAGAAATGTTGCTGATGTCGTGTTAACTGAAGCATACATACAGTGAGTGATGCAAGAAACAAAGGAACTGTTTTAAAGTGTATACGGTATGCTCTGATCTGAATTCATCCTCTCAGTGATACCACTACATTATTGCCAGCTAGTAAGAAAATACATATATTTTTATATGAATATTGCATTTCCAATAATCTTTCACTTCTAATGTCGTTATATTCCCTTTTAGTAATGACTTATTACATTTTTTAAAGAAACTTGAATGTTTGAAATCTGGTGAAAATATTATTATGATTTACATATGAGAATACATATACTGGTAATGATAGTACTTTACCTTCCCTCCCCCCCCTCCCCCCCGCAATGAACTGAAGGATATGTTGATCATACAATCAGAAAATGTAGAGATGGCAAAGACCTATCTTGTCTACCCCTTTGTCAGCACAGGAATTTTCCGTATCTTTTCTAATCCCTAGAAATAGTGCTTTGTCTATTCTAGTTTTAAATGTTTGAGGTAATCCAATACTTCTTTTGAGAGACAAACAGAGCTTTGAAATGCAATAATTTTAAAAATTTAACATCAAACAGATTATTAACATTTATCTCCTTCTCTTGTTGTCCCCAGACTATTACAAATATGTTGCATATCAACACTAGTAATACTTCAAAGAATTATGTGGCTGATTTAAAAAAAAACATGAAATTATTGAAACGAGCACCTTGGATGAAGATCAAAGTCTTTCAACTACTTAAGATTGTAATTCAAAGGACAAGGTCACTAGATTGCCAAGAACTGTCTTGACGACCGAAAAGATTCCTGGAATCGTTATCCCTCTAAAACTTTGTACAAGTTCAAAACAATTCTGTAAAATCTTGGCCAAAGCATTTCATCCCCAAATGAGTATTCTCTGTTAATGAAAATAATAGCCAATATCCCGCATCTAACTACCTCCCCTCAATTTTGAAACCAAGAGCATCAGTAAAAATAAAAGCAATTTGGTAGGGTTTCCAAACTCCTGAATGCACACTGAGTCTGTAGAAGACATAATTACAGAAGACAAATCAGATAATGAACTGTATTTATTAGGTGCACATCAAGTTTCAGAGCATTCTATTTGTGAGATCTTGGAAAGTCTATTAGAAGAAAGGAATTTTTATTCTACATAGATGTTAAAAACAGTAAAACAACAAAGGGAAGATACCTTAAAGCCAATGCATATGAAACCTGTTTCAAGCAACTACTTACAAAAACATTCCTCTTTAAATCCACATGGAACAACTAAGGCCTGGTCTATAATAGGAAATTAGTTTGGTATAACTAAGTTGCTCAGGGGTATAAAAAAAATTCACATTTCTGAGCGACACAGTTAAATTGACCTAACGCCTGGTGTAGACAGTGCTAGATCGATAGTCAGGGAGGTGGATTACCTACAACCATGGGAGAACCCCACCTGATGGCATAGGTAGCCTCTTGACCTGAAGTGCTACAGTGACATGGCTGCGCCGCTGCAGCATTTCAAGTGTAGACAAGCCCTAATGCTTGAGAGATATCCTTAAAAGAACGTATTTGTGATTGTGTAACAACCTCTAATCAGTTCTCCATTATTGACGAGGTCACTTCTAGGATCTTCATTGTTTTATCGGGATAGATTTTCAAATGATGTCTCCAAATCAGCAGACAAGAAATCCTTGGAAAAGAACCCCGCATCCTCTACAGAAGAATGTCTTACTACAGAGAGCAACCCCCAATCTTTGATAAAGACTTCAATTTCATGTCCTAAATGGTTTTCCCCTCCAGCATTTTCTTTTGATCTTTGGTGTCAGGAAAGATTGCAAAAAGAAAACATCGAAAAGAGCTTAACAAAAGAAGCATATTTTTGCTAGCTACTGAATTTAATTCAGGTAATGCAACCCGTAGAGTCCATGTGACAGTAGCTAAGAACCTCTATAATGAGATTGTTATCTAAAGTATGGTTATATCCCTTATCCTTGGGAATATCCAAAACCAGCAGAATACAGTAATCAGAAGCAGTACATTTCCTATTTTTATTTTTTTATTTTTTTTGATGGAGTAAAGGAAAGCGTTCCAAAGATTTTGTCACTTGAAATTCAGGTTCTTAACAAAGAAACTACTATTACAGTTGACATAATCTCAGGCAGAAAATATTGCCTTTTGGAATTAATTAATTTGTAACACCTACAATTAATCTATGACAGCAAAAATATAAACTGGGGATTACAAATAAAATAAAATAATGGCAATGGGAATATTAATGAATAAGAATTTAATAAAACCTATAAGGCCTTCAGGATTTAATCTATCAAAATAAAATTAACAATAGAAACTGTTAACTAATTTATTATTCCTTCAAACAGTGCAGATATATTTATACAATGATTTAGAAACAGATTTTCCGATAGTGTGTAATACACAAAGATGTACATACAAATTATTATGTAAAATCTGGATAAGACATCCTATTAAAGCTTTGATCTTGAAAGTCATTGTGTTGGGCACAGCAGAATGCACAAAGTTCTTGCTCTCCAGTACAAATTCATCTGTGAATGCAATTAGGCATATTATTCCACTTTGAACAGTTATATGTGTAATGTCTCCTACACACCCACACTCTTATTTGCAAGTGCACATGGTAAAAAAAAAGAAGATAATGTGTGGCGAATAGGTAGACGAGGCTATGTCTACAAGGAGAGATGGGGAGCAAGTCCCTTGCTTATCATACATACACACGCTAACTCTGCTCAAGTTAGCATAAGAATAAATAGCGGAGTAGCTGTCATAGCTTGGATAGTGGCAGCAGAGGCACAGCTGACCCATGCTGAGCGGCAAACACACCGGTTTCAGATGGATTTGTGTTTGGCATGGCTCAACCATGCCTCTGTTAACACTGTCGTGACTACACTGCTATTTATACCAGTGCTAGCTGGATGAGACTAGCATGAGTATGTGTACATGAGCAGGGGAACCACACCCATAGCTAGGGTTCCCAACCCTTTAGGATTATTTTGGAGTCTACAGGAATTAAAGGTTAATTAAAGATTGACATGATGAAACTTCCAGGAATATGTCCAACCAAAATTGGCAACCCTACCCGTAGCTCATAATATATGCATAGTCTGAGTGTTCACGAAATACACAAAGAGAATGCTGTTACTAGAAGGTTACAATGTAACATGACTTTATTTTTTTTTAAATTCGGAATGACAACACACAAGACCCCTAAAATAGAGAGCCACAACTCTCCTCACCTTACGTAGGCTGTCTGTATAAATGACTTTGCTAGGTCCAGATCATACACTTCCCTGCAGAGCCCCCTAGCCTGCAAGGTGAACCAGGAATTCTCCCCATCCCCCCTGCATTTCAAGTGATAGCTTACAATTGTAATAGTTTTCAGTACATCACTGAAGAGATGGGCTTAAGAACACTCCTCATCATCAAAGCCAATGAGCTATGTATTCTCTTCTGAAGTCTTACTCTTGCTACTAGGCCATACAGCAATGTTGACATTAATGCAGGAATCCTTTTCCCTTGTGCTCTCTGTTGGGGACAGATTTTTAAAGATGTTTAGGCACTTAAAGATGAAGATAAATTCCTAATGGAATTTTCAAAAGCACCTAAGCAATTTTGGAGCCTAAAATCAGAGAGTTAACTGTGCTAGTCTGGAATAGCAGAAGTGACAAAGAGTCCTGTGGCATCTTAAAGACTAACTAAAGTATTGATGCATAAGCTTTCGTGGGCTAATACCCACTTCGTTCGATGCATCCAACGAAGTGGGTATTAGCCCACGAAAGCTTATGCTTCAATACTTTAGTTAGTCTTTAAGGTGCCACAGGACTCTTTATCACTTAGGAGCCTAAATCTCATAGAAAATACTTTGCACCTTGGTTTATATGTGTTTGAAGAATATGGGAGATAGCTGTATTAATTTTATATGTTTGTGTGATTTATATATTTGGTGTTCATTGTATTTCTAGCTAAAGCATTAAGTCAATCTTAATTAACTTTGGTCTCCAGGAACCAAACTCAATGATTGTACTCAATGGACAATGTAAGTGGCATTCCTTTGAAATTTATCTTCACTTATGTCGAATAAGGAGTTTGGCTTTTCCCACATTGGGGGAGAAGGATGAGTAAAGTCAACAGCTTAGATCCTCAGGGGGATTCAGGGCTTTAATGTCCCTGCCCCTTTTGCCTCCCCTGTTGGGGGCCCTGCCGATTAAAATACCAGAAACAGGAGCCACTGAAGTCAGTAAGTACTGACTGCTATATGATCCTGATTCACTTGAGTATAGCTAGGAAATAAATGTCAGTCTTTTATTAGCACTTCTATGTATCATCCGTAAATTTAATTGAAAAGAAGCTTCTTGAATTTTTCCCTCTGGTGGTAGCTGAAGTGTTTCCATATTTTTCTGGAAGTAGTACTGTAGAGAAACTAGAGAGATCAAAATTTTCCAATGGTCTTTTTGGCATTCTCAGAGGCACTGAAGATTTCAGTACCTTCCAGTGGACATGAAAAAGCCCGCAAACTGCTAGACCAGGTCATTCAGATATCTCAGTAAATCAGTTGCCAATGTAAAGCAGATTTATTACAGACCTGACTAATAAGAGTAAGTCATGTGAATTTGAGTAATTAACTAATTGACTAATTATAGATAAAATTATTAGTGGCATACTGATATACAGGTCAAGGCAAGGTTATTGCAAGAAATGGACTTGCTTTGTGAAGAATGGTGGATATTTGGAGGACTAGTGAAAACTGTGCTTCCCAAAAAAGTTGGGAGAACAGAAGTGCATCTATTCAGTGGAAGACCTAAATTTGAGAGCAAGCAGGGTAACCTCCCTGTGTAAGAAAAAGTTAAAATATAAGAAAATGTCTTACTGAAGCTGTGTAACTAGCTCTGGGCTGCTTTAAGTTCTTATCTTGAGTTATGCATTCCTGAAGGCACTACTGGGCCTCACAAGATTCAGACTCATATCTTGTCCTGTATATTTCATACGTTTGTCTTACCACGTGTTTTAGCTCATATCTGCATGTATTCTTACCCCATATGTACCATTTCATGATAGGAACTTTGTGTTTGTATGTCTTGTTCTTTCCAAATAAATAAGTAAATAGATAGGAAACAACGTCATGTTTTTCACCTGTTAATTTGCATGAGGCCCTTCTTGCCTCCTCCTCCATGTAAAGAACCATATAAAAAGTCTTGTCATGATGTATGAAGAGAAGCCATAATTTGAGAGCTATCTCTGTGGCTTCACTTCGCTAGCGAATAAACTTTTGTATTCAAGCTTTCTCCAGGGCCTGCCTGTTCTTTAAAGGTAAATTGAGACACCTCCAAAGGAAACGAGCCATTTGTGCAACACCTGCAATGGCTTTTAAGTGTATGAGAGGCATCTTATCAAGTGTTTTATCCAATTGACAAAAGGTGTATGTCAAGGTGTGCCTCCCCACTCTGAATTCTAGGGTAAAGATGTGGGGACCCTGCATGAAAGAAGAAATAACTCCCCAAGCTTATTTTACCAAATTAGGTTAAAACTTTTCCCCAGAACCCAAACTTCTCCAGTTTGGATTTGGAATAACGCTGCCACCACCAATTTAAGCCCCCAAAACCATGGGTTAGGGTAAATTGGAGCCCCTACTTTAATCACCCACAAATCTCCTCCCTTTACCTGGGAGAACAAAGACCAAAACCCTTACTTGCTGTGAGACGTGCCCGATCCAAACCAGGATCTATCCAATAGAAACAAGCAGGCGGAATCTTAAATGGAAGATTTTAATAAAAGGAAAAGAAGGAGCATAAACCCCTTGTACAGAAATCAATAGAAAAACACCTCACTTACATCACATAGCATAACTGACCCCTCTCCTGGGAATTCTTCCTCTGCTAAAGTTTAACAGTAAAAGAACACCATGGATCAATTATCAAGTGATACAGTCCAAGCATATAGTTCACTTACTACTGGACTGACTTGGTTAGAAGATTACAGAGAGATATGAAAGGACAGAACTGTGGTTCTTCCCATAGCCAGGCGAACAGCACAGACAGACAGCTGAGGGAGATGAGGGGAGAAACTGAAACTAAAAAACACTCTCCTTGTTTCTGAGGTTGATTAGGTCATCTCCCTCTCAAGTTACTTTCAGATTAACCCTTTACAGGTAAAACAGAAATTCTAAAATACTTTATACTTATGACAGTGTATGACACACATTTTCACACAAGGGTGGAGAGTGAGCCCACCCCTACTCAGCTAACAGTGGTGGCTCGCTCCTGTCTTGCAGAGTTGAGCCTGGCTCCCCACTCCAGAGGTTGTGACATGGCATATAGGATTGCATAGTACTGCAATCCCATGTGCCATGCAGTGCCATAAATAGGCATTTTAGTGCCTGGGGTGAGCAAGCATGTTTCCATCCCCTACTAGAGCCCTACACTACTGTACTATTTTTTTTAACCCTGCTCCCATCCTGCCTTGCAATATCCACTCTCACCTGCTCCTGTATTATGTCCCCAGGGATTGGGGACTCAGGCCAGGAGCTGCTCTTGGGCACCCTTCCCGTCTTCCCCCTCCCACTGAGTTGGAGAGTCTGGGGCTCCCCACAGTGGCCTGGGCTTCTTGGTTGCCCTTTACTATGCCCTGGCTCCAGCTTTCAGCCTGGTCAGGGAGCAGAGCCTCACGGGAGAAGAGGAGGAGCATGGATGGGTCCACTGAGGGGTGGGGCTCCTGCATATGTCCTGTTTTTGAACTTTGAAAAGGTGGTCACCCTATCTCTGGGTGGCCCTAGTTGCTGCTGCAGGGTGAGTGTGGGCGGGCTCAATCAGTCCACCACCAATGACCCATCACCCTTCCTGGGTGCAAAACCTGAGTGTATCTAATTCAAAATTAACCTCAAGGCATATAGATAAAATACAAATACAAATTAATGGCAGAGAACAGAACTAATTGACTAATTATAGATAAAATTATTAGTGGCATACTGATATACAGGTCAAGGCAAGGTTATTGCAAGAAATGGACTTGCTTTGTGAAGAATGGTGGATATTTGGAGGACTAGTGAAAACTGTGCTTCCCAAAAAAGTTGGGAGAACAGAAGTGCATCTATTCAGTGGAAGACCTAAATTTGAGAGCAAGCAGGGTAACCTCCCTGTGTAAGAAAAAGTTAAAATATAAGAAAATGTCTTACTGAAGCTGTGTAACTAGCTCTGGGCTGCTTTAAGTTCTTATCTTGAGTTATGCATTCCTGAAGGCACTACTGGGCCTCACAAGATTCAGACTCATATCTTGTCCTGTATATTTCATACGTTTGTCTTACCACGTGTTTTAGCTCATATCTGCATGTATTCTTACCCCATATGTACCATTTCATGATAGGAACTTTGTGTTTGTATGTCTTGTTCTTTCCAAATAAATAAGTAAATAGATAGGAAACAACGTCATGTTTTTCACCTGTTAATTTGCATGAGGCCCTTCTTGCCTCCTCCTCCATGTAAAGAACCATATAAAAAGTCTTGTCATGATGTATGAAGAGAAGCCATAATTTGAGAGCTATCTCTGTGGCTTCACTTCGCTAGCGAATAAACTTTTGTATTCAAGCTTTCTCCAGGGCCTGCCTGTTCTTTAAAGGTAAATTGAGACACCTCCAAAGGAAACGAGCCATTTGTGCAACACCTGCAATGGCTTTTAAGTGTATGAGAGGCATCTTATCAAGTGTTTTATCCAATTGACAAAAGGTGTATGTCAAGGTGTGCCTCCCCACTCTGAATTCTAGGGTAAAGATGTGGGGACCCTGCATGAAAGAAGAAATAACTCCCCAAGCTTATTTTACCAAATTAGGTTAAAACTTTTCCCCAGAACCCAAACTTCTCCAGTTTGGATTTGGAATAACGCTGCCACCACCAATTTAAGCCCCCAAAACCATGGGTTAGGGTAAATTGGAGCCCCTACTTTAATCACCCACAAATCTCCTCCCTTTACCTGGGAGAACAAAGACCAAAACCCTTACTTGCTGTGAGACGTGCCCGATCCAAACCAGGATCTATCCAATAGAAACAAGCAGGCGGAATCTTAAATGGAAGATTTTAATAAAAGGAAAAGAAGGAGCATAAACCCCTTGTACAGAAATCAATAGAAAAACACCTCACTTACATCACATAGCATAACTGACCCCTCTCCTGGGAATTCTTCCTCTGCTAAAGTTTAACAGTAAAAGAACACCATGGATCAATTATCAAGTGATACAGTCCAAGCATATAGTTCACTTACTACTGGACTGACTTGGTTAGAAGATTACAGAGAGATATGAAAGGACAGAACTGTGGTTCTTCCCATAGCCAGGCGAACAGCACAGACAGACAGCTGAGGGAGATGAGGGGAGAAACTGAAACTAAAAAACACTCTCCTTGTTTCTGAGGTTGATTAGGTCATCTCCCTCTCAAGTTACTTTCAGATTAACCCTTTACAGGTAAAACAGAAATTCTAAAATACTTTATACTTATGACAGTGTATGACACACATTTTCACACAAGGGTGGAGAGTGAGCCCACCCCTACTCAGCTAACAGTGGTGGCTCGCTCCTGTCTTGCAGAGTTGAGCCTGGCTCCCCACTCCAGAGGTTGTGACATGGCATATAGGATTGCATAGTACTGCAATCCCATGTGCCATGCAGTGCCATAAATAGGCATTTTAGTGCCTGGGGTGAGCAAGCATGTTTCCATCCCCTACTAGAGCCCTACACTACTGTACTATTTTTTTTAACCCTGCTCCCATCCTGCCTTGCAATATCCACTCTCACCTGCTCCTGTATTATGTCCCCAGGGATTGGGGACTCAGGCCAGGAGCTGCTCTTGGGCACCCTTCCCGTCTTCCCCCTCCCACTGAGTTGGAGAGTCTGGGGCTCCCCACAGTGGCCTGGGCTTCTTGGTTGCCCTTTACTATGCCCTGGCTCCAGCTTTCAGCCTGGTCAGGGAGCAGAGCCTCACGGGAGAAGAGGAGGAGCATGGATGGGTCCACTGAGGGGTGGGGCTCCTGCATATGTCCTGTTTTTGAACTTTGAAAAGGTGGTCACCCTATCTCTGGGTGGCCCTAGTTGCTGCTGCAGGGTGAGTGTGGGCGGGCTCAATCAGTCCACCACCAATGACCCATCACCCTTCCTGGGTGCAAAACCTGAGTGTATCTAATTCAAAATTAACCTCAAGGCATATAGATAAAATACAAATACAAATTAATGGCAGAGAACAGAACTAATTGACTAATTATAGATAAAATTATTAGTGGCATACTGATATACAGGTCAAGGCAAGGTTATTGCAAGAAATGGACTTGCTTTGTGAAGAATGGTGGATATTTGGAGGACTAGTGAAAACTGTGCTTCCCAAAAAAGTTGGGAGAACAGAAGTGCATCTATTCAGTGGAAGACCTAAATTTGAGAGCAAGCAGGGTAACCTCCCTGTGTAAGAAAAAGTTAAAATATAAGAAAATGTCTTACTGAAGCTGTGTAACTAGCTCTGGGCTGCTTTAAGTTCTTATCTTGAGTTATGCATTCCTGAAGGCACTACTGGGCCTCACAAGATTCAGACTCATATCTTGTCCTGTATATTTCATACGTTTGTCTTACCACGTGTTTTAGCTCATATCTGCATGTATTCTTACCCCATATGTACCATTTCATGATAGGAACTTTGTGTTTGTATGTCTTGTTCTTTCCAAATAAATAAGTAAATAGATAGGAAACAACGTCATGTTTTTCACCTGTTAATTTGCATGAGGCCCTTCTTGCCTCCTCCTCCATGTAAAGAACCATATAAAAAGTCTTGTCATGATGTATGAAGAGAAGCCATAATTTGAGAGCTATCTCTGTGGCTTCACTTCGCTAGCGAATAAACTTTTGTATTCAAGCTTTCTCCAGGGCCTGCCTGTTCTTTAAAGGTAAATTGAGACACCTCCAAAGGAAACGAGCCATTTGTGCAACACCTGCAATGGCTTTTAAGTGTATGAGAGGCATCTTATCAAGTGTTTTATCCAATTGACAAAAGGTGTATGTCAAGGTGTGCCTCCCCACTCTGAATTCTAGGGTAAAGATGTGGGGACCCTGCATGAAAGAAGAAATAACTCCCCAAGCTTATTTTACCAAATTAGGTTAAAACTTTTCCCCAGAACCCAAACTTCTCCAGTTTGGATTTGGAATAACGCTGCCACCACCAATTTAAGCCCCCAAAACCATGGGTTAGGGTAAATTGGAGCCCCTACTTTAATCACCCACAAATCTCCTCCCTTTACCTGGGAGAACAAAGACCAAAACCCTTACTTGCTGTGAGACGTGCCCGATCCAAACCAGGATCTATCCAATAGAAACAAGCAGGCGGAATCTTAAATGGAAGATTTTAATAAAAGGAAAAGAAGGAGCATAAACCCCTTGTACAGAAATCAATAGAAAAACACCTCACTTACATCACATAGCATAACTGACCCCTCTCCTGGGAATTCTTCCTCTGCTAAAGTTTAACAGTAAAAGAACACCATGGATCAATTATCAAGTGATACAGTCCAAGCATATAGTTCACTTACTACTGGACTGACTTGGTTAGAAGATTACAGAGAGATATGAAAGGACAGAACTGTGGTTCTTCCCATAGCCAGGCGAACAGCACAGACAGACAGCTGAGGGAGATGAGGGGAGAAACTGAAACTAAAAAACACTCTCCTTGTTTCTGAGGTTGATTAGGTCATCTCCCTCTCAAGTTACTTTCAGATTAACCCTTTACAGGTAAAACAGAAATTCTAAAATACTTTATACTTATGACAGTGTATGACACACATTTTCACACAAGGGTGGAGAGTGAGCCCACCCCTACTCAGCTAACAGTGGTGGCTCGCTCCTGTCTTGCAGAGTTGAGCCTGGCTCCCCACTCCAGAGGTTGTGACATGGCATATAGGATTGCATAGTACTGCAATCCCATGTGCCATGCAGTGCCATAAATAGGCATTTTAGTGCCTGGGGTGAGCAAGCATGTTTCCATCCCCTACTAGAGCCCTACACTACTGTACTATTTTTTTTAACCCTGCTCCCATCCTGCCTTGCAATATCCACTCTCACCTGCTCCTGTATTATGTCCCCAGGGATTGGGGACTCAGGCCAGGAGCTGCTCTTGGGCACCCTTCCCGTCTTCCCCCTCCCACTGAGTTGGAGAGTCTGGGGCTCCCCACAGTGGCCTGGGCTTCTTGGTTGCCCTTTACTATGCCCTGGCTCCAGCTTTCAGCCTGGTCAGGGAGCAGAGCCTCACGGGAGAAGAGGAGGAGCATGGATGGGTCCACTGAGGGGTGGGGCTCCTGCATATGTCCTGTTTTTGAACTTTGAAAAGGTGGTCACCCTATCTCTGGGTGGCCCTAGTTGCTGCTGCAGGGTGAGTGTGGGCGGGCTCAATCAGTCCACCACCAATGACCCATCACCCTTCCTGGGTGCAAAACCTGAGTGTATCTAATTCAAAATTAACCTCAAGGCATATAGATAAAATACAAATACAAATTAATGGCAGAGAACAGAACTAATTGACTAATTATAGATAAAATTATTAGTGGCATACTGATATACAGGTCAAGGCAAGGTTATTGCAAGAAATGGACTTGCTTTGTGAAGAATGGTGGATATTTGGAGGACTAGTGAAAACTGTGCTTCCCAAAAAAGTTGGGAGAACAGAAGTGCATCTATTCAGTGGAAGACCTAAATTTGAGAGCAAGCAGGGTAACCTCCCTGTGTAAGAAAAAGTTAAAATATAAGAAAATGTCTTACTGAAGCTGTGTAACTAGCTCTGGGCTGCTTTAAGTTCTTATCTTGAGTTATGCATTCCTGAAGGCACTACTGGGCCTCACAAGATTCAGACTCATATCTTGTCCTGTATATTTCATACGTTTGTCTTACCACGTGTTTTAGCTCATATCTGCATGTATTCTTACCCCATATGTACCATTTCATGATAGGAACTTTGTGTTTGTATGTCTTGTTCTTTCCAAATAAATAAGTAAATAGATAGGAAACAACGTCATGTTTTTCACCTGTTAATTTGCATGAGGCCCTTCTTGCCTCCTCCTCCATGTAAAGAACCATATAAAAAGTCTTGTCATGATGTATGAAGAGAAGCCATAATTTGAGAGCTATCTCTGTGGCTTCACTTCGCTAGCGAATAAACTTTTGTATTCAAGCTTTCTCCAGGGCCTGCCTGTTCTTTAAAGGTAAATTGAGACACCTCCAAAGGAAACGAGCCATTTGTGCAACACCTGCAATGGCTTTTAAGTGTATGAGAGGCATCTTATCAAGTGTTTTATCCAATTGACAAAAGGTGTATGTCAAGGTGTGCCTCCCCACTCTGAATTCTAGGGTAAAGATGTGGGGACCCTGCATGAAAGAAGAAATAACTCCCCAAGCTTATTTTACCAAATTAGGTTAAAACTTTTCCCCAGAACCCAAACTTCTCCAGTTTGGATTTGGAATAACGCTGCCACCACCAATTTAAGCCCCCAAAACCATGGGTTAGGGTAAATTGGAGCCCCTACTTTAATCACCCACAAATCTCCTCCCTTTACCTGGGAGAACAAAGACCAAAACCCTTACTTGCTGTGAGACGTGCCCGATCCAAACCAGGATCTATCCAATAGAAACAAGCAGGCGGAATCTTAAATGGAAGATTTTAATAAAAGGAAAAGAAGGAGCATAAACCCCTTGTACAGAAATCAATAGAAAAACACCTCACTTACATCACATAGCATAACTGACCCCTCTCCTGGGAATTCTTCCTCTGCTAAAGTTTAACAGTAAAAGAACACCATGGATCAATTATCAAGTGATACAGTCCAAGCATATAGTTCACTTACTACTGGACTGACTTGGTTAGAAGATTACAGAGAGATATGAAAGGACAGAACTGTGGTTCTTCCCATAGCCAGGCGAACAGCACAGACAGACAGCTGAGGGAGATGAGGGGAGAAACTGAAACTAAAAAACACTCTCCTTGTTTCTGAGGTTGATTAGGTCATCTCCCTCTCAAGTTACTTTCAGATTAACCCTTTACAGGTAAAACAGAAATTCTAAAATACTTTATACTTATGACAGTGTATGACACACATTTTCACACAAGGGTGGAGAGTGAGCCCACCCCTACTCAGCTAACAGTGGTGGCTCGCTCCTGTCTTGCAGAGTTGAGCCTGGCTCCCCACTCCAGAGGTTGTGACATGGCATATAGGATTGCATAGTACTGCAATCCCATGTGCCATGCAGTGCCATAAATAGGCATTTTAGTGCCTGGGGTGAGCAAGCATGTTTCCATCCCCTACTAGAGCCCTACACTACTGTACTATTTTTTTTAACCCTGCTCCCATCCTGCCTTGCAATATCCACTCTCACCTGCTCCTGTATTATGTCCCCAGGGATTGGGGACTCAGGCCAGGAGCTGCTCTTGGGCACCCTTCCCGTCTTCCCCCTCCCACTGAGTTGGAGAGTCTGGGGCTCCCCACAGTGGCCTGGGCTTCTTGGTTGCCCTTTACTATGCCCTGGCTCCAGCTTTCAGCCTGGTCAGGGAGCAGAGCCTCACGGGAGAAGAGGAGGAGCATGGATGGGTCCACTGAGGGGTGGGGCTCCTGCATATGTCCTGTTTTTGAACTTTGAAAAGGTGGTCACCCTATCTCTGGGTGGCCCTAGTTGCTGCTGCAGGGTGAGTGTGGGCGGGCTCAATCAGTCCACCACCAATGACCCATCACCCTTCCTGGGTGCAAAACCTGAGTGTATCTAATTCAAAATTAACCTCAAGGCATATAGATAAAATACAAATACAAATTAATGGCAGAGAACAGAACTAATTGACTAATTATAGATAAAATTATTAGTGGCATACTGATATACAGGTCAAGGCAAGGTTATTGCAAGAAATGGACTTGCTTTGTGAAGAATGGTGGATATTTGGAGGACTAGTGAAAACTGTGCTTCCCAAAAAAGTTGGGAGAACAGAAGTGCATCTATTCAGTGGAAGACCTAAATTTGAGAGCAAGCAGGGTAACCTCCCTGTGTAAGAAAAAGTTAAAATATAAGAAAATGTCTTACTGAAGCTGTGTAACTAGCTCTGGGCTGCTTTAAGTTCTTATCTTGAGTTATGCATTCCTGAAGGCACTACTGGGCCTCACAAGATTCAGACTCATATCTTGTCCTGTATATTTCATACGTTTGTCTTACCACGTGTTTTAGCTCATATCTGCATGTATTCTTACCCCATATGTACCATTTCATGATAGGAACTTTGTGTTTGTATGTCTTGTTCTTTCCAAATAAATAAGTAAATAGATAGGAAACAACGTCATGTTTTTCACCTGTTAATTTGCATGAGGCCCTTCTTGCCTCCTCCTCCATGTAAAGAACCATATAAAAAGTCTTGTCATGATGTATGAAGAGAAGCCATAATTTGAGAGCTATCTCTGTGGCTTCACTTCGCTAGCGAATAAACTTTTGTATTCAAGCTTTCTCCAGGGCCTGCCTGTTCTTTAAAGGTAAATTGAGACACCTCCAAAGGAAACGAGCCATTTGTGCAACACCTGCAATGGCTTTTAAGTGTATGAGAGGCATCTTATCAAGTGTTTTATCCAATTGACAAAAGGTGTATGTCAAGGTGTGCCTCCCCACTCTGAATTCTAGGGTAAAGATGTGGGGACCCTGCATGAAAGAAGAAATAACTCCCCAAGCTTATTTTACCAAATTAGGTTAAAACTTTTCCCCAGAACCCAAACTTCTCCAGTTTGGATTTGGAATAACGCTGCCACCACCAATTTAAGCCCCCAAAACCATGGGTTAGGGTAAATTGGAGCCCCTACTTTAATCACCCACAAATCTCCTCCCTTTACCTGGGAGAACAAAGACCAAAACCCTTACTTGCTGTGAGACGTGCCCGATCCAAACCAGGATCTATCCAATAGAAACAAGCAGGCGGAATCTTAAATGGAAGATTTTAATAAAAGGAAAAGAAGGAGCATAAACCCCTTGTACAGAAATCAATAGAAAAACACCTCACTTACATCACATAGCATAACTGACCCCTCTCCTGGGAATTCTTCCTCTGCTAAAGTTTAACAGTAAAAGAACACCATGGATCAATTATCAAGTGATACAGTCCAAGCATATAGTTCACTTACTACTGGACTGACTTGGTTAGAAGATTACAGAGAGATATGAAAGGACAGAACTGTGGTTCTTCCCATAGCCAGGCGAACAGCACAGACAGACAGCTGAGGGAGATGAGGGGAGAAACTGAAACTAAAAAACACTCTCCTTGTTTCTGAGGTTGATTAGGTCATCTCCCTCTCAAGTTACTTTCAGATTAACCCTTTACAGGTAAAACAGAAATTCTAAAATACTTTATACTTATGACAGTGTATGACACACATTTTCACACAAGGGTGGAGAGTGAGCCCACCCCTACTCAGCTAACAGTGGTGGCTCGCTCCTGTCTTGCAGAGTTGAGCCTGGCTCCCCACTCCAGAGGTTGTGACATGGCATATAGGATTGCATAGTACTGCAATCCCATGTGCCATGCAGTGCCATAAATAGGCATTTTAGTGCCTGGGGTGAGCAAGCATGTTTCCATCCCCTACTAGAGCCCTACACTACTGTACTATTTTTTTTAACCCTGCTCCCATCCTGCCTTGCAATATCCACTCTCACCTGCTCCTGTATTATGTCCCCAGGGATTGGGGACTCAGGCCAGGAGCTGCTCTTGGGCACCCTTCCCGTCTTCCCCCTCCCACTGAGTTGGAGAGTCTGGGGCTCCCCACAGTGGCCTGGGCTTCTTGGTTGCCCTTTACTATGCCCTGGCTCCAGCTTTCAGCCTGGTCAGGGAGCAGAGCCTCACGGGAGAAGAGGAGGAGCATGGATGGGTCCACTGAGGGGTGGGGCTCCTGCATATGTCCTGTTTTTGAACTTTGAAAAGGTGGTCACCCTATCTCTGGGTGGCCCTAGTTGCTGCTGCAGGGTGAGTGTGGGCGGGCTCAATCAGTCCACCACCAATGACCCATCACCCTTCCTGGGTGCAAAACCTGAGTGTATCTAATTCAAAATTAACCTCAAGGCATATAGATAAAATACAAATACAAATTAATGGCAGAGAACAGATTTAGAGGCAAACACAACATGACGCAAAGATGCCCAACACAGAGGCTGTGTTAAAGATCTTATAGTTTGTGCACTGAACACTATATAAACTCACACATGGTTCAATTAAAATGTTCTAATTAGTACAGTGTCAAGTTTCAATGTACAATTTTTGAAATCAAATCAATATTTTTTTCAATTTCATAATCTAAAATGTGGGTATTTTAGTTTGTACTCCAAACTATGAGATATTTTATCTATAAATTCTTGTTACAGACTCAACAGATGTCAGAAAATTGATCTCCCAAGAATCCCAGGGCATTCTAAAGATGGACTATGCATTAATCTTAAAGTTTTGAGCGTAGTTTGAAAATCAATGTTCAATAACATCATCAACTTCCTACCACTGATTGCTTTTTTTTTAACATAGGAGAGGTACAATGTAGGCCTCCCATAATGATTTTGGCATAATGCCTTCCTTTATTGCCTGTGGATAAATCTCCCTTGAGACTCCCATTAATTTCATTTAATTTCCTAGTTGTGATCCCTTCCAAATCAGCATGATTATTGTTGCTTTAAATTTATTTTTCTTGATTTTTTTTACCTCAAGATTCTATTTCCCAATCTTACTTACTGTTCATCTGATTTTCATATATGCATATACAGTAAAACCTCCATTTAACGGACTAATTCAGGCGAGGGGGTGTCCGTTAAATCAAAAAGTCCGTTATTTAATAATAATAAAAAAATGAGCTGTCGGAGCAGCAGCCCGCCTGCCACAGGGTCGGGGCGACAGCTCTGCAGCCTGCCTGCTGCTGGGACCCGGGCGGCAGCCGGGAACCGTCAGCCTGCCCGCCCGCTGGCGGGACCCGGGCGGGAGCTGGGAGCCGGCAGCCAGCCCGCACAGGTCCCAGCTCCTGGAACCCGCCAGCCAACCCTCCCGCTGCTGTGACCCGGGCGGCAGCCGGGAGCCGGCAGCCAGCCCGCCAGAAATGGATCAGGAATGCATCAGACTTGCTCAGAAATTTTGTCCGTTGCATCCGAAGTCCGTTAAATCGAGGTCCGTTAAATCGAGGGTTTACTGTATACAATTAAACTCCTGGATATTGGTCCTTATTTTGAATGGTGTTTTACTTTTTTGCAGTTGGAAGATGCAGCACAATTTTTCTCTTCTGCACTACAAAAGCTCTGAAAAATATTTTGGGGACTTATTAAGGCCTAGAGTTTGGGGGAACAAAAGGGAAATGTTGTTTTTTCTCCCATAGAAGCTTTGTCTACACTAGCAAAACTACCGATTGATGACAACAGATGTCAGTAGGAGTAATTTAACTTCAAATCTAGTCAAAGGCAAACCACATTCTGCACTGTTTAAGAAACTGTGCTTAAAACATATTTAGTTTCTGACATGATGGCTGAATATAGTTTGTCATTGCCTATACTGGCAGCTATACTGTTTAGAACTTCAGGTTGTTTTTTTACCTGAATCAATTCCTGCCACCTGATGTCAAAAACTGGCATATGTTATAACAAAAAACAAGGCTATAGAAAGAGTCTAATTCTGCTCAGAGCAAGGTCAGATGACACAGTGGTAAAAATACCCACACGCTGCCTACACAACTGCTTCCATGGTGAAGCTGTATCAGTGCAGGAAAAGGCTTATGAATTTCCCCACTGTAGATACACCCTACAAGGAAAATACAAGTGCAAAACTTGGAACAGACAATAAAACGTTGTTCTTCCTGCCACTAGTGGAGAAGTGTATTCTGCTGGTTTAGCAAATCATCACTGCTAGGCCTGGTCTACATTAGAAATTGAAATTGGCATAGCTATGCCGAGTCTAGGGGATGAAAAAGCCACACGCCTGAGGGATGTAGCCATAGTAGCGAAATCCCCAATGTAGACAGTGCTAGGTTGACGGAAGAATTCTTCTGTTGATCTAGTTACTGCCTTGTGGGGAGATGGATTAACTACACCAAGGGGAAAAAGGATTGACCCAGGCTCTGAGACTTGGCACCATGGGTTTTTCTATGTAGTGCAGAGAGAGCAATTTGGATATGTTTGAGATTGTGTTGTGGGGACACATGATGTATACTGGGTGGAATTTAGGGATGTATGTTGGGGATGTGGTGGATTATTTGGGGATATAGTGGATATGTGAGGTGGAATTGTGCGATGGAATGTGTGGTGGGGCAGTTGAGGACATGGGATGTAGTGGGTAAATTGGGGATAGGGATTATGGGTGATGGGGTATTTGTAAATGTGATGTAGAGTGAGTGGGGCCGGGGCTATGATGGCATAGGTCATGTAGAATGATGTGCAGTGGCTGGAGTTGGGGGACAGGGAGAGAGGGTGAGTAGTGGGCACTATTTGGGCAGACGGTATGAGGTGGTATTTGGGAAGGTGGTGTGTACTGGGTGTAGTTGGAGACAGGGCGGTTGAGGATTTGGGAATAGGGTGTGTAGTAGGGCTAGTGGATTGGACCAGAAGGTGGAGAGCTGGATTCTGCCTCTGGGGTGCGCTGGGCCAGGGGCTCCTTGGGCTTTTTTCCGTGTCCCCTTCACACCGTCCCCCATTGTGTACAGCGTGGTGAAGGGACAGAGGAAATACGAGGGCAAAACAGGAGGGGGGACACAGGCTGAGCAGCCCCGCCAACGGGGTAAACGGTCGCGTCTAGGGTGACAGCGCGCGCACCGCCACCCGGCACCAACCCGCGACCGTTTAGGTTGTACCGCGCGCCACCGCGTCACGCGCTCTGCTCTCTGTCAGGTGCCGGCAGGAGAGAACGACCGCTCCTTGTGCGCCTGCGCAGAGGGAGTGGCCCGTTGGGAGGGCTGCGTGGGGAAGGGGAGGGCTGAGCCCGTCGCCTTGGTTCGGCTCCTACTTGCTGCGCCGGGTGGGGACCCCGCAGCCTCTAGTCTGCGAGAAGCCCGGGCACGCGGAGGGGAGCCAGCGCGCGGCCCGAGGCAGCGGCGGCGGCGGCGGCTGCCAGGCCGGGGCAGGATGGTGTTCGAGTCGCTGGTCGTGGACGTTCTGAACCGGTTCCTGGGCGACTACGTGGTGAACCTGGACAGCTCCCAGCTCAGCCTGGGCATCTGGGGAGGTAACGAGAACCCCGCCACCGCGCCCCGATACCGCTCCCCGCGGGGCGGTAGGGCAGTGCCCGGCCCCTCTGCGTACCCCCACCCCGCGGAGCAGGCCCCTTCTCCCCCTCGGGACCGCGCGCTCACCCGCTGCGTACTGGGCCCGTTCCTCCCCAGGGCTCTCTGGGGGCGCGCGGGCGGGGCCAGGCCGGGGCTGCCCACGCGCCGTTGCCCCGGGGTGTGGCCTGCTCCCCGCGCTGAGCATGGCCCGCTGCCAGCTGTGCTCGCCTCGGCTGCGTCTCCTTTCGGAGTGTGAAGGGACGCTGCCAGTTTCGGAAGAGTGCTTCTGTCTGGGGAGTGCTGCTGTTGAACCCGACGCGACTAGTGGGAAGAGAGACAAGAAAAATTTTCTTGTTTATGGATTTGACAGCACTTGCATAGAGCCTTGTCCATCGTTACAGTTCGTGTCCCCTTTTCCCGTGGCACGTTATTGCAAAAAACAGAGGAAATTGTGACTGCAGAGCTACAGAAATTGGGGTGAGGGACTTTAGGAAGAAAAGCAATAGATGAGCCTAGTTACCTTTCTTTAAAAAGATTGTGTAATCTCAGTATTGGTGTCTCAGTTTGGCTGAAAACTTTTGAAAGGCGCTCTTGGCATCCAAGACCAACGTACCCTTTAAAAGCCTGAAAAGAAAGTTGCATTTTAAATACTCACCTGCACAGTTTAAACATGTGAAGTATTCAGAACCTGAAAGTGAAACTGACTGTGAATAAAAGTGAGTCAGACTTTATTGAATTTTTATTGCCCAATGGTAGAGAAAAACAGGTAACAGAGTTAAATTTTATATAACTAAATTTGAAACAATATTAAGTGGAAAGAGAAAACGGTTTTACTGTAAATGGATGATTTGTTAAGGAGCTATAAAAAGTTGTAGTATTTTGCTGCTTCAGCATATAAATACAATGTGGAACGTTTTAACAACTTTTTTGGCTTTTATTTCTTTTACCAAAAAATTATCAGAAATGGCAAATATGGTCTTCCTTACTTATTTTTGGAGAGTCTTGTGAATGTCTGTCTGAAAACAATGTAACCAACTCCCTCTTGTCCAAGATTGGGTTAAGCCTGTGTGAGAATGTACACAGAAACAGGTAGGGTGAGTAGCAGTGATGACCACACCACAAGCCCTGAAGGCTGTACTGTAGTTGCTCCAGCTGTTGGAGATATGTAGGCATCTGGGCTCACTCAGTGGCATGCATGCATGCAGGAATCACAAAATAAACAGAACTTTGACTCCCAGTGTAGCTGGGAAAAGGGAGTTCAGTAAAGTAGAAAATTAGGCATATATATGTGCAAGTGCACACAGATAAGGTAGGTGAGGTAATGTACTTTATTGGACCATCTGTTTTGGTGAAAGAGAAAAGGTTTTGAGTTTAAATAGAGCAAACTTGAAAACTTGTCAGTTTCACAAACAGAAGTTGGTCCAATAAGGATATTATCTCACCCACCTTGTTTCCCTAATATCCTGGAAGCAGCATGTGTGTGTATGCACACACGCAAAAAAGTCAGTTAATAATATGCTTGTGGCCTGAATCCCCACTGGCCCCACTGTGTGTCTGCACACATTCTGAGACAATCCTTCTCAGCTAGGGATTTTCATGTCTCTAGGGCCAACGCCTTCTTCTTGAAGCCCTTCCTTACTCAGAGCACCTTCTGACCCAGCCTTCACATGCTGGGGCCAGATTACAGGAGCTTTCCTTGGTCCCCTCAGGACCAGGACAGTCCTGCCTCACTCTCAAGTTTATCTTGATGGTTTGTGTATCCATTTCCTCTCCTGGGATTGATTATTTTACTGGCTGATGAAAAGGGAGTCAGCTCTCTGTGCAAATTTCTCTCTCTGATCAGTCCTAAAGTTGCAACAGCTTGGTTCCCTGCTTGAGAGAGAGAATGAACCTTGAGAGGACCATTGCTAGCATATTTATTATGAGTATTGTACCTTAATTGGAAGGACGGAGTTATTTAATCTTTAGTAAAGATGTCATGTTTCCAGAATGTTAATTGCTCATGTTGTTGTTTCATTAGTTCTCCAGTTGTCGTACAGGAAATCAAGACCTGAATTTCTAATATAAAAAACTTGTAAAAACTTTCAACTGCCCCTGTGTATCACTGAGGGTAGAAGCTAATTTTTTCCCTTTGTAAATGTCTTTAATGTTTTTCCTCGCGGTTTAATCCAAACAATATTGGGCTGAATCTCATCTAACTAGATTTTTCTGCACTAAGTGGAAATTGGTATACAGTAGACTCTCGATTATCCAGGATTGGATTAACCAGGATGTGGATTAACCAGGATGTTAAAAAAAAATATGCGCAACTCACACGGCCAGCTTTGGCTTTGCTGCCGCCCCAAGCACACACACACAAAAACCCCATGAGGGCGTAGGGCAGCCAGTGAACCAACACCCCCTCCCCCTGGTGCAGGGTGGCTGGTGAACCAATCCCCACTCCCCATATTTCCTATGGATGTTGATTATCTGGGATTTTATTAACCAGAATTATTTTTTTCCCTATCATCCTGGATAATCGAGTGTCTACTGTATTTCCCAATGAAGGCAGTTTTGAGATTTGGCTTTAACATAGTGAGGTTTTACATGCTATTTACTGACTGGTCTTTCCCCAGTTCCCTTGGAAGGGACGCAATTCCACAAATTAACAATTTAAATTGTAGATTTTTGGGGGGAATATTCTGTAAAAATCTTCTTTGCTTACTTTCATATTTTTGTAATATGTTTATCTTTCCTCCTTGATATTTACATTCTTGCAATACAGTAAAACCCCGATTTAACGGACCCCGATTTAACGGACTTCGGATGCAACGGACAAAATTTATGAGCAAGTCCCATGCATCCCAAATCCGTTTTTCGGGGGCTGGCTGCCGGCGGGCTGCCTGCCAGCTCCCCGCTGCCGCCCGGGTCCAGGCAGCGGGCGGGCTGCCTGCCAGCTCCCCGCTGCCGCTCGGGTCCAGGCAGCGGGCGGGCTGCCTGCCAGCTCCAGGGCCGGTGACAGAAATTTTGGGGGCCCCCTACTGTGATCGGTGGGGCCTCCCCAGCCTATTCTGCCCCAGTCAGCTCCCGCTGCCAGCCTGGTTGTAGGGAACCCAGGCTGGCAGTGGGAGCTCAGACCCCGGCTAGCAGGAGCTTGCAGGGAAACTCTAAAGTGGCAGCCGGTTGAGCGCTCAGCCGGTTGAGCGCTCAGACTGCCGCCGCTTTGGGGTTTTCCCCCCAGGCTCCTGCCAGCCTGGGTCTCAGCCCGCTGCCAGCCTGGGCTTCCTACAGCCAGGCTGGCAGCAAGTTGAGACCCCGGCTGGCAAGGATCCACTGGGGGAAACCCCAAAGCAGCGGCAGGCTGACTGCTAAGCCCTCCGCGGCTTTGGGCTCTCTCCCCAGGCTCCTGCCACCTGCTCCACTCAGCTCCCGCTGACAGCCTGGGTGCGGGGAACCAGACTGACAGCGGGAGCAGACTGGGGCAGGAGGCAGGACCCTGGCTGACAAGGGGCCAGCGAGGGGAAACCCCAAAGTGGCACCGGTCTGAGCGCTAAATCTGCCGCTGCTTTGGGGTTTCTCCTGCTGGCCCCTTGCCAGCTGGGGTCTCAGCCTGCAGCCAGCTTGGGTGTAGGAAGCCCAGGCTGGCAGCGGGAGCTGAGACCCCAGCTAGCAGGAGCCTGCGGGGAAACTCTACAGCAGCAGCAGGTTGAGAGCTCGGCCGGTGCCGCCGCTGCTCAGCTCTCTGCCGCTTTAGACTTTCCCCGCAGGCTCCTGTCAACGGGGGTCTCAGCTCCCGCTGCCAGCCTGGGCTTCCTACACCCAGGCTGGCAGCAGGAGCTGACTAGGGTAGGCAGCAGAACCCCGGCTGGCAGGAGCCTGGGGGGAGAGCCCAAAGCGGCGGCGGGTTGAGCAGTCAACCTGCCGCCGCTTTGGGGTTTCCCCCGGTGGATCCCTTGCCAGCCGGGGTCTCAACTTGCTGCCAGCCTGGCTGTAGGAAGCCCAGGTTGGCAGCGGGAGCTGAGACCCCCGCTGACAGGAGCCTGCGGGGAAAGTCTAAAGCGGCAGAGAGCTGAGCAGCGGCGGCACCGGCCGAGCTCTCAACCTGCTGCTACTGTAGAGTTTCCCCGCAGGCTCCTGCTAGCTGGGGTCTCAGCTCCCGCTGCCAGCCGGAGCTTCCTACACCCAAGCTGGCTGCAGGCTGAGACCCCAGCTGGCAGGAGCCTGGGGGGAAACCCCAAAGCGGCGGCAGTCTGAGCGCTCAACCGGCTGAGCGCTCAACCGGCTGCCACTTTAGAGTTTCTTGCAAGCTCCTGCTAGCCGGGGTCTGAGCTCCCGCTGCCAGCCTGGGTTCCCTACAACCAGGCTGGCAGCGGGAGCTGACTGGGGCAGAATAGGCTGGGGGGCCCCCAACGATCACAGTAGGGGGCCCCAAAATTTCTGTCGCCGGCCCTGCCCTGTGGCGGGCGGGCTGCTGCTCCCACAGCTCGTTTTTTTTTTTATTATTAAATAACGGACTTTTGGATTTAACGGACAACCCCTCGCCCGAATTAGTCCATTAAATGGAGGTTTTACTGTACTTGACAATGCTATACTTTCTCATAGTGGGTTATTTAAGTTTGGTTCTCTTTAATTTTATAACCAAATCTCTCTGGCCCATATTCAATTTGGTGCATGGAAAATGGGTTTTACCCAGCGGATTCATTTTTCTAATAGGATCACTCCTGGAACTGTACTGGGTAATTTGTGGCACTGTTGAAACAGCATCAGAGGAGGTTGATTTTCCCCAGTCTATGATATGGTGCAGTTGTGGCATATGCAACCCAAAATATATCTTTCATATTTTGCATTATATGTTAACCTTTCATTCCAAAAGATCTCAAAGGCTTTGCAAAATACATATGCTCTTCCCATTCAAATACCACCATCTCTGCAGCAAAGGGTGACAGTCAGTCAACAGCCTTCCTCTTCCCCGCCATTGAATAAACTTTAACATTGAATTACAGTGGTTGGCAACGTTGGCACACGGTACCACAGGGTAAATACCCTTAGCTGACTCTGCTGCTTTATTTACCTGCCGGCTCGCCATGCACCCCTTCCCACGGCTCCCACTAGCCGTGGTTCACCATTCCGGTCGAATGGGGGCCATGGGAAGCTGTGCACAGCAAGCAGGCAGGTAAATAAAGCAGCGGGGCCCGCTAAGGGTACTTACCCTGCGGTCCCATGTGCTAATGTTGCCAACTGTTATAAAGCCATGGATCTCTAATGACCAATTTACCTTTTGTCCTATTTCCAAACTAATTTTATGGAACTCAGTTCTTTCACCTTAGAGGAATGAAGGCTTTTTGCCTTAATATTGTACTGAAAACTAATAAATTTGCTTCTTACGTTCCTTTGCATTACTACTTTCAAAGTACAGTATCTTAATCCTGATAAATAAACTTACTTTTGATACTTGTCAAGTGCACCTAGATAGTTGCACAATGATATAACAGTGAAATTCTTCTGGTTATGGTGACTAATGTCTTTGACCCTTGTCTTAGAGCATTACTTTTGTGAACTTCAGGTCCACCCTAAATGTCAAATACAATTTTTAGTCTGTGAAAGGTGAAATATGCTAATTTCAATTTTCCAAATGTTGCACTTAGCAAAATGGTTGCAACTTTTTATATTTTTGTTTAGTTATACTCCTTGGTTTAACATAAGAACATAAAACTGACCATACTGGATCAGACCAGTGATCAATCTAGCCAAGTATCCTGTCTTCCTGTGGTGGTGTCATAAGTGTGAAGTGCCCGGGGTGGGTTGTTTTACCTGTTAGGGGTTAACTGAGAGATGGTGGGGTGACGTCAGAGCAGCCCACCTCGAGGAAGAACCAGGAAGTCAGGTTCAGTTCTGTTCAGAACATGGACTGACTCCATCTTTCCTAGCTATGGGAGAGATGAAACACCCTTCTATTTCTAAGATTAGGCTGACTGTAAGTAACATTTTGATTTCCTAAGTTTTTTGTACCTGATTTGGAGTGTCACTTACTTTCCCAGAGAGGGAGGGGTTAGAAGCTTCATATCTGTAAAGTTGCATTAGCTATAAGTTGTCTTCTTCTTTTTATTAAACCTTTTTTTGTTATAAGAAGTGTCTGGTTATTCTCATAAAGGAATCCTAGCTTTAAATTTAACCCAGTTCCCAGGTAAAGGAAAGTCTGTGTGTCTGAGAGGCAGGCTCACAGTATGTGAGCCAGAGGGCTGTTTCTCTCTCTCTCGGTAACAAGAGGGAGGGGGGAGGGGGAAAGTTTCTCTCCCGGTAGCAAGGGAGGGAGTGTTACGATCTTGGGGTCCCAATGTGCCCCAGTCCATGGGTTTGGAATAAGTGCATTGGTGGTGGCAGCTTGGTCCCCATTTCCCTACTGGTAGAGTGTGGGTTTTGGGGATGAAAAGACTTAACTTAGGCTGGGGAAGCAGTTTATAGTTAAGGGACCATAGAAGAGACTCTCCTCTGTACCCCAGTGTTCAGAGAGAGGGAATAGAGACACTTACAGGTGGTCAGTGCCATATTCTTCAAAGGTAATGAGCAGATCAGGGCAATTATCAAGTGATCCATCCTCTGTTGTCCATTCCCAGCTTCTGGCAGTCAAAGCTTCAGGGACACACAGAACATGTGGGTTGCATCCCTGACTCTTTTGGCCAATAGTCATTGATGGACCTATCCTCCATGAAAATGTCTAATTCTTTTTTGAATTCATTTACACTTTTGGCCCCCCTAACATCCTATGACAATGGGTTCCAAAGGTTGACAATGTGTTGTATGAAGAAGTACTTCCTTATGTTTATTTTAAGCCTTCTGCTTATTACTTTAATTTGGTTCCTGTGTTTTGTGAAAAGGTAAATAACACTTTGTCTCCACTTTATTGTCTCCACAAAAATAGATTGTTCATGATTTTACAGATCTCTCGTATCCCTGCTTAATCATTTCTTTTCTAATCTGAGCAGTCCATTTTTAATCTCTTTATATGGAAGCTATTCTATACCCCAGTAAGTTTTATTGCCCAATCTGTATCTTTTCCAATTTTAATGTTTTTTTTTGAGATGGGGCAACGAGAACTATATGCAGTATTCAGATTTCCCCTCCCAAGTGTCTGGCTGGTGAGTCTTGGCCACAAGCTCAGGGTTTAATTCATTGCCATATTTGGGGTTGGGAAGGAATTTTGTCCCAGAATTAGATTGGTAGGGACCCTGGGGAGTTTTCGCCTCTCTCTGCAGCATGGCTCATGGATCACTTGCAGGTTTAAACTCGTGTAAATGGTGGCTTCTCTGTAACATGAAGTCTTTAAATCAGGATTTGAGGACTTCAGTAACTCAGTCAGAGGTTAGAAGTATATTGCAGGAGTGGGTGTGTCAAGTTCTGTGGCCTGCAATGTGCAGAAGATGAGATATAAATAGTCATGATGTTCCTGACCGTAACTGTCTTGTCACACTTGGTAAGACAACTCCCATCTTTTCATGTATTTATACCTGCTCCTGTATTTTTCAGTCCATGCGTCTGGTGAAGTGGGTTCTAGCTCATGAAAGTTTATGCCCAAATAAATTAGGGCATAAACTTAGTTTCTAAGGTGCCACCAGGACTCGTCGTTGTTTTTGCTGATACAGACTAACACGGCTACCACTTTGAAACCAATGAGGCACAAGTAATTCAAATTGCATATGTCAAACCAAATAAAAACCTTTCTTGATGGCTTTCTTGTTTACTTGACAATTTACAAAGTTCGATGATCTGTAGTGCATCTCTTAGTCACTGGCAAGCTACTAATCTAATTTATACGTATGTAGTTGTGCAGCAAGTCAGATTCTTCTCCATGGAGCGACTGCATAATTCTATTTGTGGGATATAGTGTTCCTGGTGTCGAGCTGTGATATATTCCTTTCAACTGGTGCCACTCAGCCTTCCTTTACAGAAGATTTTGAGAGAATAAAGGGGGAAGTGGCCTCAATTGCCCTTCAGTTGCTTTTTAGTTTTTGAAGATGGTGTGAGCTTGAGTCACACAGTGTCCTCAGTGCTTTCCTCACCTGTTTCTTTGTTTTGATTCTGCCCTTTGTGGGCTATTTTCTTTTTAGTTTCACAGATTATTTAAACAGATTATTTAGTACACTTTTCCTCAGACTGAAGCATAAAGAAAAATGAATCGAAAGTACAAATTCAGAAGGTATAATAAACTTTGTGTGGAGTTGAATATTGTTCTTTGGACCTCATGGGAATGTTGTTGACACTAAAGTTTATTGGTTGCAAATGGTGTTGCACAGACGTGCAGCTCAGTAAAGACTCTAGTTAATGCATTCATAGTTGCTTTTCCTCTACATTGTTAACTGGAATGAAAAGCAGGAAAAGCTTATCTAAGAAAGTAGATACAATTTAGTATATACACAGGCAGAAGATCTGTTGAGTAGCACTGCTCTGTGTTTATTCAGGTAGTCACTTACCTGAGCACATTCACACCTAAAGACATTTACAGTTAGATTTACTTACTTGCTCTAGTTGGACACATGAACATTAATGGTAAGCCCATAGAAGTCAGTTACGTGGGTGTTTACCCATGTTGTTGTTAACAAATACAATTTCAGCCTTTGTGAGTTTTCTTGATAACTAAGGTTTCGTCTAAATCCCTGCTGAGGTCAGTGAGAGTCTTCCATTGCTTCAAAGTCCTATTGGTCAGCCACTCAATCAGTAGCAGAGGATCGAATAATTTACTCAGTGTTTTTTTTTTTTTTTTAATATCAGTTCTGGTATCTTAACAAGTGGCACATAATATTCTGTATAGAAATTTAGATCACCAAGTTCTATAGGAGGCCATTCTGATACTTTAAAGAATGTCTCAGACAACTTTTATGTGAAAATAAGTGGAGCTAGTAAAGACACATGAAATTTGTTTACATAGAGTCATCTCTGAAGGTCTCCTGATGTTGCTGTAGCATTGGTGCTAGTATCAGTGGCAGTTCTAGTGCAGATTGGCCACTAATATTTTTGATCATGGCCCCATCTATTCTAGACCTGCTTTGAGACAACTGGTTTGCAATGGTGCTGCCTTCACTATTGGCAATTGTGACGTTTTTCAGGGAGAAAATGTCATTAATTGCAATGTACGGTCTGTTTTCTTTTCATAAACAACAAACAAATATTAATACTAAACTGCTATTCTGGTTGCTGAAAACTCACTGTGAAATAAAGAATCAGAGAGGTAGCTGTGTTAGTCTGGATCTGCAGAAGAAATAAAGGTGCTTTTAGGTTTGCAGTAGTTAAAACTGTGTTAACTACAATTTTAACTCTTCATTTTTCCCTTTAGGAGCTGTAACACTTAAGAATCTTGAAATAAAGGAAAATGCATTGGTAAGTTCAAAGCAAGCAAAACTGATAAACTGTTACGATTGTTGTGAAAATAGTTGTTTGTACAGGAAAATGAACATTTTAAATGCCATATAAGGATGGAGTTGGTTGATTTTTAGCTAGAATAGTAAGCAGACATCTTTCATCTCAAGAAATGAAGTGCTTTGGTCTTCTGAAAAACTGTCAAAAGTTCTTTGTTTTCATTTTTACAGACTGCTCTGCTACTATTATTTGAGAGGCCATTTAAAAAAAATGAATGAGGCAGCTTGAATGACAGTTACAAGTCTGATCTAAAATTATATATTAAGCTTTATGAATAATAGAAACATTTGCTGGCTAGAACAGTTTATCAAGCACATAATCTAGTAAAACAGTATTTGAGATTAATATTAAAATATAGAGAATCTTTTGAGGACACCAGAAAATATTAAAACATGATGTTCTTGACATAGATACTTTTTTATTATTTAAAAGTTTTGCACAATCACAGCAGAAAATTTAAAAACAGCCCAAAGTCTTAGATTTCCTTAATCATGTCTCAGAATGGTTAGAGGGAGAAAAATGAGACCTTTTGTACGGACAATGAGTGGTCACAATTTTTAATCCAGCAATTACTCAAATAATTTTGTTAATATACCCAGAGGTTTATTTCACTTAGCATCACCCTGTTCTAGGAATGCTGGTATTTGTTTGAAGGCCTTGGGCTTATTTTCCAGAGCTTCCAACTTGTGTCACAATAAATAACATTTTAAATTTTCTCCCTAGCATGACTGAATAGATTTTTGTTGCATGAAAACTGTATTAATTTAATTTAGCCCCATAGGCTTAATTTTCAGAAATTAAGCATTTTGAGTACCATGTGAAATATTATAAAGTATTAAACTATACATTTGCCACTGATGTCAAGAAATATTTTGCACCAAATACTTGCTCCTAATGTTTTACCCTTTAGGAAGAAATTGGTGGAACTTCTGTTTTTAAAAATGCTTTTGTGAATCTCCCAGCAGTGGTGGTGGGATAGAGCTTGATCCAGACTTGCTGCAGACTATAAGTGTTGCCCTCTGAATATTAGTTTCTTTTGAGATACATCTGTGAAGGAACTCCATATGGGAAACTGTGCCTCAATACTCTCACTCATTGCCAGTGTATATTTACACATGGAAACACCGAGAAAATAATCTGTGGGAATATCAAGGAACAGGGTATTTCCTTGCTGCTAGTGACTGACAGGGCTGGTTCTGCTCCCAAACTAAAGCAGGTTTACCTACACATTCTAATTTGTGGGCCTTATCACTTGAAGAAGGGAAACTTTCAGGTAAGCACAGATACATATTCCTATTTTCATAGTGTTGCATTCTAATGTAATAAAAAAACTACTGGAAACTTTTTACGTTCTGCTTCTAATGTGTAATCTGAAGAAGATTAAATGTCACATTCTCCTAAAAATGGTTTTGTGATCTAATAAGCACATGTTTTCACATCTAATATTGTTAGACATCTAGGAAAAGATACTAAGATATATTAAGAATATATGTTCTTAGTGTATGTTTGGAGCTAAGTGAACAATAGTGTAATTTTGCCAAGAGAGGAGTTTGGGAAGAAAACATAAAGGTGAATTCAATATGGTGCTTAAATAGGTCAAAATATTATTTTTTTAAAATACATTCTCTTTGCAGAGTCAGCTGGATGTTCCATTTAAAGTAAAAGCAGGACATATTGGTAAGTTGCATTTTTGTAGCACGTGCTACTTTGTAATAAATAGAGCAATAGTTTGCAAATGTATTTTCTGTTCTTACAACTGACCCCAAGCATTTCAAGTAGTTAATTTTCTTAAGGGCGCTCTGCAGTGTGTAAATGAATGTGAATCAGTTTACCCATTCTGGAATATATATCTTCGTACCTTATTTTAACTCTGGAAGAGGAATGCTCATGTGGAAAATATAAGGAAGATTTGCCTAAGTATATATTTTAGAACATATAAAGTATAAAATAACACTGTATATTAAAAACAAAAATCCCAGCAACTACATTTAGATTTTTTTCCCCTGCCTTCTGTAGCGTGCAAACACTTTAGCAGGCTTCCCATCACCGCACATGTTGCTTTGGGAAGTTCCTCAGAACACAGATTGACTGGTTGTATGTAACGTGACAAGAATTAATTACTGTCATAAGGCAGGGCTTCTCCCTAGCTTGCTAAGGACTCACTGCCATGCTCTGTTTCTTTTAGGCAGGTTTATTGTCCAAACTCAAACAAACAAAACAGTTCCTCAGTGCACCTTTGCATTTCAGACTATAACTGCCTCTTCTCCCAGGGGATTTTGGCAGTTCTGCTGCTCCTGCTTTCTCGCAGCTTCCTGCTCTCTCTCAGCCAGTTGCCCATCACTGGGACTATCTCTGACCCTTCATAGCCCTGCATACAACATTGCTCCTTAATTGGCCCCAATTGAGAGCACCTATTCTGGAAACGCAATGGACATACATACTGTATCTCTCTTCCTCCCTCCCCTTTTTTAAAAAGCAAACAAACAACTCAGAAAGGTTTTTTTCGGACATGCGAGGCCCTTCTGGACTTCTTTCACCCCCTACCTCCTCTCCCGACCAAAACACAAACATCTTGGTTTAAACTCATACACTGGGAGTGATAGCCTTGCGTGATCTTGAACTATTTTGCCTATGTTTGAGAAATAAAACTGCCTAAAAGAGACTGTAGGCATAGCAGTGGCTTTTTTGAGGGCTGGGGAAGGCGACTTACTTTGTAACAATGTTGTTGAATTGAAAAAGCAAATAGTTTATAAGGAAATGTGCTGAATCTCAGTCCAGTATTTTTTCCTCATTCAGATTTATCCATAAGTGCACTTTTTTCATAAAGTTTACAATGAATACTTAAAGATTTTTTGATTGAGCCAGCAAGATAGGTGCATATCTAAAATGTCCAATCCCGTTGCTGTTGGTCTTATCTTTCCTCATCGCATCCTGTCCCCACTCTTGTGTGTTTACCCTGCTAGTTGCTATTTCTAAAAAAATGTCATACATCTAAAGATTGTAAATTTGTCACGGACTGTTTTTCTGTTTGCTTTGAAAAGTACTTAAAATGCATTTGATTGTGTTAGGGTAATTTTAGATTTTTATTTTTTTTAAAACCTTGTAACATACTTTTCAATCAAATTTCATTACATATTGTTATAACTTTTCTTTTATATACTGTAGGTAAACTTAATCTACAGATCCCATGGAAAAACCTTTATACTCAACCAGTTGAGGCTGTTCTGGATGGAGTTTATTTGCTTATAGTGCCTACAGCCAGTAAGTTGAGTGAGAAGAAAACTGTATATTATTGAGCTTTATTTTATTGTAATACTATTTTAAAAATCACAGTAATAGATGACGTATATGTGACGCATCTCATAAGGCTTTGTGGAAATGTGCTTATGAATGTATATATGACATCACTGGAATGTTTTATGCTACGTATGCCATGTAACATATCTATGTAAAGGTTACAATCTACTGAATCTATTCATCCTATTGGTATGCATGTATCATTTTTGTATTCGAAGTTATGAATATTGGCTGTGTATTGGTTTGATTTTAAGTAAGGCATTTGGGCAGCTTCTTTAGAAAGGAATTTTCAAGTTAAGTGACCAATCAAGAAACACTTAACGGACAATGGATCTTGAAGGCTCCAATCCATATCAGAAGACTACTTGAGGATGTTCAAGGTAGCATATGAACCATGGCTGCTACCTGTAAGTTCCGAGTCATGCATGGACATGTGACTTGCCCATGTGACTCCAAAACTCCATCATGTAGCTGGGATTCTACACATAGGGAGGGAGAAGTGTTCACCCAGTAGAGAAAGTCTATTTAAACCCCTGGGAGGCCCTTCATTTTGTCTTCAGCTGGCTAAGGAGATAGCTTCTCCACTCCCAAAAGAATACCTGAAAGAAACTGGAACAAAGGATAGTAACCACAGGGGGTGTGAGTGGTTGCTGGACCCAGACTAGAAGGAGACTAGTCTGTAAAAGGAAGCTTATTGGAATACCTGTGAGGGTGAGGTTTTATCTGGATTCAGTTTTCTTACTGTATTAGGATAGACTTGTGTGTTCTATTTTATTTTGCTTGGTAATTCACTTTGTTCTATCTGTCATCACTTGGAACCACTTAAATCCTACTTTTTGTAGTTAATAAAATCACTTATTAATTAATCCAGGATATGTATTAATACCTGAGATGTGGTGGGGGCAAACAGCTGTACATATCTCTCTATCAGTGTTCTAGCGGGCAAACAGGTTGAGGTAGAACAGATTTATTTGGGGTTTGGGCATCTGAGTGTCAGAGATAAGAACACTTCTTAAGCTGCTTTCAGTTAAGCCTGCAGTTTGTGGGACGTGGTTCAAACCTGGGTCTGTGTTTGTAGCCTGCAAGGTTCTGGAGGGTTCTGAAGTCCTAAGCTGGCAGGGAAGGCAGGGGTAGAAGTAGTCTTACCACATCAGTTAATAGTTCCCAAGGGATTTTCTGTGATCCAACCCGCCAGAGCATGCCATTACTCTTATTCCCAGTAGTTGCTGTTGTCTGACCCAAGTTATATTTTTTTATATTTGATTTTCTTTTTACTGTATTAATTAAATTCCTGTTTAATATGTTCAAAAGAGATGTTTCTTTATTTCATCACAATTATCTTCAAAGATGTTTTAAGAATTTTAATTTAATATATATACTTGTGTTTTAACATTCTCTCCCTTTTTTTACGTAGGCATAAAATATGATGCTGAAAAGGAAGACAGACAGCTCCTAGAAGCAAAGCAAAGGGAACTGCAAAGAATAGAGGATGCAAAACAGAAAATAGCTGACCAGGGTAAGCAGGAAAAACAAATAGCATGGCTGTATGTATTGCTAGATCTTTTAACTCCAAAAGTGCCTGATTTTAAACTAATTGAATATGGATTCTAGCAGATTAGTTGCTGCCCTTGCAATGTTTTTAAAAATGTTTTAGTTATGTGTACTAACGTATAGTATCAGAGAGGCAGCCGTGTTAGTCTGGAATAGCAGAGGTAACAAAGTCCTGTGGCACCTTAAAGACTAACTATAAAGTTTTGAAGCATAAGCTTTCGTGGGCTAATACCCACTTTGTCGGATGCATCCGACGAAGTGGGTATTAGCCCACGAAAGCTTATGCTTCAAAACTTTATAGTTAGTCTTTAAGGTGCCACAGGACTTTGTTACCTCTAACATATAGTAGATTCACTAATGTCTCTTAACTAGTAGTTGTGAAAACTGACGGGTACTGTACATTTTTGTGCAGGATATTTACTCTATTTCCAAAGTTTCTGTGTTATTTATAAATATTGACACTAGAGATAAGCCAGCTATTATAGTTGGTATTTCAATCATATTATCAGGCTTTCAGGACACATGTACATAAAGTTTCAAAACTAAACATGAATATATACAAACAGGGCTTTGGAAATACAATTCACCTTTGTTTACAATTCTCTGCCAAACTCACTTTTCTCTCCGTTATGAAGCAAATTTAATTTTGGCTCCAACAACACAGAATCTCCTTGTAT
This sequence comes from Sternotherus odoratus, assembly GCA_032164245.1. Lineage (NCBI taxonomy): Eukaryota > Metazoa > Chordata > Testudines > Kinosternidae > Sternotherus > Sternotherus odoratus. The sequence goes on from JAVMKO010000007.1 coordinate 31,571,289, forward strand.
CTTTGAGGTAATGCCTCCCTAAAGGCTAATTCTACAACATATAGAGTGCCTTCTTATTTTCTACTGCAAATTTGTTGGGTGTTTAGAGAGGATACTTAGGGCTGGATTTTGAAAGATATTTCGGCACCTAAACGTGTGGATAGGTGCTAGCAGCTTTTGAAAGTCCCCCTAGATGCCTAACCCCTAGCATGATTTTGAAAATCCCTCTAGATACCGGTCTTCATTTTCAGATGCCTTTTAAAAATCTGCCCTTTGCTACATCACTGGAGGCTTAAGCAGGATGAGGCCCTAGAGGACAGTGATATAAACATTATGAAAGTAAACTGAAGGATAATGTTTTAATACAACCGCAGTACAGTATAGCAGCAAGTACAGCTTCTGGTACACAGAATCACTCCAGCATGTGGCATTTATAGTTAGGAAGTAATATGCTCCTACCATTGTTGTTTCCTGGAGTTTAATCATTTACACAATTTATAATATTTTAAATATTTTCCATTCAGTTTTATTTCTCTCTCCTACTTAATTTGAGTAAAAATATCTTTAAATGCCTGTGCTTCAATTTAGATAAAGGACAAGAAGAGAAACAAGACACTTTTGTAGAAAAGTTAGTCACTCAGGTCATCAAAAATCTTCAGGTGAAAATTTCCAACATTCATGTTCGATATGAAGATGATGTAAGTACTTCTGTATATATAGAACATTTGGCTCTTGTGTATTATTTTCAATTATTATGGATGACCCCCAGTTGGTTTCTTTTCCCCTCCTTGTATTTTCCACATTATGAGGGAACTTCTAACATTCCAGCAGTTTTCATCTGTGTGTTTTGTGCCTTTCCTAAGGATGTATGCTATGTAATAAATCAGATAGCATTGATTTATGTATTTCTGAAAAATATACCAAAATGCATAAATATGAGAAATGAGCATTTGGTAAATGTAAAAATAAATGTGGAGTTCAAAGTACATAAAATAAGACTGCATAATTGTGCAAGCAGTTATTCACATATTGCAAACTGTTTATTTCCTTTTCTTCATGTATTCTGATTTTAAGTAATTATTTTTGTATTTTTTCCTCTTCTTAGATCACAAATCGAGATAACCCCCTGTCTTTTGGGGTCTCACTTCAGAATCTCAGTTTGCAGGTAATTCAGTTTTGTACTTGAAAGTATCCAGTAGACTAGGCATGTTTTAAAGAATATTAATCTAGCAATAATAATATTAATCCAGGAATAAATCAGTACATCTGATAAATGATTGATACAAGCAAGTATGCTCTTATCTAAAACTGCTATTTGTTAGATATATAAATAAGTACACTCACACCTACCTAATAGGTTTAGGACATCCCAGATATAGGTACCCATAGTCTGAGATGGTTTCTAGTGATTCTTGTCACAGAAAACAAAATGAAGGTATCACTACCCACATAGACTTTTTTGTTGATGATTGAGAGTGAGGAATGCATTTTGAGTCTTTGACCTCTAATCATCACACACAATGACATTTGCTTTGAAATTAGCGGCTTTCTGTTGAAGTTCTTCATTTGCGTTCCACAAGGCTGCTTTCATGCTGAGGGGTTATTTAGTTAAAGGGGTACACACAATGTAAATGTTTGCTACTACATTATAACACAGGGCAAACCTTTGGCCCGAGGGCCACGTCGGGGTTGCAAAACTGTATGGAGGGCTGGGTAGGAAAGGCTGTGCCTCCTGAAACAGCCTGGTAACTGCCCCCCCTCAGAATCTCCACTCTCCCTACTTCTTGTCCCCGACCACTCCATTCCAGGACCCCCCCCCCCAACCCTAACCACCTCCCCGGGACCCTTCCCCCATCCAACCTCCCTGTCCCCACTCCCTGTCCCCTAACTGCCCTCCCCAATCCCCAACCCTTCCAACCCCCCCGCTCTTTGTCCCCTGACTGCCCCTAATCACCCCCCAGGACCTCACCTCCTATCTAACCCCTCTGCTTCCTGAACCCTAACTGCCCCAAACCCTATCCACACCCTGCCCCCTGAGACTCCCACACCTATCCAACCCCCCCATCCCCTGTCTGCCCCTGAGCCCCTCTGTCCCTTATCTAACCCACCTCCCCCCCCCGGTCTCCTTACCACACTGCTTAGAGCAGTGTCTAGACCCGCTGATGCACTGTTCTGCAGGAGCACGCAGTCCTGCCCCCCAGAGGCAGCACTGCTCGTGCGACTGCATGCTTCCCGGGGGCGGGGGCAGAGCAGGAGAGAGGTGAGGATTAACCTCTCCAGCTGGGAGATCAGGGGCTGGGCAGGATGGTCCTGTGGGCTGGATGTGGCCTGTGGGCCATAGTTTACCCACCCCTTCTTTAACAGGATATGGTTTAAACTCCAAATACACTCTTACACATTTAACAATCATTTTGATCTATACTAATGTACAAGTGGACTCTTGCATGAGCTGTCACCTGGTCTGCCAGCGTTACGCTGTATATTACTGTTGTATCAGTACTATGTTAATGTGCACTGTGGAACTGTGTATGTTCAGCAGGGTCACACGTGTGCAATATGTTAGTGCGTTTTAGAATGCTCTTTAGCATGCTTTGCCCCACTGTAGACAAATTCTACCACCTTACTAGTTCTGACAGCTAGAGTTAATTGTAGAAATCCCCAGTATCCTAAATACAAAGGCTGACAGCTTCTAGAACTCATTTCTGACTGTCCTGGAGGTTGCCGAGTATCTGTACTCCATGTTAATTGCTGCCCTTCGCTCGTCTGGGAATGTTTTAAACATAACCTTGGGCCCTTTATACACGTTTCCAATCTTAGACCCAAATTTCAGTATTGGGGAAAAGCTTTTTAATTCACTTCTCACTCAGGGCTACTATACCACCAAACACAAATTGCTACAAAATATGATGTTAGCATTTTCCCAAGTAGATAGTACACTTAAACTTTATTTTTTTTTAACCATAATTGGAATTTAAGTACTGTAGGCTGATGCTCAGATTTGAAATGATAGTATTGGAGCTGCTGCCATTCCAAAACGTACTCCAGAAGAGGGGAGACGGTGAAAATGAGTGACTAGATGAACTTTTTTTTGAAGAGAAGGGGAAAGGAGGGTGAAAAGATCCTGTATGGTCTCGTTCCTAAGTCAGTGAGTCCAATGGGAAGTAAGAAAAATGCTTGCAGCGAGCCCTAAAAATGTTTTGAAATAGAAAAATGGCAATGATACATTTTTTTTGTATCAGGCACAGTCATAAGATCTTTGTATAGTAGTTAGATAATTTTTTTTGCCTTTCCATGTATTTAAAATGTACAATCGTGGTAAACCAGTCAAACTTTGGAAAATAGAATTAAAAGTAGTGTCTGGTACCACTCCTGCCCCATAAATAAATGTTACCATCTTTTGTGCTTTTATGAATAATGTTTTCTTCTTTTGAAACCCCAAACCCAGCTGTTCTCCCCCATAGTTGTGTCAGTGGCAGACTAACAAGAGTATCCTTGGGAAAACAGTGAAATGCTACATTTAGCATCTCTTTGTGTAAATGCCAAACAAGCCAAAAAAAAATCCTTCCTCCCCCGATTTCTCAGGATGTCTTTGTTGCAAAAAAGATATGTTCTTAATCTGAGTTAAAATAGAGGTAAAGACAAGGCATTTGGGATTTTAACTTGGATTAGCATCTTGAGTTAAATCCCAGGTTCTTCTACAGCAGTGGTCCCCAAACTTCTTCTGTGATGCCCCTGTTCCCCCTTACTGTAGGAGACCTCATACATCTTGAAAATAAGCTGAGTCTTCTCCTTAGTCTTGTCTGCGGGAAGAAGGAGCCAAGATCTTTGGATGGTGTTTCTCACTGGTCATATCCCAGAGAATGTGCCAAAAAGGTCTTAAGATTTATCACTTACCCAAACTGCTCCTTCCAGATCTGACTGGCACCGAGATCTGAATCTGCCAGATGAGTTTCCTTGCACTGTCATAGCTGATGACACAAGTTCAAATCAGTCTTCAAGTCACTCCCAGATCATGCCTGCAACTTCTTGGGTGTGTGGCAGTGTGTACCTTTGTCACATTTCATTTTTTACTGCATTTGTGTTGCGTCCAAGTCAGGTTCAAGTCCCTTTATATACACCCAACAGAGACAGTCTGAACAAGTTGTTCTCAATCCCTTGTCATTCTAGTTTTCCTTGGGTGGTGGAAGAATCTAAAGTGTGTCTGGGGATCCCATCCACTAGCTATCCCCTAGTAGCTCTTGGAGCTTATCACCAGGACAGATGGACTGCCCAAAAGTCCTCTTTACATACCCATGTTCTGGAGCTCAAAGCTATCAGGTCTGTGCTTCCTACCCATGATAAAAGGACAATCTGTCCACTAACAACAGACAGTAGATCTCTTTGTCACTGTAGCCAGTTCTGTTCAAAAGGGAGGTTTGGATTGCTGTGCTCTGATAAAAGCAATTTATCACCTTTCTCTTCTGCGTGGAGAACCTTGTATACAACTTACCTCTCCTGCTGCTGATCCTCAAGGTCCCAAATTTTTTACCAAAAATGTTTGATTTTTGTATAAATAAATGTATACATTTTCTGGTATCTTTCTCCTAGCATCGTTTCTCTCTGGGGAGACCAAACTTCATATATTCTCTATTTACATAGGGGTATATCCTTTTCTCTCTCTAAAATGAAGCAATTTTCTGGATCAATCACGCTTTTTTGGCTATAGGAGGCAAATTAAGGATCAGATTGTTGCCTCTTGGAGGTCCTTGAAGTGTGTTTCAGAGTGCATTAAGATATCCTATGCATTGAATAAACTACTCTTTTCTTCAGGAGTTAAGAGCACATTCTACTAGAGCTCAGGTGACATTGGCAGCTTATTATAGCGGAGATTTCTGAGATTGTGTAGGTTAGCTACTTAAAGTTCTATTCCTAAATTTACCAGTTGCTACTCCATTGTTGCAGCATCCAATGCAGGTGTTTATTTCAGCAGGTCATTATTTAGGTAAGACTATCACACACACACATACCTCCTTAAGAGGTAAGTGCTAGCTAAGTACTTGCAGTGGGATCTCTAAGGACAAATGCTTGGGGAAGAGAGTTTAAATGCCTTACAGTAATTGGGATTCTTCTAGATTCTTTTCTCAACAGGTATCCCATGACCCATCCTCCTTCCCCACTGATGAAGAGCCCTTTACCTGGATGTTCTGTATTGATGAAGGAACAGAGCAGTGATGGGGCTCATCTACCTCTTCAGGGGGCTGAGGGCATACATGGGGTATGTGCACAGCCCCAACAGACATTGCTGGCTCAAAGATTGTGAGCTTGTGCACATGGGGCGCACACTTAACTGGGATCTGAGTGGGCAAAAGCATCTCAAAAGAACTCCAGGCACAGTGAAGGAAATAACTTCTCTTTTGAGTGCCTCTGTGATTTCCCATTTATGGTATTTGGCATCTCTGGAATTAAGGTACAAACCTGCATAGAAAAGGTGTGTGTTGGGGAATGCAGGAGTGCCATCACACTTAGAATGACATCATTTAGCTCTGTCTTTGTCAGAGGGTGTCTCTTGATCGCCTCAGTTTCTTTGCCACTGCAGAGAGGTAAAGGAAGTACCTTGAGTGTCTGCAAATTAGTTGTTGCATATTTTCATCCAGTTTCTTGTTATAGTTAGTTACATAGTTTAGAGTTATCAGTGTTGGGTTTCCTCCTGGAGCTACGTTGGGACATGAACTGCATAGAAAGTTCAAAAGATGCATGTCTGGTTCAGTTATATTTCTCAAGACAGATGCCCATGATAGGTTTCCGATGTGCTTGGGAGAGACTCACAACATAGCCCAGTGCATGATCTGCTGCTGCAACTTCACTCTTCAGATGAGGAGGGACAGATAGCTGAGGCTGCAATCATACTTGGGGCTTGTCTACACAGACATTTAGGTCTCACCAAGATGGTGTAAAGCCACCCCACATTAGTCTGCTGTGCACTAACTGTCCATGTGGACCCTGTTGACATGCGCGAACAGTTCCTTAGTGAGCTTTGATGTACTTCGTTTTGAAGCAGGACTGTAACAAATATTGAAATCTATATATATAAAAGTCAAATGGTGTGTGCGTGTATGTATGTTCCTTTACTCCTTCCACACCGTTTGGTCTAGAGACTTGAAATTTGGTACAGTTATAGGCTTTAGGGTCCTAATGAGGGTAAGAATCGAAAATTTTTCAAATCTCACCTCTGACGCCCATTAGGGGTGAAATTCTTTAAAGCCCATTAACATTAGCTGGGCAGCTGCTGTTCTCTGTGACATAGTTATGATGTAATAATACCCCCCCTCCAACGGCCCCTGCACTCGCTCAGCTCTCTTCCCCCCTCCCCCCCTCCAACGGCCCCCGCACTTACTCAGCTCTTTCCCCCCTTCCCCCCTCCAACGGACCCAAGCAACGCCGGGTATTTGTGCTAGTAGGATATAAACTTTAAGTACTTAAGAAACACACACACTCCAGTGGGGTGGAGAGAAGGTATTGTTGCTTCCCTCATGGCAGGTGCTGTCTTTGTTCTGGGAGCCTACTTAATAGGGATGGTAGGCTGTCTGTAGAGCTGCTCTGATTAAGCAGCTTCTGTAGATCATAAATATGACGTTGCCATGTAAATAGAATTTAATTTTTCATGCAGGGAAGTGCTTAAGTGAATTCAGTGTGCTAACGTACATCTTTTTGTTTCTAGATGTGTACTTTTTAAGGATACTATGTTAAAAACCTTGTCAAAAATTACACTTGTCTAGTTACAAAAATGCTATTTGTGTACTGAGTAAAAGCTGTTTCCCACAGCACTCCTCTCCTGGAGCTAGCACCATATTGTATATAAAAATGGGGAATTATCAACAAACTGAACTTTCTACTGGTTCAAGCTACTGTATGCAGCTACCACCGAAACTACAAATAGGAGACCTTGAGTACTTTTTCAAGGAATCTGGCTAAAGAATATCAGGGAAAACTTTTTTGAGGTGACCCCGCAGAAAACATTACTGTGCTAATTTATGGTTCATGACCGTCATTGCAGGTATTTAGACCTACAGATGTAGTCTGATAGTTTCAGTTAAGAAAATTAAAGCTTGGTCTACTTAAATCAGTGGAAAGACTCGTGTAGTAGTAGTAGTTTTCATAGTACTGAAGAATCCCTGTCCTAGGCAGGGGCCCCATTCTGGTGTACAAATGGATCAAAAAGACCGCCCATACCCATTAACTTCAATGGGTATTGAGTTAGTCCATAGTGTATTTTCTCTTTTATTGTATAGTCTGTTTGACTCTGTGATTTGATTGTTTTAAGTCTAGACCTTTTTCTTTTCAGACCTCAGATCGAAACTGGAATCCATGTTTACATGATGAAGCTTCCAAGTTGTTCTATAAGGTAAAATATAGGGAGTGAATGCTATCATTATAACAAAACATTGTCAGAATAGGAGGCAACTCCTGTGGGTTTATGCTTTTGCTACGTAACATATATCCTCTATTTCTGTGTAATCAAAACTGGAGAGAGAGCGAGTGTGTGTATGTTTGTGGAGCATTTGACCATTTTAATATCCATGAGAAACCTAAAAATAATGGCAAATACTGAAAGAGATCACAGTGTATTTGACTTCATAAGCATTCGGTTTTATTTTCAGCTTGTACGTCTAGATAACCTTTTTGCTTACTGGAATGTGAAGTCTGTGATGTTCTATCATGGAGGTTACAATGGATCTTTGGTAAGTCAAGTATGACGTAGTGTATCCAGTACTTCCATGTTTCATGTTGTGAAATGTTAAATATAATTTATATTAATTAGGGATCCAGTTCTGCTCTGATTAAAGTCAGAGGCAGTTTTGCCATTTGCAGGATTGGGTTATATGTTAGTATCTATTCTATTGGAAGAATACTGAATGTTAGATTAGAATATACAAATATGTTGTGGTATAACTTATTTTTCTCAATCTATCCCAGGACACTTAAAATTACCAGTGCATTCTGTATGATGGAGTGGTTTTTGTTATTCACTCTTTACGTGGTTGTTAAAATCTTATGTCCTTAATAAAAGGGTTTTACTGATTTAAATTGAGAGCAGACAGACTTGTTTTAAAATATATTCTTGATCCAGAGATTCTATTTCTTCTTAAAAGCACATTTAAGAAAATATTTTATTATTATTTTATCCTCTATTGTTTAAAAGTGTTTGTCATGAAGTGAAAAAGAAGCTCTCAAACTTTTTAATTTTGTTTTATAAATAGAATAATTTAAAGCAAGGAGTTGCCTGCCACAATGTGATTCCAGAGGGTTATGATTTTGGTAAGTGTTTCTTTCACTTTCTGTACTCTTAATACTTAACAGACTATAGCACTTTTATTTTAAAAGTACTTTAATTTAAAAGTAAAGTTGTACTTTTATGTAAGATCTTAAAGAACATAGCACACCTCTCTTCCAAAATGCTGATTAATTCCTTTGCGGTAGAGGATTATATTATATTTGTGTCTTTACATTTGCCACAGCCATTATAGCATGTACATTCCTTCTATAGAAATGTTTTTGCTGAAGACCTAAAATAGACAGCAATTATAAACCATATATTTACTGTCACGATTTCTTGCTGTTGAAATTGACAATGTTGCAGAGGAAATGCAGATGGAGTTAGTGGAGATTCAATGTGATACCATTTTGAAGCAGAAGTTGGAATTCCAGAGTTCTACAGGTTTCTTTCGAAAGAAAGATTTCCCATGTTATTTTCTGCTTTCGCAAGGAAAATGGCAATGTTTGGAAGTACATATGTATATATGAACAGTTTTTCTCTTCCATGAAGATTAATAAATCTGTGTTAAGGTCAAAGCTCACTGATGAACATTTGAAAGCAACACAGATTGGTTTCATCTCAGGATATCAAACCTAATATTGATGCTCTGATTGATGCAAAATGCTGCCAACTAAGTGGTCAAAAATGAAATGACTGTCAAAATTAGCACATTACAGTTAAAGAAGTTAATACAATTAATAAATTTAATAGCATACTATATTCTTCATTTTTTAATTTTTTTTTTACTATACTTTTGTATCATTGTATGTGTAACACTGAGGCTGAGTATGAGGCTCAGATTTGTTAGGGGGTGTAATAGATCACCTAAGGCAGGGGTCTCAAACTCGCGACCCACAGGGTTATTTTCTGCCAGGCTCCCTGCGCCCCTTCTCTCCCCCTACTTTTTCTTGCAGCTGCCAAGCTTCCTGCGCCTCCTGCTCCCTCCCTGCCTACCTCTAGGCGTTTCTCATTGCCAAATAGCTGTTGGTGGTGCCTAGCGCTTTCTAAGAGGGAGTGGGGAGGAGCAGGGAGCTGCGCGCTCAGAGGAGAAGGCAGGACAGGGGTGGGACCTAATAGAAGGGGTGGAGTGGGGCCAGGGCCAGGTGCAGCGAGGGGGGACGAGTCAGTGATGCGCCCCTTAGGCCAGTGCACTAGTCCTCATGCGACCCTTGTGGTCATTTGAGTTTGAGACCCATAGACTAGAACAAATCCGTTACTCAGATGCCTCTTCCTTGATTAGATCTAGAGAGTGAAGATCTACAGAAGAGGTCTCCAGAATCAAATGTAGCAGAAATGGCTATACACGGTAGCCTTTTGTGGTTTTGGACTTTGTGCAATATAAGTGGTCTTAGAAAAAGTCCATTGAAGGGGAAGAAATTATCTTTAGCATAAATACAGGTATAAATTATATCTCAGTTTTAGCTACAAGTAATCAACATCTAAGACTACATACAGCAATGAATAAAATGTTTTACCTCAAACATGGCTTTTTAAAAGTAACCTACAAATCTCACTTCAAAATGTGTTTGGATGCCCCTAACTGCCAGTTTAAGTGAGGAGCAGGCAATATGAAGGAATTTTGTGAAGAAATTTGCAAGTCACTGTCAAATGGAAAGGTTAATAAATTAATTGGATTCTGTGTACAATAGTTAAATGTTGGCATTCACATTTTTAATGCTATTATCCTGGAACCTTCACCAAGGCCCCAAGTATGCAGTTGTATCCACAAAGGTGCCTGGTTCTACTTATGCAGATGCAACTTGCAGAATTGGGAGCCAGATGATAAATAAAACCTGCCCTGAATATTTAGACAGCTATTACTTTTCTACTGCTCCTCCCTAGTACTTCCCTAGTACTTTCCTGGATCCTGTGTAAATATAATATAGATGTTTACTTAGTCTTAGATTTGAAGCTTGCCGTGTGAGTACATCATGTATATTCACCCTATAAGTTCAACTGGCAGAAAGTGAAGAGTTTACCGAAGTTTTTCATCAGTTGTTCGTGTTTCATTTTCTTGATCATTTGCTAACACTTTCAATTTGCTGAATTGAAGATTAAGTGAAATTAATGTGTGTGCAGATACACCATAACCGAAGCAATGAATAGCCTTGTGTCTATAATGTATTAGTGCAAATTGAGATCACTAGTAAAATTCTAGAGAACAGTACTTGTCATATGGTAATAATTGGTGTAGTGAAATAAATATTATGGTTGAATGATTTTCATAATGCAACAGGGAACTCGGCATCATAAGAGGCAAATACAATTTAAGTTTTGCTGCAAATTGAGATTATTTCTTAATTTCCTGACTTGTGATTTTATTGAGGAGAATTTTGTAAAGAAATTCCCTTTCAAATGTGCACTGGTTTGGGGTTTGGCTCAGTTCGAATTGAGCACAATATGTTTAATTTCCCTAATGCAATCCTTGTGTTCTGAAAGGTGGTGTTTCAAGTGAATGGCATGATGTAACTTTCAGTGGAGTCTATCCTGTGTTAGACTGTATTAAATAATTTGTTTTCACTTTTCAGTTTCTTTTAATTCACACTTTTTTCTAAAATTCTATTTTCTAGTATTCCGTCCAATTTCTGCCAAAGCCAAACTCCGTATGAATCCTCGATCTGATTTTGACTTTTCATCACCAAAAATGGACTTCGATGTAAATTTACAGGACATAGCCATTGAGTTCAATAAACCACAGGTAACATTTCTTTTGTGAGATTCAGTTGTTTGATTCAATAAAAATATCAGTGAACTTCTGCTGAGTTTTTCAGAAATAATAAATAGCATAAAAACTTTCTGAAAGAGGTTCCTTTTTAATAGAACATTTATCAAATTAAATCTCTTTGAACCCTATTGTGTGCTTGACTTTAAACAATATTGCTTTGGAGACATTTTGGTTTATATTGTGGTGCTGTCTTTTTGCAAATTATAACATTTTGACTTGGTATATTTTGCATAGTACTTCAGTGTTATGGAGCTCCTTGAATCTATTGACATGATGACCCGAAATCTACCATACCGGAAGTACAGACCCGATGTTGTTTTGCACAACAATGCCAAGATGTGGTAAAATCTCTTAAAAGCTTTTAAATACATTTTTATGAACTGTTTACTTGAAATAATTTTCTGGTGATACTTTTCCTCTTTAAATGAGTGTGTTGCATAATTTCCCCACATAAATTTTTGCTAATCTGAGTTTTACTTTATACATTTTGTAGATCTGCTTCTCCCCCTACGCTCCCTCTACCACTTCCCCCACCAAGTTAGCTTGTGGCATCTTGGAGTATGTCATTTTTAACAATGCATCACACTACAACTTTTTTCTGTTGCCATTGCAGTTTCTGTGAAACTGACAATACATTGATTCTTGTCCATTTCAATATACTTTTAGTTTACCAGGGAAGAACCAATCTGAATGGATATGTGATATTATAATGGACATGTACACATCCAAAAAACAAAATGACCACAAACCAAAATGAATTCATGCAAACTGCTTTCCTTGCTATATGTCAAGGCCAACAGTAAGCCTTGGGGGAGACAACTCACTTTTAGGTAGATAGGATATGGTTAAAGAGGATTTGTTGCAACTGTCAGTCTGAGCATACTATCCTGTGTAGATCCATTCTTACTCTCTTCTGCCTATGAGTGTAAGGGTTTTGTGCAACTGTGCTCTGGTGTTTAGTACTGTATAGTTGTTTTTTTTAAAAAGTGAATTGTTGACAGGCTAGGATACAGTAAATACAGCATACTTACTCAAAGCTTGCAACTGTTGTCTTGAACAGCACATTTCTAGAAACTTCTGAATCTGATAGCATTCTGGTATCTAAACTGTGGATGAAACTCCAGTGTGACTTTGGAGGTTATTAGTTGAAGAATACTACGGTTAGCTATAAATAGATCTTTTGCATGGAGGTGAAGAGAAAGTAGCGTGCATTTTCAAAAGCTCCCCATAGGTTTGCAGAAAATACTTCTACTTCAAAAGATTAGGACAAAGCAACCCTATTAACCTCTGAGAAAAAAACTGAAACCTTTAAATGATTCCTTTCTGTTGGACCAGAGGATTGGTATTTGACAAGGTGTGTTGCACCCTTGTTCTATTTGGAAATGTGGAAAGAAGTGCTTTTAACTTTTACTGGAAACTCTTTAATTTGTTTTTGCATTAGGTGGAAATACATTATTAAAGGTATTCTGGAAGTAAATGTTCAACCCAAACTTAATATGTGGTCATGGGAACACATTCGACACCATAGAAAACAAGTGAAGAACTACAAAGAGATGTATAAAATGAAGATGACATCAAAGAAACCTAGCGAAGAGATTGTAAAATTGTTAGAGGTTAGCAATTTTCCATTTGATATTGAGCACCAAAATTTAAAAGTATCTTGATAATTTCTTGGATGTAAATGGTCAGACACAGATGGTCAGAAATTCAGTAGGAAAATTTAAGAAAACGTAAAGGTCTGAGAATGCAACCTTATTCACATTGACTAGTAATATGCCTTGTAAGTAATACAGTGGTACAAATTACATTGAGTAAGAGTGGTAGAATGAGTCCTTAAATTAATGGAGTGAAGAAAATTGGTGTTTTCCTCTGGTTCTTGCCTTCAAAAGTGAAATGCTTGAATTATATTGAAAGACCTATGTACTATATAACAAAATATAAGAGTATAATTATTAGCATTTTATTTAAAAGCTGCCATAGTGGGTCAGAGCAGTAGTCCATTTAGCCCAGTATCCTGTCTTCAGAAGTAGTCCATATCAGAGCTCAAGGGAAGTGTAGAGAACAGGACAAATTTTGGGAAGATTCATCCACCTCTGTATTCCTTTCTTCTGGCATTCAGAAGTTGAGTCATTTGACCACGTTAACTAGTAGCCATTGATGGACCTATTTTCCATGAACTGATCTTTTTTTTTTTTTAAACCTGTTACTTAATTTTATTTATATATAAAATAGTGTAATGTATCTTAGCTCTCCTTTTATTTGCCACTCCTGCTAACTGTGTGTTGCCTTTGTGTGTTTTATTTGTATAATTTAGGTAGTAAGCTCACAAAGAGTTTGCTATCTTCTGTACCTGTAAAGCAACATTCATGCCTATGGTGCAGTATAAATTATGGAGATGCTTGGTGATGACTTGAGTAGTTAAGTTTGTATTCTAAAATGGAGTCGAGATTCCTAGGATTTGAGGGGTGGTGGCTACACCAAGTAGTGGGGAAATCCAGGCAGTATCTTTGTCCTTTCAATTTTCTGTGTAGTGTTCCTGTGTAGTGTTCTCTGGTTTCTCTTATATTATTGAAATATAAGGTTGAAATTTGTCCATAGCAGTGGCACTTTTCACTGTTGACAGGTTTTAAAAAAAGTCTTTACATAAAATTAGTAGAGGAGCTGGGTCTAGGTTTGTTAACATAAGAATGGGTGTACTGGGTCAGACCAAAGGTCCATCCAGCCCAGTATACTGACTACTGATGGTGGCCAATGCCAGGTGCGCTGGAGTGAGTAATGATCAGGTAATGATCAAGTGATCTCTCTCCTGCCTTCCATCACCACACTCTGATAAACAGAGGCAAGGGACACCATTCCTTATCCACCCTGGCAAGTAGCCATTAATGGACTTCACCACCATGAATGTTTCCAGTTCTCTTTTGAACCCTGTTATAGTTCTAGCCTTCACAACCTCCTCAGGCAAGGAGTTCCACAGGTTGACTGTGTGCTGTGTGAAGAACTTCCTCTTTTTTGTTTTAAACCTGCTGCCCATTAATTTCATTTGGTGGCCCCTAGTTCTTATGGGAACAAGTAAATAACTTTTCCTTATTCACTTTCTCCACACTACTCATGATTTTCTATACCTCTATCATATCCCCCCCTTAATCTCCTCTTTTCCAAGCTGAAAAGTCTTAGCCTCTTTAATCTCTCCTCATATGGGACCTGCTCCAAACCCCTATCATTTTAGTGGCCCTTCTCTGAACCTTTTCTAATGCCGGTATATCCTTTTTGAGGTGAGGAGACCACATCGGTATGCAGTATTCAGGATGTGGGCACACCATGAATTTATATGAGGGCAATAATATATTCTCCATCTTATTCTCTATCCCTTTTTAAATGATTCCTAACATCCTGTTTGCCTTTTTGACTGCCACTGCACGCTGCATTGATGTCTTTAGAGAACAATCCACGATAACTCCAAGATCTTTTCCTGATTATTTAAATTAGTCCCCATTATATTGTATGTATAGTTGGGGTTATTTTTTCCATGTGCCTTACTTTACATTTATCCACATTAAATTTAATTTGCCATTTTGTTGCCCAGTCACTTAGTTTTGTGAGTTGTAATTAGTAGTTTTAAAAAATAAAAACTGGAGTTAGTCATATTTAGCTGCTGTTCACATTATAATTGAAAGTTTACAACTGGGCATTTAAATATCTGATTGGGGTTGGATGTGCACACAGCCTTTATCAGAAGCTACATTGTTCTGTCATGTTATTTAACAGAGGAAAAGATGCATAATGGTGCATATGCAGCTATTGATGGGATAAAACCTTATGTAAGCAGCACTGCCATCTCTAGCTTGCATAGCCCTCCTGTCCCTTCATAAGCTTTTAGAAAAATATATAGGAAATTAATAAACAACTGAGTTTGGCAGTAGTTAAAGTTACTATATATTCATGACATACCTGATACAAACCCACACAATTAAACAAATGAAAAGTTAAGTCACCTACCTGTATGTACTCTGCTCCTTTATCCACAGTGATGTTCTGCCCTCTGATGTGATGTTGCCATAGGTCTTAATTTGAGCTCAGCGCAATAACTGTGTCTGATGAAAACATGCACAAATATAAGCATGGTAAAGATCAACATCAGGCAACTGTGCTGTCGCTATGTCCCTTGAAGCCTAATATCTCAGCTTCTTTCCTCAGATCATTATGCAAACATAAGTCATATTCTGTTAACTTCTTGGATGTGAAAGAACATGAACTGTCATAATTTGAGGCACAAAGAGGAGTGATTTAATTACTCTGTTACAATTTTAAAAAGATAATTTACTTAGATAAAAATGTATCCTCTATTTTAAAAAAAGTGTACTATGAAACTTATTTTGAAGCTGATGTTGAAATAGAGCCATGAGCTGTTTTTCTTCCAGCCAATATTTTCCTCACCTAATGTCAAGTCTAAAAAAGATCTACTTAAAATAACTAGATTTACTAGGTCACTTGTCTGTTAATTTTCAAAAGAGTCCATTAAAAAGTGTATCCATATTGTAGTTTGAATGTTAGCTTAGCTTTCATCTTAAAAAAGCAATATCAAAATGATTCTATATTACATTTCTTGTTAGTAAAATATATTCTTTAAATGACAATTGCATTGTAATGTTAATTCCGTAAGGGTATGTCACCCGTAGAAACCACTTGTAGGCCACGGTCCCCTTACAATAATGGTATTTTTCCTGACAGTTAAATTCATCCTTTTGTTCTTCACTTCTCTCCAACCTAGGAGCATTCTACTTCTCAAATAGTTTCATTCTAAAATACAGTTTTTGCACAAACCAGTTTCAAAATTCACACACATGTAAATATCTCTTCCAGTTGAGCTACAAACCCTGTAAATTATTTAGTCCTTTTGAATGGGGATTTTCAAGTTTTTTTTTTTTAACCTTTCTTCATGCCTTATGGTAGTGCATATCGTTTTGCTGCAATCTCCAGTTGAGAGCGCCCTACATCAATTTTTGTAGTTTTGTAATACTTTTGGCTGAAAGACACCATAAAAATGTATATTGTAACTATTTTCAAAAGATAGCATCATTAATAGATGAATTTTCATGTAGGAATCATCTCAAGTATCAGTAGGGGTAGTCAATAGGCAGACCCTGGTCCAAATCTGGATTACCAAATGTTTTTGAATGGAGCCCCAAATATTTTTATTTACTTACTATTTTTGTATTATTTTCTCTGGATTCTTGACTATACTTTGACCAAGAAATTTAGACCTTGACAGAAATAATTGACCACTCTTGTATTAGTATTTATTGTGTTGTGTATTAAAAGACTAAACAATTTAAAGGTAAGGTGGAATGGAACTAACAGTTGGAGACGACAGTGCAATATTTATACTTATCATGTCTTCAGAGGGTAATATGTAGGTTATCCAGAAATATCCAGTATGTTGGACTATTGTGTCTTGTGCTTCAGAAGAGGAATCTAGATAGGATGCTATCTTCAAATACCAGTGTTCATAAGAAAGTTAAAAACAGTAAAGAAAAAATTATGCAGGTAGATCTTATTAAAAATTTTGTGTTTGTGAAATAAATATATTGTAAATAAGGAAAAATTGCTTGAATTCGGTAATTGAGAATATGCTACTTCGCACTACAGATGGTTTGGGGCAAACAATACAGAAAGTTTGAGCATAGAATCACTGAATAAAACAATAACAGACTTTGTTAAATATTTGAATTGTATCATTTTTATTACTTCAGCAGTTAATATTGGTTTTTTTTTCACCTACTTTCTAGGAATTGGAAAAGATCCTGGATATATTTAACATCACTCTAGCAAGACAACAGGCAGAAGTTGAGGTAAAATTGCTATCATTAAGCTCAGTGAAAATAAAGCAATATATAAAATGGGATTTTGGGTTGACGAGTTCTTAGGCAGATAAATTGTTTGACTCCTTCCTTTTAATCGTAAAGTTTGCTGAGTTGCTCATTGTCTTCCTGCCTTTGACTGATAGTTACATCAGAGTGATTGGGCTGAGTCTGTCATCAAGCAGCAACCTGAGTGGACAAGAACTTGGTGGCCCCAGAATCTTCTTTAAATCAGCAGTGGCAAATTTTGTTCCGTTTTTAGCACATCTGTCTTGCTCTGAATATGCAGTGGGGAAAGAACTGCATAACTTACCTTTTTTTCAGCTGCAGTACACATTTCATTATTTTATTCTTTTCCTTCTGGACATATGACTGGAACTGAAACCATTATTTCATGTACAGTACAAAGTTCCTGAAGTTCTTGATTACTATTGGCAGATGTTGTCCCAATACAAGTAGCACAAAATAACCACACATTTGGAATCCCATACGGTCAGATTCTGCCACCTTTACTTGGTTAGGAGTAAACTTTTATTGTACTGTTCATTCTTAACATAGTACCTAAGCATCTTTCATAGAAAATAAAGATTGGAAATAGAATAGTGTCTAGTGGACTTCATAGAGTCTTAGCTTTTCTCCCTTAAAACACAACTCAGAGAGTAAGGGTGCCAAAAACTGTCTCATAGTGAGTTGGTAGATAGACCTCATGAGCCTTACGCTACAGTGATGCTTCTGATCTTACATCTAAAACTAGGTTTTTTTATCAATAGAAATTCATAAATGTAAACTCTGAATAGACCCTATGAATTTAAACAGCTTTGCAGCCCAAATTATAGATGTATATTTTTTGATGTAGTTAATCTTTTTGATTCTGTACTGTAGCATAAGAGAACATTTGTGTGCTCACTATACACGTAGAGAATTTGTATTATAACCTGCTTAAGGACCGATTTCTGTGGTAGCATTCCATTTGGTAAATTAAAATAATAGGAAGGAACAGTTTCTAAGATTGTTTAAACCTTCGATAAAAAAACAAAATAGAACAAAAGATTTCATGTCCGATCAAATGCTATTGTTTTGAGCGCCTTCATTTCAACATGAAGATCACAGTGGTGAAAAAAGTCTCCACTAGCAGAAGAAAGCCAAACATTTCAGAAAAGCATAGTCTGTCTGTGCATCTGTAATGGTGCAGGTTCTGGCGGGACCCAGCTGAGAGGGCCAGTTCAGGACAAATTGCTTAAAGCAGGGCAGTTACAGCCCAAGGGTGGGGTTTTTCCACCTCTAAGGCAAACCAAGCCAGCCAGACAGAGAAGACTTTGGATTTACCCCACTGGCTAACCACAAGTCACACAAACATTTCCCTTAGATACTCCAGTTTTCCACTATCACGACCAGCAGCCACTCATTAAGGGGCTGTCTGGTTATGAAAACCAATACCCCAGTAAAAGAAAAAGGACCAAGGACCAGGCCCCAGACTCAGGTCAGTATAGAAATCAGATATTACCCACAAATCATGCTGTTGCCAATCCTTTAGAATCTAAAATCTAAAGGTTTATTCATAAAAGGAAAAAGAATGAGCTAAGGGGAATCAATTGCATACAGTAATGGCCAAGTTCTTGGTTCAGGCTTGTAGCAGTGATAGAATAAACTGCAGGTTCAAATCAAGTCTCTGGAGTACAACTGCAGCTGGGATGTGTCCTTCAGTCCTTTGTTGAAAGCTTCAGTTTGTAACAAAGTTCCTCCAGGGGTAAGAAGCAGGATTGAAGACAAGATGGTGATGAGGCATCAGCCTTTTGTAGGCTTTTCCAGGTGTAAGAACCCCTCTTTGTTCTTACTGTGGAAAAATATAGCAAAGTGGAGTTTGGAGTCACATGGGCAAGTCCCTGAATACTTTGCTGAGTCACAAGGTGTCTCCGCCTTCTCTCAATGGGTCAGTTGTTTAGCTGATGGTCCTTAATGGGCCATCCAGCAGACTAGGCAGAGCTGGGATGTCACCCAGAAGCATAGCATAAGTTTGAGATACAGACGGTATAGAGCCAATATTCATAACTTTAAAAACAAAAATGATTATGCATACAGATAGCATAATCATAACCAGCAAACCATAACCTAGTCTTAGACACCTATTTTGATCCCCTTTAAATAAGATTTGGAGCCTCTGCAGGACCTTGGTTGCAACAATGCAGTCCCAGATTATGTCAATAATGTCATGGAGTCCTACTTCACTGTTTTTATGAAGGCATTGAGGAAAACTATCCCTCAGTAACTTCCCTTGAAAAATCTGTTTCAGTTTAGCCTATTGTAGCATTACCACCTTATGTATCTTGTAACTTCAGTACTGTTCAGGACTGAAAGTAGTAGTCTGGGAGAAGCTGGTAGCAACCCTTAAATTTAGTTTGCCTAACACTTTCCATTATAAAAGATTATTGCATTCCTTTTAGAGGTATTCTAATGCCTCAGTTGTTAGCAATAGGTCTTTGAAATTTGGCGGGAGAAAGCCTTCAGGCTAGAAAAGTTGATTTATCTTTGACCCATAAGATTCCATGCATAATTGACTGCCTTGTAAATTGTTAAATACCTCTTTTTCTCTTGGGGCAGATTTTGACAGCATATCAGAAAACTAACAAGATCCTTCAAAAAGGGAAATGCCAAAGCAAGAGCAGCCCACATGCTAATAGTACAGCAGGGGTGGGAGGAGAGGAGAGAGCTTATTTAGGCTCCCTGTTCATGGCCACAGTACTAAGGCCCAGTGCATGGCTGCGGTGTCCCATTCTTCCCCTCTGGGTCTCCACATGGGACATGAGTCCCCTTCCCCATGCTACCAGGATTGAGAGAGGTATGTGGGGGTGTCTGATTTCCCCTGACCGCTCCCTGGTTGCAGTACATGGTGCCAGCTGCTCATACTGCATTAGGACAACAGTCTTCTGTTGCTAGCTTCTTTAGTATAGTCCTGTAGCTCAAGTAATGGAAGTCTATCCTACAATGCCAAAGGTTTAGCTTTCAAACCTTGCTGATGATGCATGATGGAGCAGTTATAATTTTACATAATAGAATTTGTTTGTACCTTTTCTTAACCCCCCGAAAAGATGGATTAAAATAATCTGATTTTTGCAATCAAATCAAATCTTCATTTTGTTTAAATTAAATACGTTTTTTTTTCTTTGATTGAACATGTCAGTTCCACTGAAGGTGTGTGCGTGCCCCATTGGGCTGGCTCAAGTGCCCCCTTTTTCCACGTGCCACTGTGTGCTGGCATAAGAGGGTTTAGTCTCCCCCGGTCCTTCAGTTCCTTCTTTCCACCAGTGACAGTTGTCGGAGCATCTCAGACTTGTTTATTTAAGTGCCTCCCTCCCTCACAAATAGAATATAGATATTTCAATAAGCTTGTATCACGGACTAGACACCTTCTTAATCTGGGCATAATTATTTCCCCTGGTACTTTTTTTGTTCCAGCTCAGGTGGTAGCTAGGTGATTTCTCATGACTGCAGCCCCGTTTGTTCTGTTCCACCCTGTTTTATAGCTTTTGCGTAAGGACGGAATCCTTTTTCCCTCTCTGGGTTCCTACCCCACCAGGTTAAAGATGAATTTCAAGTTCAGGTGACAAGATTTATTACCCACTTGCCAGCACAAAGGTATACAGGAAGACTTGCAAGTAAACAGAGACTTCTGCAGTCAATTGTCTTAATTGATGGGAGCCATCAAGATTCCAAACCACCATTAATGGCCCACACTTTGCATAATTACAATAAGCCTTCATAATTCTAGTTTCAGATACAAGAATGACATATTCATACATATCAGATGACCACACTCAGTAGATTATAAGCTTTGTAATGATACCTTCCAAGAAATCTTTTGTATGAAGCATATTCAAGTTACATTATATTTACACTTATTAGATTATTTTCATAAAATCATAGAGTGCAGTGACTTCCTATCTTTCCTACGCAGTGTTTTGTGTCCTTAATGTCTCTTTGAAAAGCTGCCAACTCCCTTGAACAGTTTTTCCCCATAGACATGCTTTCCATGAGATCTTACGTACCAACTCTCTGAGTTTGCTAGTCTGCTTTCAGTCCACATCTTTACTTCTCATTACGTTGTTGTCTATTTTCAAGTGATTTAAGCGACTAGGCATATTTGACACTTTTTCCCGGACTGATCTTAAATAATTAGCTTAATTCACTGACTTGGTTAATCCCTCTGTTTAACAAATCATTCAGTTGTAAATGTAAAACTTGTTTCGATAAGAGAAGTTTATGTATCCAAAATAGCTAAGGTTTTGTTTAATAAAAGTAAAGTTTGATTAAAATAGTGTTTAATTAAATTGCAGTTACTATCCTAAAACAACTTGACACAAATCATGAACAAAAATCATTATCTAATAAATAATCAATTTATAATTCACCATTTTCTAGCATGCTAAAAATGTACAATTAAGAATTTAAAAATGTTAAGCTAGATAGTTTTATCTATAAACATTAATAATCAATTAAGGTTTAATAATGGTTATTTTTAATAAAAGTCATGGACAGGTCAAGGACAATAAATAAAAATTCACAGCCAGTTGCCTGTCACAGAATCATAGAATCTGAGTTGGAAGGGACCTCAGGAGATCATCTAGTCCAGTGGTTCTCAAACTTACCTGAACCGCGACCCTTTTTTCTTCAGCTGCCTGGTGGCGCGACCCTTGTATGTCCGTCGAAAAGCTGCCGAATGAATTACTTCCACATTCGGCGGCTATTTTCGGTGGACGTGCCGAGTGCTCCCGAAATAGCTCGGCATGTCCGCCGAAAAGCCGCTGAATGCGGAAGTAATTCATTTGGCTGCTTTTAAGCGGCACCAGGAGCTCGCGACCCCCCTGGGAATGCTTGCCGACCCCCAGGGGGGTCATGACCCCCGGTTTGAGGAAACCCTGATCTAGTCCAACCCCCTGCTCAAAGCAAGACCAGGATTGAACTCGCAATGCTGGGTTTAGCAGGCCAGTGCTCAAACCACTGAGCTATGGTACAAACTATGTTTAAAAATGTTATTTAGGTAGTGAAGTCAAGCACGTGTAAATTAGGAGATGCTAACTTTCCAGTTGCATTCATTTTGCCTTGGTGTATATGAAATATGATGATGATAGTCTTTAAAAACACAATCAAGTGTGTTTTTCCTTTTTGGCAGAGTAACTTTTTCAGTGCATAGTTTGGATAATCTGCCAGAATTGAGGTTGTACGAGCAACCCTAATTGTGGCCTATCCTGGCTTTGTAGTATCCTAAATAACTTAATTTTAATGTACCATTTTATATGTTGTATAATAATATTCCATGACAATTTAATATATTTTTGTGTAGCTGTGTTTGAGAGAGGAATGCCTGGCTCATGTAGAAATCTTATAATAGAGGCTTTTGTTGATTTGAGCAAGATTAATTTCTTTCCACTCTATCACTCACCTCAGGGGGTTGCTTTTATGAAAATGGAGAGATGATTTGATATCAGGCCTACAGTATGCTTCGAAAAACTGTAGCAAGTATAGAAGCCAAAAAATAAATGTCACTTTTGTCATGAAGTCATTCCTGTTGCTTTGGGGCACTGGAGCATGACTTGTATTTACATCTTTTATTTACGGTCTAACTCATGTATAGAATTTAACTGTGAACTTTTTTTTTTTTAAATCACAGGTAACTAAAGCTGGATTAAAGATTTACAGACCAGGAGTAAAACAAGACGACGAAAATTCTGGTGGTTGGTTCAGTTGGATATGGGGTTGGGCAGGAGAAAGAAGCGATGAGAAGAAACAAGAAATAAAGAATGCAAGTATGTCAGTTTTATTTTAGTAGTGGAATCAATTTTCTCTGTCCATAAATGGGACTTGATGGAAAAGCTGGTCTGTACCAAAGAGTCCTGAGTTTTTTGTAATGTTGTTCCCATTAGAATATGCCTGAAAATCTGTTGTTAGACTTTCTTCTGCTGTTATTGTCAAGGATGTTGATGCGCATTGAGAAGCCTCTAGATTTCTAATTGTACTTTGTATAAATTTTTTTCATTTTTTCCCTTGGGATTTTTCTCCCTCTTTTGACATTCTTGGAATTTGTGTCAGCCTGCTGTACTAAGAATGGGGAATTGGAGAGATGACTCCAATAGAAAATATCAGTTACTGTGAAGTTACTTATTTTATTTTTAGAATCAGAGATAGCCATGTTAGTCTGGAATTTCAAAAGTGACAGAGTCCTGTGGCACCTTAAAGACTAACTAGAGGCATGTCTTCACTACCACTTTAATTCGACCTTAACGACGTTAGGTCGAATTAAACGTGTACCTGTCTTCACATACATGCCCTTAAAGTCGATTTAAAGGGCCCTCAAAATCGAATTTGTAACTCCTGCCTGACGAGAGAAGTAAGGCTAAAATCGACTTCTCTATGTCTACTGTGAGTAAGTGAAGAGGCATCTGAAGATAAGCCTTCGACCTCCGAGCAGCCCCGCCCACCTGAACAGCCCCCCGCCCGCCCGAGGGGGGGGGGGAGCCCCGCGGGGCTGCTTGAGCGAGCAGGTCAGCTGCTTGGTCAATTTCAGGTGAAATTGACTAGGCAGCTGACCCGCTCGCTCAAGCAGCCCCGCGCTGGCTCCCCCCCCCCCCTCGGGCGGGGGGGGGGGTCCGGCGGGGGTGCTGTTCAGGTGGGCGGGGGGGGGGCGCGGGGTTGCTCGGGCGGGGGGCCTGGCGCGGGGCTGCTTGAGCGAGCGGGTCAGCTGCTTGGTCAATTTCAGGTGAAAGTGACTAGGCAGCTGACCCGCTTGCTCAAGCAGCCCCGTGCTGGCTCCCCCCCCGCCCCCCTCGGGCGGGCGGGGGGGGTCCGGCGGGGGGGCTGTTCTGGCGGGCGGGGGGGGTCCGCGGGGCTGCTTGGGAGGGGGGAGGGGGGTCTGGCACGCATTGCACTGTGGGCTACCTACCCAAAGTGCAATGCGGGCTATGTCGACCCCTGCAAAAGTTCTAGGACAGACAGTGTCGACCACTGTCGACCTGCTGTCCTGGTGGGGACACACTTGATTCGATTTTCTAATATCGAATTTAGAAAATCAAATTAAGGGAAATCGACCTAGTCCTGTAGTGAAGACATACCCTAAAGTATTGAAGCATAAGCTTTTGTGGGCTAATACCCACTTTGTTGGATGCATGCTGTGGAATCCACTGCATGCATCCGACAAAGTGGGTATTAGCCCATGAAAGCTTATGCTTTAATACTTTAGTAAGTTTACTTAGTCTTTAAGGTGCCACGGGACTCTTTGTCACTTATTTTATTTTTATTATTATACTGCAGCAAAAAAACTTCAAGTCCAGACTGCAAAGGGAAACTGCAGAGCTACAATTTATTTGCAAATTTAACACAAACAATCTAGGACTGAACAAAGACCTACAATGCTTTGCTCATTACAAAAATAGCTTCTCCTCTCTCCATGTTCACACCCCCCATTCAACTGCTAGAAGAATAACCCACCCTCCCTGATTGGAGATGATAAGCTGATTCAGCCTAATTGGACTAACCTTGTTACCTCCCACCTGGTTCTTGCCTACTTTTCTATACCTACCTCTGGACACTTCCACTGCTTGCATCCGATGAAGTGGGTATTAGCCCACGAAAGCTTATGCTTCAAAACTTTATAGTTAGTCTTTAAGGTGCCACAGGACTTTGTTACCTCTATTTTATTTTTGTTCACCCTAATTTCCTTCATAATCTGCTCATATGTATTACAGTACAGCTCACTTAAATGGATATCTGGTAGGTGACCTGCAAAGGCTTTGGGAAGGGGGAAGCTAAGCCAAAAAACCTTTTTCTTCTTCGAGTGATGTTCCCATGGGTGCTCCACTATAGTTATGGCTGTGCCTCTGTGTCTGGAGTCGGAGATCTTCAATAGCCAGGCCCATAGGACTGCGCAGGCACAACTCCCCTCCCATGTGCTGTGTGTGGATAGTATAAATAGCGCTGTGCGATCTGACCACCCTTAGTCGCTTCTCTACTACCATCTCATGGTCTGGAATGGAACAGTTAGCAGAGCCCACTTTATTTAGATAGTCTCTTACCTAGTTTTCCCTCTCATAGTTAGTTAGCGCTCTTGTTTTCTTTTCTTTTCTTTTTCCTTCACCCTTTAAAATTTTTTTGTTTGTTTTGTTTTCCCTAATTCTCATCAGGGAAGCCACTTTGTCACCCGTATGCCTTGCTCCTTCGGGTTTAAGCGCTGTGTGTCATGCGGGCTACCTTCTCTATAACGGACGGCCATGCACATTGTATCCATTGCCTGGGAGAGGGACACGTTTCCCAGAAGTGTTCACTCACTCCCCTTGCCCGAGTAAGGGAAGATCATCCTCTGACCCGGCTGACTGTAAGGAGAGAGTGGTCCCTCCCTCAGCTCCTGAGATGCAACCAGAGGAATGCCATCCTTGACTAAGTCTGAAAAGAGAAACTAAGCTGCTCCTAGACTAACTACCTCAGTCCCTGAGAGCAAGTCCAAGGGCGGTCCGTGGGCGAAACAGCAGCTATTGGCACCACCTCCTTGTTGTGAACCACTGAAACAAGCCCTTTACCTCCTGTGTGGCTCCAAGTACCGTATTTTTCGTCTTATAGGACGCTCCGTCCTATAAGACGCACCCTCATTTTTTAATACAAAATCCGGGGAAAAAAAAAAAAAAAAAAAAAAAAAGCGCCTCGCTCTCCCGTCCCCGCCGCGCGGGCGGGCTGCCGGGGTTCCCCCCTCCCCGCCGCGCGGGCGGGCTGCCGGGGTTCCCCCCTCCCCGCCGCGCGGGCAGGCTGCCGGGGTTCCCCCCTCCCCGCCGCGGGCAGGCTGCCGGGGTTCCCCCCTCCCCGCCGGACCAAAAAAAAAAAAAAAAAAGCGCCTCGCTCTCCCGTCCCCGCCGCGCAGGCGGGCTGCCGGGAGCGTCCCGGTTCCCCCCTCCCCGCCGCGGGCGGACTGCTGGGAGCGCGCCCGCGGCGGGGAGGGGGGAACCGGGACGCTCCCGGCAGCCCGCCCGCGCGCGGGGACGAGAGAGCGAGGCGCTTTTTTTTTTTTTTTTTTTTTTTGTCCGGCGGGGAGGGGGGAACCCCGGCAGCCCGCCCGCGGCGGGGAGGGGGGAACCTCGGCAGCCCGCCCGCGCGGCGGGGACGGGAGAGCGAGGCGCTTTTTTTTTTTTTTTTTTTTTGCATTCGCCCTATAAGACGCACCAACTTTTCCCCCCCCGTTTTGGGGAAGAAAAAGTGCGTCTTATAGGGCGAAAAATACGGTATATTTCTGGTGCTGAGGACACTGTCAGCACAGCCACTGGCAAAACAGCTGGTTCCAGTGAAGTCCTCCGCCCTGACTCTGCGCAGGGCACCGAAGCTCTCAGCTCCAAGAAAGACTCTGGCAGGATTAGAAACTCCCACTAAAGCTGTGTCTCTGAAAAGCTCTCTGATGCCATCTGCTGACTCTTTTCCATATCACACCTTGCCACCATGCTCAACCTGGGCACTGAGATCACCCATGGGAATTCACATGGCTGTTAGACCTCACTATTTCTGACACTCTGGAGTCTCCAATCCATCAGACAGGTGTTTCAAGTCTCATCTACTTCTCAATCAACACACTCTTTGTGCTCTCCCACAGGGACAGCACCTCCTTTCCTTAATGATGTCGAAGAGGACAAGGGTGATTAAGACTCTTGCCCAATCAGCATCAGGGCAATTAACATCAACTTACCAGCCTTTCCCTACCGCAGTTTAGGGCATCTGGCCTTTTTAGGGGCCCTTTTGGATGCAACCATATATTCCTTTCCCCCACGGCCTCCATCCATCCCCTCCTCAACAATCTCTCGACCTGCAGAAACACAGCCTCCACAAATACCACTGGAGGAGGAATTGGAAGGAGAGAAAGATGAGGCATTATCTCTGGTCCTCCTATTCTTCTTTGAGTGCTTGCTCATGTCCATTCCATTGTAGGTGTGTGTGCTTGCCACATGCACCAGTGCTGGGAGTTTTTCTGTTTGTGGTATCCATAGGGAATCAGCTCTGGTGCCCTCTGGAGTGGTGTGCGTATGCGCCGGTGTAAGGAGTGCCGCCAGCTCCCTCCTCCCTCAGTGTCTTCTTATTGCCAGTCATGGTGCTAGAATGTCTCCTTGCTTCACAAGCTTTCCTGACTACTGTGTCTAGTGGTGAATCTGTTGTATATCATTGTTTAAAGTTGTATAGTTCCTTTAGTGTTAAGTTAGAAATAATCCCATACAGGACTCATCTTAGGTATGGAGCATGCCCTGGTCCCCAGCTTCAAACTTGGTGACTGCTGCAAAAATTCCATGCCAGTCAATAACCCCATAGTGCTGAAGTGCTTAAGGGAAACCCATAGGATTGCGACAAGTGTTGCATTTGCAAGAGCTTCAGGTCACGTGCAAAAGAGAGCGGGACATTCGTCTCAGAGCGCTCCTTATGGAGTCGGCCCTCACACCGGCCTTGGAGTCAATGAGATCAGACTGCTTCAAGAACTGTGGCCTCGGTGTGGATCATGCCACTGGCACCGACCTTTGACCAGCACTGATCCCCATCCCTGGTACCAGCTAAAAAGCAAAGAAAGGCCGGGAGGGGGTGTTCTCCTATGTTCTGTGAAAGGAAGAAGAGAGACGGAGGAGAGCAAAGACCTGTGTGGGGCAACTCTTCCCCTCCTAACGGTGGTCAGTCTGACTCCTGCTGATCTGTCGAGCCCACTTTAAGACCCTCCCCCTGTCGACACTGGAGGCCTTTTGGGCTTCTAAGGACATACTGTTCTTTCTGGTGCCACCCATGCTGGCTGGTGAGGTGACCTGTTCAAGGGATAAACCTACCTTGGGATCCTTCCAGTGATCTCCATCAGTGCAGCACCACTTCTTTCCACAGGGGGTGCCTTGTCAGCATTTCCCTGAACAGTGCCACCAACCCCCACTGATGTGGGTCATCTTACCAATCCAGTATTGGGCAGTGGCATTAGAAAATGCTTTTCAGGTCTCAATGTGAAACCTTAAATATGAAGCCATTATGCTGCTTCCATGATTAACTCTTCCATTTTTATTATCATCAGTGCTTTTTTTGATTTGAGGGAGGTTGTCTTCACAATGTCTGACAATAGTCAGGTTCTACACAATAGGTGTTTCACTATTCTTTTGTTCCCCTTGTGAGGATAGGTTGGAATTGGTTCTGAGTCCACAAATCTATTTTAAAATATATTTTAAAGCCTGATTCTACAAACTTACATTGATTAACACTTCATTTCTCTGGCACTACTTGCAAGAGTAAGTTATATGAAGGGTTGCAGAATCTGACTCCTAGTGAGAGTATTCTTGAGAAATCCAGAAAAATCTTTCACGCACAGTAACAGAGGACCCTATCTGGATTGCCTCTTGAGATCACTAAGGACTACAAATCCCAAGAAGGGAAATAGTTCTATGTGGTATGAAACATTTATACACATTTTCATGACTATAAGTATTACCCAGAAAAACTAGGCTGTTCTTTTTTTAATCACTTAACTTTTAAGCTCAGTAACAAAGTAATCTCCTGTATGTGGGGGTGTCCAATTCACTTTTGTTAATTGGAAGGACATGCTTAGAGCTCTGCATGTCAGGAATAGAATAGACCTTAGTGGCTAGTTCAGATGAAACCATAAAAGGTCTTGGTCAAAGGTTATGACTTCTGGCAATCTCTTGCGTAAAAGTATTGTGTGGTTATAATGTTGTACAAAGACAACTGTATTTTTTTAGGAAATGCAAACTGCAGATAAGATGAATGTTTTATAATGTGGCAGGTCTTGAAGAATTGATGACGCTGGAAGAAAAGGCTAAACTCTATGCAGCAATCGGGTATAGTGAAACAGCTGCTGATCCAACATTGCCAAAAACAGTAAGTAAGATTTGGTTACTTTATCTGATCAACAAACATTCTAATATATACTATATATAAATATAATTAGTAGTTTTACACTGGAAAAACCATACACACTATTTGGGATAATTTATACACTACTTTGATCTTTTAAATGTCTGTCTTCATTTCTCCTCCTTCTTCTCTTCTCTTGTTTGAACTATTGTGTGGTTTTTTTGTTAACTTACTTTCTGCTGTGATTTGCTCAAAAAGTGTATTCTTTAACTGGATATTATCAAGTGACATAAATATTTGGATCTTAAGAATGATGATATTTTGAGGAATTGAAATCTTATTCCCAGGTTTTTCTTGATCCTGGTGCCCATCTTCAGAAATTGTTAACATATTTTTGAAGTATCAAGCTAGAATAAAATGACAGTATTTTTGTATTTAAACAATTAAATACTTCCCCTATTCCTTTGAAAAAAGAGCTTACATATTTGTGTTCATTAAAATTTAGAAATTATTCAAAATAGGTTACGTTAATAACAGCCAGTGTTCATGTTTTTAGTCGTTTGGTAAAGTTTTAATTTTTAAATTATTTTTGGAAGGCCTCTGTGTATTTCCACTTATGAAATATGGTGCCCCTGGTGACAAGCTGCGGAATTGTCTGTTATATGATACATGAGAGATCTTGTGTGAACACTGAAGTAATTCCTCTACTTTACATAAGGGCATACACCTCATCCCCTAGCTCATATTCTTTTCCCACCACTGAAGGAGAGCATCCAAAACTCGACATTTTGTCCTTCGGTCGGGTTTTTGCTTAGTCTCTCATTTGCTAGTAGTTAATTTGTATAGAATAGTATAAGATAATTTTGCATACATAACTTGCTTTTGTACCATTATACCCACCATCTTGGACACCCTAAAAAAGTCCTGACTCAAGACTTGTGAATCCGACTCATGCCCTTCCTGACTTCTGAAAGAAAGTCATGAACAGCTAGAGTCGCTTCTGTACAAAATAACCAAAGCGTCATTCATTGAAGGAATTTTTTCTTTCTTCAAATATGCAAAGAGCCAGGTATGTTATTCCCAAAGGATCGATACACACCAGTGTCAGATTCAACGCAGGAGCAGCACTTGGCTTAACAGCACAGCATCAACGTATATTTAAAGTAAAAACAAGACTAAGTTTATCATCAGAGCCTAGAGATTCAGGAGACCATGAATAAAGGATATTGAAAATAATATAAAACAATTGCCTGGACATGAGTGCATGGTCTGTAGAACCCTTGAGAGCCCTGACTCCATATCAGGGATATGATTGGCTGTCAAGGCCTTTCACTTGGCGTGCGGCATCATGCAGTGTAGGTGATTACAGACAACACCGGGGCAATGTACTACATTTATAAGCAGAGGGGTTTATATTCTCTTATCAGTAGAGGCAAGAACATTTTGCATGTGATACTTCAAGAACCAAAAAACACTCAGTGGCTCAGCAGGTGGTCTCATGATCTATACAAGTGTTCAGTGAAACCAGTGGTGGCCTGTTCACAGATGGGTTCACCAAATAATAAACATCTGTGAACAAAACATAAAATGCTAAGTGTATTGAAAGGGAGCACACAGTCAAAAGCTGTCTGATATTTCTGCTGGATGGAGACAATTTCTTTGCACCTTCCAGTTTTTCTTCCTATTACCCAGAGTCATAAGGAAGATCATGGTGGACAGATCACATACTAATAGTCCCAATTTGGCATGTCAGAACTAGTATTTAGATCTCCCGTACTTGGCCAGGAATCCACCATATTTGCTGCCTTTCTCTGCAGACCTGTGTCAATAACAAGGGGAGGATTCTGCATCCCAACCCAAAGACACTTCACTTGGCATTATGGAGGAGGAATCTGCTAACTAATGTGGACTGTTCGTGCTCTGAGTTCAAGTCACTCTCTTGTAATCCAGGAAGAACTTCACCCTGAAATGTTATAGACCAAAAAAAGGGAAAGTTTACTATGTAGGCTATTGGTAAATGTTCCATCTCAAGTTGGGTCCCTGTAGTCCTAGAGTGCCTTGTACACCTGAAGTCTCAGAGCTTAGCCATAGCTCCGCTAATAATCCATAGGGCAGCAGTTATCTGTTCGTCACATTTATGTTATGAACAAACACATCTTCTCTTACCTTGCAGTCTACAGATTTCTTAAGGACATGGTAAGTGTGTTTTTCCCCATTAGGGAGCCTCTACTTTTATGGGACCTAAGACTTGTCCTAGCAAAGCCAAGGGCTCTCCTTATGAGCCTCTGATGGAAGCTTTTCTCAAACATTTATTGATCAAAACTGCCTTCCTCATTACAGCTGCTGTGTTTTGATGGCTTCTTATCTTATATTGTAGTATACAAGACAAACTCACATTGAAAACCCATCCCTGCCTGTGTTCTTCTCCAGGCCCCAATGGCTGAATGCCCCATGTCAAGTGTTCTTCTCCAGGCCCCAATGGCAGAATGCCCCATGTCAAGTGGGCATTCTGTTCTTATCTGGAAAATACCAAGCCTTTAGAAAATCCAGTAGATCTGTAGCATGTGGCTAGAGATGCCAGAGAGAACCTGTCACCAAACAGACTTTCTTATGGATTAGGAATTGTATAGAACATTGTTACATCTTAATTAGGAAACTAGTAACCTATGGTTTAAAGATCCATTCCGTGAGAACCACTGGAGTATCATTGGCATGCCTTAGCAGGTTCCCCTGATGGATGTAACATCTTGCTCCAGTGTCTGGTTTGGGAGAGCTGTGTTACAGTTTATATTTACCTAACAACTCAGAGTTCATTATTATCCTGGTGAAGCACTGTTTGGTAATTTTTCACAAGTGGAATGAACAGGGGCCCTTGAAAAAAGTAACTGTTCTTCAAGACTTGCCCCTGTACATTCATACTGTTTGCCTACTTCCACCTCTACATTGCAGTTTTGTCTACTCTGCAGTTAGTGGGGAGAGAGCTTGGGTCGTTGAGGTGACATGTGCATTCCTACAGAGTGAGGTGATGACATTACTGACATGTGAGATCTCTTGTGAAACCCCCAATGACATGACTTTTCAAGGTAGTACCACCACTCAATGCCAGGAGCACAAGTGGGGATACACCAAGGTGACTCTCAAACTACAACACTTACTGGTAAATAATCTCTTTATTGTACTCTTTCCTGTTTTACATAGTATGAAGCCATGAAGCTTTCTGTAAAGCTGTTAAGCATGTCCATATCAATAAGGGAAAACAAGGAGAAACCTGAGCTGATCAAATTTGCAGTAATTGACTTGAGCACAATGTTAACACAACGGCCAGGCGCACAAGCAATAAGGTAAACCTTTTCCATCAAACTATTTTTATTCCTCATAAAATGGCCAAGATATTAATAAAATGGTGCTTAGTTTCCAGTCTTCATTGTGCTAAAGTTCATAGACCCATCACAATAACTACAATTGCAGCTTGGGGTTAGGACCAGATTGGTCAGTTACTGGCATTAAGGGAATTCCCTGTCCCCAAAGCACTGTGGCAGCTTTATCTTCCTCCGCAGCTGCTGGCTGGCTTAACTCATCCTCACTGCTGCAGAACTTTACGAGGAGAATTGTAACCTATTTAAGATATCTCTCTGGTTCCCAGTTGTGTCCTCAGGTTAGCATTTTCTTTTGGGGGAGTTCCCCCAACTTTGCTTCCTCCTTTAAGTTACTGCAGCAGTTGTTGCTCCTGTTGCCTTCAGGGAGAAAAGTAGGCTGAAAAAGCCCCAAAGCTTCACCCCCTCATCAAGTGCATCTGTGGAGCTCATTGTGAGGGATGTATCTGAGTCCTGATACTGCTTCTGTAAGAGTGTCATGGACAGATATGATGGGTCTGTCTGGGTTCCCTTGTTTGTGTAACTTCGGACGCATATAGAAGGTCCTTGGGGGGAATTTGTGGGAGGTGAGGTTGTAGAATTTCTCTTGGAGTTGTTTGGGGAAGGATTTGATGATGATATTAAATTTCTGGGTGAATTGTCATGCGAGGTCGTATTTGAGTTCTTTATTGTAGGTGTCAGAGAGATCTCAGTTGACCTTATGTGATGTATTTCATCCAGTACACTAAATACCCAATATCAACTATGTGGGTAAAACCAGACAATTCTGTTTGGCAGAAAAGATGCTGAAGAAGGAAAATAATTGGTTAGGAAAAATGTTCCATTTGATTGCAAGTTGTTAATGCTGTGAAGAGTTGTTAAGGCTGCTAAGTTAAATTACTGTTGCCAGTGTTGCTGTTCTTGGAGCTCCTATATCAGCTGAACTAGCAGAGAATGTAGCTTACTGATTCAGCAGACCTTGGTGTGATTCATAAGGAAAGACCATAGCTCAGGTCAATGGTTAAGGCACTCAGCCAGGTTTTATTGTCAACAAAGAACGGTACTAGCACCCTGGTTCAGTGGTTACAGGTATACTAACACTAGGCTGACCATATTTCCTTGAGACAAAAACGGGACATTGGGATGGCAAAAACGGGACGGGGTTGGGGGGGGGGGGTCTCACCAGATGAAATCGGTGCAGTGGCTGCAGAACCTGGGCTGAGGGGTGCTGGGGGGGTGGTTGGGGGCTCTGGGCAGTCTGGGGGGGCTCTAGGTCCCAGGGGGGTCTCACCAGATGAAGTCGGTGCAGTGGCTGCAGAACGTGGGCTGAGGGGCGCTGGGGGGGCTCTAGGGGGTCTCACCGGATGAGGTCGGTGCAGTGGCTGCATAACGTGGGCTGCTTGCACAAGCCTGCGGTGACTTTGTGGCTCTTGACCACGTGGATCACCTTCTGGCGCAGCGCCCCCTTGCAGCAGAACAGCGGCTTGGCCAGGCACTCCAGCTCGGTGGGCGAGGTGACCAGCGCCATGGCCCCACCTGGGCCCCCCAGTGCCGGGCAGGGGGGAGGCAGAGGGGGGACTGGGGGGGATGGATGGAGGAATAAGCAGAACAGGGATGGGGGATGAAGAGGATGGAGGGAGAGAGAGAAGGGGGGATGAGGGATGAAGAGGATGGAGGGGACGGAGGGAGAGAAGGCATGAAGGTGAGAAGGGAGAGGATGGATGGATGAGAGAAGAGATGGGGGTAGGGAGCAGGGGGGATGGAGGAGGCAAGGGACAGCGAGAAGGAGGGATGGAGAGAAGGGAGATGGAAGAGGAGGCAGTGGATGGAGGGAGAGAGAGAAGGGAGGAAGGGAGGGATGGAGAAGGGAGATAGAAGGAAGAGAGGGATGGAGGGATAGAGAGAAGGGAGGAAGGAAGGGATGGAGGGATGGAGAAGGGGATAGAGAGAAGGGATGGAGGGAGCAAGAGGAGGCAGCGGACGGAGGGAGAGAGCAGGGAGGAAGGAAGGGATGGAGAAGGGGGATGGAGAGAAGGGAGGGATGGAGAGAAGGAGGGAAGAAGGAGGAATAGTGAGAAGAGGAGGCAGTGGGCGGCGGGCTGAAGCTGACGGCGGAGCGGAGCTGTCCGGAGCCGCAGCCGGGGGCCGAGCGCGCCGGCGGGGGGGCTGCCGGCTGGGTTTTATGACCAGGGACAGCGGCTGGGCCTGCAGCATGGCCAGGGCAGCCTGTGGGGAAGGAATGGTGGCCGGAAAGGAAGGCGGCGAGGTCAGGAGAGCCGTGTGGGTCATTGTGGCAAATGGGATGGGTCTGGAGAGAAGAGGTGACGGGCTGCTAAGGCTGGAGGAGGCGGCGGCGGCAGCCTTACTCGACAGAAAAGCAGCTGAATGGAGAGACAGCTGGGCCCTGGCTTCCGGTTTGGTGGTGAGTGAGAGGGGCTGATCTTGTTCCGAGTGGGTGGCAGCCCATAAAACCCGGCCGGCAGCCCCCCCGCCGGCGCACTCGGCCCCCTGCTGCGGCTCCGGACAGCTCCGCTCCGCCGTCGGCTTCAGCCCGCCGCCCACTGCCTCCTCTTCTCACTATTCCTCCTTCTTCCCTCCTTCTCTCCATCCCTCCCTTCTCTCCATGCCCCTTCTCCATCCCTCCCTTCCTCCCTGCTCTCTCCCTCCGTCCGCTGCCTCCTCTCCCTACCTAAGGACTAGTATCAGATGTCAAAATCTCCGATGAGCGCAGTTTGCTCATCGGAGATTTTGACATCTGATACTTGTCCTTAGGTAGCAAGATTCTTCACCTGAGCTCTTGCGAGTCCTGCAAAGAAAGAACCTCCCCCTAGAAAGCAGCTTGGGACCTGCCCCAAAAATGGGACAAAATTGATATTTTTGTCAAAAAGACGGGACGGTCCAAAAATATGTAAAAAACAGGACTGTCCCGTTTAAAATGGGACGTATGGTCAGCCTAACTAACACTGTATGCCTGTGACAATGATACCTGCTCAGTCAGCACATCAGGATGGTGTTCCCTAAGCAAGTACAAAGTTGCCCCTCCTATGACTTCTCTTTTTGTAAATTGATACAAACAAGTTAATTATTACACTCCAGATATTGTTAGATACCACCCTTATTATTGTACCTCCTAGTTAGAACAAAACATTATCTATTACTTATCTTTTACTAGCGAAAATACCCGGTGTTGCTCGGAGGTGGGGAGGGGGAAGAGAGCTGAGCGAGTGCGGGGTCCGTTGGAGGGGGGAGGGGGCAGAGAGCTGAGTGAGTGCTGGGTCCGTTGGAGGGGGCAGAGAGCAAACCTGACACCCCCACCTCACTTACCCCTCGACCAACCCCGGCTCACATTTTCACCCCCCCACCCAAACCCAACACCCCCACGTCACCCCCCTACCAACCCCAACACCCCCTGACCAACACCCACACCTCACCCCCCCGTAGACCAAACCTGACACACCCACCTCACTTTCCCCCCAACCAAACCCGACACACCCACCTCACGTACCCCTCGACCAACCCCAACCCCCCTCCTCGCCCCTCCAACCAAACCCAACACCCCCACCTTGCCCCCCCCCACCAAACCCAACACCCCCTGACCAACCCCAACACCCACACCTCATCCACCCTGACACCTTCCCAGCCTCCCAGACCAAACCCAACACCCCCGGCTCACTTACCCCCCAACCAAACCTGACACCCCTACCTCACTTACCCTCTGACCAAACCCAACTCGGGTCCGTCGGAGGTGGGAAGGGGCAGAGAGCTGAGCGAGTGCGGGGTCCGTTGGAGGGGGGAGGGGGCAGAGAGCTGAGCAAGTGCAGGGTCCGTTGGAGGGGGTATTATGACATCATAACTATGTCACAGAGAACAGCAGCTGCCCAGCTAATGTGATTGGCCTTTAAATAATTTCACCCCTGGGGGGTGTCAGAGGTGAGATTTGAAAATTTTTCGACTCTTACCCTGATTAGGACCCTAAGACCTATAACTGTACCAAATTTCAAGTCTCTAGTTCAAACGGTATGGAAGGAGTAAGTGCACATACATACACGCATACATACACGCATACACCATTTGACTTTTATGTATATAGATTGTCATCCCATCCTAATCTTTCGAGAGGTTGGTGTGTTCCTGAACCATCTCTGAAGAACGTGTTTATGTAGTTACTTGAGAGATCTCTGTGTCGCGGTATATCCTCTCGAGTCAGGGATGTGCTTACTTGGTTAGCCAATACCTGGTGTGTTACTGTTCTGCCAAGGCCAGGCATACGCTGGTTCACAGTCATTGGTTCACACTGTTAGTTATGCCTATATTAAATACACCAATTCCTCACTTAACTTCCTAGTTACTTTCTTAAAAAATGCAACTCTAAGTGAAACAATGTTAAGTGAATCAGATTTCCACATAAGAATTGATGTAAATGTGGGGAGCGGGTTAGGTTCCAGGGATTTTTTTTTCCCCAGACAAAAGACATATATACATATGCAGTATAAGTTTTTTAAATAATTTGAAACAAACAATTGAATACT
The DNA here is from genome assembly GCA_032164245.1 of Sternotherus odoratus. Lineage (NCBI taxonomy): Eukaryota > Metazoa > Chordata > Testudines > Kinosternidae > Sternotherus > Sternotherus odoratus. The sequence goes on from JAVMKO010000007.1 coordinate 31,607,879, forward strand.
GTACTCCCCAATGATGATTGTAAAGTTTGGTTGAGGCAGGGGTGTAATGCGGTGAGGATGCATGGTCTTGCCCACTCCCTGGCTGGAATGCTGGGTGGGTGGAATGGGGAAAAACCCTACACCCCAATCCCACTCCCCGTAGGAGCTCTGGGTGGGGAGAAAGGGGCAAGAATGGGGCAGGCGGAACAGGACAAGCCCTCATACTCCCACCCACTTCTTGGCTGGAGCGCATGACAGGTGGACTAGGGCAAGCCTCTTTGCTCTCCAGGAGCACCGAGTGGGAGGATCCAAACAACGTTATAAGGGAACATTGCAGGACTTTAAAGGAGTATGTTCTCTAATAGGTCAGAGATCTAATAACGAAACAATGTTAACTGGGATGACATTGTCAGGAGTTACTGTAGAGAGAGTGAGTGAGTTCTGCTATGGCCTAATTGTTCTTGTGGATCCCACTGATGCCCTGGTGGTAACGCTTTCATTTAGTCCTTTTGGACCTGGGAGTAGATTAAAGTGCATTGATGAGATGTTAATGCACATCAGCAGTGTCCACGTAGATAGTCCATTGTGGGCTAGTGCCAGGTAGATTCACTCCAAAGCTTGCCACAAATTAAATGTACATGTAGACAGTTCCTGAGATTTGTTTTGATGGAGGAGGAGGTTTTTTCTTTTAACCTGGCACCTGCTACTTATTTTGTAGTCAATAAGACATCTGTTTATGTAAATATTCCATTTAAATGTAATTTCTATACTATTTTAACTTTATACAGATTCGAAACAAAAATAAGCACATTTGAAGTTACAGGCATGTCTCAAGAAAAATTCATACCCTGTCTGCTATCTTCTCGAACAATCCATTCGGAAAACAATACATCACTCTTGAGTATAATGTTTGAGACCAATCCTTTAGATGAGAAAGCTGACCAGAAGCTTAGAATAGAATCACAGCCATTGGAAATAATATATGATGCAGTAAGTAAAAAATATGTTAATGAAGCATTAGTCTTCTAAAAATATGATGTAAGCATTCATTTTATTTTATGTTTATTATATCTGTATTTTAACAGAGGACTGTGAATAATTTAGTGGATTTCTTCAGGCCTCCAAAAGATGTACATTTAGAGCAACTGACTTCAGCAACTTTGATGAAGCTTGAACAATTTCGTGAGAAGACCTCGACAGGTAAATGTCAATAAACATTTTCACTAATGGAGTTTTTGATAAGTTTTGAAGATTTTTTTCTTTTAGCTACATTTTTCAAATATACTTTTGTTGTAAATGCATCATAACTGCTGATTAATGTATTCATTGCAAAGAAACAAAAATAGGAAATGTTTTCATATAGATATTCAGATACTGTGGTGATGGGGACCATATAAATACTTAGATGGTTACAATTTTTCAATAAAGACATGATAAAAGATGAAATTTAAATAAAGAGCAAAATGTCAGTACAGTAAACCCTCGATTTAATGGACTTTGGATGCAACGGACAAAACTTCTGAGCAAGCTGATGCATTCCTGATCCATTTCTGGCAGGCTGGTTGCCGGCTCCCGGCTGCCGCCCGGGTCCAGGCAGCGGGCGGGCTGGTTGCCGGCTCCCGGTTGCCGCCCGGGTCCAGGCAGCGGGCGGGCTGGTTGCCGGCTCCCGGTTGCCGCCCGGGTCCAGGCAGCGGGTGGGCTGCGAAGCTGCCGCCTCGACCCTGTGGCGGGCGAGCTGCTGCTCCGACAGCTCTTTTTAAAAAATTATTATTATTAAATAACGGACTTTTTCATTTAACGGACACCCCCTTGCCTGAATTAGTCCGTTAAATGGAGGTTTTACTGTACAATAAAAGGGTGAAACTATCACTGGTTTCAGGAAGTTTTGAGGTTTTAAAGTTATACAACATTGAGTACAAGAAATGCGCCATGTTATCTAATATACATACAAAGTTTTTGTTTGGAAACAGGGTTGCTGCATACCTGATACAAATCCATAAAACAAGGAAATGAAAAGTTAAGGCACTTAACACTATATATCCTCTACTCCACATACACACATGTACCACACCTTATGATCAGGATCCTACCAAATTCATGATCTATTTTGGTCAATTTCATGGTCTTAGAATTTTAAAAATCATAAATTTCATGGTATTGTAACTGTAGGGGGCCTGACCCAAAAGGTGGTGGTAGAGGCATTGCAAGGTTATTGTAGGGGGGTTGTGGTATTGCTACCCTTATTTCTGCACTGCTGCTGGTGGCAGCGCTGCCTTCAGAGCTGGGTGGCCAGAGAGTAACATCTGCTGATCTGAAGGCAGTGCTACTGCCAGCAGCAGCATAGAAGTAAGGATGGCATGATATGGTATTGCTACTCTTACATCTGTGTTGCTATCTTCAGAGCTGGGCCCTCGGCCAGCAGCCACCACTCTCCAACTGCCAATGGCCACACATACTTTTGCGCTGTTGCTGACAGTGCTGCCTTCAGAGCCTGGTGCCTGGCCAGCAGCCACCACTTTCCAGCCACCCAGCTCCACGACCGCATGTTGTGCAGGCCTGCCGTAGACCATGCACTCCATCTTAATCCAGCTCTCTTTTTATGCTTCTTTATCACATTTTCCCAACACAGTAGTACTTGTGGATGTTTGATATCGCAGTTGATTGTGTTGGGAGAGAGTAGTTAGTTAAAGGATTATGTGCTGAAGACGTGTTAAAGGGACTAATGAAAAGTTTGTATGACAGTGCAGAAGACTTTGACCTTGTAAGATTGTGTTCTATGTACTGCAAAGTCTGAAGCACTTCCAGGGCCTGATTCTGTGATAATGTTAAATTCTGTAAGTATGATACCCTTATCTTCCAAGACAGAATGGAGAAAAGGCTGAGCTTCAGTTCTGGAAGTAACCAGATTGGGGATTATGGAGTATTCAAACATAAAATAGAATACTTCTGTTAGTTTCCATCTCAAGGTGGTGAACATTTGATAATCTAAAACAGTGGTTCTTTTTTGAGTGATTGTTCATGTGCATTCCAATAGGTGTGTGTGTGCTCCGTGTGCACAATTGCTGGAAAGCTTTTATCCTAGTGCAGGGGTGGGGAACCTTTTTTCTGCCAAAGGCCATTTGGACATTTATAATGTCCTTCGCGGGCCGCTCCCACCCCCCCACCCTCCGAGGAAGCCCAGGCTGGCAATGGGAGCTGAGACCCCAGCTGGCAAGGGGCCAGCGGGGGGAACCTCAAAGCAGTGGCAAGCGGAGTGCTTAGCCCTGCACTGCTTTGGGGTTTCCCCCGCTGGCCCCTTGCCAGCAGGAGTCCTGCTGCCTGCCCCAGTCAGCTCCCGCTATCAGCCTGGGTGTAGGGGGTGATCTTCCTTTACCCCCACCCAGCCTCCCCCCATCTAACCGCCTTCCCTCCCCCACCCCTGCCTGTCCCAGCCCATCCCACCGAACCTAACCTCCTCCCCCCTCCCAACCCAGTCTCCTGCCCCCCATGCCTGATCCGCCCAGCCCAGCCTCCCCCCCCACCAAACCTCCTTCCCTCCCGCAGACTCACCTCACCCACCCCATCCAGCCTAGTCTCCTGCTCCCCTCCCCGCCCGCCCAGCCTCACCCCCACTAGGGAAGGAAAGCACGGGCTAGACGGACAGAGCCAGGACGTCTTTCCATGGGACAAAGCTCGCGAACGTACCCCGGCTCGGGGTGGTCCCCCTGAGGCGGGGCTGGAGCCACTCACCGAAACTCCACAAGCCTCTCCCCGAAGAGGGCTGCCAGGATCCCTGCCAGGGCGAGCACCAGTACTTTCCCCATGGCTCCGCGCAGGAGGCTGCTCTGGGGCCCCTCGCAGCACAGGTCAAGCGCACCCGCCTTCGAGCGAGCAACGGGCTCCAGGGCTCCGCCTCCGGCCACTTCTCGTCCCCGCCCAGCTGCGAGAGGCACGGAGGTGGGAAACGCCTCCAGCTGCTCGCCGCCGTGCGTCCCTGGCCGGCGGAAGCTCCCCCAGACCCGCGCGCGGAGCCGCCAGGCGGGGGCGGCTCGGCGAAGGGGCTGGGAAGCGCCTGGGGGAGCCGGCCCCAGTGCCTGACTCAGCCCCGACCCCTCCGCTGGCCGGACAGAATGTTTTGGAAGGCCGTATAAGGCCCGTGGGCTGGAGGTTCCCCACCCCTGTCCTAGTGGTACCCGTCAGGTCAGCTATGGAGACCCCCGGAGTGCCACCTGCTCAGTTCCTTCTTCCCACCCGTGGCGGTCTCTGCATCTGCAAGTGCCTTACCTAGTGGTTCCCTTGTTTTCTGTAAATAGCCAGTTTGTTGTTAATAGTTGTAGATTACTTTAGCTTACTTCACGGGGTCCTTCTCCCATTTTACTCTCCCCGTTGCTGATGCATGACTCAATTGCAGGGGTTTAAGCTGTGCAAGAAGTGTGCAAAGCCTGTGCCCTCAAATGATCCGCATGCTGCCTGTCTCAAGTACCTCGGGGAGGAACATCAGACAGATGAGTGCCCAGTTTGCAGGAGCTTTAGACCCAGGACTAAGAGAGAGCGGTACTATCGTTTTTAGTGCCTCCTAACGGAGTTGGCCCTTTGGTCTCAGCGAGACCCGGCACTGGCATCCTTGGTGCAGGATGTCCAGCACCAAGGAAGGACTCTACCAGGGAGTAGCAACACCGCTTCCCATCCTGCAAGGCCAGTGCCTTGAGGGGGCACTGTTCACCATCCCCAGTGCCGCATAAGAAAAAAGAAGCCAGCCAGACATTTCTGCGTCAAGAAGCCGCGGGGGAGTCCAGTGGGGTGGGTCCTCTGGTGGGACATCCTCGATCGCCATTGATTCCAGCCCCAGTGGCGGAGCCGTTGTGTCTGGCGAGAATGGATTCCCCTACCTGGAACGACTTGGAGGATGAGCTTGATTTCCCCTCTACTCCAGACACCTATCAGATGGACTGAGACCTCATCACCATGACGGTGCAGCATGTGCAGGGCCCGGCTTTGCGATCTCAGGCACTGCCAGTAGCACTAGCGATGGCACTGACTGCGGCATTGAGCCCAGCACCTCAGGCTGCTCTGACATCAGTTGTGGCAGCTATGGCAGCACCGCCATTAATTCATCATCGGGGTAAGCCCACAGTGTTGTGGTGCTGATTGAAATATCCCGATACCGCTCCCTAGCACCGTTTGGCTCTATTCCCCCGTGATAGAGTACGAGTCAGAATCAGAGGCTGAGTGTTCTGTCTCCCAGCACAGCCACCACTACTCCCAGTTTAGGCGCTGCCCGTAGCACCATAGGCCGGTGGAGCAACCAGCACCAGCACTGGCCGTCACCTGCCCACCCCAGTGGACTCCTTGGGCCTACCACCAAGCTCAGAGGCAGGGATCCAGGCTGTTATATGTAGCGTTGGCACTCCGTGCTTCCCATCAGTGACATCACTGGCATGCTACACCCCTAAGGCCCCTGAGGACCCTGTCTGAGACAGGCCTGCTGAGCCACCACAGGCAAGTGTAGCCCTTTCTGGTGACCCTGGAGCTGCCTCTGGTTGCATGGAGGTCTGAGTACCTGACCCAACCTCCAGAGAACTGGAAGGGCAAGAAGACTGTGTCCCAGGAACCTCTTCCTCCTCTTCACCGGATAAGGCGATGGTGAGTACCTCCACTATCCTACCACCAATGGACACCAGGGGCCACCAGGACCTGCTTAGGAGGATGGCCGTAAATCTTAAACTCCAGGTAGAGGAGGTTATGGAGGACTTGGATCCGATGGTGGACATCCTCACTCCCGAAGGTCCTTCTGCAGTGGTCCTGCCCCTCGTAAGGACAATTCAGAAGAACACTAAGGTGCTCTGGCAGACACTGGCCTCTATAGCACCAATGGCTAAAGGAGTTTAGAGATGCTATTTTGTGCTGCAGAAGGGCTATGAGCAGCTTTTTACCCACCCCCAGCCGGGGACTCTGGTGGTTGATGCTGCGAACCACAAAGAACACCAGGCCCCGCACTGAAGTCACAGGACGCCAAGAAGCTGGTTCTCTTCAGCCGTAAAGTTTATTCAACTAGGGGGCTCTGGCAGTGCTCAGTTGCTACGTTGTTAATTCCTGGAGCTTGTTGGCTAAGTTCTAGGAGTTAATCCCAGCCGATTCTCACAAGGAGTTTTTAGTTTCGGTTTCTCTCTCTCGCTCTGTTCGTGCCGGCTATGGGATGAACCACACCTATGTCTTTATCTTCTAACAAGTCAAGTTCAGTAATAAGTGAATTATATGCTTGAACTGTATCACTTGATAATTGATCCATGGTGTTTCTTATACTGTTAAACTTTAGCAGAGGAAGAATTCATAGGGAGGGGATCAGTGATGCTGTATGATACAAGGGGGTTTATTTTCTATTAATTTCTGTACAAGGGATTTATGCTTCTTTTTTCCCCCCCTTTAATTAAAATCTTTCTTTTAAGACTCTGACTGCTTGTTTCCATTGGATATATCCTGGTTTGGATTGGGCACGTCTCACAGAAAGTGAGAGGAGGTTTTTTTGGTTTTGTTTTTTTTCTCAAGCCTCTCCCAGGTAAAGGGAAGAGTTTTGGGAGAATTAAAAGGGGGGTTCCAATTTACCCTAACCCATTGTTTTGTGGGCTTAAATTGGTGATGGCAGCGATATTCCAAGTCCAGACACTGGAGAAGTTTGTGTTCTGGGGAAAAGTTTTAACCTAAGCTGGTAAAATAAGCTTTGGGGGTTATTTCCTTTTTTCATGCAGGTCCCCCCATCTTTACCCTAGAGTTCAGAGTGGGGAGGCAATCCTGACAGGTGTGCTCCTTGAGAAGGGTAGAGCTGGATGTGGTGGCTAGGACCATGGCCACCGCCATCTCTACGAAGCACAGTGCATGGCTTCAGGTTTTGGGGATTCCACCTGAGGTCCTTTGACTGTGAGGGCCTGTTTCCCCAAAACCACGTCAGCCCATCTTTTGCTGCAAGTGGTAATCGGCTCCCCTTCAGTACTCCCCTTTCCTCCACTTTTCTTCAGAAAATGGTCCATTGCTAAAATTATTTCTACAGTAATTTTTCAAATTGGTTTCACCACAACATGTGCTGAGTGAGCTACCAGATAAACACACATGCCTGAGTACAGGAAGTGCCTCTGTGTAGGAAGTGATGCACAGGGCCTAGAGGGGGTGAAAAGCAGAGCAATTGGGGGGCCACATGTGCCACAGGCGAGCCTGCCAAACTAAATTGCTCGGGCTTGAAGCCCTGCCCACGTGGGACTCAGGCTTGGGCTTCAGTCCCCTGCTGCCCACAGAGCTCCTGGCTCTGGCTTCAGCCCCACAATCGCCTGTGAAGCTCCAGGCTAGAACTTCACCCCACCACTGCCCACAAACCTCTGCGCTGCGGTCAGTCACTCGATTGCAGACTCTTAGGACTTCTTGGGTGCAAGTAATCCAGGCATGCTGATTTTTAAAATGTTCATCCATAGTAGAAGCTGTTTAAAATCCTCAGTTACTACCGGGTTGCAAATTACTTTGTCATCCTCATATTGTATCAATATATCATCCTGCTTATTTACAAATACTGAAGATTTAAGTAAACACTTCTGCCTCTTCAGAAATAACATTTTTACCACTTACATTTAGAAATGGACTTATGCCATTGTTAGGAATTCTTTTGTTCCTAATATACTTAAAAAATAAAAATGAAGAGAATCTCCTCCTTGTCCTCAGGTCTGTCAGCCATGGATTTTTCCTTTTTGTCTTTAGCTTCCATTGTCAATTTTCTCCAGTAAATGACTTCTGATGTATATTGATGGTTGTCTGCTTCCCCCTTTTTAATTTCTAGTTTACAGTCTTCACTTCTCTTAACTAGGTTTGTTAATGATCATAGATAAATTAGTATCTGAGGTTTAAAGTTCAAAAAATCAAAAGGCAGCATGTGTATATTTTAAATCTTGTTATTTTTAAATCCACCTGATTTAATTCTTTATTTTTTGTCTCATGATTGCTGAATTCTTGGGCCTAAAGATATTGACAGACTTTAGGCAATGGAATCTTTGTAAAAATGATTTGAGAAAATCATTTTATTCTGAACAACAAGGACTCAGAAATTATTAGACTAAGACATTGTTATAATAGATGAGAAATGGAGAAAATATATTGAAGATCTGAACTTTGATTAAAAGCAAGTCTCATTGTCACGTGAATATTTTTGTATTGTAATTTAATTCCAGTGTATTGAGCCTACAGTGTCTCACAGTCCTCATTATATTGGCTATTGTGATTTCGTAGAGAAAGTATCTTATTTGTCATCATTTATGCTACATTCATTAGGACTGACAAGATGATTGATTATTATTCCATGGGTATTTTGAATGCTGGAAAGAACTACACTGATACAAAGTACATTTATGAAAGTGTAACCAGTAAAGAAGATACTGTACATTTGTGATGGTTGACTGTTTGATGTGGTTGAACAGTTTCAGCTGTGTATTTTAGTAATCTTATTGTACTGAAATTGGTCATCTGGTTCATACATTACTACAATAATCCATTTAAAGTATGTTTAAAGACATGGTTTTATATTGTATCTTTAATTGTCTCAATGTGATTATTTTCTAGGGTTATTATATGTTATAGAAACACAAAAAGTTCTTGATCTAAAAATTAATTTAATGGCTTCATACGTCCTTGTTCCACAAAATGGATTTTATGAGTCTACATCAAATTTACTACTTCTGGATCTTGGTAACCTACAGGTACAATTTCCACTCATTATATGATTTATAATTTGTGATAATTTGGCTTCTATTTATTGTAGTATGTTAAAAATGAACTTCAATTCTGTTGAATATAACAGGTTTATTTAAATGTTCCTCATTCAGTTTAAATAGTGGTGATTCATTTTAAACTGCTTTCTAGTCAAGTCTGGATTTCGTCTCCTATTCTGAACACTTTTCTAATCCACTTAGTGGCTAGTGTGGATGACAAAAACGAGGCCACTTCCTTTGCAAACTTTTGAATGCTGTAAAGTACCTAATACATGAAATTTGTTCTTAATAGTTTTTAATCCTGACAGCATTGATGCTATATTGGAATACAAAAAAACAAAACAAATGCTCTCTTACTCTGATACATGTGGTTAACACAGTATTTTTAATACCGTTTGTGCTTTCCTCCCAACCTTTGCCAATGCTATTTTCTTGTTCATTACGTAATCCACTAATATTATTTGGATTGACTAGAAATGATCATTTATCAGTAGAGGACTTAATCAAAACTTCAAAATGTTTATCCTTAATCACAAAGGCTTAGCCACTTAAGACAAGCACTAAAACGAGAATGTTCACAGTTTACTACTGATTGTTCCATTTTTCTGGTTGCCTCATGTGAGACACCAGGGACCAGATTTGTAAAAATATCGAGCACTCATAAATGCATCATCATTCTGGCAAATCCCAAAGGGACACGGCTGCCTTACTACTCAAACGCTATTGGCTTGATCTCTAGCAGGATGCTTAAAGTGATCGAACTGTATGTTCAGTTTAAGTCTGTCACTGGCAGTCTCATTGCACCACAGCAGCTTTGGGAGTCTATTTGATGACAGGCGTTCCTGGATACACTCACTTTCAGTTCATTGGTTTTCCATTCTAATATGTCCGTACTAAGACAGCTGCTAAAACTCAACAGGTGCTGATGGAGCTGGTTGCTGAGTTCAGCTTCAAATATAAGACATAAGAATTGCTATCCCAGGTCAGACCAGGGGTCCATCTTCCAACAGTGGCTGGTGTCAGATGTGTCAGGGAAGGAACAGAACAGGACAATTATTAAGTATCATCCAGTTCCAGCTTCTGGCAGTCAGAGGTTTAGGGACACCCAGAGCATGGGGTTGCACTTCTGACCATCTTGGCTAATAGCCGTTGATGGACCTATCCTCCATGAATGTATGTAATTCTTTTTGCAATCCAGTTATGTTTTTTCCCTTCACAATGTCTCCTGGCAGTGAGTTCCACAGATTGTGCATTGAGTGAAGTACTTCCTTATGTTTTAAATCTGCTGCTTATTAATTTAATTGGGTGACCTCTATTGTGTTATGTGTGCGGCTAAGTAGCACTTCCCTGTTTGTCTCCCGCACCATTCATTATTTTATAGACCTCTATCAGATCCCCCCTTAGTATCTCTTTTCCAAACTGAACAGTCAGTGTCTTTTTAATCTCTCTTCATATGGCATCTGTTCCATACTCCTGATCTTTTTTTATTGCCTTTTCGGTACCTTTTCCGATTCTGAATTCCAGTATATCTTTTTTTGACGTGGGGTGACCAGAATTGCACACAGTATTCAAGGTGTTAGCGTACCATGAATGTATATGGTGGCATTATGCTATTTTCTGTATTATCTATCCCTTTCCTAAGGATTCCTAACATTGTTAGCTTTTTTGACTGCTGTTGCAGACTGAGCAGATCAGAGAACTATCCATGTTGACTCCAAGATCTTTCATGAGTGGTAACCACTAATTTTTTTTGTATGCATAGTTGAGATTCTTTTCCAAACTGCTGTACTTTGCATTTATCAACATTGAATTTTAGTTGCCATTTTGTTGCCCAGTCACCCAGTTTTGTGAAATCCCTTTGCAAGTCTTTGCAGTCAACTTTGGACATAAGTATCTTGAGTAATTTTTTATCATTTGCAAACTTTGCCACTTCACTGGTTAGCCCCTTTTTCCAGATCATTTGTGAATATGTTTAACAGCATTAGTCCCAGTACTGATCCTTGTGGGGACCCTCCAGTTTACCCCTCTCCACTGTGAAAACTGACCATTTATTCCTTCCCTTTGGTTCCACTTTTAAAGTACTTTTAAGAGTACCTTCCCTCTTATCCCATGACTGCTTACTTAGCTTAAGAGCTGTTCGAGAGAGACCCTGTCAAGGCATTGTCCATTTGTTGACATCCTCGAAGAATAGATTAGAGAGGCATAATTTCTCTTTACAAAAGCTGTGTTGACTCTTCCCCAACATAGTGTGTTCATCTGTGTCTGATAATTCTGTTCTTCTACTATAGTTTCAACCAATTTTCCTGGTACTGACATTCTACAATTTCATATTTTTGTTCCTTCAGAACTGGTCCTGATGACTTATTACTGTTAAGTTAATCAATTTGTTCCAAAACCTTCTCTGCTGATGTCTCCATCTGGGACAGTTCCTCAGATTTGTCTGCTAAAAAGAATGACACAGGTGTGGGAATCTCCCTCACATCCACTGCAGTGGAGACCAATGCAAATAATTTATTTAGCTTCTTCACAACAGCCTTGTCTTCCTTGAGACCTCCTTTGCACATGGATTGTCTGATTGCTTGGAAGACTCATGCTGCTTGCTTTTTTTGTTAGCTTTTGTGTATTTTGGTAGTGGCTCTTCACATTCTTTTTTAGCCTGCTTAATTATACTACTTTAGTTGAGTTGCAGAGTTTATGCTCTTTTCTCTTTTGCTCAGAAGGATTTGACTTGCAGTTTTCAAAGGATGTCTTTTTGTCTCTGCCTCTTTCTCTCTCTTTAGCCATGGTGTCATTTTCTTCTTGTTGTTGTTGCTTTAATTTGGTGGTATACATTTAGTTGAGCCTTTTAAAACAAAGTTTCCATGTAGCTTGCAGGCATTTTGCTCTTGTGACTGTTCCTTTTAATTTCCATTTAACTAGCTTCCTCATTTTTGTGTAGTGACACTTTTTGAAGTTAAATGCTACTCTGGTGGGTTTCTTTTGTATTTTTCCACCTTACAAGAATGTTAAATTTAATTACATTACAAATTAAATTTTATCATGAATTTATTGTAATTTCTGTCCTTGTCCTGCCACTTGACATGGTTTTTTAAAAAGTATGTATGAATGAGTTAGAAAATAATATTGAAAAATTATAATGCTATTATATTAATCTATGGTAGAACTTCATAATTGCATTGTGTTTTTAGATTGTTAACCCATCTCAAAAACATAGAGTAGATAAGGTTCCTAAAGGTAGAAGACAAAAATGATTAGAGGCATGGGGGGACGACTTTATGAGGTGAGATTAAAAAGATGAGGACTGCCTAAATTAGTTAGGAGATGAGTAAGAGGGGACAGCATGAAGATACCTAATGATGCTGAGGATATTTGGGCATTATGAGTTCATCTTTTTTTTGTAATAGAAGACCAAGAGGATGGCTAATGAGATTGAAAGGCTGGAAATTTGCAACTGATAAAAGGAAATACATTTCCATGGATTAATTACAAATTGTGTAACTCTGATACATGTTGTCATTGAGACTGAGAGTTTAGTACGGCAGGATAAAAAATAGATTGGACAGTTGTATTTTTAACAGTCACAGTAATATTAGATAAAATAAGCTATAAGGAGTATGAGCCTTCATGGTTCAGAGCAAAAGTCACCCAGTAACTAATAGATTTTAGGAAGCAATATTTCCTATGGGCAGCTTATTTCATAGTGGTTCATTATGGGGTCTATTGAAATGTATCTAATTCTGGCTTTTATTGGAGGCAGGACTTTGCACTACAGAAATTACTGGTCTGACGTGGTATATTAGTCCTAAGGATCCTGTTATTTATTAAAATAATTATTTGATATTTTACCTCTAATCATGATCGAAGTTGAATATTTGTATAACCAGTGCTTAAAGATTCTTAAACTGATTTTGATTTTAATTTTTTTTGTGATTTTTTTTTTTTAAAGATGTTGAGTAAAAGTCGTTCTGATGTGTCAGAACTCAAAGTAGGACAAAACACCATTGAGGAGATCATGTCAAGAGCTTATGATAGCTTTGATATTCAGCTCAGCAGTATACAGCTACTTTACTGCAAACATTGTAAGTTTTCACAAAATAAATTGTTTTTTGTTGGGACAACTGAACAAAAACCTTTTTGATAACTGGTGTGCCACTTTTTAACCAACAGTTGAGTTTCCAGTAAATTTTGTTCTTCACTTCCACAGATGAGTAAGTGCTAGGCCATGATTGCTTTTGGGACAGATATTTTTAAAACTGTACATCGAGTTGCACACACCTACACAAAATGAATTTCCCAAGCCCTTAGTTAAGCCTGGCAACTAAGCTGCGCAACCTTGGGGCTAATCTATGTTACACAGTTAGGCTGACACAAAGCAGCTTGTATTGACCTAATTTTGTCCTGGCTACACTACAGTCCTCCTCCCACTGTTGTAAATGCCCTACTGCACCGACATACCTCCATGGTTTGTCCCTATAGTTAGGGCAACAAAGTATCTGTGTATATTCTGCATCCCAGGAGCCATGAAATTGACAAGAAGCCCCCACTCCCAGGGAGAGCTGGGCTAAACTCTGCTCCCTGCTGGGAGCTTGAGGCATCAGTGACTTCAATTCATGGGGTGAGAAGTGGGCGCGGCTTTGGACCCGGCTCCCTCCTGGGAGCCAGGGTGAAAAGCCTGAGCGGCCCCCCACCCACTCCTGGTGTAGAGTGAGGGGCTGAAGAGGTTGGGGCAACTGAACCCCACTCCCAAGTGGTAAGAATCCGTGGGCGGCTCCCTCCCCAGCTCTTGGCGGGGAATGGGAAGCTGGGTGGGAGAGGAGCATGCCGTGAGCCTGTGGAGCAGCCAGGCTCCTGTCAGGGAGCTTCCAGCAGAGCTGAGAGACGAGGCTCTCTGCTTCCCACACTGCCCTCTTAGGTCAGTGGAGGTGCTCCTGGTGAGACTGCGCACCACCAACCCAAGGAGGGTAGTGTGGACATGTACCACTGCAGCAGCCTAATATAGGTCGACTTAGGTTTGTAATGTAGACATGCTCTATTTTTGGTTTTTTACAACTGCATAGACTTTTGAGGCCAAAAGGTCTCAAGATTGTCTGGCACATACTTATATGGACCATACAATGTCACTTGTGATTTTGGCATCTAGCCATGTAACACTAATTTTCTTTCCTTATCCTTCTCTTTTCTATACTTTTCCCAGCTCCAAAACACATTTTCACAATGTATTCAATGTATTCAATCTGTTATGGCATAAAATAAGTAATACAACTTTTTTCCTTTCACTAGATGAAAATTGGAAGGAGGCTCGTAAGCTAAAATATTCATCACAACATATCTTGCAGCCTATGGATGTGAAAGTGGAATTTAGCAGGGCAATGGTTGTCACTGATGCAAGAATGCCAAAGTATGTTTTTCTTTCTATTATGTAAATGTTCACAAAAAATGCCTTTTAAAGGAAATAGTTTCTGCAAGGAACAATTATAGTATAATTCTTAAAATGAATTGTAGGCTACAGGAAACATAGTTTAATATTTATCGTATTTCTTTTCCTCTAATTTTATTTATTACTTATATTATCATACAAATGGTCCAGGATCTTATTGTGTGAGGAACTGAACAAAAATACTGTCCATGCCTCAAAGAACTTACAATTGTTTTATAATTCAAGAGACAGTGGATGGATACAGATGGACTGAGGGGGGAGTACAAGGAAACAGTGAGATAATATTGATCAGCATGATAGATTGTGGGTTCAGTGAACCAGCAGACTAGTTGTCAAGTTTTTTGTAGGCAGCTTAGCAAAACAAAATTTTAAGGAGCGATTCCAAGTAGAAAAGTAAGGGAGTCATGTGGATGTTTATTTGGAGCTTTCTGAAGTGTAAGAAGCAGCATGGAAAAAAGCATGCAGGTGCTCGTTTGAAAATTGGACAAGGGAGCAGTGGAGGTGAGACAGTTTGTGGTGTTGACCTTTTAATGTTGAATGAGAGATGATAGGGTGAAGGAAGGGACTTGAAAGTGAAAACAATTCTCTGATAACAAAAGAGAAGAGGAGGCTGTGGAGGGATGCAAAGAGAGTAATGTGGTCAACGTACTAGGATAGGAAACTACTTATAGCAATATTCTGGGCAGGGCTGTCCTTAGGATTTATGGGACCCTATGCAGTATTATTAAACTGGTGCCCCTATGGCAGAGGGCAGCCCAGGTTAGCAGCCCAGGGAGAGGGGAAGGGATGAGGCAGCAAAAGACACCCAACCTGCCTCACGGAGGCTGAGTCTCACAGTTCCCTGCAGACACCCCCGTACCCTCTCCATCACACAGAATGTGTAGTGTTGGTGCATTCGGCTCTGTGAATACAGACCCTGCCTAAGGAGACTGTAGGAGACTGGGTGGGCAGGAGCCAACCTGCTTTTACCTGCTGTCATGGGCAGTGGGTGAAGGTGCTGCTTGGGGAGGTTAGCTCCGCAGCCTCTCTCTTCTGGCTACCTTGTCCTACTCTGGCCAGGCCCTGCCCTCTCCCTCCTCTTCCCTCCCCCACCCTACTCACCCCCTTCCAACCAAATCCCTGAATCCAAATGAAGCAAATGGCATTTGAAAAAACTCTTCTGCAATTTATTTCTAAAGAAAATGGAGCACGTTTTCCACTGCATGCCAGATGGTGAAGACTGGGCATGCAGAAGGTACCTAATTAAAAGCACTAAACTTGGGAATAAAAAATGTCAGTCCCAGGTTTTTTGATATGCCCTAAAATTTGTCAGAGATTTATTTGCAAAAACTTTGTGGTAAGGGTAAGTCAGCTGTCTTGCTGAATACAATATCAGATATTATGGAATATTACATTTTTGGTTTTACGTTTTCTTAATCATTTCTAAGCTGATTTTATATTTTAAATGTACTCTTAAGCCTTCATAAAGTAATTATTCCAGCTTACTACATATTTAACTCACTGAAACAAAGACATTATTTTAAATAATAATGTTCATAATAGTGTTCGTTGCTTTTAGGAAAGCGGAACACTAATTTACTTTGATCGCCATCCCAAATGTACAACCCACCTTCTGATCCCTCCCTGCACCTGCTTAAGCCAATAGTGAGTTTAAGCTCAGTCTTTGATGGGTAGTATAGCTCTGAAGTCAGTGGAAGGCTTAAAATGAAATAGCAAAATGAATACAAAGGGATGTTCATTTGAATTATTCATGCCAAGGATGGTAAGATTTTTCTTGTGGCTATCTAGTTTGGATTAAAGTGTGCAGTTAGGCTGGTTTTTGGTAGCGTAAGGCCTTGTCTACACTACGAGCTAACGTCGACTTTCTAGAGTTTGAATTAAGAAAGCCGATGGTATACATTCGATTGTGTGTGTCCCCAGTAAGTGGGCTAATTCGGTGGATTGCATTCATAATTCTGCGGCTAGCGTCGACTCTTACTTAGAGCAACGCACTGTGGGTAGGTATCCCAGAGTGCCTGCAGTCCCCACGGCCCCTTGGAATTCTGGGTAAAGCTGGCATTGCATGATGGGGGCAAAAACAGTCTCGCGCGTTTTTGTTCGTGCCCCCCCGTCCGTGCAAGGTGTGGCAGACAGCTGTTTTGTGCCTTTCAGGCCTGCAGGTGCCATACTGCTTTTGGCAGACAGAGCGGTGGTCAGCCAGCCACTGCTCCTGCTAGAACTCTGCTATCCAGCTGCTATGAAGCTACCTCGCAGGTCCTCTCGTCTGTAGGCCGGAATTTCTATTCTCATCGCATCAGCATCTCTGGCCCTACAGCTGCTATCCTACTGTACTCCAGGCAATCCTGAAACTATGTCAAGTCGCCTGCTATCCTTCCGTGCTCCTGGCACTCATAAAAAGTACGTCAAGTGTGGTGGCTTCTGCAGCTCCCACTGAGTGGCATCTCTTCTCCCGCCGAGTGGCATCTCTTCTCTCATCTTTCTCCTTTCTTCCTTAGTAGCACGCTTCTGCTGCCAGCTCTGCCCTTTTCCCTGGACTGCCCAGGCAGATGTCATAGTAGGGCGGACATGGAGCCCGCTCAGCTTATCGTAGCAGTTGTGTGCATTGTGAACAACTCACAAATCATTCTGGGACTGCGTGGTCTCCTCTGCTGGTGGTCTCTGCATGGTGAGCTGTGCAGGAAATCTCGCCACGCTGGCCAAAGAAGACCTGAGATTCAAAAGTTCCCGGGGCTCTTCCTAACTGTCCAGTGCATCTGCGTTCAGAGCACTGTCCAGAGCGGTCACACTGGAGCACTCTGGGATAGCTCCCGGAGGCCAGTAACGTCGAATTGCGTCCTCACTAACGCTAGTTCAACCCGGAAACGTCAATTTCAGTGCTACTCCCCTTGTTGGGCAGGAATATGAAAATAGATTTAAAGACCCTTTTAGGTCGACCTAAATGGCATCATAGTGAGGACTGCAAAGTGGAAGGATCGATTTAATGCAGATAAATTCGACTTTACAACATAGTGTAGACCAGTCCTAACCACGACACTTCAGAGCCTTTACGGTTTCTGTTCTCTGCTGATACGACACTATTCAAGGTCCCAGAAATCCCCGAACGACCAAATCAGGGCCGGCTCTAGTTTTTTTGCTGCCCCAAGCAAAAAACAGAAAAAGGGTGGTGGGGGCTGCCGGACTGGCGCCGAAGCCAGTTTCACTTTTTTTAATGCTAAGGACGCTGTGTAAGAGTAGTTTGGAGACAGCAGACTGCTGAGAGTTTTTTTTGACGTAATATCAAAATCCACCAACTCCTTAAAGAGAGAGTGTGTATTTTTTTAAGTATTCAGACAGGTTCATATGCCAGGCCAGCTGCTTAAGGTATATCACCGATGTTCGTTTGAGTCAGAGGATACAATTCATGTTTTATTCACTGATGTAAATATATCTTCACATTTCAGACCCCTACACGGTTAAGAGACCCTGTGTTGATACATTGCACAACACTGTTGTAAGACACAGCTGCTCTACCAAGATAGAGTACTTAACTGTACATGCCCTATCCCATGCCCATAGCATCCAAACTCCTCCTTCCCTCCCCTGCCTGTGGGCTGGGCTTTTCCTTCTCTCCTTCGCAAGCCCTAATGTAGACACACACACAAAAGAAGAACAGGCTCACACCTGGGGCGGGAGGGGAAGGAAGGAGGAGCTGTTTTTTAACCAGGGCTTCTCAATCCGTAACTGGAGCTGACTACTCTGGTTTGGTTGGAGAAGTGGCATCAGCTGCGGTTTATGGTAATACCATGTAGGCAAGACAAGAGCTGCTGTCGCCTCCCCCTCCCCCTTGGCTCGGGGCACTCCAGCCCGAGCTCACAGACTCTTTTAGAGGCTGTCACCCCAGGGTCCATGGCCGCCTCCTAGCAGGGACAGGGGTACACAGCCAGGGTTACAGTCACAGGCCTGTGACACACCCCACCACCCTGGTGCCTGGAGCTGGCCCTGGACTGAGTCTTCTCTTGGGTAGGGTATAATCCTTGTTTGAGCTCAGGTGGTAGCTAGGGGATTTCTCATGCAGCCCCATTTGTTCTGTTCCACCCCCTTTTATAGCTTTGGCACGAGGCGGGAATCTTGTCTTTCTGGGTTCCCATCCTTCCTCTTAAATGGAAAAGCACCAGGTTTAAGATGGATTCCAGTACCAGGTGACATGGTCACATGTCCTGTGAGACCCCAAACCTTCATTCTTCCTGGCCTGACTCACAGGAAAGCTTGCAAGTAAACAGAGCCATCTACAGTCAGGTGTCCTAGTTATGGGAGCAATCAAGATTCCAAAACAGCATTAATGGCCCACACTTTGCATAATTACAATGGGACTTCAGAGTTATAGTTCATATTTCTAGTTTCAGATACAAGAATGATACATACCACACATATAGGATGACCACACTCAGTAAATTATAAGCTTTGTAATCATACCTTCCAAGAGACTTTTTGCATGAAGCATATTCCAGTTACATTATATTCACACTTATTAGCATATTTTCATAAAATCATATTGAATACAACGTCACAATGGTTATCTGTTTTCTTAAAGACCTGGAGAGGTTATACCCCCCAGGTAAGAGAGCCGATTCCTCTCAGGGATCTAAACCTCTCTCTCCAGGGATCCTGAGACAATGGCCTAGCTTGAGCAGGGAGTTTACAACTGTGAGGTTCACATCTATGGCAAAGTGCCTGCCTAGCGGTATCAGCACATTGCCTCAATTATCAGCTCTTATGCAGAGTTTAGGCAGCTCGGCAACAGCTTTGCTTCATCCACAAGATCCAGGGTCTTTCTGTACCCCAGATCTCTTGACCATTCCCAGTTCTGGTTAACCTGCTTCTGTGGGTATTTCTCCTACTGATTCTCCACTGTAAGGGTCCTAGTCCATTCCCATTCTTTGTCCCCTTCAGTCTGCTGTTCCTACAAGAATTTCTGCTGCTGCAGCTGTTATTCATTACCCTCTTTTCTGATGCTTCATCAACTGCCTGTCAGTCATTTTACCTTCTGTGTACTGCTGCTGTGTGAGCAATGTGTCATCTCAAACCTTCAATGTATTCTAAAAACCTATAAAATAAAAGTATAGTATACTTGCTAAATATAGACACAGGTGGTGGCGTATAGTTAAAACATGTCATAGTAGCTAATGGTAACAAAGACTGTATCAGTCTTCATTCAAGGAAAGACCCAATTTCTTTTTAAGTCAAAAGCTAAAATGCTTCTGACTGCTTCTGCTATCTTTAAATCCAGGAACAATGGTAACTATGAAGAGTCTTGGATTGCAGATAGACTAGGGCAGGGGTCTCCAAACTTTATGGGACGAGGGACATATTAGATTTTTGAAGGGACTTCGTGAGCCAAAGCAACTGGAAAAAATTAAATATGTGCAAAATATATGCAAATTGTAAAAAACACTGCTGTGTCAGTGTTGCATTAAGTTCTAAATCAGGTTGGGGGGCCGGACAAATCGAAGCTGTGGGCCGGATCCTGCCCTGTGGCCATAGTTTGGAGACCCCTGAACTAGGGAGTAGGTGGGCAAATACTTTCAGGTCAGATGCTGATCATAGACTTTCCAGTTCTCAAGGGACAAAACAAAAATAGAAGAGACAAAAAGGAAGTTTGAAATGTGTCTATAGAAATATTGAAACTATGGACAGTACTGAAGAAGAAATCTTAAAAGTTTTTGTTACAGAAAGTAATCTATGACTTGGTCAGACCTAGAGATTCAATTTGAAATTTCAGTACAGATTAAAGCAATTGACCTATCCAAGAATGAAGAGGAATGGTTGTTGCAGTTCTATAATCTGAGAAGCAGATATAGCTAGACTATAAGAGTTGAAAATCTTTTATTTCAAACTGCTTTCTTAGTCTCTGGTTCACACCTATTTATGCTTTTCCTTATGGTCCTAATTCTGCAAAGACTTTGGTACACCATGGGACTTCAAATCAGTCTACTTGCAGTACTTAAGGTTAAATGTGTGTAAGACTTTGCAGGATCAGGGACTGTGTTTGGAAAAATCCCATTTCCTGTCTTCCAACATCGTCCTCCTTTAAATTTCTGCTTAACTTTTACTTGTTTTAGAAATTCTTCATGCATTCTTTTGTCTCAACTTTTCCTGAACTGTTGCCTCATATACTATTTTAAATTTCTTGCCTTTAATAGAGCCCTAACCCAACAAAACACTTTGTTAGATTAGAGTGTTAGATTGCACGCTCCTTTGGATAGAGAGAATGTGTTTTACTTCATAAAGTACTGTTTCTTGGTTGTGGGACAGGAGAAATCAGAAGATGGCAAATTACCCCAAAAATGTATATTTGGAGTCTTCCTTTCACAGAACATGGTAGCAGCAGGGAACTTAGAATTTCTCAGATATGTGTTGTAAGATGAGTTCAGCAACAGTTTTGTATAGATTAAATAACTTTTCCTCAAATATAAATTAAATATATCTTACATTTAGTATTTTTTTCTGTTTCTGTAATTTGCTGCAATTATTTATATAACAGATTCAAAATTTTTGGACAACTGCCTTTGCTCTCTGTTCAAATCTCTGACCAAAAGCTGATGGGTATCTTGGAACTAATTGACAGCATTCCTAAACCAGAAAGTGGTCCTGCTACTTCCAAGCCAACTCAGGTAAGCTACATTTTTTTTAATGGTAGAAAAAGTAAGTTTACTAAAATAATATATAAGACTTGGGTTTGGAAAGGAGTTTACATGAGTTAAGTCCCCAACATCCTTTGACTTTTGTCTGTAGTGTGGCTGCCTGGTGAAGTTTAGCTTCATTAACCCCCTAATTATCAAATATTTTCATATAATTTTAAAAATATCCTTACCTATGTTGCTAGTATATTACTTCAGTAAAAATTAAACAATATTTGAAATCTAGTTTACTTTTCATTACAATTACATTTGTTTTTCATTCATCTTGTTTATTATCTTATGTTTATTCTCACATTCAGGTTTTAATGTGCTAGTTGTTACTGCAGGGTTGGGATTGCAACTCATTTTAAAGAAACAAAACAAACCTAGTTTGTATTTCAGTTAAAACAAAATCATGGAAATAATTCTATTAGTTTTAAATTCTATAAATAGTTAATTTTTAGAAAACACAAATTCTGACCCAAATTTTACTGGAAGGCGCCCTCTTAATGAATGAGCAGTTTTAAATCAGCTACCTTAAACTCCATTAACTGAGTTTCCATTCCGCAGTCTCTTTGTCTGGATTACATAATGTGCTTTAGTCTGTAAAACTTCGGGTTTTACCTTGGCTGTGCAGTTGAAGAGGAAGGAACAAATTTATAATTTACTTTGTTATGGTTTTGGGTTCCCCTTTCAGGAACACAACCAAGTGAAAACTGCATCTTGGCAGCCAGTGACAAGACTTTTCTAGATGTCCTGCTTTTCCTAAGCAGGACAGAGAAAAATAAATCCTTTTGAAAGATTTAAATTTGGGTCCAGGTCAGTTTGTTTGTAGATAGGAATCTCTCTGCTTGTCTTCAGGACCCTGCCACTTTATTATGCAATTTGCTCCACTGTTCACAGCAGTTACTGTTCCCCACTTCCAGAAGAGACTACAGTGCTAAGCCTCTCATGCTGCTCCCTTGCAGTCTTTTGCATTTAGAAGCAGTCTTCGCCTGCCTATTCTGGTTTGCCATCTCAACCATGGGCCCCATTGGAGGGAGAAGGAGGTCACCAGTCTTCTGCATGTAAAGCTATTGAGGAAATAGTAAAGCAAGCAATTTATCCTTGCTATAAGCAGAAGTTTCAGCTCACTCATCTAGTCACTTTCAGCTGGTGCATTTTTTAGGCAGATACCGACATATGATTGCAATGTATTTAGTCATTGGAATCTTGGTAGCGTATTTTCACAATAAGGTAATAATTTGCATTGTCCCTGCTTTCTGTACCATAGGTTTCAGAAGCTGGTTCTCTCCTCATTCTGTACCAATAAAAAAATCTGCCCATCCAGCATGTGCTAATCTTCTGCTTTTCTTCAAGTGATTGCAAATGTCCATTTGACATTAGGAGTGTGTACCCATTACACAAAAGCTGAAGATTTTTCTGTAACGGTACCTGTCAGGGCAGATGTTACTCCTTTTATGAGTGTGTCTCTTGATTTGTGAGAGTCTCCTAAATTGGAGCATCAAAGGAAATATCTTCCTCTACGGGTTCAGTGAGCAAACGACAAAAGATTTGGAAGCAGCCTCAGACAACTAGCGCAAAGAATACCTCCTCTGCCACAGAAAAAGTTTCAGAATCTTATTGTCTCCTGATTGATACTTTACAGAGTTGCTTGGGTATCAAGGTTAGAGTGCGAGACCCAGCTCAGTGTTCCCCAGTACTGATGGATGGCTGTCACTGACTCCAGTGCCATCCTTGCTATCACTGAGACCAGCACTAACTATCCTTTCTATTGTGGAACCAGCCACCATTTCAGCAGTGCCACACAGTGGAGTGCAGTCAGCCTTGTTGCTATTGACAATGTGCTGTGAATCTCTTGTGCTTCTTGGTGCTGTACTCTCCACGACTACAAACTGACATGGACCATCCCCTTCAGCTATGCAAATTCTAGGACCACTCTCGGAACTAGTGTCGGTACATACCATTGCAGCCTCACACCCCCCACCATTTTTCACTTTGGCACTGACTGCGAAAATCCACCAATGCAGTTTCCAGGCAGGCAGCTGGTACCGATACTGATTGCTTGTAAACTGATTGCTTGTAACCATTTGTCCAAAAAGATTATTCCTCCAGAGTCAGAGGTTGGATTGTATGCCTTTCACATACATTAAAGGTCCTGGGTCTCCCCTCCTTCTTTAGAAACACTCTTTCATGTATGCCTTAGGCATGCCTATAGCTAGAAGTCTAGAGAGAAGACTTTATGGGGATGTCATAATTGGCCTTATGGTCTTCCACAATCCTCCTACTGGAATACTTGGGGTATGCCCCCTTCCCCCCCCACCCCTCCCCCCCACCATTTAAAGAGCTTCACAAAGCATTCCATTCACTCATAATTGTCGAACACCAAAACAATTGATCTCCAATTGAGTAGAAAGAACATCTGAGTGAAACCTCACACTTTCATCAGCTATATAGCATGTGGAAGTTAGGAGGTGCTGACTTGTCATGAGCACATTGATCAATGAAGTTTTGGTACTATTCTCTGGTAATCTTGTGATTTGAGGGACAAAACCCATGTGTAATGGCAGCATCCGGATCTTTCTGAAGGGGAATTTTTATTTTATCAAAAGTATTTTGAAGAAATAAGAAAAAATTCTTAGTATGTCCCATATTTTCTCTTATTCTTTTATTTTAATTTAAAAATCTGGAGAAAATTGGTAAAAACCAAAAATGAAGTGCAGCTGGTGGCAGTGCTCAAATTATAGATGGATCTGGGTATTGGGTGGGCTCACTTACTACTTTTAGGGGCTACTTCGCTTCTTATGTGGGTAACAGCAGGGCCAAAAGATGCAGAGAAAGAAGAATGTAAGGGGTAGTGGCAGGTATAAGGAGTGCTGTGGTGGGTACAGAATGGGAAATTATGGTGAGGAGGCGAGGTAGAAGGTGAGCGGTAATGGGTAGGAGAGATGGGGGAGTTAGGGGTAGGGAAGGAGAGACAGTTATGGGGAAGGGAGGCTGGGGCAAAGGCCGAGGAGTTGCACAGTAGGAGCAGGCAAGAAGCATTAGGTGTAGGGGAGGAGTCAGGAGCTGGGTTCGAGGGTGAGATGCCCAGTACCCAGGGAGATTGAGGGTGCTCACCATATGGCACTTGAGGAACCCTTCAGCACTCTGCAGCACTTGGTCTTGGCTGCTGGGAGGTCCTGCCCATCTCATTCCCCAGAGTGCTGTGCTGAAGGGCTGGGGTCAGGAGAAGAGCATAAGGCTGCACCCCATGAGTACTGGCCCCTTGCCAGACAGAGCTCCCTATTAACCCGGCCCTTCAGCGTGGCCCCATCTACTTCTACTTTGCTTACTTCTCTAGGCTCTGTCTTGCAGGGGAAGAGGACAGCACTCTGTGATTTTGGGCTGTGCTGAAGGACTGGAATCAGGAGGGGGCTCTGTCCAGTTGGGGACTCAGTACTCCTGGTGTTCAGCCTTCCACTCCCCACTTGCAGAGTTTCTGCCAACCTCCCCAGCAGAGGAGGGTAACTGCTGGTTGGTGGCTGCTGCAGCCATAGCAGTGAGGGAGGGAGACTGGTCCTGGCCGCCAGGACTGCCCACACAGAACCCCATCCACTTCCCTTGCTGGACAGAGCCCTGTTCTGATCCCAGCCCTTTGTGGCCCGCCAGGTCCTCATGCCTCTCCCCGGAGGGTGTGTCCACTATTTGAAAACTTCTGATTTAAGGTGTTATTTTTAACGGATAATTAAAAATCATTGATACAGAATTGTTTTCTTTCTCATTACTGTAAAGTCATAAAATTGACTGAAATAGCTGTAGTCAGTCAAAATGGATAGGAAAATTGAATTAAAATATTTTTAAAATAGTTTTTTTTGATGTTGTCTTCTGTTTTAGATTGCAGTAACTCCTCTTCTTCCAACATCACAAGTCTCACAAAATGTATTTCCGTTTTTGGAACTTCATTCGTTACCTGAGTCAGGTAAAGATAAACTATTTTAGAGCACATTTTCTTAAATAGGTACTATAATATGTCAATAAAAGTATTAAATTAAGTGAAATATTAAGAATACAAAGATAGTGAAAAGTAAACACAAAAAACTACAATACAGTAAACCCTCGATTTAACGGACTTCGGATGCAACGGACAAAATTTCTGAGCAAGTCTGATGCATTCCTGATCCATTTCTGGCGGGCTGGCTGCCGCCCGGGTCCGGGCAGCGGGCGGGCTGGCTGCCGGCTCCCGGCTGCCGCCCGGGTCCAGGCAGCGAGCGGGCTGGCTGCCGGCTCCCGGCTGCCGCCCGGGTCCAGGCAGAGGGCGGGCTGGCTGCAGGCTCCCGGCTGCCGCCCGGGTCCAGGCAGCAGGCGGGCTGGCTGCCGGCTCCCGGCTGCCGCCTGGGTCCAGGCAGCGGGCGGGCTGCCTGCCGGCTGCCGCCCGGGTCCAGGCAGCGGGCGGGCTGCCTGCCGGCTCCCGGCTGCCGCCCGGGTCCAGCCAGCGGGCGGGCTGGCTGCCGCCCGGGTCCAGCCAGCGGGAGGGCTGGCTGCCGGCTCCCGGCTGCCGCCCGGGTCCAGCCAGCAGGCGGGTTGGGTGCTGGGTCTCACCCGGGTCCCGTCTGCGGGCGGGCTGGCTGACGGTTCCCAGCTGCCGCCCAGGTCCCAGCAGCAGGCGGGCTGTGGAGCTGCTGCCCTGACCCTGTGGCGGGCGGCCTGCTGCTCCGACTGCTCGTTTTTTTTTGTTTTTTTTTTTACAGTAAAACCTCAATTTAACGGACCTCGATTTAACGGACTTCGGATGCAACGGACAAAATTTTTAAGAAAGTCCGATGCATCCCAAATCTGTTTGTCGAGGTCCGGCTGCCGGCTCCCCGCTGCCGCCCGGGTCCCGCCTGCCGCCCGGGTCCTGGCAGCTAGCTGGAGCCCTTAGCCCTGGGGAGCGCGGATCAAGCCGCGCTCCCCGGGCGGCGGCTGGAGCCGCGAGCCCCGGGGAGTGCCGCGCCTGGAGCCCCGAGCCCCGATCAAACCGCGCTCCCCGGGCAGCGGCTGGAGTCGCAAGCCCCGGGAGCGCCGCGCCTGGAGCCCCGGGGAGCGAGCCCCGATCAAGCCACGCTCCCCGGGCGGCGGCTGGAGCCGCGAGCCCCGGGGAGCGCCGCGCCTGGAGCCCCGAGCCCCGGGGAGCGAGCCCCGAGCCCGGGGGAGCGTGGATCAAGCCGCGCCCCCCGGGTGGCGGCTGGAGCCCCGAGCCCCGGCCGCCAGCGGGGACTGGGGCCGGGGCGCATGGGGGTCCAGGGCACGTTTTTTTGTTGTTGTTTTATTTAAAAAAAAAAAATCGGCGGCTTTTCGGCGGAGGGGAAGTACGGTAAAACCTCGAATTAAGGACTAATTGGGCAGGCTGGTTTTTTTAAAAAAAATTATTAAATAACGGACTTTTGGGTTTAACGGACACCCAGTCGCCCGAATTAGTCTGTTAAATCGAGGTTTTACTGTATTAAATAACGTACTTTTGGATTTAACGGACACCCCCTCGCCCGAATTAGTCCGTTAAATGGAGGTTTTACTGTATTCTAATGTGGCATTGTGGAGCAAAGTTAGCCTTTTTAGGGCTCAGACTTGTAAGTTCATGTTGAGCATAATGATATGTCCAAGCTTCTGAATAATGTATCATTCTACCCCAGTTGGAAGATTCAGGTGATGTGCAGAGAACTGTTGTGTTGTTTCATGTTTCGCACATACCAAAAATCATAACTATATCATTGTATGTTTCCTAGCAAGTAGGAATGATGATAAAAATTTTTGTTGCCTGTTTCCTTTTCTATGCTTTGAATATGCTGGATGGTAGTATGTTCAAGGGTGAAAGGGTTTGATTTACTATTACTTTCCTTTAAAATCTTGGTGCAAAATTTGTTTTAATGTCCAGGAGACCACATAAATGAATAATGAGTTTGAAATTTACAGAATGTTTATAGACATCCACTTGGAAGTTTGTGTGCAGCAGAGTTTTAGCTTTTTAAAAAGAGCACTCTCACACAGGAGCGCATTTGGAACAGGGCAAGAAGGAGATGTTCATGTAAAAAAAACCCCCAAAAAACAGTATTTTATGTTTTTGCCGCTGCTGAAAATTCTCTTGCTTAAGACTTCCCCATTCTAGCTCATGATTTTTTTTCTGAATGATACTGCAGTGAAATAATAAAGATAAAATGGAAGATGTGCCATGAGAGACAAATCACTTTGAATACATATCTTTGTAGGGCAGTTATAAAATCCCATTTGTAGTTTACATTTAAAAAGTTTAGTTACATAGGTTAATGTTATTTCTAGTATTAGAGACTTCCTTAAACATAAAAGATCATCAATATAACAATAACTGACCATTTTTGCTTACTTTTACATGTAATATATGTATGATAATTTAAAAAAAGATTAGAGGAAAAAATATAATTCTTCTTTTTAAAAAACTTTACACTGCTCTCAGTGCAGAATGTAGTTCACTTCCTCCCTTTGTGTGAGTTATTCAAATGATAACAATGGAGAGTAAAATGTTTTTTTAAAATTACGAAAGAGGAGAGGGACAGACAAGACACCTCAAGGGCAGATGTATCTGTAACCACTTTTCACTTTTTTTTTTTTTTTAAGAAAGACTAGATTTCAAATTGATATATTTCTGATTTTACTTGTATTGCACTATATGTGGAGCTGTTTGATCATTTATTATTTTAATAGTTACTTTAGCACTATTTTAATTTCATTCCTGTGTGTTGCTCTATATGGTGCATTTAGACCTCCTATCACATACATATCTTCTCTATGTATCACACATTCACTCTTATCAAAGAGTGGCTTCTCCAAAATACACTCATTCAACGAACCCTTTAAAAGCCTTAACCTTACCGTTGATTGTGTCTACTTATTTACTAGATAATCTTACCGTATTCATGTGTAATTGTTTATTAATGATATTTCAAATAAATTCTGTACTATATTATTCCAAAATAACTATTGGTATAAAATTTAAATAGTCACAAAGTGGTCATTAATGCAATTTTAAATTTAGAATCGGAAGAAGAATTTTATGATGCCCCCACCAGTCCTGTGGAAGATATGCCATTTTTTGAAGCATCTTCTGGCTCTCTTACCAGAGGTGGCAGTGTCAGAAGAAAAAGGTTACAGAGGCAAGAATCTTTGAAGAATATGACAAAACTCCAGCTAAGATTTGAAATACCTGAGGTAACGTTACTTTTTTCTTTCTCCTAAATATACTCTAGTCTGCCTGCAGCATCTCCACAACCTGGTCCATGTATGTTGCTAATTTAAATCCACCTATGTTCAAATTCTCATTAATACCATTGTTGCCTCTTGCTTTGATGGCTGCAGCTCTTCTGTGGCCTCCAAGTCCCAACTGTCCAAAGTCTAACATGTGCAGGATGCAGCTGCCTGCCTTCTTGTCTGCATCAAGAAATACATCCCTTCACTCTATTCTCAAACGCCTCCATTATCTTTCCGTTTATTTCATTTTTAGTTTACTTTTACCCTATCCTTTCTTTAAAAACAAAACTACTATGTTCTTGTTCTTGTTCCCTGTTACTTCCCAGCTTTATCTCCCCCTCTCCAAAACTTGCTATGACCAGTGGGAGAACCATATCTGCAGCTCCTTCTCAGGGCCGGCGACAGAAATTTTGGGCCCCCTACTCTGAGCGTTTGGGGGCCCCCTACTCTGAGCATTTGGCCCCCCCCCCCCCCGCCAAGGGCTGGCCCGGCTCTTGCAGGTGGGCGGGGGAAGCGCTGCAGCCGGGGGTGCCTCGGGAGCGGCGCGCCCGACCAGTGCTCTGAAGCCGCCGGCATCCTGTGGTGCCTGGGGGCCTCACCCCCCCGCCAAGGGCTGGCCCGGCTCTTGATGCGGGTGGGCGGGGGAAGCGCTGCAGCCGGGGGTGCCTCGGGGCGGCTCCTGGGGCGCGGGACGAGCAGCGGCTGAAGGGCTCGGGAGACAGCCGGCCGCGGCACCGGACACAGCTGGGGAAATGCGGTGCGGTGCCCAGGGGGGACGACTACGAGTAGAGCTGTGTACCGGTCCCCGGACTTCAGGGGCCCCCCTGAAGTCCGGGGCCCGGTACAGCTCTACCCGTTGTACCCCCCTGTCGCCGGCCCTGCTCCTTCTGTAGGAGCACCCGCTAGTAGAGAGAGATATATTTGGTCATCTTGTTTCAATTGTTGTGAAGTGAGGAATTTGAAGTGAGGAACCTGTAGACCCGTAGAAGCAGCTGGAAATAAGGAATGTCTGTGCCATGAGGCCAACCTGGTTCTCCATTGAACACGGCTGTGTGACTGTAGTTCAGGACTGTGGTCTTAACTGATGTTTGGACAAATTCTCAGCCAATGTAAATCACCATAGCTCATTGGAATTCAATAGAGCTATACCAGATTACACAAGCTAAGAATCAGGCTCTGGATGAGATTAACTTTCTTGAACTGTTTGTGGAGCTGTTTTTAAGAATAAAGTTGTATTTCATACACATTCTTATTTTGCTCCTGTGTTGTTTTATAGATATGGCAGCATCTAGTGTTAGCAGTTTTAATACTGAATGGATACTCTTCAGAGTTTTTTCAAGGAACATTTTCTGTCAGAAATTGTATTTGAATTGGATATTCATTGAATACAAAATCTGATGAAACTATACTTTGTGTACCACCATTATCACATTGTCTTATTATGTTGTTTTTTTCCCCCAGGTCTTAATTCAGTTGTGTCGTCTTGCTGATGGTACTGAAAAACCTGTGTTGCAGCTAGAAGTTGTAGGATTAGGCACTGAACTTAAACTAAGAACATTTGATATGGCGGCAAATGCTTTTCTTAGAGAAGTCTGTTTACTGTGTCCAGAGTATATGGGTAAGAATGTACATGATGCTGCTAATCAATTTTAGAGATCAACAGTAGTATAATGAATGAAGAGTTCATTCCAGGAACTCTATTGGGCTCCTTTATGGCAGCTAAAGTTGCAAGATCCATTCCTCAAAAATGTATAACTTGTTTAAATGAGAGTGAGAGAGAGAAACCAATTATTCCTGGACAGTATTTCTTTCATTTTACCCCTTTTGATACCAGGAAAAGTGCATCCTCCATAAAATCCCCTGTTCTTGGACCACATGGGACATGTCGTCACTTCTATGAACCTGACTTTTTTATTACAATCATCCTTGTCCAATGAGACACAAGATTGTAACCGCCATGGGAATCGCCTATGTATCTCCAACAATCTAATTTTATTTCACAGATAAGACTGTACCTGCATGCACTCTGGTTGCCTGTGTGTGCGTGTGTGCGTGTATGAGAGGGAGAAAATATTTTAGGTTTTCATTTAAAAAAATATTTTTGCCCTAGTGATTGGAAAGGAAATCTTACAAATCACGAACCAGTGCACTGCTGTGTTATTGAAATTGCCTCCTGAATAAAATCCAGCTCAGAGCTATATACTGCTTTGGTTCATTACAACGGGGAGCTAACTATGCTGTGCAATGATCACAATTGAAATGTCAACATTAACTGTTTTGCTGCTGATCATTTTAGCAGAAAAATTCAATTATTCTGGGGTTGTGGGTGAATCACTGCTGATCCTATGCTACAGTGACAGTGATCATTTGCTTTATAATCCCAAATGCATTTACGTAACTGCTTATAAAACACTTGTAATTAAAGTTTTAATTATTTCTTGAAAAAATAAGTGTAAACCAAGCTATTTTAACCTTTTTTTAAAAAAAAGATGATAAAGACAAACCTGTTTACATCATTACAACTTTGGATAATACAGAGGATGATCTTCTTACACTAGAATATGTAAAGGTAAGAGAACAATAAAGCTACCTTTATAAATGTGATTTCCTTAATCTTTCTAGTGACTTTCTTTAAAATTCAGTTTGTGTATATGGAATCTAAAAAGTCAAATGCATGGAGCTGTAGTAGGTTTTGCAGTAAGCTTTCTGTATGAAGTTTGCAGATTTTTATTTTAACTATTTTATTATTATTTATTATTTATTTTAGTATTATTATTATTATTTCAATAGGCTGATATTAATGGACCTGAATTGAAAACTGCTTACAAGAATGTTTTGCAGCTGTTAAAGGTACATCTATCATTTGTTTTTTAAGTTTGTGTATTGTTCTTATTTTGAAAAACCTTTTTAGAAAATATCTTCTCGCTAAAAATGCCTTTTTTTGTAGGTGAATTTCTCCTCTCTAGATGTTCATTTGCATAATGAAGCACTTCTAAATGCTATGAATTACCTAAATAATCTTCTACCAAAACAAGAGACTAAAATAACAGAAGAACTAGTCCAGGAAAAAGAAGAGAAAAAGGATGTTCTTAAGAAATTAAGTAAGTTGATTTATTTCTTGATTTCCCCCGCTTCCTTTTGCTTTGCCCTTCATCCCCCATCCCCCCCACCACATGGAACATGTGACTGTCCTTGGTTTCAGAAGTGGGGAGAAGTTCTTGATGACGGAGACAATGTTAACTGTTGGAAGATGGAGAAGAAGAGAGCCCTTCAGGCTGTTATATGACTGGAAAGAAAGAATAACCATTTAAATGAAACTTTTTTCACTCCACTGGTCACTAGCACTTATGAAAAAGTGTATGAGAAGAGCAGAAATGGATTGTGTTCAGGTGGAATGCTGTGTTAGAATGTTATCTATTAGTTTTGTGCATCTTTGTGGTTTGATTTATGCCCACCTAGTCAAGCCTGCAACTGTATATCGGATTCCTAATACTGGATGTTGTGTTCAGATTTTAAATGATAATCATGGACTAGTATGCTGTTCCACATGTACTTAATGTACTGTGGTATGATGTAAGTTTTCCCTGTATACATTGTGGATTCCTGGGTGCCATTTCTGCCCTTGGGGCCATTGGTAGTTGGTATAATGCTGAAAGTTATGCCAGGGGCATTGGTCAGGTGCAGAGTAGTCTAGGAATAAGAGGAGCACAAAGGCCACTTTTCACACCCATTTTCCTCACCTCTTGGAATGAATTGCATTTGGTTTTAGTT
This sequence comes from Sternotherus odoratus, assembly GCA_032164245.1. NCBI lineage: Eukaryota > Metazoa > Chordata > Testudines > Kinosternidae > Sternotherus > Sternotherus odoratus. The sequence goes on from JAVMKO010000007.1 coordinate 31,639,684, forward strand.
TTGGAGCTGTACTTTGTTCCCTCTGTACTAGAGAAGGCTCCTAGAAAAGGATCAATGTGTGTTTATTTAAAAAAAAATAGATACAAACTGAGCCTACAACTAAACTTAGAATGGGTAATATGTGTCTGTCATCACTATGATCTAGGTATTTGCATAATACAAACAACAATATTAGTGTTGTTTTCAATTTTCTCACAGCATCAAAAAAATCCAAGTATGAAGATGTCGTAGACCTTCACGTCTTTGCAGATTTATCCTGTTTGCGTGTTTTTATTAGAGAACAAAAACGCAGAATATCAGAAATTCACGTAGAAGGTAACAGTGAAAGTTTGAACATGTAGTTACTAAATACTAACAGATGTCAGTTGATTGTTACATGGTTTTGTGTTTTTTTTTTAAGGACTTGATTGCCAAGTGATCATGAGGAAAGCAGCAACTGAAGTGTTTGCAAAATTAAAAAACATAATTATTATGGATTCTAGCGAGATGGCATTATATAAAAAGGTATGAATTCTCATATATGTCACTGATTTCTGCTACCTGGTGGACAGACACTAATTCTGGCTTAATTATTGGAGTCTACCATCTAACAATATTTTCTCTGTTGCTCTGTGGGTTCTGGGATCATTGTTCCCACTAAGAGGTATGTGCCTGATTGTCCAAGAACCTAAATGTCAGTCCCACCACAACTCAGAGACGGCTTTATTAAAAAAAAAAGACAACAAAAAACTGCTTTCTGTGATTCATACAATAAGCCATGGGTGGGCAAACTATGTCCTGCAGCCCACATCCAGCCCGCGGGACCGAACTGTCTGGCCCCTGAGGTCCTGGCTGGAGAGGCTACTGCCGTCCCGTCCCCACCTTCTCCCCTCCCTTGGAGCTACATCGCCATGTGGACAGCGCTCTGGCCCACTGTTACTGCTGGGCAGTGCTGCAGCAGTGTGGCTGTCTCTGGCAGGGCTATGAGCTCCTGCCACTCTGAGTGGCATGGTAAGGGGGTGGGGCTGCGAACTCCGGCGGGGCAGCATGTCTGGCTCTGGCGGGCTGTGTGGCCACCAGACACGCTGCTCTGAGCAGCGTGGTCAGGGGGCGGGGGGGCAAGTGGGTTGGATAAGGAGCAGGGAGTCCCGGGGGATAGTTAGGGGGCAGTTGGATGGGGTGGAGTTTCTGGGGGGGGGAGGTCAGGGGACAGGGAATGGGGGAGGTTGGATAGGAGTGGGAGTCCCGGGGCGTCTGTCAGGGAGCAGGGATATGGATAGGGGTCGGGACAGTCAAGGGTAAAGGGAGATGTCCTGGTGAAGGGGCAGTTAGGGTGGGGTCTTGGGAGGAGGCGGTCATGGGGACAAGGAGCAGGGGGAGTTGGATGGGGGTGGGAACCCGGGGGGGGGGGCGGCTGAGATGAGGGGGGGTTCTAGAGGGGGTGGTCAGGGGACAAGTTGCTGGGAGGGTTGAATGAGTTGGGGATTCTGAGGGGGGTAGTCGGGGCAGAAGTGGGGGTGGGGCCAGGCTGCTTGGGGAGGCACTGCCTTCCCTATCCAGCCCCCACATACAATTTTGCAAACCGATGTGGCTCTTGCTTGCACTAAGCTGCACAAAAAGTTTGCCTATGGCTGAACTAAGCTGTCCTCTATGGCTTCTTACTATACTGACTTCAGTGAGCTGATTTGCACCTGCTGATATTATAATCCAATACTTAATTCTACCATGGATTTTCAAAATCAGTATTTGTAAAATTCTTTAAGATTCATAGATAAAAGGAAGCCTAGAGGTATGAAGTATTACTCATTTTTGTAATAAGCTGTAGTGAAATTATTTTAATAGTGAACTTTTTCCATATTAGGTTTGAATTAATTACCCTTTTCTCTGTTTTAAGGCTCTTTATATCACAGGAAAAGAAGTCTTCGATTTTAAAATGGTGTCGTACGTGAATGCTACAGATGGTGCTGCGTATACAAATATGAATATTGTGGACACCCAGGTTTATTTAACTGTTGGATGCATTCAAGTAGTTTTTGTCAACAAGTTTGTTTCAACTATTTTGGTAAGTCAAATCTTGTCTTGCCTCCCATCCCACCCCAGCTCTTTAGACATGCAGGTAGCTGTGGCCAACTGGAAGTGACAGAGGCACATGCAAGATGATATATATTTATAAGAGCTCCCTTATTTTTGTACAAGCTTCTGGTTAATGTTGGGAAATTGAAAGTTTTCTTCCAAAATTACAAAATTCCAACATCTCCACATTCACATGTTGGAACTGAAAAGCTAAAACTGCAATGCTTCTATAAATCTGCAATTATTATTATTCATCATTACTCTCAAACACACTTCTTTTTATGGTACATGACCAGATTTCAAACTCACATACACAGTTTGCTGTCACATGACATTGGAGTATAAAACAATCAGAATGAATGTGTCTTTCATATAATTTGCTAAAGCTAACGAGTATGCACGAACTTGGAAGAGGTTACATGTGATTCCTCAGAATCATGATGGAAGGTCTTTAGTGTTGGAACTCCATTTTTAATATACAGTATATAAATAGTTGTGTACACACATTTCATTTCCAGTGGAATTATTCTATAAAATCTCTGTTTGCAAATTAGGTGAGTGTATTTTATTGCCAGCACTTAAGACACATAATATAGAATTGGGGATGGAATTTTAAAGAGTAATTAATTATTAATAAATGTAGTATTCCCATGATTAATAGCATCAGATGTAATGACAGTTTCTAATTACTTTCTAGGCTTTTGTCAATAACTTCCAAGCTGCGAAGGAAGCTATTACCGAGGCAACTGTTCAAGCAGCAGAGAAAGCAGCTACAGGTGTAAAAGAATTGGCACAACGGAGTTCCCGAGTGGCACTGGATATTAATATTAAAGCACCTGTAATCATAGTGCCACAGTCAGAAGACTCTACTAATGTCCTTGTTGCTGATTTTGGTCTAATTACCATAAAGAATCAGTTCTCTGTTAAAACAAATGCACGATGTAGCCTTCCACCTGTTATTGACTCTATGACAGTGAAACTCAGTGAACTAAAACTATACAGGTAACCTAATATGTATGTGTGTGGTTTTTTAAAGTGAGTTTAATTCTTCTGAAACACCTCATATTGACAATTCTGCAAAATGAAGTGCTTTTATCTAAAGATCAGGTCTATGCTTATCATTTACATAGCACCATTAATGTACATGACACTCTACAAATAAATCACAAACAGAAATGTTTGTGAGAAAATAATTAAAGTTGTTTAAGGAAAATATCCACCTACACCAGCAGTTCTCAATCCATGACCAACGGGCCACATGCAATCCAGTTAGCACACAGCTGCGTCCCAGCTCAGCTGCGTTCTCAATGCCGGCTCACACGGCGGAGTCTAGGTTCCTGGCTGCCTGACACGATGAGGTGCGGGCTGCACCACAGCCCAGCATGGCGGGGTTGTGGTCTGGTCAGGACTGCTGGCACCCCACGTGGGTTTGGGATCCGGGACAGCCATACGGTGGGGATCCGGGACAGCTGTCCAGCCACACCCGCATAGCAAGGGGCTGGGGTGGGCAACCCACCGGCCCCACACAGCAGGGGTTGGGGTCTGGGCTGCCGCTGCCCTGCCACTCAGCCCCTGCAGCCCAGATAACATGTTGTGGGCCTCATATGCAGCCCACAATGATAAATAAGAGAAGCACTGACTTACACAAACCCTTCAATAGAAGGAAATATCCAATTAGAGTATTCTTGTGTAGCATACCTTAATCTTCTCACAGAATTAACTACTTACAGGGACAAGTTCTATTCCTCTTTATATAGATACTATTCAAAAGGGCAAGGCAAATGCAAAAATGTTTCATAGTTGTGTTCTTCAGATTATTAATAGAAGGATGTTGAGTTATGAACATCATTTTATTTCTATCCACAGAACACATTTTGAGAGAGGTTCATTACAAAGTGAAATACAACTGTTGCAGCCACTAAATTTGGAAGTTACTGTTGAACGAAATTTAGCTGCTGCATGGTATAACGAAGTGCCTGATATTAAAATACTTGGACGACTTAAGCCTATGAATGTAAGTATCCAGTACTTACTCAAAAATATTTGTGGGAAGCTAATGTATTTTACTGTCCACATAAGCAAAACGTATTGACTTGGTTATTATTTGATTTGGAGAAGTATAGGTGGAATGGATTTTCATTGATAGGAGCAGAAAATGGAGGAGGTTGGGATGATAAGTGAGAGCCTACAATGGCTTTTTCAAGCACTGGACTAGGATAATGTGAAATGGAGGCAGGAATTAAGTTTCCTTTATTATTATAATAATGTACCTCACTCCTGACCTGCAATATTTTTGATTTACCTGTGCATTGGGTATTTTGTACACCCTTTCAGGTATGGTTTGAAACAAGTTCATGTATTTTTTTACAGAACCTATTCATGTTGGTTTGAATTTGTTAATTAAAAATCAGGATTGAACACGAGTGTTTTCCACAATGTACTCTCATTAAAAATATATGGACAAGATTTGTGTTCTATGTTTGTACAAATATATTGGCTTGCAGGCTTAGAAATGAAGCTAATGACTTCATGTTAGAAAGTATTATGTGACAACTTTCAACAAATATGATTCATGCTCTAAATGCATCTGCTAACAGATGTATACCCACATATAGCAAAATAGTTCATACCTAGCTACCTTTCTTGTAATTAAAAGTTTGCATAGCTGAACTAAATAATACGTGAACCATTGCTGGTGTGCATACACTGGCTGGATTCTAACCAAAGTGAATTTTAAGTACATAGAAGGCTTTATACAACTCTTTTTTCATGGTGGTTCTTTGAGTGCTGTCCCTGTGGGTGCTCCACTCTAGGTGTCCGTGTGTCCCGGTGTCATTGATCGGAGATCTTCTGTAGCAGTGCCTGGTTAGGACAAACACTCTCAGCTGCAGTCTTCCATCGTTGGTAGTGTCTGCCTGAGTGTACGCATCCTGCACTGCCCTCAGTTCCGTCTCAACTCTCCTCGGCTGAAGACGGGACTTGGAGCAGCACTCACCTCTTTGCTGGTCACTGAAGGAAATAAGTAGAGAAAAATAGAAATAGTTAGCTAGACATATCCCAGTTCTCTCCTTTTTCTTTAGAATAGTTTGTTTAAACAAAAATTCTCCTTATGTTGAGACTTCCCCGTGGCAATCATACTTCCATGGTGCTGGGGTCCCCAAACTTTAAGAGATGCAGCTCCTGCAAGGACCCTATGCAGGCCCTGAGGGGTATTCATTCTGCGTGAAATGCCTCGGCAAGACGCATGTCCCTGCCAATTGTCTCCACTGTACCAACCTGAAAACTAGGACTCGGTGCGACAGAGACTTGCACCTAAAAATGCTCCTGATGGAGAAAGCTCTGGATCCATGTCTGGAGAAGGGCAGTAAACCCTCTCCCTCATGCTCCCCTACCAAGTCGGAACCGACCCGGAGTGAAGCTTCACCCTCTCACAGCGACAAGACAGGAAGCTCCAGTGTCTCTGCTCAGAGACATTCAAAAGGTAAAAGATCTCCTGCAAGGTCTTTACTCTTGGTGCTGACAGCACCTCCGACTATCCCAGCAGCGGCTCATGTGGGGCGCAAAGGCAGGGACCTCACTTCCCACAGCGGGAAGCTGTCCTCGGCACCAGTCCCTCCAGCACCGATGATGTAGCTAGTACCAGCAGCATGTTCCACCCCAGTGTCGACAAGAAGGTCAGCAATGAGCCTACCTGTCACCCTTAGAGACTTTGGAAGAAGTCCAGGAGACATAACATGGAGTCCTCAAAATCCTTCAATCCTCTGTGCCCTCAAAAATCGCTCTCCCCATAAATGAAGTCCTCCTAGAACCAGTTGATGCTCTCTGGTAGACCCCTACCTCCATCCCACCAACATGCAAGAAGGCCAAACGTAAATACTATAAAGATGTAGATTTCTTATTTTCCCACCCACAATCCAACTCTCTTGTGGTAGATGCAGTGACACACAGAACAAAGGAGCCTCAATACCGACACTCCACAAGACTAGGACTTCAAACTCCTTGACCTCCTGGGCTGCAAGGTTTATACCTCCTCCACTCTACTATGTAGAATTGCAAATTATTCCGCCTCCTTGCAAGCTATGACTACGACAATTACAACAAGCTTTTTGATTTTGCCTCCCATATCCCAGAGGACAGGAGAACGGACTTTCAGTCCTTATCGAAGGTCAGTTGGTGTTCAGGATGGCACTACAAGCATTGCTGAACATGGCGAACACAGCAGTCTGCAGTGGTGATGAGCAGTTCCTGGCTGTCGGCATCCGGTATCCCCAAAGATCTGCAGACCAAAGTGGAGGATCTTCCCTTTGATAAAGATAGTTGTTTTTTTTTTTGGGGGGGGGGAGTTTATGAAGTCCTTCACACTGTGAAAGACCCTAGGACCCTGTGCACACTGGACATATACCCATCCCTCCCTAGGAGACAACAGTATCAACCTTTTCAGAAGGCCTGCACACAACAATGTCACCAGACCCAGTGTAGGCCGTATGATATTGGGAGAAACCACAACAGACTTTGTAGGTGCAGGCAAAACTATGCACGAGTAGCTACCTCCCACTCATTGGAAAACAAACAGCAATTTAGAAGTGCTGGTTGGGGGCTGTGCGACCACTCCTTGATTCTGCCACGTATTTGACCATTTGGTCACTGCCTTCAGGTTTTCCACCATGTCTGGCAGATCTATTTCCAGGACCTAGTGGTCCCGGGTGTTCAGTCAGGTACTCCATCCCTTTCATATCCTGACCACCCACCCTTCCCCCTTCACCATCCCTCTTCAGGGACTCCTCTCACGAGCACCTTCCCATAGAAGGGGCTCATCTTCTACACCTAGGTGCAGTGGAACATGTACCAACACAACAACCGGGGGAAAGGGTTCTACTCACACTACTGTCTGACCCAAAAGAAAGGTGGGGGTTGGAGACCTATACTAGACCTACACCAACTGAACGAATGTGTACATGTACAGAAATTCAAGATGGTCACATTTGGCACAGTGATACCCATGCTGGAACAAGTGATCTGGTTCACAACCCTCGACCTACAAGATGCCTATTTCCACATATCCATTCACCCAGCACACAGACGCTTCCTGCAATTCACATTTGGACATGACCACTTTCAATACAGTGTACTTCTATTTGGTCTCTCCATAGCACCGAGAATATTCTCCAAGACTGTAGCTATAGGTGTGGCCCACCACTGCAAACACAGGATTATACTTTTCCCCTACTTAGATCACTGCCTTATCAAAGATGACTCATACGACAAGATATTAAAAGTGATGCATTTTACCATGTCCCTCTTCCACAGTCTAGACTTGCAAATAAACTTCCAAAAATCCACCCTCATACCCACACTTCAGTTGGAGGTCATTGGAGCTTACCTGGACTCAATTCGAACCAGAGCCTCACTTCCACAGAACAGATTTCTCATTATTGCACATCTCATATGCAAAATCTCTGCCCCAGAATACAGGCACAGACCTGCCCATAGCTTCTTGGTCACATGGCAGCCACCACCTTCGTGGTCAAACAATCCAGACTGCACATGAGATGCCTTCAGGGTTGGCTCAACTCCAACTACAAATACAGCACACACAGCTTCTGCATGACGCTAACTCCTCCAGTGAACATATTGGCCTCCCCACAACAGTGAACGAAACCAGAGAACCTGTGCATGGGTGTCCCCTTTCATCCACATTCCTCAGTACTCATGCTCACCATGGAGGCTTCCCTGATAGTTTGGGGAGTGCACCTAAGGGAACACACGTTACAGAGCTGATGGTCCCTATCAGAGCTGCGTCTGCACATAAATCTTATAGAGCTCAGAGCCATCAGGTATGCTTAACTTTACTTCTCCCCATCATAAAGAGCAAGTCCATTCAGGTCCTGACAGACGATATAGCATGTATGTTTTACATCAACAGCAGAGAGGCACATAATCGGACTCCCTATGCACCGAAACTATCCAATTATGGAATTGGTGCATATAACATCATGTAGAAATCACCACTTCTTACCTGCCTGGGTGTCACAACACTAACTTGGACAAACTTGGCAGATACTTCTCTGAAGAACAGGAATGGGAATTGCATCCCATGATACTCCTACAGTTCTTTTCCCATTGGAACACTCCATTGATAGACCTCTTTACCACACCTCAGAACAGCAAATGCCATCTAATTTGCTCCAGAGCGGGACTTGGGACTGCATCTCTTAAGGTTGCATTTCTCATTCCCTGGAACAAATACCTCATATTTGCTTTTCTTCCGATTTTACTGATACACAGGTTTCTATGCAAGATCAGGGAGGATATCAGAGAGGAAATAAGTTCATACTTATTTCCCCAGCTTGGCCCAGACAGGCATGGTACCCTTATCGGCTGTGCATGTCCATCCGTCCTCCAATGATTCTCCCCGACAGACCAGATCTGCTCTCCCAAGAACAACCGTTGGCTTCTCTATCCACAGCTCCAGAAATGCCATTTGACGCCATGGTTCCTTCATGGTTTCAAACCCATGAATTAGCCTGTACAGAGCAGGTCCAATAGGTCCTCCTGCATAGTAGAAGGGACTCCCCTTGTAAGACTTACCTGGAAAAGTAAAACCGCTTCTCCCATCTGGTGCTTCCACAGATGCCTGATACCCTCAGCCCTCCCTGACATCTTAAACTACCTTATGAAACAGAATGGGCTCTCACTCACTTCTGTCAGAGTACACCTTGCAGACCTTTCCAGTTTCCACAACACGCTGGATGGATATTCACTTTTTGCCCACCCCACCACAAAAGCTTCCTCTTGGGCCTGAAAAATCTCTACCCTTAGATTCATTCACCAGCAGTCTCCTGGAATCTCAACGTAGTTCTCCATGTTCTGTGAAACCTCCTTTCGATCCCGTGGCTACCTCATCCCTGCTCCACATGTCTATGAAAGTAGCTTTTTTGGTTGCCATAATATCAGCAAGGAGAGTAGGGGAAATAAGCACCCTGATGGCTTACCCTCCTTACACAATTTTCTCTAAAGACAACGTTACTATGCAACCCGACCCCAAATTTCTCCCCAAGATGGTGTCTACCTTCCACCTTAACCAGCCAATATACTTACCTGCATTCTATCCCAAGCTTCATAAGACTCCAAAGGAAGCGGCATAACATACCCTCGATGTACGATGGGCAATTGCATTCTATCTTGACAAAACTAAGCCATTTCGTAAATCGCCTAGTCTTTGTCTCTACTACAGAGAGATCAAAGGGTGATGCTATTCTAAGCAACGACTCTCCAAGTGTATCTCTGACTGCATCAGATCCTGCTACCAGACCCAAAATGCTCAACCAACAGTGTGTCAGAACTCATTCTACTCGAGCAATGTCAACATCCGTTGCCTTCCTCCACAACATACCTATTACAGACATATGCAAGGTGGCTACATGGACATCCGAACGCACATTTGCCATACATTATGCCAGCACACAGAATACCACTGCAGGCGCCATAGTAGTCCACATAGTACTGTCTGCCGTTATTACTGCCGCAACTCCAAAATACCACCAGCCCTAGTGTGTACTGATTCACATTCACCTGGAGTGGAGCACCCACAGGGACAGCACTCGAAGAAGAAGAGAAGATTACTCACTTTGCAGTAACTGAGGTTCTTCGAGATGTGTGTCCCCGTGGATGCTCGACTAGCCACCGTTCTCTCCTCTACTTTGGAGTGCTAATCAGACAACTCTATGATAGAGAGGGGTGCAGGACTCACTCATGCTCAGGGAGACCCTAATGACGCCATGAGACAACAGCTGAGCGTGTGTGTCCCGACCAGGATCTGCTACCAAAGATCTCTGATCAGCGGTGCCGGTACTCACCGACACCTGGAGTGAAAAAGGGACATTCTCTTCTAGTCTTCTGAGCAAAGCCTTAAATGTGCTAATTTGTGTTATTGAGATATAGCAGCGGCATGAAGAGTCGTTACCAACTAATAAATACATCTCCTACTTTGTTAGTAAATACTTCTCTTTTGAGAACAAATTTTGGAGAGAACGTTTGAGAAATGGACTGTAAGGAAGTGAGAAATTTTGCCTTTTAGTTGCCATATTTTTTTAAAAAGTGAGTGATATTGATATATTCAGAGTAAAATAAGTTTTGTTCTTCAAAGCTAGTCTTTTTTTTTAATTATTATTTTTAAGCTCATTCTCAGTCAGGAAGACTTAACCACTATATTGAGGACATTGAATGAAAATTTAGGGGACAGTTCTGGTGTTCCACCTCCTTTACCAGAGCAGAAAGATACAAGTAGCAACTGCAGCGGTGCTCTCAGTACTTCCCAGCATTCTGCAGGTATGTTCTTTAAACTTAAGAAACAATCCAGAATAATTATAAGGTATTATCAGGTTATCTCTCTTAGTGGATTTCCAAGGATATCTCCTATTAACAGTGTTTAAATGGTATGTTTATTTACCATGACCTTGTTTAAAGCTTTTATCTGGATATATTAAGAATAAATTAAGGTGGATATAGGGTTAGAAAAAAAGACAAGCTTCTATGGTAGATCTTGTGACATTAGCATGTTTTACTATAAAAGTTGTATAGTGTCCAGTTTTATTGACAATTTAAGAATCTGTATAAGACTTTCAATAATCTGTCAGGGTCGGTAATGTTTATGGAGAGTACTTTGCTTTTTGGTATCAGTTATTTCCCTCTATTTATGACAGTCTTTTCTTTCTATTACTATGTTAAAACTGTTTATCCCTCAGAATCACAGTATAGCAGGATCACTGAAAATCTTTATTCTTACCACCTGAGCTCCTGAACGGCTCTTTATGCAATATAGTGTATGGACACATAATAAAAAAGTCATTCTCCTGAAAAACATAGAGTCTAAAGAAGCAGGACAGACAAAAGCACAAAGTAAAAAAGATAAACCTCTTAATTATCCTAATTTTCCTCCCACCCCATGAGATTATATAAACCTCCTGATACATGAGCATTTAATCCTAAATAGCATTAACAGGAATTAAGTATGTGTGTTTTTCCTTGTTGTGGAATTCTGATAGTTAGAATGATGGGTTTTTATGTAATTTTCAGTTTAAAGTAAGACTTTGCCATACAGAAGAATTGATTTAGTAAAGTCACTTTGTCTTTGGGGTGAAGTGGGGAACATGTAGTCATATGAAGATTACTACGCATTGAGGAATGTGTAATTTTTTGATGTGCTGTTAGTTTTAGTGCTAATGCATCTTTCATTTTTAAAAGGAACTACTATGGTAACAACTGCTGTGGTGGAATTGCATTCACCTGTTAAAGTTAAAACAACACTAAAACTGGACTTCCAATTCGACTCTCTCACTTTGGTATTGGGTAGTCCGAATTCTAAACAGGTAAACAAAACTTGATGTTATCAAGGAAAACAAATTTGTAATCTTACTGAAAATGTTGGCAACTCTGAACAGGAAAATGTTGGCAACTCTGAACAGGAAAATGTTGTAAATTAGAGGATATATTACACAGGAATATATAGCTCAAGGGCAGTAGTTTCAAACTGTAGTCACAGGTTTATTATACGTGCCATGAGATTATTTTCAACCAGCTATATCGCTTTACAATACTGTAGAAAACACAGTAGGGAAACTCAATGTCTCAGCAACTTATTGTGTGATTTGACTGTCATTTTCCAGCAAATGTAACCTTGGATAAAACAGAGTATGAAACTACAGATGGATTTGCTTTGTTTTTGATAAAATTGTGGAGGTGGGTTGAAAGGTGGGGTTGTAATATGAAGTTAGCTTCAATCTTAATGTAGACTAAGAATCATCATAACTTGTCAGCTAATCTCCGCTTAGGTGGTTTAATTGGGTGTATTTTCCTGTGAGCTTCTGTTTACATTTTATCATGAGTTTAACTCTTGATAAGTTAACCAGTCTTATCTCTAACATTTTAGAACAGAGGTTCTCAAACTGTGATCAGTGAGCTCCATTCAGGTGGCCCGCGGATAGTTCCCCCAAAGGCCTGTGCCTGGGTAGCCACACATGAGAGAATGAAGGGCTACCCACTTAAGTAGAGGAGCCTCGTAGGATTGGTTCCACTATTTAGGTGCCTGGACCCTGGAGAAGACTCACATATAAGGCGAGGTGGTGGCCTTGTGCGGATTAGGTGGGATGGGGGAGAGGAGTGAAGAGAGGGGGTGGAGGAAATTTGGGACATGCAAGGTTGCGCTGGCCAGAGAAAGAGGCGACTTTCCCCAGCTCCAGGGCTGCGGCTTCTGGGGAGAGACCTCCCCTCCTTTCCACCCCAGCTTGGGGATTGCTGTGATGAGGGAGAGAGGGCACATCCATTGCATTAGAAAGATAAGACTACTGATATTAAAATATGAGTTGTGTGCTTTTATTTGTAGAACAAAAAATGTTTATTATTAAAGTGTTTTTTTTATATAGTGCTTTTAAGGGGTACTCCGCTTGATACTGTCTGCCAGCTAGACATCAAGCCATTGATCATTACCCCTGGAGCCCAACAATCTAGCCAACTTTCTATCCACCTTATAGTCCATTCATCCAATACATACTTTTTAAACTTGTTGGCAAGAATACTGTGGGAGACCATATCAGAAACTTTGCTAAACTCAAGATATATCACATACACTGCTTTCCCCATATCCACAGAGCCAGTTATCTCACCATAGAAGCCAATCAGGTTGGTCAGGCATGACTTGTCCCAGTGGGAGTCCCCAGTGGGATCAGAACTGTTAAAATGCGATTCCTACATCTTTCTCTGTGCAGTCCATGGTGGTGTTCTGGAAAGGCAAAGTGACTGGATTGTGCTGAACTCCAGCTGTGTCCAATGTGTGGTTTATAGAGGGCTGTTTCCAGCTGGTGCAAATTAGAGTGGCCCCCAACCCTCAACTGCTCTATCCTGAGCTTAGCCAGAGGATCAAGGAGCTTTAACTAGTTGTTGATTCTCAGACCACAGCTACACTGTGGGATAACTATAGCAACATACCTATGACAGCATAACCCCAGGGGGTAGACATGGTCTGTGCAATAGAAGTGATTTTTCCTTCACAGTAGGAACAGCACCTTCCTGAGCACCTTCCTATCTCTAGCTGTGTAGATGGAAGCATTCTTCCATTGACCTAGCATGTCTACATTGGGAGTTGGGTCAGCATAGCAGTGGTCAAGGATGTGAATTTATCATAGCCCTGAGTGCCATAGCTATGTTGACCTAAATTGTGAATGTAGGCCAGGCCTCAGCTTCTCCTCTTTTTCCTATCCCCTTGGTGGCTGTGTTTTATTTATTTTTTTAAAATGCACTTGAGTCAAAATTGACAAAATTAGTTTAAATGACTAAGAAGCTTTCAGTAACTGATGACTTGAAACCTAATCAAAATGATGCTTTAAAAATATCTGATTTCCTGTGTAAATTGGCATGCCCTTCTGTCAGTGGTGCACATTAATGGCACCTGCTTATTGTAATGCAGTAAAGGTAATACTTAGCCTTTGTGGAGCTATCTTTGTATATCTAATTGATTTAATAGTACTACAGTGTTTTGATTTAACTATACATTTCCTTTTTAATCTTACATTTAATATGATTGCAAGTAAAACCTTTGCTAGTCAGATTGAGTCAAATCATGCTTCAAGTATAGTAGTTGTGAACAAATCTAGAAAAATGCTTTCTCTTTTTTACTTTGTTTTCTTTTTAAAACAGGTTTCTGCTTTGGATCAAAGAAAGGATCTTTTGAAACTTGCTGAGTTTAAATTGGTCTTGATATCAGCTGCTGTCAAAATGTTGTCAGATGGTTCAATGAATGCTTCAGTCAAGTTAGCAAACTGCACATTAGATGATAAACGACCAACAGTCCAGAAGGCAACTCCAAGGTGTTAATTTTGCATAAAAGATGAAATTGTTGTTCATCAGCAGCTGTTGGTTAGACTTAGGGTTGCTAACATTATGTACAAGTTGCTATTTGCATTTGTTAAATTACGTGTCTTATAAATACAGTTTGGAAACTAAAATTTGTGTGTATGCACAGATTGGGTCATATATTCTGTGTGCTACTTGTTCAGATATTACTCGGGGCTTAGCAATATTGATGGGATAATGCTAATAGTATTTTCAAATTGGAAAAAAAAATAGGAGCATATAGAAACTTATTCCACTTTTACTTTTAGAAGACAATAGATAAGATATATGGAGAGAATTGTGCCTATATGTGTCAGTAGGAAATATTGTTTTTTTTCAGTGCAGCAAATATATATATAAAATATATAAAATCACTTAAGTGAACATTAAAATGCAGCTGAAAGAGAACATACTCAGTAATTCATCTGCAGGTTTCATCATGGTTTCTCTGGTGTCTAGATTATTATATTTTTAGATACTATTAAAAGGATTTGAACCATGAAACTCTGCATTTAAAATCATCACAATGAAACCCCTTAAGATTTGTACATTAACACAGTTTTAATATTGGTCATTAACACAGTTTTAATATTTCAAGTATTATTTTCATGTGTGATTGTTTATCTTTTCAAGTAATTGGTCTGTTAGGCATTCATCACTATAGCATGAATACTGTGCCTAACATTGGACAAAGGTGAGTTAATCAACAGTAAAACATACTATTATGTTTTATTAATTGGTACCATACACTCTTAGTTTGTTGCCCTTTCATTGCCAACAAGAACACAGCAGTAAAAACGTAGTCATCAAAGCCAGCAATTATGATTGACTATCCAAGAGAACAGATCTGCTGAGTAAGAAAGTGCCATTTTACAAAGTTGCTTTTTAGAGTTTTAACATCATTTTTTGGTTACTGCTTATATTGGTGGGTTTTCTAATTTTTTTTTTAAGTGTTTTTTTTTTTTTAAAAGGAACTTCTGCTAATGTTATATTCTAGACAGAATGAGAACTCTCCTTGAGTATGACAGTTAATTGTTCGTATTAGAGGCCTGGCCTGCTTTTGAAAGTGTCTTATTGTATACTTTCTTAATTGTCTTTCAGAATGGTGGAAATGAAACATGGATCTGAAAAGAAGGACATGGTGAATATAAGCTACAAGCAGGGGAGAGATGGCACTGTCTTTGACACAATTGTTCAAGACCTATATCTCTGTGCGAGCATGGAATTTCTACTTACTGTTGCAGATATATTCTTAAAGGCTAGTGCAGAAAGTGCTGCTGCACAGAGGAATATCAAACAGACTTTAGTTATAAAGGAGCAAGGTTGGTAACTTTTTTTAATATATAAAATTTCTAACTTTAGCATAGAATATAATACTAAGTTTAGGCTGCTGCTTCCTGGTTTGGCTCTCATGTCTTAAAACGTCTCCCTTCTTCAGTGTGCCAAACAACCTCTGTCTTACCATTCAGTCCCAGTCTAACAATTTATTCTTCTGCTAGTCTTGCTTGGCTGAGTATTCTCTTGTGCATGATTACCAGACACATGCAGACTACCATCAGTGGATATGTTTTTCTTTGTTATCTGTATGTTAGTTGAAATAGATTTTTACTGACCACTAGGGAGTCAAATGGAATCCTTCTAAGCATACCTAAAGTGACTTTTTACTTAACAACACATGGAAATACAATACATATGTAAATATAGATATCAGTAAGTATAGTTATAGTAATTTCTTGGTGTGTTCAAATAATAGGTTTAACTTAAATGGTTGGGTTTTTTTCAGCACCTGTGCAGCCAGTATCTTCAATGGAAATGAACATTGTTGTTAAAAATCCAGAGATCGTATTTGTGGCTGATTTAACAGGAAGTGATGCTCCTGCATTGGTGGTTACAACGCAGTGTGAGATCTTCATTAAAAAGAGCCCTCAAATGTATAAAATGACAGCTGCTGTTAAAGATATACAAATGAAAGCCTGCCCCTTTCTTGCAGAAAAGAGAAAAGGGAGCATCACTACAGTGAGTTTTCCTTTTAAATGTAATCTGAGTAGCTGGTCAATTACAATATAATTGGTGTTGTTAAATCCTTTTCTTTGACTAATATATATGAAATAACTTATCTGAGTGTGTGAATTTAATGTTTAAAATGTTGGTGAAAAATTATTCTTGAGTAAATAGCCATCTGGCAGTCTCTGGCTACACTTCAGCACTTTATACTGTTAATATGTTTGTTTTCTCTGAGTTAGTGGAGGGATTACAAAAATCTGGATTAATTTTGCATGTTTTTCAGAGTACAGCTGCTAGTGTTTACTGTTAAACTTATTTATTTATTTATTTATGATTATTGTTATTATTTGGAGAATGGCTGTTCTTTGCTGTTCTTCAGCATTTGTGATTGTACTACTCGAATTTGTGGCTTCAGGTTTTTTTTTTAACTGAAAATTGTGAGTCTAAGGGAAGAAAATGTTATAGTACCCATATAATCTAAGCATACAGATCAACATGTTTCTGGGTGTGCACTCTTAATACTGTCTCAGCTTCCAAGGCTTTTCGATTAATGTAGAACATTTTTGGTGTGAACATTTTTCTGAGATACATAAGGGGGAGGGGAAAAAAGTCATTCTCCGTTTTTTTTCCAATGAGAATTTAGACTGCCAGTAGTACAGTTTAAATTTCTTCTTTGTGTTAAGATCCACAGATGTTTACAATGACACTTCAGCCTGGTTGCAGCTGGGGGACAGAACCAGGCCTGTCAGTGATTGGGAGCAGGAGAATGCTTTCCCCCTAAACATCCATTCATTTTTTTTTCCTCTTCAGAAGTTGGTGGCTCAATCAGCCCTCCTAACTGCAGAGTTTTTCTGAGAGAAATTCCAAATTTTGTATTAAATATTTAAATTAACATTTAGGCTCAATAATGTATGTCTAATTCCCAGGCAGATGGCATGCGGCATTTGCCTTTTGAGGAGGTATTTGCAGTGGTTCCACTCCCTCTTTGTTGTATTTGCAGTAGCTGGTACCTTTTCAGGTTTCAGGGGGTGAGCTAGGACAAGAAAAGCCAGAGACAAAAGGAGAAACCTGTTTCTCCTGCTTCCTGCTCTCCTTCTAAACTGTCTTGTGGAGAAGCTAGGTTTTGTCTTTGTAGGCAGAGTGCAGTTTCTTTCACAGTCCAGAGGGCAGCGTACCAGATGGGGATGGTCATGTTTGAGTCCAGGTGGCCTACATAATCAGTGATGCCTCCAACTGAGGAGCTCAGCTGCCCCCTCCACTTCTCCACAGGTCCCAGATTGAGACCACTGGATACAACAGGGGTCTGCAGCCTTTCAGAAATAGTGTGCCGAGTCTTCATTTATTCACTCTTAATTTAAGGTTTTGCATGCCAGTAATACATTTTAACATTTTTAGAAGGTCTCTATGTCTATAATATATAGCTAATGTCAAATCTTGCAATATATACCTAATGTTAAACCTTCTTAATGTCATTTTAGAGGAGATATATTTTTAGCTACGCATGTATTTTTACTTCAGTTACTATATAATAGTACAGTTGACCATGCATTCTTTCTTCAGGTATTGCAGCCTTGTGATTTCTTCTTCAATATGGTGCAGTCAGGTACTAATCCACAAGTGGCTGACCTATCAATTAAATCCTTAACAATAAAGGTAAGTTGAAATGTAGTTTTTGTGTCCTTTCTTCCTTCTCCTCCCCTGCTGGCTTTTAAAGTTATTGGTTTTGTTTTAAAATTTTGATGTAATTAAAACTAAACACAATCTAAACACATTTCATAGTCTTGCGTCTCCTATTGCTTATTATATTGAAACAAATGAAGAAAAAGCCTTTTGCATGTACTGCAGTCATGTCGCCTCAATTTTATATGGAATATGGTGACTCATGATGAGTTTGGGAAAAAAGCACCCTATTTCTACAAGTTTCTTGTGAAAAGAAATATTTAACCATGCCATCAAGTTATCAGAAATTAATTTTTTTCCTGCTCTTGTTTTAAGTGTGCTATGGCCATGCCCCACTCAGATTCGGTTCCTGTGTATGTATTTTAGAGAGCCATGTTGATTACCCATCAGTAGGATAATTTTCTGTGTTGATAAGTGGACAGTACAGGGCACTTCAGTCAGCTTTTCCTTTAGCATGGTGCCTTATATTGAAAGTGAATCCCTGATCTAATTCTCGTTTGTTCAAATGACAGGAAAGTATTCATTAAACTTCATAGCCAAATTAAGGCAGTGTTTTCTTATGGTCAGCAGTGAAATCAGGATGAATTTTCAAGTAATTTTCAGTAAGGAAACTTTCTAAAGATGGGATTTATTGGCAGTTTCTCTTTTCGTGCCATATTTTCTTTATCATTGTTCTTGATTTGTTGCGAATATTAAAAGTATAATTTTCATTCCCTGTAATCTGGCATTCAGTTTGATACACATGACAAGTCAGCTCAGTGGGCTAGTCTTGACAGCTATAATTCGTCCAAAAGCAATTAGCACATTCAAATCTAAAATCACTGCGGAAAATTTGTGCCTTCGAATGGAGTTGAGAGAGACAAGTCAGCATCTTCCTATGCATTAGCACCTCACATTTCATTGCACATAATTGTTCAGTGTTCATGGTTGAATAAAAATAACCACCTTTACAGTAGGATCCTGAAGAACTTTCCGATTGACAGGGATGTTTTGGCAACTAGTGCCTTGCAGTGAATATTTCAGTGAGTAAATTTAGCATTAGACACCACTTACTTAATTTTTCTCAAAACACTGCGAAATGTTCTCGTCACTTCTCATGCTCCATCAGAGTATACACTTGATATTGATTTTCTGAAATAAACTCAGTTTAAAAATGTATTCTACTGTTGTACGTCTTGACAAATCTTCACAAAACAAGAACTATTCTTTAACTGTAATTTCTGAGTCAAACCATGTAAGAAACTGAGCAAAATCGGGAGGGAAATTGTTAAAAGCCTTTAAGTACCACAGGTATGATCTGTTTTTTCTTCTACTGAAGCCATCTCTTGGCAGGAAATAATAGTCCCAAAGTAAACTACATAAGAATTGTCATTGAGAAAGGGGAAACTCATTTTCAGTCATCTATAATTGTTTCTTTCCCTCATGATTATTTCTCCATACTGCTCACTGCATTCCTTTTAGAAATGGAGAAAAAGGTATGGAAGACTGGTTACTTGTTAAATTATTTTCTGGAATTGAACTCTCTCCAGTCTGCCACATCTCTGAAGCATGTACACAGTTTTGAGGTTCCTAGCTAGATGTTTCAGTCTTGCACAGATTTGAAAGCTGTTCTGGAAGGCAGACAGAAGGGGCATGGCTTAACCCCAGAGCAAGTCTGAACTGTCTCTAGTGTATGCAGAGAGAAAAATAAAGCATATGAGTGCTAAAATGAGGGAGAATTAGTCCCAGAAAGGAAACAATCAGGTCTGTAACAAATATTCATTATAATTTTGAAACTGAAAATCAGTTCGAGATAACTTTAAGTGGTTATTAATATTCCATATACCCAACAGCACTGAATAATCAATTTTTTCCCCTCATAGGTTTCACCCATTATCATAAATACAGTGATTACTATTACATCGGCACTTTCTCGAACTACAGAGACTTCAGAAGAAGAGATTAGTCTTATTCCTCCAGACCTATGGGATAAGAAAGATATAAAAAATTTAAAAATGTGGTTTCTTGAAAAGTCAAATGAAAATGAAAATAAAAATACAGCAACTGAGTTGGTTCTTACAGGAGAGATGTTAAATATGAGAATTGAATCAGTCATTGTAACTCTTGAAGCTGGAGTTGGTCACAGAACAGTACCTATGCTTTTAGCAAAGTCATCATTTTCCGGAGAAGTCAAAAATTGGAGTACACTCATCAACCTCCATTCCCAGCTTGAACTGGAGGTAAGGATATAATATAATGCCACTTTCCCCAAAAGCAGATGTAATAAAGATTATGAAACTGACTTGTTTCTTAGGCAAGACTTATGAAAGAAGCTTCTGACAAGCAAAGGTGATATTTTTATCTAGCAGTTAAACTTCAGAGGGAAAAGTGCCTCATGAAGCACAACCTTCCACCTTTCACTATAGGCCGGGTCCCTCGTACTTCACTACAACATCCCTAAGTTATTGAGCAACAATCCCTAAATTCACTGACAATGTTAGTTTTATTCTATCGCATTCCCAACTTCCTCACACTACACACAATTGTGACTCATAATTGAAAATACTTATTGTCATAAAATTAATCAGTTATTTTAGATAGGAACTATATTTGAGCATGGATTTTTTTCCTGTTTGTTTGCATCCTGTAATTCCTATAGATCCGACCAAGATCAGTTCCCTATTCTGCCACACACTGTACAAACAAAGATGATCCATACCTTAAAGAGTTTATAATATAATGCCCCACTCTGGCAAATAATGCCCAGGCTTAACTTCATAATTGTGAGTAGCCTCACTAAAGTCAAATTAGTGTTTGTGGGATTGGGACATATATAGACAGGGCAGATCTATAATGGGAGAAAAAGATGTAAAGTACAATTTTCAAAAGATCCTAAGTCTCATTGAAAAACAGAGGGACTTGGTTTAGTGTCCTAATTCGCTTTTAAAAATCGGGTTTAGGACCAGATTGAATTTTGAGGTGCCTAAATAATTTTAACAGATACATATAGGATTTTCAGAAGTGCCTAGATATGTAATTCCCATTGATTTCAGCAGGAGTTAAGCATCAGTGCTTTTTTGAAAATCCCGCTAGGTGCCTGTGTGCATCTTTAGGCATGTAAATACTTTAAAATATCTGACCCTGAGTACTTTGAAAAACTCATAACCTACATGCAGATTGGTTTGCAAATGTTTTGTTAGTATGATAGATACTTGTTTGTAGCAACATCTTGAAAGAGCAACTGCTGCTTATGAGCAACGTTTCCCCTGTGAACATTTTCCTTGCTGTGAACTGTCAACACTCCCCATAATAGCAACAACTAGTTATGAGCAACGTACCAAAAGAACACTGACATGTTGCTACCAGCCAATCAGCAATGTGGGGGAGACTCCAGAGTAAAAACTGTAGAAAACAGTCTATCGTCATCTCAATGTCCCTAATGAAATAGTTTGTGTAGCTGCTTCAGTCTCTGGCCCCCAAGCTGGCTCTGTCCTCCACTTTCTGCAACCCAGTATCTCCCACAGTTCTGGATGTCTGGACTGCTCACAGAGATAGATCACTGTTTTGGTGCTGCACACACCAGCCATGAGCCCTCTGCTTACCACCAGATTCTCTGTTCACAGCAGTGGATGGTGGTTTCTGTTGCTCCCACCCTTCTCCTTTTTTAGTTTTTTTGGGGACCAATTTTTGGGTAGGGGGAGCAGTGTTCTCCCTCTTCAGGATACCTCCTCCTTCCTGGGTCAGTTAACTCTTTGGGGGTGTAACTTACCCGAAGTGTTGGCAGCAGTGTCTCCCTGCCAGATACTCTGCCCCTATACAGTCTTGAAAGCACTGGGTCAAATCACGGCTCTATTTGTGAGGCTGCCTTCCCAGGCTTGGCAGATGGTGAGCTGTGCCCAGCCTGCACCCAGCCTTCCGTCCCTAACTCTGTTTTATCCCAAGGCTGTGAGTTGGCTAGGCAGGTGGAGTCCCCTACCCACCAAGACAGCCATGACTCCAACAGGGAAAAAGTAGCATCCCCAGTACAGAGCAGGGAGAAGCTCTAAAAGTGAGGAAGACGCTGACTACTTGAGGGGGTAAGTCTCAGAGGACCCCGGCAGAATAAAGAGGGGAGATTTGTGAGGCCCATAAGTCTCCCGTCCTCTTTTCCTAAATCTTAAAGTGGGTCTTGAGCATCCTGGGGAAAGAAGCAGGGCTTCTAATCAGCCCTCTCCCAAAGGGAATGGGACCTAGGGTGAGAATTCAGTTAACATCATACAGGGTAATCTTATAACTTCATATACGGCGTTTCCACACATTTGGCCAGAACAATATTGACCAGCAAATTGAATTTTCAGATGGTACCTTACAAGACATACTTTGTACAGAGATTATTACAGTATGGCGTAGGGTGTGTATTCAGGGCTGTATTCCATCTCACAAACAACTTCGTTAAGTGCTAAGATGGCCTCCTTTGGCAGAAAGGCAATATAGGTGGTGGCCCAGCAAGCTCACAAAAAAGAGGCTAGACAAAGGGTCTTGTAGCACCTTATAGACTAACAGATGTTTAGGAGCATAAGCTTTCCTGTCCCTACATCTGTTGACTGCTCAGCACTTCACAGATATCCAGAACTATGGGAGATGCTGGGTTGCAGACCAGAAAATTTCTTACTGATAGCTTTCTTTTTGATAGCGTCTCCTACAATTACACCCAGACTTCTTGACTTAGAAGCCAAGGATGAAATACGAAGTGGATTCATTACCATATGACTGTTTACTTTGATCTAATGTACATAGTTATTTCGTTATCTTGAGTTATTCTCAAGTTGTACAATTTGCATAACATCATCTGGCAACAAACTGTATTGTAAGGGGACTGGCCAGACAATGTGTTGCCCAAATGCTGATCTTCCTCATGATCTGCAGAGAGAGGAGGGCATCCCAGACATCGAGAAATTTGGGAGATGTTATTAGCAGAGAGGAAATTATCAGTAAGAATTTTCCAATCTGCCTTCTAAGGTAGCAGTGGGGCTACATGTGAGTACATTCCCCTTCAGAGAGACTGAGGGGGTTTCCTCTGCACTGTTCTTGATCTACAATGTATTTGAAGGACTGCATCTCATCACTAAGGCTATGATTTTGTCACAGAGATTGCGAAATCCATGACTTCCAGAGACCTCTGTGACTTCAACCCATGGGAGCTGTGGCCATCATAGGCAGTGGGGATCCCCCACAGGGATCCTGGCAGCTCCCTCTGCTCTGAACTGTAGGCAGCGGGGACCTCCAGAACTCCGAGCCCTCACAGATGGCCAGAGCTCTGAGCCTGGGCCCCCGAGCTGCTCAGCCCCTGCAGGTAGTGTGGGGACTCCACAGCTCCTCAGTTTGTCACGGATGTTTTTAGTAAAAGTTACGGACACTTCATGGGCTTCCATGATTTTTTTTTTATTGCCTGTGACCTGTCCATGACTTTTACTAAAAATATCCATGACAAAATCTTTGCCTTACTCATCACACCCCCTTATCACCATCATAGAGTGCTTCTGAAACCCACATGGATAGACTTCCTTTGAGACTTAAGGGGAAACTTGGACTAATGTGGACTTCCATTAGATTAAATAGGGAGTACTGTGTATAGAGACTGGTCCAGGAAACTGGATACCAGAGTTGGGGGGTCTAGACTTTGTCATTGACTTGCTATGTAAATATAGTTAAATATCTCTATCTGTGAGAGTCTGTTTACCTAATTATAAACTAGGGCTGATGCCACTAATCTGACTCTCAGGATAGTTGTAAGAATTAATGTTTAATGGTATGTTTTGAGATCCTCAGATGAGAGCATATATATATATATATATATATATTCAAAGTACTGTGTGTAGTTTACTGTTGCATCCTAGGCTATAAATAAAATGTGTATTCACTAGTCAGAATTTTCTGCTGCATGAATCTTTCCTCTTCTGGGTATATGGTGAGGGCATGTGAATGCCTGCAAAATTCCAAGTGTGGAAGATATTTTAGCCAAACTGGATCCACCGCCTGGAGAAGAAGAGCCCCCTTGCACCATGTATCCAGTATTCAGCCCTGCTAATTGTGTTGTGCATTGAGCTCAGGATTTGGCCCTCTACAAAGAATAAAAGTGGAAAATATGACCAACTTTTTCCAAAAACACAAGGAACTTATTGCATTAAAGACAGATAATGAATGTTTTCCCAGTATTATAATTCCACATAAGCAATTATAATAGTTGCCAGATGAATGTAGCATAATTATGAACAGGATAGGAAATGGTCCCTGAGACAATCTCTCTTAAGTCATACATTATGAAAGACTGAGACAACCCCTGGGTTAGAGAATTGCTAATGGGATACAGAACTTTTCTCTAGGTCACTTACTCATATTTAGAACTGGAAAAGTAAGTAGAAAATAAAATGTGTTGCCATGAAGTGGTGGCTTAATAGCCTGTATGAAATAGTTTGGTGATTTTAGTCCAGTTTATACTGGACATGTATCCACATCCCAGTGGTTCTATTAGCATGCTTTTCAAAGACACCAAAGGTAGAAATGGCTATGTAGAGAGAACTTACCCTGATGGTTCTTATTGATTAAAATTGAGGCACATTTATGTGGAATTGAGTCATGGGGAAGTTTGTGCTATTCACTTACGAGCCTTGATTGATTTCTATGGGGCTAGTTGAGACATAAAGTGCTATTCATTTTGAATAATGGTGGTAGAATTTAATCCATGATGATGAACATCACATTCCTTTCAAATAAACTTCTTAATTCAAATACTCATCTACCTATATGTGGAAAACAGCTAGGGTGAAATCCTGGTCTCAATGGAATCAGTGACAAAACTCCCATTGACTTCACTGAGGCCAGGATGTCAGTCCCATTGTTTTTTCATGCTTTATTTTAATTTTCCTTAAAGGTTTTTTATATTCTAATATAATGAAAACAAACAACATGTTCTAATGTCTTATTCTGAAGTTTCTGTTTGAGTCTGTAAAACATCTTTTATTATTTGCTAGTGGTTCTAAGGGTATATATTTTCTTAATTCGGTACTCTGATGATTTTATATTTCTTTAGGTGCATTATTATAATGAGATGTTTGGTGTGTGGGAACCTTTGCTTGAACCACTAGAAATTGAAAAGAGTGATGAATTCAAACCATGGACTCTTGGAATCAAGGTATATTTTCAGAAGTGTAAATTGAAACAACTAACATAAAAATCTACATTTTAAATAACTTTTGGGTTGAAACATGCGACCAGGTGAGGGTCTACGGCCATGAGGCAAGAGAGCGTCACCCTTCAAATGGTAATGCTAAGCAAATTCTCCTGCTCCAGCGCACCAAGCGTGTATACACCTAAGTGGAATACACATCTGCATTACATCTCAAAGAACCACTGTTACAGTTACTCTATCTGGAAGACTATGCCAGGTTTCGGCTAGCATGGAACTTTTGTCTTTGACGTTTTAAAGCAGGTATTTTGAACAGAAACTATCAGAACCTTAATCCTTGTCAGTGGTATAGGTTTTTCATTAGAGTGCAGCTTCTGGGTGCTGCTGAATTACAGCCTGCTTTTTTTAAGGATAGTTGCCCTTTGCTTAAGGAATGCTGTGTTGTGCGTGTTTCCTTAATAATCAGTTATATTTATGGGATATTAATATTTTATACTAAAAATAGCTTTTAAGTGATATAGAGAAGGATAGACTTAAATTTTCAGTTTAGAAAAAATGCGGTAAACCTAAAACAAATGTGGATCCTGACCTCCTTGAGACTTTGAGCAGTACCTCTCTTCCTGTAAACAGTAGAGAGACTAGTCCATAAAGATCTGGGGCTTGGTGTCAGCCTTTTTGTTTTTAATTCATTTTTTGAATGCTGCTCTCATTTTCACCCGATGGTTATTATTCTCAGGGCACTATATCACAGCTTTGAATAGTCCAAGTGCAGCTATGTTTCATTCCTGCCCTCGACATACCCCCAGCAGTGGCAGGAACTCTGTCATCAGTATTTTCATGCTGAAAAGTGCAGTCCAGATATCTTGGGTTGATGCAGAGATTATTCATAGAAATAAAATCATTGGATAATTAATTTCCCATTTTCTTTTTTGGTTAAATTCATTTTTGGCTTTTTAAGATGAAAAAGAAGGCTAAAGAAGCATTAGAATCAGACGCTGAAGAAGAACACTACAAGGTGCCAGAATATAGAACAGTAATAAACATCTCCTCGAAAGACCAGCTGAACATTACACTATCCAAATGTGGACTACAAATGTTGAGTAACCTGGGCATGGTAAGAAATATCACCTATCTATTTAAATGGGGCTTTCTCACAATCAAGAAATTCACTGTTAGATTGGATGACTTTTTATACAGGTAATCTAGATTTAAATAACACTTTAGTATTTAGTATCACTTGGTGTTATTTGTGCTTTTAAATACATATTTTAACATTTGTTTGTTCTTCAGGCATTTGCTGAAGCAGCTAGCAAAACTTCAGACATCTTCAAAAAAGATCAAGCACCATTTGTAATAATGAATTCCTTAGGACTTCCCATCACTGTTTCACCTAGTGATTCCTTTCAAGTCCTTAATGTTGGATCTGGAGCAAAAACATTTCATTTAAAAGATGGGGAAAGTCTAAATATGGAGTTTCTCAGAACTAAAAGTGAGAGTGACCAGTTCACAGCAATGACCACCCTAAGCAGCAAAATGTTTTATATTCAGCTGAGTAAGTTGCATAATAAATCATCTACTTTTGTATACGTCAGTAGTGCATCTTCCCAGTGAAGAAGATAATGCATGTATCATTTGTTTTTTATTACTTGAAGGGAACAATTTCTGGCTTTCTAATGACCTAGCAATATCTGAAATCTTACTTACTAGAGTCTCATCAGATTTGTTTTGTGTGTGTGTGTGTGTGTGTGTGTGTGTAAATGTTTTAAAATTTACATAAGATACACTTGAGCATAATCACTGTTGTCTGCTGATGTATTCTATGCCATAATAATGTAGGCCCCAATTTTTGAACAGGCCTTATTAGAGGGTACATCTACATACCTGCTGGTTCAGCTGGCAGTGATTGATCTATTGAATCTAGTGTAGACATGATAAATCGATCCCCGAGCGCGCTCCCCGTTGACTCCTGAACTCCATCTCGGCAAGAGGTGGAAGCAGAATCGACGGGGAAGCGGCAGCAGTCGACTCGCCACTGTCTGGATGGCCAGGTACGTCGACCTAAGCTATGCCAACTTCGTAGCTGAAGTTGCATTAAGTCGATGTCCCCTGCCCCACAGTGTAGACCAGGCCTTAGTCTCTGATTTTTGTGTCTGAAAAGAGGTAGTTCAGTCTTCATTTGCATGTACAACTTTGAGTCCAAAGTTGTGCCTCCAAAATTTGAGTCTATTTCTAGAAAGTTAGAGCATTTATGTATTATGCTTCTGCAAAAGGTGATTTTTAATAAAGATTTTAAAGAAATTTTACATGATTTATTACTTCAAAAAACTATGAACCACAGCAATAAACCACCACAGCAATAAATTTATTTTAAAAAAAGATGCAAAATATGTCAGTTATCAGTCTTTGCAAAAAAATTTTATTATTTGTAGCAGTAAAAGAAACATTAAAAATATCAGAGATTAACTCATCCTCTCTGGATACAATTTTATAGCATTAGCCAAACTATTATTCAACTTTACATCTAAGAGAGTGACATTCAGATCGGAAATAGCATAATTCCATATTATATTTTGTAAACCAGAGAATATTCTTCATATTTCCAGATTGATTGTTATAGAAAAAATTCTATGCTAGTTCTGATTTTTTTTGTATAAATTGTTGTTTTTCAAATGTATGTATATGCTGCTATAACTCTGTTTATTTTTTCAACTTTTGAGGTCCTTATGAACACTCCACCACTGACAAGATTCCATTGACAAAAGTGGGTCGATGTCTTTATAGAGTAAGACATGAGGAGTCAGGTGTTGAAAGATCCATTGTTTGTCAAATTGATACAGTTGAAGGGAGTAAGATGATAACTGTACGTTCTCCTGTACAGGTACTACAGTTTTTTTACAATCTATCTATATATATAAAAGTCAAATGGTGTATGTGTGCGTGCGTGTATGTGTGCGTGTATGTATGCGTGTATGTATGCTTACTCCTTCCACACCGTTTGAGCTAGAGACTTGAAATTTGGTACAGTTAGAGGTCTTAGGGTCCTAATGACCGTAAGAGTCGGAAAAATTTTCAAATCTCACCTCTGACGCCCCCCAGGGGTGAAATTCTTTAAAGGCCAATCACATCAGCTGGGCAGCTGCTGTTCTCTGTGACATAGTTATGAAGTCATAATACCCCCTCCAACAGACACCACACTCGCTCAGCTCTCTGCCCCCTCCAATGGACCCCGGATCCCTCAACTCTCTGCCCCCTCCCCACCTCCGACGGACCCGAGTTGGGTTTGGTCGGAGGGTAAGTGAGGTGGGGGTGTCGGGTTTGGTCGGGGGGGTGAGCCGGGGGTGTCGGGTTTGGTCGGGGGGGGTGAGCCGGGGGTGTCGGGTTTGGTCGGGGGGGGTGAGCCGGGGGTGTCGGGTTTGGTCGGGGGGGTGAGCCGGGGTGTCGGGTTTGGTCGGGGGGTAAGTGAGCCGGGGGTGTTGGGTTTGGTCGGGGGGGGTGGGAAGGTGTCTGGGTGGGTGAGGTGTGGGTGTTGGGGTTGGTCAGGGGGTGTTGGGGTTGGTAGGGGGTGACGTGGGGGTGTTGGGTTTGGGTAGGGGGGTGAAAATGTGAGTCGGGGTTGGTCAAGGGGTAAGTGAGGTGGGGGTGTCGGGTTTGGTCGGGGGGATGAGGTGGGGGTGTCAGGTTTGCTCTCTGCTCCCTCCAACGGACCCCGCACTCGCTCAGCTCTCTGCCCCCTCCCCACTCCGACTGACCCGAGCAATGCCGGGTATTTTCGCTAGTACTTTTATAAAACTGTTAATCTGGGTGACTTGGTTTTCCACTCTTTGTAAGCGTGCTCTCACAAGCATGAGATTTTATTCTTTTGAATAGCAGTGTCTATTGGGCTGCACCTGCTTCTTTAGTGCCCTCTCATTTCCTGTAGCCATGGACATAAAGGGCCTGATGGCTGCACACCACATTCAGTTCTTCTTGCCTCCTATGACTCCTTACTTAACGGCATCCTGGTTAACATTGTTTTTTTGTTGTTATGTTGCTGATCAATTAGAGAACATGCTCATTTAAAGTTAAATAATTCTCCCTTATACTGTTGTTTGGCAGCCGCCTACTTTGTCCACTGCTTGCATAAAGAGCAGCCCATTGGAGCTAGCTGGTGGGGGCTTGGAACCAGGGTGGACCAGCAGTCCCGCTGTCAGCTCCCCTAAGTTCCCTGTGTGGCAGCCGCCCATCAGGCTTTCAATTGCCGAGCAGTTCAGCTGTCCCTCCCCCCACTGCTGTGTGCTGCTGTTGCCCTCTGTTTGGAGCTGCTCCCAGGAGCCTCCTGCTTGCTGTGCAGGGAAGGGGAGAGAGGAGTGCTAGTGTCAGAGTGTCTCCCTTTCCCCGCTCCTGCTCCTTTACCCCAGTTCTACAGAGTGGGAGGATGGACATGACAGGACTTAGGATGGAGGGAGCTTGATGGCAGCAGCTGCTGTTTCAGTTTGTGGATCTACTTAAAAAGACTGTAATTGGAGTGGGGTCAGCGTACTTAAAGGGGCAAAGCACATCGCTCTCAAACACATCCTTGAGGGCTTAGCTGAGTGCTAGTTCATCATTTAACATTAAGGCATTCCCTGAGAAATAACCCACCCTCTGATTTCAACACCTCAGCCAAGCTTCACAATCATCATTGTTGTGTACAGCATTACATTGTTTGTTTAAAACTTGTGTGGGAGGGAAGGGTGGGATGGCGAAAAAATTTCCCTGGACCCTAACCCACCATATTTACATTAATTCATATGGGAAATTGAATTTGCTTACCATCATTTCACTTAAAGTAGCATTTTTCAGGAACATAACTATATTGTGTGTGTGAGTGTAGGTTTCCTATGACAATGAGGATAGATTGGTCAGATATAGTGATTATGAAAAGTGAGATAGTATTTTGGAAAGCATTCACCCAACGGTGATACGGCGTTTTTGTCTTTTATCCTGTTTCTGTGTGAGTTCATTTGAAAGTGTAGTGATCTCTTTTCACCCACGTAGTAGTTGTTGAGGCATGAAATACACTGGATGAAGTACAAGCATGTTGTAATAAGCATGTGTAGGACTCATGGATCTTGTGTGTGTTGTGTTGGTGGGAGGTATTGATCAGTGTAGCAGTGGAGATATGTGTGCATGTTTTGCAACTGTTCAGCATGGTGAGATGCTGCTTTATGTTAGGGTATGTCTACACTACTTGCCATATTGGCGGGTAGTGTTCATTGTATCAGGGATCGATTTATCGCAACTCATCTAGACACGATAAATCAATCTCTGGATGCGCTCCCCGTCGACCCCAGAACTCCAGCTCTGCAAGCAGAGTCAACAGGGGAGCCGTCGCGGTCAACTCGCCGCCGTGCGGACAGCCAGGTAAGTCGAACTAAGATACTTCAACTTCAGCTACGCAAATAGTGTAGCTGAAGTTGCATATCTTAGTTCAAAACACACACACACACACACACCAGTGTAGCCCAGGCGTAAGTGTGTCCTGGTCTGTGGAGAGCTTGTTTCTGATGATGAGCTTGAAGGGGTTGGGGAATTGTTTGAAGACCAGAAGAGGTGGTTCAAGAAAGATTTCTTTCAGGATGGGGTCCCCATTAAGTAGGAGTTGTAGTTGTTTGATGGTACCCCATGTGGGTTCCAGTGTGAGGTGGTCATAGGTGACAACTTATGGGTGTGTGGTTGGAGGGGTTTTTATATCTGTATTGAAGCAGGTTCCCTTGAGGTATTTGGGATGTGATCATCTTCTCTGGTGGAGTGTCCTCCTTTGGTGAAAGCAGTGCTGAGTGTATTAAAGACTTTCTCCTCAGAGCATATTCTGTAGTATCTGAGGACCTGACTGTAGATAACAGATTCCTTCGTGTGTTTGGCGTGGTTACTGGAAATCTACAGGATTGGTTATAAGAAATTTCTCATTCTGCACTTCACCATAATTAAAATATTTTAGATCTTTAAGACTTTTATTAATGTAATTTATGCAGACTTTTATTTTTCACAGATAAGGAATCATTTTTCAATTCCACTGAGTATTTTTGAAGATGGAACATGTCTAGGAACTGCTTCACCAATAAACGAATTTAACATACCACTGACCTCTTACAGGTGATTATTTACATTCTTTTTAAATACAGAGTATACTGTATAAGTAATGATGGCTAATCTAGTAAATACAAAAACAAATTATACATATTTTGGATTGAAAGTTAAGCAAGTTTTCCAAAATTGTTCTTTTCATTTTTTCAATTTTTCATTATTGAAAGTTTATAGAACTGTTGAAGATATACAAGCAGTCATACCATGTCATGCTAAGATTTTCTCAGAGCCTCAAAGGTAAATAGGATAAATATTTGGCAGGGAGACTTAGAGCTGCTCCACGTCTGGGATTTTTAAAAAAGCTTAGGGTAGTGGACACTTGATTCCTATTGACTCTTTGAAAATTCCAGCCGAAGCGCTACAGGCAATGATTATGGTATTAAAGAGCTGTCTTTATTTATGGTATTAAAGAGCTGTCTCTACACTTGATTGAATGATTGGGGGTCAATAAGATTGAAATTCCTTTTTCCCCTCCCATTGTCACTTTTGTTAAACATGTTTTGCTACATTTTATTGTAAATACAATTATATTTCTGGTTATATTAATTTTTCAAAATTATTTAGTGTTGTTAGTAACATCAGATTCATTGCACATGTAGTTCCATCAGTCTGGCTGTAGGAGCATCCTACTAATAGGTTTAATCAACTGGATACATGTTTACTCTAATACACTCGCTGAATCAAGGAAGCAAATTAGATGAAATGAGTGCTGTACTGTACTTAAAAAAGCAAGATCTCTGTCATTATCCCTCATATTTTATGCTTTATGTGTGTCAGAAAAGGGAAGCATCTGAGATTTGTATTAGCTTGACACCCCACAACAGAAAAAGCAGGAATCTTGGCTCCTACTCTTCCTAATACACGGAGAGGCTTCATATGTGTCTCCAGTAGTCACTGCTTTCCAACGAGTTCTGTAAAGGCTGCACATATCACTCAAAGAACCCTTTGGTTAGAAGTTTTTTTTTTTGCTACCTTTTTATTAGCTTTGTTTTGTTTTAATTTTATATTGAGAAACAGTTGTTTTAAACCAATAAATTTAGGTAAATATATAATATTTGAATTTTGTTATTAAAACTTCTGGTTTTAAAAGTTTGTTACTGAGAGATTAAAAAGTTATCAGAAGTGTTTAAAAATTATTTTTGTCTGCAGATCACTACTTTGTTTGCAACCAGTACCTGATGAAAATGGAATTGGTGGAGAATATGAAATGTGTGAAGGAATTAGCTTTGATGAAATTATGAAAAATTTTGGCAACTTAATACAGAGGAAATGCCAGTCTCTGAAATCAACTAATCATTCCCTTATCATTAATGTTGTGCCAGTAAAAGATACCTTGACATCTTCAGTATGTACAGATGATCGATGGGATTTACCCTATGTTATTCATTTATGGCCCTCTGTCCTTCTCCACAATCTTCTTCCTTATCCACTTACATATTCTTTAGAGGTAATGTTTACAATTATTATTTTTATATTGTTCCAGTATATGCTGTGTAATTTGGTTGAAAGTAAACATTCTTTTATGTGCATGACTAAATAAGCACAGATAGGTTTCTGCTACATTATCAGTTAAATACAACTATAGAAGTTATAGGAGTAATGTTTGGTCTATTGGTGGAGGAACAGATACCATAATATGAAAGATGCTATCCTGAATTATAAATACATTAATATATTAAATTCAGGCAAAGAGAAACTTCAATACTTCCACCGTAGGCAGGTTTGGTACAGTACATATTAACTTTGCCATACAGGACTACATTATTGATTGTCAAATAGAGCTGGATCCAGTAACTCTCTGCAGCATAAATGTGCAGGATCCTTTTTCATGTGGTCTGTGACTGTCTCAAGAAACGGAAGAATCAATATATATATGTCCTTGTATATAACCAAGAGAAGGGTAATGGAAATTTAGATGGGAAACACAATAATAAACATCCATTTTGATGTAAGTGCTCTTTATATTCAGCAAACATACATACAAATAATAAACCTGTTCTGAGCTGTGTTGTAAAACTCACCCAAGTGACACTTTCTAGTAGAGGCTATTACTTTTGATACAAATAAGACCAACAGATAGACTATTTTCCAAATTTGTCATTAATAAAACAAATTCCAGAAACAGCCGCAGTTAAAAATATTACTTTCACAAACCTTAGGCTGGTAATGGGTCCTTCAGTTGAACTCTGCAATGATTTTAGGTTCCTTATAGATAATTGATAAAATATTTAACATTGATTTAGGAGCCTAAATCCCATCGTAAGTCATTGTATTAATGGGTACTTAATTCACCTTTTTTCATCTTTGTTTAAAAAAAAGTTAGGTGGTTACAGATTGGTTATTGACAGGTATTGTTTACATAATGATGACTGTAAAAAATGCAGAGCCCCCTCCTCAAGAGAAACAATCCTTTGACACAGAAGTGCTTCTTAATTAGACTAATGTGAAATTTTCCTTTTTTGGAGAAGGCATATATGGATTTTCAGTACCAGGTGCACTTGGTAATTAAATAAATTATAGCTACCAGTGTGGATTCCAATCTCCTTTCAGATTTGAGATGCATGTCATGGTGGTGAGTGATGTATTGGAGTAGAGTTACCAGATAGAAACTGTGAAAAAAGGGGGCGGGGGGCACCTATATAAGAAAGTCCCAAAAAACGGGACTGTCCCTTTGAAAATGGGACAGATGGTCACCCTATATATGAGGTCAATCAGTGATGATTATTTTTTAATTTCATATCAAATGTATGGGGTTTCCACATGAATATAAATAAAAGTTAATCCAAAATGAAGGAAATTTACCATAATTAAAAATGTGTAATTGAGTGATGACTACAAGAATTTTTTTCCAGTCAATTCAGTAAAAGATACTAAATCTAAAAATAATTTTGCATTGTTTTAATAAGTTTTCATAATTATTAATTTATTCAATTATCATTTATTACCTTTGAGTAAAAATGTGCTAAGGATTTCATAAATAAGATGTTTCCTGCCAAAACAAATGATATAATCAAGACAAAGAAAAACAGTATGGAGAGAATCAAGAGAAGAGAGGACAGAAAGGGTACAATAATAAGATTAAAGGATTGTTTATGGCACAAAACCTAGTAATTAAGTGACATACATACATGCTTTTTAAAATTTTGCATATTCTGTACATCTAAAATAAATGTTTTAAAAAGGCTCATAAAAATGGCACAAGTTAAACCAAGATGATGTTACAACTGTATATCTTGCCCCATGTGAATGTACAATTTTTTTTTAAAGGGAAATGGTAACAAATGGGACACTCTTGAGGATGGATGTTCAACTCAGATTCATAATGCAGTACTGGATCAAACCAAGCTGGAATTGCAGTTATTTAATTATCTTGATCAAAATTGGAAAAGCGAGTACCATATAAGAACTAATCAGCAAGAAATTGGTTTCATCACATTCTCTTGTATCACTGAAATGGATAAGACTGAACTAGATATTGCTGTTCATGTGACCTATGCAACTGGACAAATGATCATAGCAATTCACAGTCCGTATTGGATGGTAAACAAAACTGGCCGAATGCTGCAGTACAAAGCTGATGGCATTCACCGCAAGCATCCTCCTGACTACAAAAAGCCACTCCTTTTTTCTTTCCAGCCTAAAAATTTCTTCCAAAATAACAAGGTACTTTCTTACTTTACCAATTGAAAGTTTTTTCAGGACTTTGAAAACTAATGACAGCTGTAAATGTAGCAATAAAGTTTATTGTATTTACTAGGTAGCATGAAATTAGTAAATTATGCACCAAGGTTTTTTAATACAGCATCTTATAAGATTTCTTAAGGAGATGAGAAATTTACCTATTTTTGGCTTGTAGGTGAAATGGTAAAATAGGAACTGAAAAATCCTTTAAAGCGTGATGTATTACAATGGTCACCGTTTAAAAAAAAAAAAAAAAAAAAGCACGTTCATCAACAATTGCCATCATGATACAGTAGATACTACAGGTATTTCTCTATTCTTGGAATAGGACATAGGAGCCAGATCCCACTTGGAGAATTTGCAGTTGCTACTGAAGAGAGCAGTACTTTATATGATTTGTCCCTAACTGTGTTTCTTGGACATTAAATTAAGATAGCAACCATTGGTAAATGGTATTTATTACTTTAATAGTGGGAGTGCCTAGATGCCTGAATCAGAAATAAGGAGTTCCATTGTGCTAGGTACTACACAAACATCTAGAAAACCCTGGTCTCTGCCCCAAACAACTTTCAGTCTTAGGACACTGAACCTACAAGCTGATCTCTTTGATTGCAGTCATTTGCCCATCCAGATCCCATTGGGGATCCAGGTCTAACTCAAGGTAAGACATGCTGCGAAAAGGTCTAGATTCTAAATGGTCCAGAGTGGGTGAAAGTAACAAAAAAACCAGCTCAGCTTGTATCAACTTGGTTGAAAAATAAGCAAAAATTAAGAGAGCAAGAGACTGATGCAAACTAATATGTGCAAACTAAAAAAACTGTGTTTAGGCTTCTAAGGCTGCTAGTGAGGTAAAAGATAGGTGTAACAAGGAATTAATGGATTCTAGAAATGGAAGGAAATATGTTTTTATTGCATGGTGATAACAGGATGGTATTGACACAGGTTTCGGATGGTTTATTTTTTTTGGAGGGATTATTGGCAACTTGCTTAAGCATGGAACCCACCATTAAAATGATTAGGCCATTGTTATCCTGATCCTAAAATATTCCATGATTAGAACAGGTCAGAGAGAAAGAGAGAAGCACATGGCATTACCACTTCCATCTGCCTCAGCTGATTTAGTTCCATCTAAACCTTTGATGTTAATCTGTAGTTTTGCCTTTCCCTCTCCTTAATCTCCTTTTTTGTCTTCCTCTTTCTCCTTCTGTCTGACTTAGTCAGCCAGGACAAATCTGCCTTTTACAACACTGCTATTGAGCCTGTGACCAAAAAGCAAGCTAAAAGTAACACTTTATACAGTCTGATCCTAGTAAAAGTTTACTGTGTCTTGGAGTAGCTATTTAGATAATGGTGTATGAATGTAATTTCCCAGGAATTAGGTTGAAAGTGAGGACGTATGGGAGATAGAAAATGTGTATTCTGTTTTTACTAATTTTTTTTCTTTCTCCTTTTGTGAGTTTTAGTAGTTTTTTTTAAAGAAATAAGAAAAGTCTAAACTACTATTCAAGACTCTTTAAACTTATTTTTTCTTTTTCACCAAAATAAAAGGACAGTTAACATCCTGTTTAATACTAAGAATTATCAAACAGTTTTAAAGTATATAAACAGAGGAAAGGGGAATATGGGAAATTGTTAAAATGAGTTTTACTTAACCTTTCAGATCCCTACTCAGAGCAAAGTTTAAGCAAATGCTTAAAGTAAAGCTGCATAATGATGCTGCTTAAAAGGTTAACATATTTTTTGTAATGGTTGTTACAATAGGAGTAAGCTGGTGATAAGTTCACATAAACTGCAATTTACTGGTTAATGTTGTAATAGTTAGATAAGAATTTTAAATCGCCTTGTTGAGACAACCACTTTATTAATACAATAGATAGCACAAGAGTGTGTATGTTTAAAAAAAAATGGTACAGTAGAAAAGATGAGGATAACAGAGAGAGGATCAGAAGACATAGTTGTTTGTCGATTTGGCTATTTTAAATGTTTTCCATTAGTTTTCATACTCTAACAAAAATGAATTTATCTTTTACAGGTGCAGCTTATGGTGACTGACAGTGAACTGTCTGATCAGTTTTCTCTTGATACTGTTGGTAGTCATGGTTCTGTTAAATGTAAGAGTCACAAAAAGGAATACCAAGTGAGTATAATATGTGGCTATCAAACTTCTATATGTTAAAAAATATAAAACATTGTCAGACTAACAAATTTTAAACAATTTCCTTCATCCACAGGTTGGTGTCACTATAGATAACAGCAGTTTTAATATTACAAGAATCGTAACTTTCACCCCCTTCTTTATGGTCGCAAACAGAAGCAAATATACTTTAGAAGTAGCTGAAGAAGGCAAGGAAAAATGGATTCCTATCACTTTTCAGCAGGTAGATTTTTAAAAATTAAACCCTAAATATTTGAATTGTACATACTATCTCGAAAATAAAATGAGGCGGACTTTGTTGCACCTTAGAGACTAACCAGTTTATTTCAGCAATTATCTCAAGTTTCTCGGGACATTTTCAGTTTTCATTTCTCACACAAAGATTGTCTTAATGTTTTATATGTGATACTGTTTGGTTATCCAGAAATCTTATGGCCTGATTCTGGTACCTTTACTTCCACATATAGGCTACAATTTAGTTTAGAATAAGGTATTATCTTGCATGGCAGAGCAAGATTGGTAGGATGCTTAAAGCACTTCCTACTTGCATCACAGGTAGCAGTACTTGAGGAGAAGCAGGCTCCACAGAATTGCTATATCCCCCCACAGAGGTGGGAGCAGCCTTTTTTCTGTTCCTCCCATAGTATGTAGTGGTATAGTTGTGCTGACCTGTTGGGCAGTGTGCAATTTACTCACAAAGTAGCATCTTTTGAAGATGACGAAGCTAATGACCTGAACACTTCCTTCTGGAGATGTTATGTCTCCAGAGTCCAGTTTCAGTATGCCTGTGGCTGTGCTATTTGGTCTTCCTTGTGTGATAAAGCGTCCTGCAAAACCATAGTAAACCTCTCTCTCGCGCGCACAATTGGATCCATGCTCTTTAGATCCAAAGACTGAAATCTGTCCTGGATCCGTGTATAGATCGCACAACGGAGTTTGCCAATCAAGCCAAAAGCCTATATTTCGATCTGATGGGTAAAATCAGGGGTGATGCAGATCCTGTCCAAAATCCTTGTGTAGAATAGTATCTGTTCTTCTGAAAATATGGTTCCATGTCTAGATGCAAATCTTAATGATGTAAATGCAAACAGTGAAGGGAGGGATAGGAGGGGGGTGCATGAGAGCTCCTATGGGCACTGCACTAGTCGAAGTGTCCCAGCAGTGGGAACATACAGAGGCCATTCAGTGAAATATCTATTACTATACTGAAGAACGGGAGGGCAACAAATATATCTTTTAAAAAAAATGTTCTTGGGAATGATCCTGAGATCTAGAAAGCCCCACTGGTATCTGGAAAACTAGTGAGACCAGTGCTGTTCAGTATTTTCATTAATGACTTGGATGATGGAGTGGAGAGTATGCTTATAACATTTGTGGATGACACCAAGCTGGGAGGGTAGTAAGCACTTTGCAGCACGGAATGAGAATTCAAAATAACCTTGGCAAATTGGTCTGAAATCAATCAGATGAAATTTAATAAAAACAAGTGCAAAGTACTACACTTAGGAAAGAAAAATCAAATGCACAAATACAAAATGGGGAGTTAGGGTACTTCAGAAAAGGATCTAGGGAATAGAAAGTTAATCACAAATTGTATGACACAAGAGTGTGATACAGTAGTGAAAAAGGCTAATATTCTGCGATGTATTAACAGGAATACGGTATATAAGACATAATTATCCTATTCTACTCAGTATTGGTGAGGCTTCAGTTGGAAGTATTGTGTCCAGTTTTGGGTGCCACACTTTAAAAAAGATGTGGACCAACTGGGGAGAGTCCAAAGGAGAGCAACAAAAATGATAAAAGGTTTAGATAACATGAGTTATGAGGCAAGGTTAAAAAAATTGGGTATGTTTAGTTTTACTAGATGGACTTTGTCAAGCAGCAAAGGCAAGATGGTGTGCACCTTCATCAGTGCAGCTGATACCTAACAGGGTAGATTAATTATATCAGTTTTCCCAAGAAGACTTATTAATGTTTCACATCCATCCATCCCCAAATTCATTGGTGATAGAAGCTACACTGAAGAGATTCATTCAACACCAGATGACAAAAAAGGGAACAACATGCCAGGAAGAAGAAATTTCTCCTCTGCTACCGTTGGCATAAGAGTAGCAATTTGTAAGAAATGGTGGCATACTATCAGTACCATCTGCGGGGAAATATGTCAGCCTATATAAAGAATCACCCAGATGAACAGAGAAGATTGGAGAATTCAGTCTGGTGGAAGGCCAGAGTGCTACTAAGATAGATTTGAGGGCAGCTTTTGATTCTTTGGATATTTTGGTTAGGGCTGTGGTTTTGGGTGTATCTTTGACACCATACCTGGTTAAGATCTGTGGGTCTTCCTCCAGAGACGAGAATGAGAATTGAAAATCTCCTGTTTGAAGGGAATGTTTTTTAAGTCAAAAACCAATGAGGTTTTAGGGGAAATGAAGAATATTAAGTTTACAGCCAAACTCTCATGAGTTTTCTAAAAAATAAGGAGCTCTACATGCCTTTATTTTGGTACTATAGATAGTACTCTCCATCCTCATCCTATTTTTAATAAAAGAGGAATTATCAATGAAATCCTCATAATCAACAACAGAAATAGAAATAGAAATCTTTTAAGCCCTGCAGTAAAGGGGTACTATTGATTACACTATCTTCTGGAACTCAACCTCAGTCTTTTTTTACATGAGGACAGATGACCTGCAAATCAATCATATCCAGTACCTTCCCTACCTCATTTGGAGACCACTCTTCCCATTTCTACCACCAATGGCAGTCTAGAACATCAGACAGGAGAAATATAGAAATTATTTTCATCAGATACTTTATCAAATTCAAAACCCTATCTCCAACCCTTATTTCTCCTCCTCCTTCAGGGACCGATCACACAAGAGCCTGCTGAGAGTCAAGGTTCTCTCCCTTCTAAAAAGCAGGAGCTATAGCGGAGGAGCTGCATATAAGTACAGAGGAAAGGATTTTTATTCAAGATACTTCTTTATTTTAAGGAAGTGGGGGGTGTCTTTGTCCCATATTATATATCAGGATGCTAAATGCATTTCATTGAAGATTTCGGTTGTACATGTTGTCTCTAGCCTTCCTAATTTTCTTCCTTTCTGTACAGAACTGGTTTACTGCAATTTTTTAAAGAAAGGAACACTTCCACTGCAAGTTCCTTCCCTTTTGTCTTTCTGTTGTACCAAGTGTTTTCAAACAGTGTCCTTCCATAGTGGCTACATATCTGAGAAAGCAACAAATATTCATCTCTCCTTATCTAGACAATTGGCTAGTCACAGCATCATCAAGAAAGTAGTTATTGTATGTAACACAAATTTGCTCTCATAGATCTTTATACAGCACCTATTCAGTATATT
This sequence comes from Sternotherus odoratus, assembly GCA_032164245.1. Lineage (NCBI taxonomy): Eukaryota > Metazoa > Chordata > Testudines > Kinosternidae > Sternotherus > Sternotherus odoratus. The sequence continues at coordinate 31,679,756 of JAVMKO010000007.1, forward strand.
TTAGAGTATTCGCTACATTTTCAAATGTCTAGTTTCTTGCTATCTTTTGTTCAGGTCCATCTCTTTTCAGTTTCAATACACCTTGTTGCTATAGATAATAAATCTGTGTATGTTCATTATATGGTTAAAAGATTTCTGAAATGACTCAATTTATATCTATCAATTAGAGATCCTGTATCATCTTAGAATCTAAATATAGTACTTACTCATCTCATGGAACACCATTTTGAACCTATGGGGAAATGTAAATTTTTCCATTTATCCATTAAAACAGCTTTTGTAATATTACATCAGCAAGGAAAAAAGGTAACTTCAAGAATTGATGGCTCAGCCACCATTTACTCTCTTTCATAAGGACAAACTATTGTTATGTCCCCACTCTAGGTTTTTACTTAAGGTGATTTCTGAGTTTCATATAAATCAAGCAAATAATTTACTGGCATTCTTTTCTAAACTTCTTAGTCGTGTAAGGAAGGTTAGACTACTCACCCTGGATGTTGAAAGAGCTTTAGTATACTGTTTGAACAGAAATAAACATTTTAGACAAATTCCTAACCTGGTCATGTCTCACACAGATGGGTCAAACTATCACTATTCAAATTTTATCTAAATGGGTTAACAAATTTGATCTAAAATGGGTATACAGAAACTATATGTTCACATCTGTTCTGCTCCATAAAGGGGTTTTAGCAGATTCTGCTAAAGTGAAAGTAGCCTTTATGACTTTGATTAAAAACTTGTAGGAAGTAACAGGATAGCTAAGTGGAACCCCATTAATACTCTTATTAAACTCTATGTTCTAGACTTGGTGTCTAGCTGAGATGAAGGGTTTAGTGAAGCAATTTTCGAGTCCTTATTCAATTGTGACTCCATGGCCCACCTTACAAGGATTAGTATACTGCTAAGCAATCTGTCCCACAAGTAGGAACATGAAGCGGACACACAAAAAGGAAAGGAAGGTTACTCACCTGTTGGCACAGTTCTCCAAGCTGGACTGCATATGCATACTCTCTCCATCCTTTCCCTTTTCCTTGGGGTCATACTTAACAAAGGACCTGGAGTCTCAGGAGAAAGAATTGAGGCAGCTGGAATGTTATGCCCCCTTTGGGCCTTTGTCCTCCAAATATTCACAAACACTGAGAGGAGCGGCATGTAAGCATTCCAAATGTGCAATCATAGTTAAGGTTCTGTTCAAGTTTCACTGGTAGAAGCATCCGAAGAGTGGGAATATGCAGAGTCCATGTTGAAGATCCTTAGTTATAGTTAAGTAAGCTTAAATTTTAATGAAAAACGTCAAAATTTGTAGCAGCTCAGACACTTCATTCTCAAGTTCCTCCAAACATTTTCGATATTTACTATGAGCTCACTTGTTGCTCTCTAATTTATCCGTTTGTACCAGCTCCTCCTTTTTGGACATCTTCACTCTGACAATGCCTCATTTTCTTTGTCAAAGCCTGGCTTTTCCCCCTTTATATGGTCTCCAGTCTGTAAGTGGACCGAATCTCTGGACACCACATGTTTCTAGCTCTGTGTTTCTAGGGTGCATTCACAGGCACAGACTTCTTGTCTGAACCCTTTTTTAGTATGTGGGACCCTGCAGTCCAGTTGCTCGAATCCATTAAACCAGTGCCTCTGACTTCCTGGCCCTCCAGTTTCTTACACATGCTCCCAAAGTATTTCCCACCTAGTTGTGGGCATTCTGACTTCTAATTTAACTCCTTCAGAGGCAACATGGCAGGCAAGCAAGGAACACAGGTTTAGCAAAGGAATTTCTTAACCAGTCACTTCAGTCTTAAAAAACACTGGAGTTAGAAATACTTGTAAAATAATGAAAGTTCTGAGACACTCTTCCTCTCCACCACAGTCAGAACTCACTCCTTCATTGATTCTGAGGTTTTGTCAGCATTTCAGGGTGAGCAGAGTTTGTCCTGCCTTCTCTGTCTCCAACCAGTTCTTAAATGTGGTGATGAATGGCCTCTCATCTCACAGAAGTTACCCCCTCTTAAATGACGTCTCTCCCTTTCACCGTGTGCTCAGACTTAGAAGCTGCAGATCCACTAGCTATGCTAGTGCCCCTGGGTAGAAAATCCAGTGTCCTGCTGGGATTAGGCCAGCAGTTAAACCACAGTCCAAGTTGATGGCTCCACATTGCTCTATGACGGAATGGGATGGGGTCAGTACATTACAATGGCAAGGTTAGACATGCCTTCAGAACATAGTGGAAAGTGGAGTACCTTGTATAAAAGGAAGGTTACAGTTTGAATAGTCATATCCCACACTGTGACACTTAGGAGTTTTGGCATAAGCATGACCTCAGCATGCTCTGTGGCTAAAACTAGTGCAAAAAAAAAAAAGGTTGCCTAGTTTTTCTCCAAGTCTTCCTTATCTTTAATTGTCAACATTACTCCATTTTGCAATTTTCCTCCTTCTGGTATATGAAACAACTGTTTATCAACTTCTTTGTTTTGGGCTTTTTAATCTTCAGATTTCCTCTTAGCTTTCCTAATTTCCATCCATCTTTACATTTACCTATCCATCTTCACATTTTAACTTTTATAGTTTTTCTTTTTGTTTGCCTCATGAGAATGAATTTCCATTGTCTGTAACGTACCTTTTTCATTTGAATAACCTAGTCAATCTTGCTATTTAACTAATTTTTTTCTTGTCTTCCTGCTTCCTGGGGTCTGAGAATCTATGGGAGAGGGAACTTGGTGGCATGGTAAGTTAATGGACTAGCCCTTCACTGTTAGAAATTTGAGTTCAGACTGTAGTAGGGTCACACAAAATTGACTTTGCTAGTCTCATCCTAGTACTACAGTTCATATCATTTTCCTTTGGAGAGGCACATTACTGAGATATCATATGTTGCAGGTAAGTATTTAAAGAGTAAGAGCTTTTCTGGGAAAGCTTGTTTCGTATCTATCCAAACAATCCCTGACTCTAGTTTAGTCTCTCCTCCTAAAGGTATGCTTTTTAAAAGTCTAAATGTGCACGGGACTCAAGACCTCACTATTATTCCTACCTTTGTCAGTGACCTTCTGTAAGATCCCCGTCAAGTCATTATACCTTTCAGTGCCTCTCTTTCCCCTCTCCCTCTTTGCTTGTATTTTCTATTTAAAAATAAGCTCTTTGTCTCCTGTTATGTGATTGTAGTACCTAGTACAATGGGGCTATGATTTTGATTGAGGCCTTTATGTGTATTACTGCTATATAAATAATAAAGTGCCACTTCAACAAATGACCAAAACATTTCAGCTGACTGTTTGACAAACAGTGAAAGAAAGGAATTTAACTAACAACAAAACATGCTGCACTTACTTAAGGAAAAGGCAAGTCCTAATTTTAATTTGCCTTATAATCCAAAAATGTTAAAAAAAAAAAAAAAAAAAAAGACAGTGGGTGTGACTTTGCTAATAAAAAGCAACGTTCAGGGTTCAACAAGAAAGGTAAGTTTAAAAATTCACTACCATGTTGCTATCCGACTTAATTTGCTTTTTTAGAGATTTGAACATATAATAGCTTTTATCACTATACTAAAGTGAGATTTGTCATTGAATGTCACTGTTGAAGCTGATAAATAATTTATACTTTTTGATAAAAGAGAAACTGAAGATCTTAAATTAGAATGTCTTTTACACACTGATAAGGCATAACCAGTCAGTTAGAACTTAGATGTCACACCTGTGCACCAGCTTTCAAGAATATATAGCTGGGACCTCCTCAGCAATAAGGAGAAAGAAAAACCTGACCCCATGCATGTTAAATGGACTAAACAGGAAATTGATGGTTAAAAGCCAGAGCTTTCTTAATATACTCTAAAATTAAATTTTAATTCTGTTTTCCATTACAGATGCTGTTCTCTTTTTAAATGCTATTTGCGTTGACCTCATTTCCTTTTTTAACACTAGCTCCTCAGCCCTCCTGCTTTCCACTCCCTTTCTCTAGCATAAATGTTCTGGGTTTCTCTAAGTTTATCCTTTTTCTATTAGGATTTTATTAAACTGATATTAAACAGTTACCTAACAGAGCTCCCTATTCATTTTACAGCAATTAAGATGAAAGTGTTTTTAAAAATCAATATTTTTTTATTGCTGCCGAGCACTACAAGGGGCGGAGATTTCAGCCAATCAGGTTGACCGATATTGTCTCATTGTTTCCTTGTATTCCCCCATTGGTCTGTACATATCCATCTGTCTCTTGTCTGGTACTTGCATTGTAAACCTTTGGGGGCAGGAACTGTCTTTTGCCCTGTGCTTGTACAGCATCTAGCACAATGGGGTCTTGATCCTTGATTGGGCTCCTTGATACTTAATATAAATTATAATAAGAAAAGTGCCATTTGAGGGCTGCATAGCAGTTTTCCACTATGATTTTTATTCATTTGAATATAAAATGTATTGCTTTATTCTAGTGCATTCCCTTTTGGCCTGAAAATGATTCAGATAAACTGCTGATTAGAGTTGCAAACTCCAACATTCCCCCCAAGATGATCTGTTTTAATAAGCAAGAAAACTGTACATTGCTGTATTTGGACAATAAGGTAAGTGATTTTTCTTTAGTAATTATAGAAGACAACATCAATTTATACTCTCCCCCTCCCCCCCCCCCCCCACATACGAAACTCTTCTCCCCTTCCAAAAACAATGGGGTATTCCAAATATATATAAAATCTTCATATTCTCTGAAAAAAATGAACCTGTCAAAATTGAAATGTTGGCTATTTTGAATATTGACTGGGCTTCATACCTATCTTATTTGCATTAGTTCTACACTGGTAGAACTATATTGACATCAGTGGAGTTTCTCCTGTTTTGTAAATGAAATCCTATTTAAATGAAATCAGATTCAGGACTATTGTATTTGCTGCTAATGTTTATTCCTTTAATTATCTTTCATGTTAACGTTTTTACTTACTGAAAGCAGGTAGGTAATACTCTACATTTTATAAGTCTGCATTTTTTCAATTTACCAGTTCACTTATGGCCCAGGTGTTAGTTACATTGTTATTTTAATGTCAGCTGAAGGTGGAGGAAGGAGGATTGTAAGCTCAATGCTCGGCTGATGTAAAAGACATGGAGTACCATTTAAGTCAGTGGAGCAGTGTTCATATATCTGAGCTATGGATCTAGAGCAGTGGTCTTCAAAGTGGGGTGTGCGAGATCCCGCACGGGGGGCTGCGGTGTCCCAGCGCCGCCGCAGGATTGGCCCCAGGATGCTGCCGTAATCGGAAGGATTCTATTTGAATCTCACCGAAATGCCACCAAAAGCAGAAGCTTTCTATGTGCGACATTTCGGCAGACACCCCCGAGCCGCGAGAGGACTCGGGAAAGTGGAAGGGGGCTATGGACAGAAATGTTTGAGAGATGCTGATCTAGACCACTGTGTATAGTACATTATTCGGATCCTGTAAAATGAACTATAACTTTTGCCACTTTGTTTACTGTTTCTGAATGGAAAAGTCATAGAACTCAGGGTGTGCTGCAGGACTGCTACTTATACTACAGTTAATTATTAAGAGTGGGTTTGATTCTTATTATTGAACATTTATTTGAAGAACTTCTTTGACAGCTAAAATTTTTAAACTCAATACAATGGCTTTAGGAAACATGAGTACAGTTAGAGATATCAGAAGGACAGAACAGGCTGTGCTGGTGGGGGAATGGCATTATATGTGAAAGAGAGTGTAGGATCAAATGAAGTCAAAATTGTAAATGACTCACACTGTACCATAGAATCTCTATGGATAGAAATTCCGTGCTCTAATCATAAGGATATAGCAGTAGGAATATATTACCAACCACCTGACCTGGATGGTGATCATGACTGTGAAATGTTCAGGGAGATTAGAGAGACTATTAACATAAAAAACTCAATAATAATAATAATAATAATAATAGGGGATTTAAATTATATTGACATGTCACCTCAGGACAGGATGCAGAGATAAAGTTTCTTGACACCTTAAATGACTGCTTCTTGGATTAGCTGGTCCTGGAACCCACCAGAGGATAGGCAATTCTTGATTTAGTCCTAAGTGGAGCATAGGATCTGGTCCAAGAGGTCAATATAGCTGGACTGCTTGGTAATAGTGACCATAATATAATTAAATTTAACATCCCTGTGGTAGGAAAAACACCACAGTGGCCCAACACTGTAACATTTAGTTTCTGAAAGGGGAATTACACAAAAATGATGAAGTTAGTTAAACAAAAATGAAAGGGTACAGTGCTAGAAGTGAAATCTCTCAACTTTTTAAAGACACCATAATAGAGGCTCAACTTAAATGTATATCCCGATTTTTTTAAAAAAGTAAGAACCAAAAAAGAGCCACTGTGGCTAAACAACAAAGTAAAAGAAGTAATGAGAGGCAAAAAGGCATCCTTTAAAAAGTGGAAGTTAAATCCTAGTGAGGAAAATAGAAAGGTGCAGAAACACTGGCAAATGAAGTGTAAAAATACAATTAGGAAAGCCAAAAAAGTATTTGAGAAACAGCCAAAGACTCAAAAAGTAATAGCAATTTTTTTTAAAGTACATCAGAAGCAGGAAGCCTGCCAAACAACCAGTGGGGCCACTGGACAATCGAGGTGCTAAGGGAGCACTCAAGAACGATAAGGCCACTGCAGAGAAACTAAATTAATTCTTTGCATCGGTCTTCACTGCTGAAGATGTGAGGGAGATTCCCAAACCTGAGACATTCTTTTTAGGTGACAGATCTGAGGAACTATCTCAGATTTGAGGTGTCATTAGAGTAGGTTTTGGAACAAATTGATAAATTAAACAACAATAAGTTATCAAAACCAGATGGTATTCACCCAAGAGTTCTGAAGGAACTCAAATGTGAAATTGCAGAATTACTAACTCTGGTCTGTAACCCATCATTTAAATCAGCTTCTGTACCAGATGACTGGAAGATAGCTAATGTGATGCCAATTTTCAAAAGGGGCCCAGAATGCTGGGACTAATTAAGGAAGGGATAGATAATAGGACAGAAGATATCATGTTGCCTATATGTAAATCCATGCCACACCCACATCTTGAATACTGTGTGCAGATGTGGTCATCCCATCTCAAAAAAGATGTATTGGAATTGGAAAAGATTCAAAAAAGGAAAACATTAATTATTAGGGGTTTAGAACAGCTTCCGTATGAAGGTAGATTAATGAGACTGGGACTTTTCAGCTTGGAAAAGAGACGGTTAAGGGGACATATGATTGAGGTCTCTAAAATCATGGCTGGTGTAGAGAAAGTAGATAAGGAAGTGTGGTTTACTATTTCTAATAACACAAGAGCTAGGGGTCACCAAATGAAATTAATAGGCAGCAGGTTTAAAACAAATAAAAGGAAGTATTTCTTAACACAACGTCCAGTCAACCTGTGGAACTCCTTGCCAGAGGATGTTGTGAAAGTCAAGATCATAACAGGGTTCAAAAAAGAATTAGATAAATTCATGGAAGATAGGTCCATCAATCGCTATTAGCCAGGATGGGCAGGAATGGTGTCCCTAGCCTCTGTGTGCCAGAAGCTGGGACTGAGTGACAGGGGATGGATCACTTGATGATTACTTGTTCTGTTCATTCCCTCTGGGACACTGGCCACTGTCAGAAGACAGGATACTGGGCTAGATGGATCGTTGGTCTGACCCAGTAGGGACATTCTTATGTTCTTATAAGTGAAAATAAAGGCCCATATTCTTCTAAATTAATTTCCCATATTAAAAGTGATCTTTTGGGAGATGGCTACATTTCAGTTTAACACTGGCTTATGTTAATTGAAAATACATAAAATGTTAGAAGTAGCCAGTTTATAACAGCAGTTGTAGTCAGTTACCCTATTTTTAGGTTTATCCATTGCTTTTTCATTGTGTATGTGGGGGGACATTATTGATTGTTATGGTGGCTTTTAAAACTTTTATATATTTCTGAACTTCCTACACTGCATGTTACATTATCTTGTGGTTGCACAACATCCTCAAATGAAATTAAGCATCATGAGCTATGTTCACAGGCTTAAGGATGTATGTTTATTACCACTGGTTAGTTTGTCTGGTAGAGTCAATCTTATCTCAGCCTAAACAGATTGTTATAGGGTGGTGTTCTCCAGCTTTCTGGGAGAGAAAGATAGGTATGACCTTATCAAAAGCATATTGTTGAGGTCAGAATGTACAAACTTGTCAAACATGCTCTGGAGTTTAAATGATCCCAGAAAAGATTGCTCTGCCAGCAAATAACTTAATTACAGTAGACTCGATTATCCAGGATTGGATTAACCAGGATGTGGATTAACCAGGATGTCAAAAAAAATACACGCAACTGCAGGGCCGGCTCTGGCTTTAGTGCCGCCCAAGCGCGCACACAAAAAAACCCACACCAGGGCGCAAGGTAGCCAGTGAACAAACACCCCCTCTCCCTGGCATAGGGTGTCTGGTGAACCAACCCTCACTCCCCATATTTCCTATGGATGGTGATTATCCGAGTTTTTATTAACCAGAATTATTTTTCCCCTATCATCCTGGATAATCGAGAGTCTACTGTATTTGAGGGTGTAGAATGCCTGTGTAGTCTTGGAACACTAAATGTAGCCTTTCTTTCCTGACTTTCTATATATGATCCAGAAAATATAATAAAAGTAGATTAAAACATATGTTTGCGGTGTAATTTATGGGAATAAACTTTTTAATATTGTAAAAAGTAAATGGTATTTTATACATAAAATGGTTTCTCACACCACAGATACTTACACTTATTTCATATCTGATAGCTTGGTGGCATTATAGTGGATGTTAACCTGACCGAACATTCTACAGTAATTACCTTGTCAGATTACCATGATGGTGCAGCTCCATTCCTGTTAATTAACCATACCAAGGAAGAGATGATTGAGTATGGGCAAAGGTACGTATGCAATGTTGTTATAAAAGTCTCTATAGCATATAGGGTCAGACTTTATATATAAACTTACATGTGTATATATCGGAGATCGGCAACCTTAGCATGTAGCCCCACAGGTTAAGCACCCTTGGTGGGGCCTGGCCAGTTTGTTTACTTGCCGTGTCCACAGGTTTGGCCGATCGCAGCTCCCACTGTCCACGGTGCTGTGCTGATCCATCCAGATCATTAATAAAGATGTTGAATGATGCTTGGCAAGTCACTAAAACCAAATTGTCACACATAACCACTTATTCATGTACCTCATTTTCTGGGTGCACAACTTCCAACATGTTGTGTCTGATATTCGTAGGCCGTGAGCGCTCAAAACTCTAACTGAAGTAAGTAGGGGCTGTGGATACTCAGCACCTCTTCAAAATGGCACCCCCTGATGTTCCCTCAAAATTAATGGACTGTTTTGAAATCTTTATCTACTATAGCTTTTTAAATTGCATGGGGGATTCCCGAAAGGCACCTCAACAAGCCAGAAATAATATGATGTTCAAATGCCATAACTTCATTCAACAAGCAACAAAAATATAAACAAAAAGAAGCAGGATTCATGTAGTTTTTGCAGGAAAGGCTGTCTATAGCCATTGGGTCCAACAACTATCCTCTCTCAACTGCACACCTCCAAACAGCAAACTATAATTCTTTACCCAAGAAATAAACAAAACAGTATATTATAGTGGGAGAAGACCAATTCCTCATAGTATTACAACACACTACACCAGATCTCCTAGCCGTGTCAAGGCTGAATAGATCTGTAAAGCTCCAACGTTTTTGCAGATATCCATAATACTGAAACACTACAGACTGAACCTTCATGCCTCAGCCAGCAAATTCTATGCTAGTGTATGCTCCAGGTAGTTGCATCTATAAATACATTGTTCTTCTCTATAAATGTTTGTGTGATAGACAGTACTCAGCCTAGATTTCCTTTATGATTTCTAAGCTCTGCTTTCTGCCTTCTTATAATTTTTTTGCCATTAGTAACCAGTTATTGAGATACTGTGAAACAGAACGGAAATTTTACTAATAATTAATATCACGTAGATTTCATACTATTTTTGGAATTTGAATAAAATACACATACAGGTTGACCAAACACAAATGAGGTTTTAAAAGGAAACAAATATATGCTATGGATAAGATTTACTAATACTTGTATGAGAAGTTCATTTATGTTGTTAATAAAATGTAATACTGTAAAATGTAAAAAGTTACTTTCCTCTAAAGTTCATGTGTGTGTGTGTGTGTGTGTATATGTATATGTATTATTTACACACTGTATATTATGCTTTAAAGTTCACACTTTTGTAGGTTAAAAAAACAAAGCAAAAATCTTTATTAATGTATTCCAAGTGGAGTATTGCCAAGTAACAGGAAACCCCACTAATTATAGTATCAGAGGGGTAGCTGTGTTAGTCTGTAGCTTCAAAAACAACGAGGAGTCCAATTGCACCTTAAAGACTAACAGATTTATTTGGGCACAAGCTTTTGTGGGTAAGAAATCCACTTCTTCAGATGCATGGGGTGAAAATTACAGATGAGGAGGTGTCAATGCCAGGAGTGGGAAAGTTGCTTTTGTAGTGAGCCAGACACTCCCAGTCCCTGTTTAAGCCCAAATTAATGGTGTTAAATTTGCAAATGAATTTTAGTTCTGCAGTTTCTCTTTGAAGTCCGTTTTTTAACGTTTTTTGGTTCAAGGCTACTTTAAAATCTGCTATAGCAGTGGTGGACAAACTACGGCCCGCAGCCACATCTGGCCACGGGACTGTCCTGCCTGGCCCCTGAGCTCCCGGCCGGGGAGGCTAGCCCCTCCCCCATTGTTTCCCCTCCTCCAGAGCTATGCCACCACATCAATTATTGGGATATATTATAGTGGGAGATTGAATCCACCCTGATTGAATTGGCCCAGTCAACACTGATAAGGTAACTGTCTTCTCTTCATGTGTCAATATAATAATGCCTGCATCTGTAATTTTCACTCCATGCATCTGAAGAAGTGGGTTTTTTACCCAGGAAAGCTTATGCCCAAATAAATCTGTTAGTCTTTAAGATGCCACGAGACTCCCCACTAATTATAGATTTATATTATGAAAGTGTGAATAAATTAACAGGTAAGAAATGTTGCAATTCTTCGATTGGTGAGTTAGATTTTGAGTTTGTTATGTAAAAGGTCATTGAATATATATTGTTAATCATTTTTTTGCAGTTCTCTCAATGTGATGGAAGACAGTCTTATGCCAAATAAAGCGGTATTGTACACCTGGGCTGATCCAGTAGGCTCTAGAAAGCTGAAATGGAAATGTGGAAAGTGCAATGGGGAAGTAACGCAAAAAGATGTATGTATACTGTTTAATTCTTACCAGTGCTATCTGTTGACATTGTATTGCTATATGTTAATTTTAGGCCGCAGTATTGCCCCTCTGATGCTCATAATTATGAAAGCAGCTTTCTGGCACAGACACTAGCAGGCTAGCTGTACTTTCTTTATGTACAGACATATTTTTCTAAAAAATTGGTACGTGATTAAAATATCTGTTAAAATGTGGTTTATAGTTACATTGCTAAGTATACAAAAGTCAAAAATGTTGATATTAAGGTTGCCTGCCAACCTAAGTTCTTTCCCTTGTGTTCTGCACTGCAAGAGCCTTTAACTACATGATCTCAACAAATAGGGAAAAAAATGGGACTTGCCTATGAGAACAGGAGAATTTTTAGTGTGCTGCAGCAAGGTCCACATGGATATCTAATGCATGACACACTAGTGCAAGGTAGATTTACAACCCATCCAGTTTGCAGCATACTGACTGAATAGACAAGCCTTGATTTCACAATAGTGCTGTTTGTGTTAGTAGTGTTCTTGGATCAAATAGTATTATTTTCTAATGTTTCTCTTCGAGAAACCTGGTTCTAAAAGTCTAGAATTACCAATTTCATCTTATTTTTTGTCTGTTAAGACCAGTCTGTTATAGGAATTATCCTTTAAACTGCTAGGACAAATAATAAACCACATATTTAAAACACAGAACAATGTTACACTCAATTTTAAGTGCAAAATTCCTGTTGAAAACAATAGGAGTTTGTACAAGAATGGAGAATAGATTGTCTGTAAGAGTCTAACTTATGAAAACCATGACAGTGATGGAGACCTAAGACAGTTGCCAAAAAGCTCTTGTATAGTCAGATTAACCAATCGTAATTTAAGATATTATTCCATTTGACTTTTTGAAAATCTTATACTTGGAAGTATTTCCATATTTTACTCATGCTGGTACATTAATATAATGAAAACTGATTTTTAAAAATTTTTAATCACCTAAACAGAAATTTTGGGGGTTATCGAGGCTGTACTTAAAACAGTACTGATGTATAGATCACTTTTTATTTCTCTTGTGCTAACTGTTCTTTTGGTTTCAGTTTTATGCTTCTCCAGTAGGTAAATATAGATTCCCTCTTCTTTTAATTGTTTCTGAAACAAATATTAACTTCTGGTGTGTTTACATTAGTTTAATCAATGATCAACATGTGCATAGCTCGCATATGGGGAATGATATTTGCACTTATACATATTCTTAACTTTATTCCCATTTGTTCCTTTGTCTTAATGAGTGCTTGCACAATTGAGATCTCGCTTCATGATTCAAAGTTTTACTATTTTTGAATTTCATATAATGTATTTCTTATGACAATGACTTGTTTTCTTCCATTCTTACCCTCTCCAATGTAGCTTTTATTTGTCAATGTCCACGTTGTTACAAAATTTACGTTCGTTTGGCAAAGTAGAATAAACAAGTGTTGCAAACTTTTTTTTTTCCCTCCTCATGTAGGACATGATGAAACCTATCATTCTGGATAATAAAAAGACAGTTTATTTAGTTTCATTTTTTGAAGGCTTGCAACGTATTATCCTATTCACTGCAGATCAGAATGTATTTAAAGCAACATATGAAAGTGAAAAAGTAGAACTAGCAGAACAAGAAATTATTCTATCATTACAAGATGTTGGAATTTCTTTAGTCAACAATTATACAAAGCAAGAAGTGTCCTACATTGGAATTACAAGGTAAAGTAATCTTTTCGGTAGGGAATCACTGTAAGTATTATTTCAATTTTAAACTCCGCTAGTTTTATTTTTATTTTTATATTTTGTAGTCCAGTCTAGTCATCTTCTTGTTAGTACTAAATCATTGTTCATTTGTAGGTTGTACTTTGAATTCCATTGCTATTTAATTTTATGCTTCAAATTGGTATGTGCTTTGTAAGGGTATGCATGTACAGTATGTTGTATTAAACTTTCTGCTGCACAGCTTTTCTCGTTCATCACTAGTGGGTAACACCTCCCACCTGTGGAATTTGGAAGGAGTCTAAACCCTACCCTTCATCTTGGGCAACCAGATTTTCTTCTTCCAACAGGGGAACAAGTTAGCAGTTCAGTTTCTCCCAACCAGTATGTTTTAGAACTAATTTTTATGTTTTTGTGCAGTAGCAACTTCATTTTAGCTTCTAGCTCCTCTCTCCCTCTGCCAAGTTGAGGAGTTACCCATAGTGTTGAGACTATAGCCCTCTATTTTCTCCTGTATAGCACCTCATGAGCAACTCCCTCTGCTCCCCATCACAACAGAGAAGCCCTATTAGCATCTAACCAAGTTTGAGATGTGCTATATTTATAAGGACTCTCAAAGGGCAAGCTGTGCCTTGATGACACAAGCAACCAATCCTTACTCATCCAGAAGGATCATAGAATCATAGAGCATCAGGATTGGAAGGGAGCTCAGAAGGTCATATAGTCCCAACTGCCTGCTGAAAGCAGGAACAATCCTAACTAAATCATCTCAGCCAGACCTTAAAAACCTCTAAGGAAGGAGATTCCACCACCTCCCTAGGTAACCCATTCTAGTGCTTCACCATCCTCCTGGCGAAAAAGGTTTTCCTAATATCCAGCCTAAACCTCCACCTTTCAACTTGAGACCCCTACTCCTTGTTCTGTCATCTACTACCACTAAGAACAGTCTATATCCATCCTCTTTGGAACCCCCTTTTAGGTAGTTGACAGCAGCTATCAAATCCCCCTCTTTCTTCTCTTCTGCAGACTTAATAATCCCAGTTCCCTCAGCTTCTCCTCGTAAGTCATGTGCTCCAGTGCCCTAATCATTTTGTTGACATCTTCTGGACTCTTTCCAATTTATCCACATCCCTCTTGAAGTGTGAGGCCTCACCAATGCCAAATAGGGGAGATTTTCCTTAAGGTTAATTAATGTAATTACAAATTGTTGATTTAATGCTTATGATTCGTTGTTTGGCATTCATATGGAAAAACTCTTTTGTCGGCCTCAAATAAAGTGTGGACTTATTTCTGAATTCCACAGGTGAGAGGCATTGTTTGTTAGGAATAAGGAGAGAAACTAAGATATTCAGTAAAAAAAAAAAAATTCATTTTGTACCTTGAACAGCGCTGGTAGGGGAAACTGTATACAGGCATGTCGTGTTTTACGTGCATTTAACTTGCGTAATTTCCGCTTTACGCGGTCGTCCACAGAACAAAAAAAAGTAAGGGAAAACTAAAACTATAAAAAATGTATTTAGGGCAAGCGATGTGACATGCCTGCATAGTTTCTTTTTTTTAAAACCCTCTTGGATAGATATGCAGCAGCAATAAAAATTGAATATTGCCTAGTACTAATACTTAGTTGCCAATAAATAAATAAAATAACCAGAAAAGAATAGTACATAAAATTTGGTGTTCTTTGTTTTTCTCTGTCATATGTTGTATATGTATTGAGGATCCATGTCCAGCAAAATATTATTTAAAATGATAAAAACTATCAAAATAAACTTGAAATGCCTAATCTTTCATTCTTTTATGTTTAACATTTGTTTTGTTTTCATTTACAAGTTCTGATGTAGTTTGGGAGACAAAACCCAAGAAGAAATCAAGGTGGAGGCCAATGAGCATTAAGCAAACTGAAAAGTTAGAGAGAGAATTTAAAGAATACAGTGAGCTATCCCCTTCAGAAAACAAGATTGTTGAGCTGGAAACAAATGTTATGGTAATATCTGATAGTACTCTTTACTCTTAGATATTAATTTGTATATAGAGAGTTACGTACATATATATATATAGGGTGAGAGAAGAAGGAAGATTCTATATGTAGCATCAAATTTTGACAACATTCTGGTAGAGTGCATTTGAAAACCTGTCTTTATATATCTCCTGAAAGGATATATTAAGACCTTGAAAGCTACTGTATCTAGTTTGGTTTAGCCTTTACCTTATTTAAAGTCATAACCAATTGCAGGTTATGTGGTCAAAAAGATCTGCACACACATACACAGTCAAGGAGCATTGTACTTCTCCACATAATGTTTAATACAAACTTTTTAACACCACAGCTTTTTCTACTTACATGTTTTGTTATGGAATGATTTAAACAATTATAAATATTTCCACTGGTAACATACAAACAAATAATAAATGTATAGCTTTACTATGGTATTAGACAGCAAAGGTAACAGTATAATTAAAGAATCAGAGAGGTAGCTGTGTTAGTCTGGAATAGCAGAGGTAACAAAGAGTCCTGTGGCACCTTAAAGACTAACTAAAGTATTGAAGCATAAGCTTTCATGGGCTAATACCCACTTCGTTGGATGCAATTAATTATTATTAAATACATTATTATCAAACACATGTATTTATTTAATAATAATAATTAAATGTGTTTGATAATGTATTTAATAATAATTAAATATGTGTTTGATAAAGTGCTATAGTTAAGATAGCATAATAAAATAGTTGTGCATGTTGAAGGTGCACTAGGCAAGGAGAATCACTTAAAGCAGTGTTTCATATTATCATAGTGTAAATACCAAGCAGAACATTCTAAATGATTTTTTTAAAATTAAAAAGTACATTAAGATCTGAATCTTCCTTTTTCTGTATGTAGTAGTTTATATTTAAATAATTTGTGCAGAAAACTGAGTCCTGGCTCCTGACACCTGCAAGTTTATATCTTAAAAATAATATTGTTCACCATACTGTTGTGCATCAATTTTAGAAAGCAACATGTAAATAGATAATCCCTCAAAATAAGTGTATAAACTTAGGTCCTCGTCTTGCTTCCGTTGAAGTTAATGACTATTCCCATTAACTTGAATTGAAGAATATTCTAACATTTGAGCAATAACACTTGAATATTAGTTTTTAAGTTGACTTTCAATATGTTGAGAGTACAAAATGTACATTTTAAAATTACAGTTTCTGGCTATTGAAGCACACAGTGCACCTATGTTTTTTGTAATATTAATATTACAGGTTTGTTTAACTCCTACTGGTGGTAACATGAAAATCCAACAGCCAAATGAAATTCCTGTAAGAAGAAATTATTTGCCAGCTTTAAAAGTAGAATATAGTACATCTGCACATCAAAAGTCCTTCAGAGTCCAAGTTTACTGGATACAGGTGAGTCTTCCAAAGAGCTAAAATGTATGAGGACATTGTTAGTAAGGTTACTGTTCAAGAATTGTTTACAATATTAGGGCTACAGAAATTAGTTTTTCTACGTTTTGATTTTTCAGAAATATACTGGATTTTTTTTTGATCAGTCACTCTTTTCTTTTGTTTGTCATGTGTAAAGGATATTTTAGTATTTCTGTATGTTGCTTACCTAGAGTTTCTTTTTTAATTTTTAATAAACTATTGCTACTTGAACAGCTAACAGACATCATCTTGTCCTGTCCTTACCCTTACCAGATACAAAACCAGATTCCCGGAGCCATATTTCCTTCTGTGTTTTATCCTATTAAACCTCCAAAGTCCATCACCCTGGATTCAGGTTTGTGAATATAGTTTAATATACTTCACAGTTCTTACAAAAATATAAATATACAT
Organism: Sternotherus odoratus; assembly: GCA_032164245.1. Lineage (NCBI taxonomy): Eukaryota > Metazoa > Chordata > Testudines > Kinosternidae > Sternotherus > Sternotherus odoratus. The sequence continues at coordinate 31,696,574 of JAVMKO010000007.1, forward strand.
TTTATGTGCATTTGTAAATGGTTTAGGTTGTCACTGTAAGCAGAATATAAGTTGTCTCTTTAAAACAGAAAGAGATGCAAGAAAAAGAGAAGATATATTTAGGCCACTATCAGTTAAAACTGACCATAAAACTTGATAACTACAGAGAAAACAAATATTAATATTAAGGAACGAATGCACCCACCTAAAACCAAATTTATTATTACTAGAAGGCATCTTTGGGTGAAATTCTCATAACTTGAACCAAAAAAAATCCTTCTTTCATGCCACCAACATTAGATGTTTCCTCCGCTATACATAATACTACTTTGACACACACTTTTAATACTCTCAAAGAATGCACACACTTCCCCAAAATTTACAACTGATGCAAGTTGGATTATTTAAATCAATAAAGTTTCACCTTGCTCATGCCAGGTTTGAATTTTGTCCTGAATCTTTGTTGTAATAGCACAGAAAAAGAAGATATAAAGTTTAAAAAAACATTGCTGGACTTGATGGCATTATTTCTGTTGAACAGCTTTTCTGATCATTCATCAGTAAAGAATCAGTGCCTCCTACCTATGAACTTGAAGGCAGTCCAGTGTTGCTGCTGAAGATTTCAAGACTAAGAACTTCAGCTCAAGCCAGATTTTCTACCTCTGGCCGCGAAATAAATTGACAGTTCAGTTTCTCCCAACTCCCAATTATGTTTGGTAATTTTAATTGTTGTTCGTTTTTGTGGAGTAGTCACTTAAAATCATACTACTTATCCTCCTGCCCTGGATCGATTATTTGGCAACATGGTGGTTTCATGGTGGATCTGCTCTTGCATCACCCTCTATCTGGTACTCCTTTAGCCCCATCCAGGCAGGTCAGAGCTGTCTCACAACCAGACTAAATGTAAGCAGTGTTCCCTATGTGAGGTAGCATTGTCAGGCTCTACTGAGGGTAAATTATGTGCTGGCTGTTCAGAGCTATCTTATGCTTGTACTGACAGTTGGACCACCATTTGGAATTCTGCACTCCCCAATTAGGCATGACTCCCAACTCCTATCAGGAGCTTCTAAGCATTTCAGGGAGAGGATAAGGAGGACACTCTCTGGCTAACTCAGGGGGAAAAGTCCATTATGGACCTGGAGTGGAGAAACCCCAGAAAGAATCCGAGGTCATTCTCCTCCCCAGATAAGATATTAAAGTGGAACTGTGTGTTCCCCTTCCTCCCGCTGTGAATCAGGGTATTCTTATGATGTTCAGGAATAGGTTTTGCAATCCTCAGAGACTCCAACTCACAAAAACGCAGAGGCAATCATTATCTTCAATGGGTAGCACTTAATATTATTAGTGAAGCTGTAAATCAAGCCCAACAATCCTTCTTTCCCTTGTCAAGTCTGGGCACACAGAGAAGCCTGTCCCTTCTGTTTAGTCTTGCCTCAGGCTGCAGTGTAATGGGAATTTATACCTGTCTAATTTTCATCCCAAGATCCCCACTCTTCTTGGGAAGGAAGCTCAGATATCAGGGAGTAGCAGAATGGGAATTGTACCTTCCATTAATTAGCCACAAAATCTTTCTGTGCCATGGAAAAAGGATCAAAGTCTTTCTCTCCTTCCCTGCTCTACATTAAAGCCTAAGGAGCAGTCCGTGACCCTGTTCTAGGCACAGTGCTTTCAGTTCCCCAAAAAGCTGCTGCATCATATAGTTAGAGGGGTAACTGAGAAATTCCTTTCCATGTTCAAAATACTGAGTAAAATCGCAGTCCCACCTAGGTTACTCCTAAGTGTTGGGACTCTGAGGTTGGTGCTTCAGTAACTTCACCAGGGAAAGACAATCACATCTTTAGATGTGGGCTTCCTTCCAAAAGAACCTATAGACCAGTGGTTCTCAACTGCGGGCTGCTTCCGGCCCAATCAGCACAGCCCTGCAGCCCATGTGATATTCTCAAGGCCATATAGGTAGCATTGTAGCTCTGGCCCAGCGTGCTAGCTAGCCACACCCCTGCAGACTCTAAGACCCCATTGGTCCAAATGCCCATAGTTGAAATGCCGTTCGAGCGCATGGCAGTGGCCTGGTGGGGCCCCTCCCAAAAAGCACCGCTGGATTTCAGTATGTATTGGTACTAGCAGATTATGCAACCCGTTTCCTGATGGCAGTACCACTATGGAGCATCACCACCGGAACCATTGTGGGCAAGCTCAGGAAGGTCTTTGCTTGTATAGGTCTGCCCCGGGAGATTTTCACAGACCAGAGCACCAACTTTACCTCCCAACTGCTGTGGCAGATTTGTGGGCTCCTGGGGATCAAGCAGTTGCGCATCTCTATCTACCATCTGCAAACAGATGGTTTGGTCAAACCATTTAACCATACACTGAAGGACTTGTTGCGCAAATTTCCCCCAGAAGAACTACACCAATGGGACCAGCTACTCCCACCTTGGCTTCTGGTGATCCAGGTGGTGCTCCAGTCATCTACGAAATTTTCCCATTTGAGTTGCTGTAGGGCTACTGGACCTGATGCACGAAACCTGGGAGCAAGCTCCATCACCATCCCAGGGCCACTTGAAATACGTCCTCTAGCACCAAGAATGACCCATTCAGGCCAGAACTCTCACTCGGGAAAACTGAAGGGTTGCACAGGAGGCTCAAACACAAACTTTTAACCGAGATATGTAGAGCTGTGACTTTAAACCTGGTGACCGGGTCCTGCTTCTCCTGCCTTCAAGTTAGTCAAAGCTACTGGCCCGCTGGCAAGGGCCCTACGAGGTCGTCTGGAAGGTTGGGCACGTCACTTATGAGGCCAACCAACTGGACCAACGTAAGAAAACCCAGCGGTACCATGGCAACCTCCTGAAGCCCTGCCATGAGTGAGAGGGCTTATTAATTAACCTCTATCTGCCAAGGACTCTGAGGGGCCCCAGCTTGTGGAGATCCTCACGGACAAGCAACTTAAGCAAACCTGATACCTTCTGCAGGGGTTCCCGCAAACCACCTCCGTCCTGCAGGGTTACACAACCCTGATTTGTCATACCATTCAGACAGAACCTGGGATAGTGATCTGAGAAATGACCAGACCCTTACTGCACTGAATGCGGCAGGTCGTCAAGGAAGCAGTACAGCCATGTTAGATCTTGGTGTAATTGAACCTTCATAGAGTGAATGGCATAGTCCATTAGTGCTGGTGCCCAAGCCCGATGGGACACAACGCTTCTACATTGACTTCAGACGCATGAATGCTATTTCGAAGTTTGACATGTATCCGATGCCTCGCCTAGATGAGCTTATTGGTGGGTTTAGGGGAGGCTCACTTCCTCACCAAACTTGACCACAGCAAGGGGTACTGGCAAATCCCCCTCAACCCCACTTCCGGGGAGAAGACTGCATTTATTACCCCCAACAGATCTGTACAAGTTCACCCGGATGTCCTTCGGCCTCCATGGGAGAAGGAAATGGAACATCAAAAAACTCGAATCCAGTCTAGAAATTTTTAGAAATCTAGCATTTTCACTTGATAGCAAATGAGTGCTATGGAGGATATGACAGAGTACTGTGGCACCTTATAAAGACTAACAGAAGTATTGAAGCATAAGCTTTCGTGGGCTAGTACCCACTAAGTCGGATGCATGCAGTGGAAGTTTCCAGAGGCAGGTATAAATAGGCAAGAACGAGGTTAGAGATAACGAGGGACCTTGTTCTTGCCTTCTTATTTATACCTGCCTCTGGATACTTCCACTGCAGGCATCCGACAAAGTGGGTGCTGGCCCACGAAAGCTTATGCTTCAATACTTTTGTAAGTCTTTAAGGTGCCGCAGGACTCTTTGTCGCTTCTGCAAATCCAGACTAACACAGCTACCTCTCTGATTCTTGGAAGATATTTTAGCTATATAATTCCATTTCCTTCTCTTCTTCCCCCCTGTCTGCTCCTCTTATTTCTCCTTCATTTTAATCACATGAGTGCCCATTCCTTCCATTATATTCTAATTTCTGGGATTTAAACACTGCAGAAAATCAAGTTCGATGCTATTTTTATGTTCATGAAAATTTAGTTCATACATACATACTTCTAAAAGCTAACTGACCTCTTGGTTTTACCTCTTTATAGCACCAAAGCCGTTTATTGATGTGAGTGTTGTCATGAGGACCGCAGGTCATTCTCAAATATCACGTATTAAGTAAGTATATTTTACATATTCCATTATGGTGGAATCTTTAAACTTTCCAAAACTATATTCCATTATGGTGGAATGTTTAAACTTTCCAAAACCAATACCTTTTCTTCTATACTCTTTCAATGACTAGAAAATGTGCTATTTTCCAAAAAAATTTGGAGTCACATCAGCAATACATCTCTGATTTGTAACATATAGGAAGATGTTTTTATGTACTCGCAATGAAAAATAGCTAAACTGATTTTGCTCAGAAATAAACTTCACTTGTGGACTAAGCAAGGTACATTTCAACCCAAAAGAAATTAATTTCAGAAAGATAGCAGTTGAGGAAGAAATGAAATGTGGATCTAAGCCTTAGTTGATCTCTTAGTTATCTGTGTGAGCACTTACAGTTCTGCATTAGAGTAAGCATTTATGAACAATGTCATACATGCAGCATTTAAGTTAAAGTTAAAAGGTGCTATATAGTGAAATTATTTCTGGTTAAAGCAAATGTGGAGTTCATATGTTATACTTCTGTTGTTGTTATTCACATTGCCATAGCACTTTAGAACCCTGGTCAGAGATCAGGACCTCATTGTGCTAAATGCCGTACAAATACAGAAGAAAGTGATGATCCCTGCCCCAATAGGCTTGTAGCCTAAAGTACAAGATGAGAGAGACCTGATAGATACAAGACCAATGTGGGAGTTCAAGTAAACAAAGAGTACTGGTCAGTATGATAAACAGTGAGAGGTCTCTACACACTAGCAGCCTAACTGTTGTCAAATTTTTAATAGTATTCATGACAAAAGAGAGTTTTGAGGAGAGAGATGTAGTTGGATACTGAGGTAGGGGGTTTTTTGGGTGTTCACTGGGAGCACCTCCAAATAGTCTTTGACCAGTGGCAGTGGATTGTTTGAGGAATTATTTTGTATCTATAGTTCGTAAAGAGGTAGTTTTAATATTTTGTGTGTGTTGTTTCATAGTTTATTCTGCTTCACAGTTTGAAGCTTTGCTTTTACAACCAATACATTTCTGCTGTTTAATAGTTATTTTTTACTGTCATATCCAGGTACTTTAAGGTGCTGATTCAGGAAATGGATCTCAAATTAGATCTTGGATTCCTATATGCATTGGCTGAACTCTTTACACAGGCTGAGGTGCCCAAAGACCAAGAGGTAGAAATCCTTTTCATAAAAAGAAAGTGCATTTTTAATTTGTAAAACTTGGGCTTCTGCTGCTGTAGATAGTAACAGCCAACAAAAATGTCCATGGCACAGATTGAGCAAGGTTCACAGGATTGCTGTTGAGCTACAGTTTTTAGTAGCTGTTTACTGTCCCACATAGACAGCAGGTTTTCTGCTTCTCCTTTCCCCACACTTTGGCATAACATACAGAGAAGGATTATCTTTAATGGTTAGATCTGTTGACTTACAATGAGGGAATGACATCATCAAAACCCACCTCTCTCTCTGCTTTCACTGCTTGATTCTTTGATAGTTCTCAGAACTAGAAAACATTGTTCTTTAGATGTACAAACCATCTTGAGCAACAGAAAAAAAGATTCTACAAGAAAAAAATTTTGGAAGAGTATAAAAGATTTGTTGTCTGGTGTGATCGCACCAGATTTTTTGTCTGGTGTGATTGCACCAGTTTGTTGTCCCAGTTACCTCATATTTTAGATTACATTTTTTTTCTGAATCTCAGGTCTCACTTAGCTCTCTAAGGGCACATCCATGGACATGAGTGCCTTTCATTCCCCAACCCCCATGGATTTTTCCGTCCTATAACATCTAGATTCCTGAGAGGTTTAGTGAAGTATTTCCAGTCATTTGCAAGACTGTGTACTTTAGTGGAGGTAACTTCGTCAGATGCCTCTTTTGGTAAGGCTGTTCTTCACTCTATCATAGATAGGATTCAGTGCGCCCAACACTGTTGTTCGAGTACTGCTTGAGAGTCAACTAGAGTGAAATACAAGCTGGGACAAGCTCTGCTTTGGATTCCTCATATACTATATGGGATTTGAGATAGAGACAGAACTGGAGTGGCAGTTGGCACTGTTTCTACCTCAGGGAGCACAAGCATAGTTAGTGCATGTGCAGACTGAACTGACACTGCTAAAAAAAAAAAAATCTTCCATGTGGTGTATGCGTACCAAGAGTAATACACACAGCAACTACAAATCTCCAGTTACTGTACTGGTAAATAATATCTCTTTATCTGTCCACTCTGCATCTATGTCTCTCACTTCATTTGATGCATCTTCTGGCAAGATAAATATGAATTCTAGAAGAGGTTTTTAAAAGATTTGTGTCAATTACACAAGAACTTTTATTAATTTATGTGACCCAGGCAGGGCCGGCGACAGGGGGGTACTACAGGTACAGCTGTACCGGGCCCCAGACTTAAGGGGGGCCCGGTATACAGCTGTACCTGTAGTCATCCCCCCTTGTCGCCTGGCCTGGAGAGCGGGGAAGGGGCGGGGAGGCGGCGCAGCTCTCCTCCGGAGCGGACGAGCGCGCGTGTCCCCGGCAGGAGCAGTGAGCCCGGCCGGCGGCAGCGGCGCACCACCGCCTGCAAAGAGGGCGAGGGCGGGGAGGCTCCGCAGCAAGGTAGGGCTTCCCCCGCCGGATGTGGCATCGTGCAGCCCCTGCACCGTCTCGCACAGGTCCGGGGGGGGAAAGGGCGCGGGGGTGGGGGGGAGAGCAAGGGCGGCTCGCGCCGCTCCCAGGCTCATGCTCCCGCAGGACCCCGCACTGCCGCTGTCAGCTGGGGGTGGGGGGGAGCGCCGGCTGGGCTGGAGGGCCTCCACGGCTGGGCTGCCCCCCCCCCCCCAGCCGCTGTGAGCTGGGGGGGAGCGCCGGCTGGGCTGGGGGGGCCCCCCAGCAGCTGTCAGCTGAGGGGGGCCCAAATGATCACAGTAGGGGGCCCCAAAATTTCTGTCGCCGGCCCTGGATGCAGGCTCTGTATTTATCTGTTATTTGAACTTTAAAGTAAGATTTTACATTGAGATGAATCTTTAGGAATTTGCTTGTAGGTTATTACACCAAATAATGTAGCAAAAATTCTGTTTTGAAGTGATTTCAGCAGAATGTAGAAGTAGATCATACAGTGTTTCTGGCAATTAGTTTATTTCATCTCCCTGAATACTGTTTGCATTGTGGAGTTTAATGTTTTAATAAGTATTGTAATACTAAAACTAATTGTTCAAATACTTTGGCAGGTTGAACTTTTCAAAAAGGATATAGAATCTGTCCAAAAAGAATTGATGAGTATGTCATCAACAGATACATCACAAATCAGCTTGTATGAATATTTTCATATCTCTCCAATCAAGGTATGTAGATTACAGAAAATGATTAAAATGTCTGTGTTTTTTAATAAAGGAAGGAGGGAAATTTCCTTTTCATGCCACGTTCTGAGAACAGAGAAAAAGAGAGGGAAGAGGGGTAACAGAGAATAATGCTGAAGGAAGTGAACTTAGCATTTCTACCAATATGTATAAGGAGGGTTTCCCCCGATGCTCTGTGGACATTTCAGCATATCAAAAGGTTCAGTTCTAACAAACATCACTACTGTCATCCTTTACAATTCCCCACCATTTTCTTTTTCATAGGATTGTCTATATCACAGCTTTCATTAATGCAGGGATTGGCAACCTTGGCACACGGGACCGCAGGGCAAGCACCCTTAGCGGACCCTGCTTCTGTGTTTACCTGGCAGTTCACCGATCACGGCTCCCACTGGAACCGGTTCGCTGTCCCAGTCCAATGGGGGCTGCGGGAAGCGGCGCGGTGCTGGCTGCCGCTTCCTGCAGCCCCCATTGGACTGGGACAGTGAACCGAACCGCCAGGTAAACAAAGCGGCGGGGTCCGCTAAGGGTATTTACCTTGCCATCCCGCGTGCCAAGGTTGCCAATCCCTGTGTTAATGTCTAACAGTCTCCCCCAATCTACAGTTTCCTTTATCCTCTAAGAATTTTGAGAGATTAAATGTGTCTGACAGGTTTTTTTCTTGTTTCCCAAAAGCTGCTGCATTTCAGACTTGTAATGCAAAGTTTATGTAACCAGACACATTCAGGGGAAAGAAATCTTTTTCTTAAGAACCCATGCACACAGAATTCTCAGCTCTTGGGCTAGCACTCCTTAGCATGACACTTGTAGAATTCCCATAGATCTAAGGTGTAAAACTCTACAGGCAGCAGTGGTGGATGGTAGAGTACCAGTTATGATTCTTTCTGGCCCTCTTTCACTACATCCTTAGGTATTCAGTTGCAATGACAGATATTTCAAACCAGTTCTTTCGTCACCATGGTTAGAGAAGGAATTGCTTGCTGCAATACAGCTGGAGTACATAGGATCCTTCTAGACACACCACAATTCAAATCCATGTGCTCCAGGACGAGATCCTGGGCAATTACCAGATTCAGAGTCTAAAATAATCAGTAATTAACAGCTCAGAACATTATATGAATGTTGCATATGGGGAAACGGCAACAGTATTTATAGTCCCTGTGGTATTTCTCCACAAGATCCTGAGTTCCCAATGGAAGTAAGCCAACTCATGGACTTCTGTGTTGCATGTAGATGACAGACTACCATTAGGCCTTTCTGGCCTGGTGAAAGTTTGGGAACAGTCTACAATTAAAATAAACTTCCAGGTCATACTGGCTAGGAATGCATCCAGCTTACTTAGACTAACTCACGGTAGATTTGGTAGCCATTTCAGCATATGATAACTTAAATCAGAGGAAGGGCAGTGTCGCTTCAGTCCATTATTATCTGGTCCATGTGGGATTTGACACTTTCAAAACATGCATTGAAAGGCTTTTTGTGTCATAACATAGTAACATGGTCCTTACAAAGCTGATGATAGCTTATCTTGAAAGAGTTAGTTTCTATTATATTAAACTAGCGAAAATACCCAGCGTTGCTCGGGTCAGTCGGAGGTGGGGAGGGGGCAGAGAGCTGAGCGAGTACGGGGTCCGTTGGAGGGGGCAGAGAGCAAACCTGATACCCCCACCTCACCCCCCTGACCAAACCCAACACCCCCACCTCACTTACCCCTCGACCAACCCGACTCACATTTTCACCCCCCCATCCAAACCCAACACCCCCACGTCACCCCCTACCAATCCCAACACCCCCACCTCACCCCTCACCCACCCCGACACCTTCACACCCCCCCAGACCAAACCGAACACCCCCGGCTCACTTACCTCCCCGACCAAACCTGACACCCCCACCTCACCCCCCGACCAAACCCGACACCTCTACCTCACTTACCCTCCGACCAAACCCAACTCGGGTCCGTTGGAGGTGGGGAGGGGGCAGAGAGCTGAGGGATTCTGGGGTCCGTCGGAGGTGGGGAGGGGGCAGAGAGCTGAGGGATTCTGGGGTCCGTCGGAGGTGGGGAGGGGGCAGAGAGCTGAGGGATTCTGGGGTTCCGTTGGAGGGGGGAGGGGGCAGAGAGCTGAGCGAGTGCGGTGTCCGTTGGAGGGGGTATTATGACATCATAACTATGTCACAGAGAACAGCAACTGCCCAGCTGATGTGATTGGCCTTTATATAATTTCACCCCTGGGGGGCGTCAGAGGTGAGATTTGAAACATTTTAGACTCTTACGGTCATTAGGACCCCAAGACCTCTAACTGTACCAAATTTCAAGTCTCTAGCTCAAACAGTGTAGAAGGAGTAAGCATACATACATACACGCACGCACGCCATTTGACTTTTATATATATAGATTTCTTAGATGAAAAATCATTTTGCTAGTGTCAGTGACTTCATAGAGTGATTTGCCTTCAGTTTCCAGTGGCTTATCCACTTGTATTTCAAAATTTATAAATATGGGAGGATGTGCTACATACTAACTGGATGCTACTCTCCAAGGTGGTATCTGTGTCTACCTTAGTAAGACTGTTGTCCATTCCTCTCATGCTACTTGCCTATCCCAGTGAGGCTTTTCTCCATTAATTCAAGGTTAATAGATTCTTAAGGCTCTATTGGAAGCAGTGTAGTAAATTTCCATATACCACTAAGGAGCATTTAACCCAATATAAACTGGATTTAATCAGTCAAACAACAAAGTGTTTTGTCTGTTAATATGTTTGGGAGATTTTGCATGATTCAATCAAGTCTACACAGGTGGTTCCTGTGTTTTACTGTGTGATTTACTCAGTTTTCTGCTATTATTTCTAAAAACTGCATTAGGTCATTGATCTTCATTTTTACACTTTAATTTGCTGTTGTTCGAATGTTGTTGTACACTAGATGTGAATACCTTTTTTGAATGTCAGTCCTTTAGGAAGGCGAGGAATACTTGTAGCACCTTAGAGACTAACTAGTTTATTTCAGCATAAGCTTTCGTGGGCTATAGCTCACTTCATTGGATGCATAGTGAAGTGAGCTATAGCCCACAGAAGCTTATGCTGAAATAAACTAGTTAGTCTCTAAGGTGCTACAAGTATTCCTCACTTTCTTTATGGATACAGACTAACATGGCTGCTATTCTTATTCCTTTAGGAGTCATTCAATTCCTAAATCAAGTGCTGTGTTGATGAATTCCTCTTCTTTTTAAAAACATTTGGTTCAGAGTGCAAAAGTCTCTTAGTGAAAGAGAGGGCAGATTTTGCTTTTCCAGAAAAATTCTACTTTAGGCTTTCTGGTCTTGTTTGCCGTGTGATATTAGAGGGAACTTTCTGACTGGGATGGAGTCAGTCAATAATAGGAAATAGCATATTCTAATGACAGCTAATGACTTTTTGTTAAAGCATTATTAAGGTAGTATCCAATCAAATGTGAAGGTCTACATTCTCATTTTCATTCTCATTCTTTCAGTTACATTTAAGTTTCTCACTGAGCACAGGTGGAGAAGATAGCAACAAAGAAGAAAGAGAGCATGAACTGATTCCAGTTCAGTCTGTGAACCTTCTGCTGAAGAGTATTGGTGCTACACTCACAGATGTACAAGATGTTGTCTTCAAGTATGTTGAATATATAGTTTTATAACTTATGTATAAGTATTAAATTAGCACTTTCAACACAGGGAAATTAATTTTGTTCTGCTCTAAATAATGCGGACTTCTTTTAGGTTGGCTTTCTTCGAACTCCGCTATCATTTCTGTACTACACAACAACTACAATCAGCAGTTATTAGGCATTATTCAAAACAGGTTAGTCTAAATTAATTTGTGTACTTTGTTTAAATACATTATATTATATGCTGTAGCTACATGTCAATGTACTGTATTCTTTTCTGGTTTGTATGTTTATAAGCACACTTGTTAAAGTAACAAAATGAAATGAAAATATTTGGTTGGAAACAGGCTAGTAACTTAGATTGACTAGTATTTTTAGAATCTTTATTCTTAAAATAAGGCTAAATATCACTTCAGCTTAATAGGATACCAGTTTTAAATCTAGTCAAATTTAATAAAAAATAGTTTAAAGATACAATATTTGCCCCGAACTATACTGCCATTTTTTTAGTTTACAGTTCCGTTTCTCTATGACTTAAAAGTGTTGAATCACCCAAACTGATAAATAGACTGTACAGGGAAACTCATACTGATTTTTGTGAAGCAGGTTCTGTGACGTTTATGCTGAACACAGTAGTCCGATTGATTGCAAAGTTACTACTCAGAGTAAGAATCAGAGAGGTAGCAGTGTTAGTCTGGAATTGCAGAAGTGACAAAGAGTCCTGTGGCACCTTAAAGACCAACTAAAGTATTGAAGCATAAGCTTTCGTGGGCTAATACCATCTGATGAAGTGGGTATTAGCCCACGAAAGCTTATGCTTCAATACTTTAGTTAGTCTTTAAGGTGCCACAGGGCTCTTTGTCACTTCTACTCAGAGTAAGATATCTCTTGACATGAGTAAGGGTGGCAGAAACAGCTGTAGAGAGTATCAGTGGGTAAAGAGTGCAGTGAGTGACAGGGATGGATAGTGTGAAGTAAAAGAGAAGTAACACCAGAATCTGAGTGTTTTACCTCAAATTCAGTAACTTGTGAATCGTAACTTCTCCCCAGTTGAATGGTTTTGTTAAGGTCTCTGCATTTCCCCGATGAGATGCCTCTAGAGACTGCCACAGGAATGGGTCAGTGGTGTTCAGCACTTGAGACTCAACAAGCTGGTTCATCCTTGCTAATCAGGCACTCCTCAAAGGCAAATCTAAAAATTCATCCCCAACTTGGCTAGAAGGGTTCTTAACTCTGAAACTGAGCAACATGGCAAGAAATCTAACATCCTTTCTGACTCTTCCTTTCCCCAACCAGAAGGTTTGAATGCTGCTAGATATTTTGCCCTACATTTTTTATCCAATTATATATCAGAGTGATATAGCAGTGATATTCCTGACAAAGGACATGATAGTTCCTGCCAAGGGAGAAACAACCTTTACTCAATTTTCCTGTCAAGGCACCCAAATAATCTTAACTCTGCCTTGTAGTGATACAGTGAGAAAAATAAATATGCAAATTGGAGAGAGTCCAGTGAAGGGCAACAAAAATTATTAGGGTCTGGAGCACATGACTTGCGAGGAGTGGCTGATGGAACTGGGGTTATTTGGTCTGCAGAAGGGAAGAGTAACGCAGGATTTAACAGCAGCCTTCAATTACCTGAAAGGGGGTTCCAAACAGGATGGAGCTAGACTATTCCCAGTGGTGGCAGATGACAGAACAAGAAGCAATGGTCTCAAGTTGCAATGGGGGAGATCTTGGTTGGATATAAGGAAACACTATTTCACTAAGAGAGTGGTGAAGCACTGGAATGGGTTACCTAAGGAGGTGGTAGAATCTCCATCCTTAGAGGTTTTTAAGGCCCGGCTTGACAAAGCCTTGGCTGGGATGATTTAGTTGGTATTGGTCCTGCTTTAAGCAGGGGATTGGACTAGATGACCTCCTAAATTCTCTTTCAATCCTAATATTCTGTTTTTTTTCCATCTAATCTGGGATGACAAACACTAATATGCATTAGTCGTAATTGTGTGATTACTTTATGGTGTCACTACAAGGCAGAGCTAAGGTTGTTTGGCTGCCATAACAGTGTATTTCCAATTTCTTATTATATTTCAATTTCTTTTCAAATCTATCCATAACCCTGAATTATTGTTTGTTTTTTGGGGGTAATTTTAACATATCTGAAATATTTTTACCTTGAATCACCGATATGTACTCTCAACCTTTAACTCCATCTTAGCATAGTTTTTGTCTGGAAGCACTATATGTAATTCTGAATCTTAAAGTATATTACTATATTCCAGCGAGAAACCGCTCATCTTGTATTGAATGAAAAATATACCTTATTCGTTATGGTAAAATTTCTATGCAACCCATATACTTTTGTAATGTTTTTACTTCAAAATTATTTTCATTTTAGGCTATTAAACAAATGTATGTTCTTATTCTTGGCCTTGATGTTTTGGGCAATCCATTTGGATTCATAAGAGACTTGTCTGAAGGAGTAGAAGCATTCTTCTATGAACCTTACCAGGTAAAACTGCCATTTAGCGTCTTATGAAATAATACAATTGGTAAGCTAGTTAGATGTTATTTGAAATGTAGATATATTGTAAGGAATTTTCATTTTAAAATTGAGCTTAAACTTTTAAATGCTATTTCTAGGAGATGCATTTAGTTCTGCCAAATCCTGGTATAATCCTAGTGTATCAGAAAAAATTATAGCAAAAATTTGTGTAAATGCAAGAAGGGAACAGCATTTTCATACTTCTCACAAGAGACTATTCTTTACACTAATTTATTCTAAAGTATATCAAGCCCATAAGAATTGGAAGAATCCAGTGGCAGAATTTTTTATTTTGTTAAAGTATGCTTTTTATATAAAAATACAAAATTCTGGTAAATTACTTTTTTTTTCCAAATAAGATTTCCTTTTTCTATAAACCATTCCCCCCACCCTCCTTAGGGAGCCATCCAAGGTCCTGAAGAATTTGTAGAGGGAATGGCACTTGGTCTTAAAGCACTAGTAGGCGGAGCTGTCGGTAAGATGTAATGTTTATACTTTTATCTTTTGATTAGTAGTGGCCATTTAATCTTGTGTAATGTGATTGTGTTAAGTAGTTTGTGTCACTTTTACATAATCTTTAATTTTTCCATAGGTGGATTAGCTGGTGCTGCATCAAGAATCACTAGTGCTATGGCTAAAGGAGTAGCAGCAATAACTATGGATGAAGACTACCAGCAGAAGAGAAGAGAAGCCATGAATAAACAACCAACAGGCCTTAAAGAGGGCATCACTCGTGGAGGAAAAGGCTTAGTGTCTGTAAGAAAGATCACTTTAATAAGCAACTTCATCCAATTTATCTATATAGACTTTACTTTAATCATGCTGTTGCAAACTTATTGCCAAATTAGGGTTTTAATTGTAAACTGAAAATATATTGAAATTATGAAGGAGGTATAGGAGCAGCAAACAGCATCAATTGTTTCATTAATTTTCCATTGGTCTTAATACTATCTCCGGTAGAAGCCATGTTTTGAATCACATTAAATCACAATTAGAATTTTTATAAAGTAAGAAAAACACATTCTGAAAATATGAGTGAGAATTGTCTATTTCTTCCCCATAGGGTTTTGTTAGTGGCATAACAGGAATAGTGACAAAACCAATAAGAGGTAAGTACAGTTCTTGCTGTGTGTTAGCAGTGCATATGTTCTTGATTCTAATATTTGTTGAGATAGATTGAAAACACACTGTGTACCAGATATGAATCTTATTGTTTTATACATCAAACTTGATTAATTTTTGGATCGACAACATTGTGTAATTATTAGGGTAAATTAAATTGTGCTTTTTATAAATCAGTGAAAGTAGAAAAATGATAGTGATTGTTTAAAACTTTAAAGTATTTAGAAAAGAAGGTTTATGAATATTACTACATAAAAATGTTTTTCTTTTAATTATTATCTAGGAGCCCAGAAAGAAGGAGCAGCTGGTTTCTTCAAAGGTGTTGGGAAAGGTTTAGTGGGAGCAGTAGCAAGGCCCACTGGAGGAATCATAGACATGGCAAGCAGCACATTTCAGGGTATTAAAAGGTACAATATAAAAGAGAATAAAGATAGAATAGAAAATAGCATGAAAGATCAGTACTGATACTAAAAATGAATATACAGTATTCTGTAATTGTGCCTTGGTACTTTTTCAGGAGCTTTCAACTAATCATTTGTCTCCAATGGCATAAGTGCTTCAGTTAAATAGTTCATAATCAGTTTATTATTTGTATTGCTAACCAATATCTGTCCAAATTGTTATGGGTACTTTAGAATAACTAAAACCACAGTATCCAATCACAACTGTAATTTAATTCAATTACTCACCTACTTTAGTTGTTATTGGCTTAAAATTACTCTACCTAAAGCCTCATAATCAAAACTCCTTCTATGAACCCCAGTCTCTCAGCATGACCCTAAATGCCAAAAAGAAAACATGAACTTTACAGGTTGATCAGAACATTACCATATACAGAAACCATGAAAGGGAATTCCAGAAGTGACTGGCATTGTCAAGTTCCTCTCCCTTCCTGTTTATAGTGAGATAGTTCCAGCACTTCTGCTGAACACAGCTGTGGATTGAATATTGTGAAACTCACACTTAGTGGTCTCAAGCCACATAAAAACAGAATCTAAACTACCTTGCATTGCGATGGACAAAGAAGTAGGAGAAAATATTTTAAATGTTAAATATTTTATATTTAAATATATTAAATATTTTAAATAGCTTAGTCCCCAAATGTAACTGACCTAGAGCAGTTTAATCTGTGGTTGCATAGCCCTACTTTTAAAATTAACTGTTTTTAATGAAATATAATACTTTTTGTATTGTGATCACTATATATAAAAAAGTATGCATGAAAGCCATTTGATAAATTGATACATTATATTATACCTTTAAATGTTTCTTTTCTCACTATTCCATGTTCTGGGACTTATTTCAAGCAGGTCCCTGTTTTAAAAATGAACCTGCCATGGAAATATTACCATTCTCTCCCTTAAAATTACACTGTCCTGTTAGGCAGAACAAACTATATTCATTCTGGCACCAATAAAAGTTTTTAATATTTACAAATGTTACTACTTTAAATTATAATATCACATATCCTAAAGGGTTGGAAACTCGTTTTTCATCCTGTGTAAAGGAGAAACTTGCAGGTTCTGTTAGTCATTAAATTTTTTTTAGAAGGAGGGAGGCTCCCAAAATGCTCTCTACTGTTTAGGTTTATGGTAACTAAACACATCTGGCATTACAAGAGGAGGAATGCAAAAGTAGTCTGAATAAGATTTTTAAAGTGTCTGAAACAGTCTGTATGTATAAATTATATACCTAAAATATATGTATATATCATATTCATAATGTTTTTTAAAGATTTATATTAATTCAATGTTTAATGTATAAATTTGCGTGCACGAAAGTAAGGGAATAAAAGAATAAATGTTTGATATAACAATAAAACAATCTCATAGTAATATACACTTGTTTATATTTGCATATATGGCACTAAATTTTCAAAAAATGCTTGCGCACAAATTTGTGCATGCCAGGCAGTGCCCTCGGGGGAGACAGGTTAGAAGTTATTACCTATCGGGTCAAACTTACCAGCTGAAGTATCTTTCCTTCTTCTTCGAGTGATTGCTCACATGCATTCCAGTTAGGTTATGCACGCGCTGCGGGCCTGGTTGCCGGGAAGATTTTTCCCCTAGCTACAGGCTGGGTCAGCAGGGAGCCCCCTAGAGTGGCGCCCTCATGGCGCTGTATAAGTACCCCTGCGACCCAGCCTCCCACTTAGTTCCTTCTTACCGCTCGCGCTGGTTGTTGGAACAGAGGAGTTCTGCGTTTGCGATCTCCTTATCTCCTAGCTTATCAGTCTTAACAGTTTGTATATAGTTCTTTGTTATTTAGATAGTTAGCCGTTAGTTTTGTATAGTTAGTGTAAATAGTTAAGTGCAGGGGTCTTCCCCTGCCGCCCGGGGCTTATGTCTCCAAAGGCACCGGGCTTTAAACCTTGTGCTGAGTGTGGGAAGCCTATGCCAGTGGGCGACCCACACTCTAAGTGCTTGAAGTGCCTGGGAGAGTCTCATTTAGCAGACTCCTGCAAGATCTGCAAAACTTTTAAGGCCAGGACACGTAAGGACAGAGAGTCTCGCCTCCGCCAAATTCTAATGGAGGCGCCTCTCGCTCCGGACTCGGGTGCGGTACCGGGACCCGCTCCCAAAACGGCGTCCAAGACCAAGCCTCAACACCGATCGCACTCCCCAAGCGCGAAAAGGAAGCGGGAGTCCCAGGTGCCGCCGTCCACTCCGGCACCGGACCGAGTAGAGCCACCGGCACCGCCACCAGTGGCACCGAGCATTGAGAGAGGCCGCTCAGACGAGCAGCCCCTGGCACCAGCACCGTTGACTCCGGCACCTCAAGAGGCCCCGTTGAGTCCGGTGCGAGTGGTCTCCCCCCTCAGGGTGCCAGACCCGCAGCAGCTCCCCTCCACGCCGGAGGCTTTTGCTGCTGCGAGGGAATTGCTGGCTACGGACTATCCGCCAGCACAGAGACAAGTCCGATCTAGGGGCAAGCCGCCCATGATCGGCACAGAGATCGCGGCCAGGAGCTCTTCGGGGCACAGGCACCGCTTGATCTCGCAGCGCTGATCTGACTCCCGGTACCGCTCGACCTCTCGGCACCTGTCGCAGTCTCGGCGCTGCACAGAGTTGAGACCATGCTCCAGGTCTCCTCATGGACGGTCCCGCTGCTCTCAGTCCCGTCGCCGGTCAGAGTCCTGGCGCCAATCTGAGTCCTCGGCACCGGTCGCACTCCCGGCACCGTTCGATGAGCTGGCACCGGGGACGATCTCGCCGCCGTTCGCTGTCATGCCGCTCGTCATCCCGGCACCATTCGGCTTCCCGGCGCAGATCCCGCTCCAGGCGCCATTCGTCACCCCGACACCGGTCGACATCTCGGCACCGGAGATACCACCGTTCCAGGTCCCTGGACGGTCGGCGTACTTCCCTGCGGCACCGGACCCCGTCTCGGCACTGACGTTCCTCCAGGCGCCGCTCTTACTCTCGGCACCGGAGCTCTCCGCGTCGGCACCATTCGTCGAGCCGGCACCGCTCTCCAGACCGGCACCGCTCACGCTACCGGCACCGGTCAAGGAGCCCTTATCGGGCTGGCCGTAGAGAGTCCGCCAGGCCACAAACCCGGCGTGACACTCCACCCAAGCCTCACCAGCCTGCCAGCGCGGTGGTCCCCTGGCCCTCGCCATCGGCCTCGGTTTCCCCACGCTCAGTGCAGGGACAGTGGGCCACACTGCAATCCAGCTGGCCAGCATGGGCGCCCTGGGCTTATGACCAGCCCCAAGCCACCCAATCCGAACCCGGGTTCCCCCTGAGGTCGGAGGGCACCGGTGAACCGGTGGCGGGACCATCGTCAGCGGCCCCCCACTCAGAGGTGCCTCCTATCCCAGTGGAGCCGGGTCCATATGCCTCCCCAGCTGGGGTCGAGGCAGTGGCTGGCACAACATCTGCCAGCCCACCTTCAGTGGACCTCTCCAACTATCAGAACCTTTTAAAGGCGGTGGCAAAGAACATGAACTTGCCCATGGAGGAGGTACCCGCTGTTGAGGACCCGGTCACCACTATGCTGACAAAGGGTACTCCAGCAGTGCCCTTTATTAACACCATCAAGCAGAATGTAACTGCAGTGTGGAAAACACCGGCCTCCATTCCTCCCACTGCCCGAGGAGTGGAGAAGAGGTATTTCGTCCCTGCAAAAGGGTACGAATACCTATACATCCACCCTCCTCCTTCCTCCCTGGTGGTGGACTCCGTGAACAATAAGGAGCGCCACGGGCAGGAAGCCCCGGCCCTGAAAACAAAGGAGGCAAAGAAACTTGACCACTTTGGCAGAAAGGTTTATTCGTCGGGTGGTCTACAGCTCAGAGTGGCCAACCACCAGGCGCTCTTGAGCAGACACCATTTTGACACCACGGAAGCCCTGGCCAAGTTTGAGACCATGGTTCCTCCAGAGCGCAAGCAGGAGTTCAGGGCCTTGCTTCACCAGAGTAGGGACATTTCCAGGTATGCCCTACAAGGAGCCCTCGACTCCGCGGACTCGTCAGTGAGGACAATGGCCTCCGGGATTGCCCTCAGACGTGCTGCGTGGCTGCAGTCCTCCAATTTACCCCAGGGGATGCAGCACACTATCCAGGACCTTTCGTTCGAAGGCGTGGGACTCTTTTCAGAGGCCACAGACGCACGTCTCCAAACTTTTAAAGACAAGGGTGTGACCCTCAAAACTTTGGGGATGCACACCCCTGTAACCCAGAGGCGCCCCTTCTTACCCCCAAGGAGACGGTTCTTCCCTCCTGCACGCCCGCCCCAGGACTCCCTGCAAAGGAGAGGGCAGGCCTATCGCCGCCGCTCTGGACCGTGGCAAGGGGGAAAGCAACAGGCCCCTAAACCACCTCAGGGGCCTAAGCCGAACTTTTAAAGGTGCGCCCGAGGGCAGAGCACCAGCCAGAGACCTGGATCCTCCTTTCAAGGATTGTCTGTCCCACTTCCTCCGTGCGTGGTTGAACATTACATCGGACCAGTGGGTCCTCCGCACGGTGGAGTTGGGATATTCGCTCCAACTCTCCTCCACCCCTCCCTCCCCGTCCCTCTTCAGGGACCCCTCTCACGAGCAATTCCTCGTACAGGAGGTGAGGTCGCTCCTCTCACTGGGAGCCATCGAGCCTGTACCAGAGGAGTTCAGGGGGTAGGGGTTCTACTCCCGCTGCTTCCTGATCCCCAAGGCAAAAGGGGGCCTCCGGCCCATCCTGGACCTGCGCGGACTCAGCACCTACATGATCAGGTTCAAGTTCCGCATGATCACCTTGGGCACCATCATTCCCTCCCTGGATCCGGGAGACTGGTTCGCTGCCCTCCACATGAAGGACGCTTACTTTCATATAAGCATAAAACCTTCGCACAGACGTTACCTCCGCTTCCTGGTGGCGGGGATCACTACCAATTTGCTGTCCTGCCCTTTGGCCTGTCCACTGCACCCAGGGTTTTCACCAAGTGCATGGCGGTGGTAGCGGCATTCCTACGACGCCGCGGGGTACAACTCTACCCGTACCTCGACGATTGGCTGATCCGAGGCACCTCCAGGGACCAAGTGAGCTCGCATGTGCAACTTGTCATCAGCACGTTTGACCGCTTGGGGCTACTTCTCAACAGAGAAAAGTCCACCCTGGAGCCAACTCAGAAGATCGAGTTTATAGGGGCCCTCCTAGACTCCACTGTAGCAAGGGTATCCCTTCCTCAGCCTCGTTTCCTAGCCATTCAGTCGGCCATCCGAGAACTGCACGCCTGTCCCATGACAACGGCTCGGGTGTTCCTCAGCCTGCTGGGTCACATGGCATCATGCACGCACGTCACCCAGCACACCAGGCTGAGGCTGCGCCCACTCCAGTCGTGGCTGATATCAGTCTACAGGCTGAACTTGGACAGCATAGACGCCCACCTCACCATCCCCAGAGCTACCCTATCTGCTCTGACCTGGTGGGAGAATCAGGACACTGTGTGCCAGGGCGTTCCCTTCCTTCCTCCCAGCCCCTCTATGTCCCTGGTGACGGGCGCTTTGTCCCTAGGTTGGGGAGCTCACCTGGGGGAGCTCAGGACTCAGGGCCGCTGGTCGATGTCAGATCTCTGCCTTCACATCAACGTCAGAGAGCTGAGAGCCGTTCAGCTGGCCTGCCAGGCCTTCCGAGATACACTGCGAGGTCACTGTGTAGCGGTGCTTACAGACAACACCACAGCCCAGTTCTACATAAACAAACAGGGCGGAGCCCGCTCCAACCCTCTGTGTCAGGAAGCGGTTCTCCTTTGGGAGTTCTGTATAGCCCATTCCATTCACCCAGTGGCCTCATTCCTCCCGAGAGTCCAGAACACGCTGGCAGACCACCTCAGCAGATCTTTTATGACACACGAGTGGTCCATTCGGCCAGATGTCATCCGGCCGATCTTCCTGAAGTGGGGGTTTCCCCACATCGACCTATTTGCCTCCCGGCAGAACAGGAAGTGCCTCCAGTTCTGCTCCTTCCGCGGCAGCTCGCGGGGCTCCCTGACGGATGCCTTCCTCATACCCTGGACGGAACACCTGTTCTACGCGTTCCCTCCGATCCCGCTCCTGCACAAGGTGATCCTAAAGATCAGACGGGACAAGGCACGTGTGATCCTCGTAGCCCCAGCCTGGCCCAGACAGTGCTGGTATGCGTCCCTCCTCCAGCTGTCTAGGGCCCCTCCCATCAGTCTCCCGCTGTGGCCAGACCTGATCTCACAGGATCACGGTCGCCTTCTGCTCCCAGACCTGCAGTCCCTCCACCTCACAGCGTGGCTGCTCCATGGCTAAGGGGTCCGGAACTATTGTGTTCGGCCGAGGTGCAAGGTGTTCTTCTGGGAAGCAGGAAACCATCGACCAGAAGCACCTATACAGCAAAGTGGACCCGCTTCTCAGCTTGGTGCAGGCAACACGACACCATTTCCAGTGAAGCCCCGATTCCGCTTATCCTGATTACCTGTTAGGCCTTAGACAGCAAGGCCTCTCTACCTCCACCATCCGGGTCCACCTGGCCGCCATCTCGGCATTCCACCCTGGCCAAGCGGATCACTCTGTCTTCTCGGACCCTGTTGTATATCGTTTCCTTAGAGGGTTGGACAAACTCTACCCAAACGTTAAACGTCCCATTCCAACCTGGGATCTAAACCTTGTGCTTTCCCGTCTTACCATGCCCCCTTTTGAGCCCCTTGCCACGTGTTCCTTACTCTACCTATCCTGGAAGGTAGCCTTCCTTGTAGCGATCACCTCGGCTCGTAGAGTGTCAGAGTTCCGTGCACTGACCTCCGAGCCACCTTACACGGTCTTCCATAAAGACAAGGTGCAGCTACGCCCCCACCCGGCCTTCCTGCCTAAGGTGGTCTCCCCCTTCCATATTAACCAGGACATTTTCCTTCCGGTATTTTATCCGAAGCCCCATACCTCGGGAAAGGAACAACAGCTACACACGTTGGACGTCAGGAGGGCTCTTGCTTTTTATTTAGATCGTACAAAGCAATTTAGAAAGACAACTCAACTTTTTGTTGCAGTAGCGGAGAGAATGAAGGGCCAGCCAGTCTCAGCCCAAAGGCTCTCCTCCTGGATTACCTCGTGCATTCACACCTGTTACGAACTCGCGGGCAGGCCCGTTGAGAGAATAACAGCACACTCCACGAGGGCGCAGGTGTCCTCTGTGGCCTTCCGGGAGGGAGTCCCGATTACGGACATCTGCAGGGCGGCTACCTGGTCCTCCGTCCACACCTTCGCAGCCCACTATGCCATAGTCCAGCAGACCAGGGACGACACGGCGTTTGGGTCAGCAGTCCTACGGTCAGCGATGGGTCAATCCGATCCCGCCTCCTAGGTATTGCTTGTAGTCACCTAACTGGAATGCATGTGAGCAATCACTCGAAGAAGAAAACTTACTTGTAACTGTTGTTCTTCGAGATGTGTTGCTCACATCCATTCCAAACCCACCCTCCTTCCCCACTGTCGGATTAGCCGGCAAGAAGGAACTAAGTGGGAGGCTGGGTCGCAGGGTTACTTATACAGCGCCATGAGGGCGCCACTCTAGGGGGCTCCCTGCTGACCCAGCCTGTAGCTAGGGGAAAAATCTTCCCGGCAACCAGGCCCGCAGCGCGTGCATAACCTAACTGGAATGGATGTGAGCAACACATCTCGAAGAACAACAGTTACAAGTAAGTAACCCCGTTTTCTCTAGACCTCCTCAATGATAAGTGAAAGCTCATGCTGTTGACGATATATATGCCCTGTACTGGCCTTTCGGCTCTCCAGGGTCTGGACCATTGTTTCTCCCTCATACCACTACCCTCCCCACTGCCTCTTGCTCTTTTTTTTTTTTTTTTTTTAAGTTCCTTTTGTGGAGAATACTTGGAATTTGTAGCAAAGTTGAAGGAAGAATATTAGTACAGGGTTCTTTTACATGGAAATTTAAATGAGAGGAATTTTGCAGACATTCATTTACCATATAATCATTTTCTACAGAGTCCAGCCTTTAAATAAACACATACTTGTTCAGTCTTGTGTTCCATAAATCAGTAAAATAAATATGCAGACACATTTATATGCAGTATTTATGTAGTCCCATTGACTTAACAATAAGCATGTGCAAAACTCTTTGCCATTGAAGCCATAGTATGTGTAATGTGTATGTATAATAAAGGCACCCTGACTAGTCAGTGAAGATTACAGTTGTCCAATTACTATAGCTACATGTGCCTCAACAATCAAATTGAAAATTGCATGTAAATTACATAGAGAGCAAGTATGTCATTTTACCAGTATTTTAAACATTTACATAGGATAACTTTAGGAGCTTTTTGAAAATATGGTATTTTAAAAGTATACCAATATCTGTGTTAAATAACATATTTTGAATTTGCTGCTTTGTTTTCAGAGCTACAGATTCATCTAATGATGTGACAAGTCTGCGCCCACCTCGTTTCTTTTGTGAGGATGGAATTATTAGACCTTACAGGTTAAGGGATGGGACCGGAAGTCAGATGTTACAGGTGAAGAAACTGAAACGTAATTTGATATAAACTTGCGTACGGGAGAGGAAAAAGTCGAAATCAGTTTTTCCAGTATTTTTACACTTATTTTGTGTCCCCTCCCAGTACTTTTTTGATATTTAGTAACATGTAGTCTCATTTGTATGTTCATGCATGGTTTTATGGCCAGTCTAGGAAGATTTTATAGAAAAACAGCTAATACATGACCTTTTAGGGAGAACTTACAGTATAATTTATATCACAGTGTCCTTAATATGCGCAAGTTGCCAAAGTGGATTAAGTAAGAGAAACTCTTACGTGTGTGTGTGTTTAGGCTTTTTAGTTTTGTTACAACAGCTGTGATAAGCGTGCATTTAGATAAAGTTAAAGCATAATGAAATTTTTGCCTAATTTTAATTGATTAAAATCTTCTGCAACCACTGTGTTTTTTAATCAAAAATGTGTGTGTAGTGTTTTTGCAGAAATTTTTATTTGAGATACAGAGACGGTAACCATATTTATCACACAGCTTCAATTAAAAGCATTTCAGTAATTTTTAACAGTAGCATTTTTCATATCCAAAAATCTAGACTTGTATCATTTTATGATATGAGCTGAACTGCTGTTACTTCATATTAAAATATCACCCTGTTAAAAAATATAATTCCTATTTTACCTTAACCACCTTTAATGGAAATTTAATATATAATTCTAACATTACAATTCAAGTACTTTGAACTAATTTAACAGCATATCAATAAATAAAGTGGAAAAGTCCTATAATCTAATTCTCTTTCATTATCATAGAAACTGAATTTTAAAAATATTCACACCTAGGAAATGAAAAAATCAATAGCTGCTAGTTGAATGCAAATTGAAGAGGGCAGACGGGATGTCCTAATATACATGAAAGCCGTATATTAGAGATTTCCCTTCAATACCTTGTAGTGTGCTGGAATTCCTGAGATCCAGAGATGAATTTGAGAAAGAATAGGTGGCCTTCTACAGGATGGATGGGAAGTTACATAGCCAAAAATTTTCAAAAGTATTTGTTACCTCAATAAGGTTTTTGATTCATTTAGAACATATATTGAGATGCTTCACTGTGCTTCATTTATATGAAATTAGGATCTGTCTGTTTCTGTGTATTCTGCTGTATCTTCTCTATTGCCTCCTGCTAAAGGGTGCTTTTCTGAATCAAAATATTCCAAAATTGAAATTGTTAAACTGAGTTAATAGTATACCTTACTACTGAGTTTCTATTCAACATTCTTCGAATATCCTATAACACTAAGATCCATAATCTTGCTTTTTTCTCTCATGATGCAGTTTATATTTCCTGTGCTGTTATCTTTCAAAACACGTACTAACAAACAGTATGGCCTTAATTGGCAAACAGTTAAAAACTGCTACTGATAAATAGCACAAAAAGGCCTAGTCACTATACTTCCTCTTTCTGATAAGACAGTAGGGTTTTTGAAGCATTTTCCCTTTGATCTTTCAAATGCTATGGTAGTGAAGCAGAACGCTAACAAGACAATAAGTCCAACTCTTTGAATACAAATTATATAATTATTTTATATTGTTTATGCTCCACCTTAATTTTGCAAGTGTTTAGATTAGATAACACATTGATTTGTGAGCGTAGTTTTGAGAGGACCGTGAAGGCACTGGTTGATAGATTGATTCAAGATGTTTATTTCTACTTTTTACGCTTCTAGATGAGTACAGTCCCATCACAATTTTTCAAATGGAAAAATGATAGGGAAATAGAAGATGTTTTTCCTCTAACGGTTCTGGGTTTTTTAATTAAAACAATAAGATAAAATGAGGAGTCTATTTATATTATCATCCTGTTCCTTGGAGAATATTCTGATGCCCACTGACATTCAAATGACTTTAATCTTCAGAGAAATGCAATAGTCACCTTCAGGATGTTCCTTTTATGAAATTAAAAGCTCTGATCTTACAATAAGATGTATGGAGGCAGATCCCTATGCTGACACAGAACCCTACTGAAATCATTGGGTCTTTGTGCAAGTGCAGTGTTCTGCCTGTGCGTGGCAAGTTTCGGGGTTAGGGTTTAATAAATATTTGGTAATTCATTTGCTGATTATTATAGACGGGTGTATACTCTATTAACAGGGGATTGGAAGGCTTCTATTGTGTCCTGGATCCAGAAGCCATTTCAGAATCTGTCTGCTTTTTAAAAACTAACTTTTCTGCCTTCTTCAATTAATACCTCTGCTTTTTTTCTTCCCTTATCATGCTTGCAGAAAAGACAGGCCTACAGGGAATGGACTAAGACTCACAATAGTAGTGATGATGATAATGATAATGACAGTTAGGAAAATATGCATCATTACAAATGCATGAGTTTTTGTCACATTAATTGGATTCTTAGTTTGTACTATTAAATGTTGTTGCCATAGAAAGTAACTTTGATTTTAATTTTTGTCTTTTTAAAGTTGTACAAAAATATAGGCAAATAAAATATATGATAGTATTTAAGCAGAGAAATTAAGAATTTAGTAAATATATTTATGTATATTAAATTGACAGGAGCTGATGTTATACTCTGATTTAACGATATTTTTGCAGGTAAATTTCCATAAATTATAATTAATCTGTTTTTTCCATTTTCATCAGAGTTTTGTTAAATATTTTTTAAATTTTAAATCACCATTTGTTAGCTAGGATGCCTTTATAATATACATGTGTTCAGTGTAATCTTTTTGAGCTGTACTGTGCTTATTGATATTAAAACTGCTGTTGAATATTTTGCATTCTGTTTATTTGATATTTCAAAAATATTTTTGTCTGACTTTATTTTAATAATAAACTTGTTTAAAGTTTATCTAAAAAAAAATCGATTCATCTGTTCTGTTCCAACATCATCACTCACATTACGGAGAATTAGATTATGTAAAAAATAAGATTATATTATTTGTCCTAGAAAGGTTAGTTTAAAAAAATTATTAAAATTCATGTAATCATTTTGATGTTTCATTCATCATTTCATTTTCAAGATAACTGATTCTTAATCATTTTAGTTTGCACATGTTGAATTTTTCAGAGAAAAGTGGATTCCCTTAAAATCTTTGTTGTCAGCTTAAACGATTTGGTTCTTCATATAATTTGAAACATTCTTTTTAGAATGCATTTATACTGTCACTTACTCCAAAAATTGTGTAAATGCATTTTGGAAATATGACTATTTGTTTTAGTCTTGTACATTGTTCTATATAGTAACATGTATAAAACATACAGGTCCTCATTAAATTAGGTGGAAAATCAAGAACATTAAAATAACAAAAGGCTTACATGGTATAGTGTTTGATTGTAAGCTTTCAGTTGTCACTATAAATGTTTTTTGTTTCTTTGACAGGTAAGTGCTTTTTTTACATTTCTTTACTTACTAGTTTTTCTCTAAACCAATTGATCGTTTGTACATCTAAATTTAGGTATTAGGGAGCAAAGGGGCATTATAAAAGCATTTAGAGTATGTTTGTCTAGTAGTATGTGTTGTACAAACTGTTGATTAAAATATCAGCAAAAGGATTGTCCAAAAAAACCCTTCACTCTAGTGCCAACTAAAACCTTATCATATTTATCAAAAGAGTCAGCCTCCTCTAGTGCATCTGTGTTTTCCTTACAGCTTCTCATGGGAGAACTACCTTACAGTTCAGACTGCTCATCCTGATTTTCATGCTACTTCAGATGCTTTAGAAGCCGTTGCCCAGTTTGCACTCTTGGGCAGTGGATGGAGGGATGAACAGTGAAATTCCAGATAATAGGGTGAAGAAACCTGATTTGAAAACTCATTTCAAAGGGAACTGCTGGTACAGACAATCATTATGTACCTTACACTACTGGTTTTTCTACAATATTGGACTCTTCAAGGGAAATACCACAAAAATGGTTTAGAGAAAATATTGCATTTCATTACTACCTTGAGATGCTGCAGGAAGAATATGGGAGTACAGTAAAACCCCGATTTAACAGACCCCGATTTAACAGACTTCGGATGCAACGGACAAAATTTCCGATGCATCCGAAATCCGTTTTTCGCGGGCTGGCTGCTGGCTCCCGCCCGGGTCCCACCTGCGGGTGGGCGGGCTGGCTGTCAGCTCTCGCCCGGGTCCCGCCTGTGGGCGGGCTGCCGGCTCCCGCCTGCGGGCGGGCTGGCTGGCTGCTTGCCAGCTCCTGGCTGCCGCCCGGGTCCCAGCAGCCGGGACCCAGGCGGGCTGGCTGAAGGCTGCTGGCTGCCGCCCGGGTCCCAGCTGCTGGGACCCGGGCGGGCTGACTCCCGGCTCCTGGCTGCTGTGATACAGTAAAACCTCGATATAACGGACTAATTCGGGGGGCGGGGGGGAGGGGCTGCTGCTCCGACAGCTCTTTTTTTTATTATTATTAAATAACGGACTTTTGGCTTTAACGGACACCCCCTCGCCCGAATTAGTCCGTTATATCGAGGTTTTACTGTATATCAGATATACATGTATATTATACTACACTGTATTTGACAAAAGTAGAGGGAAAAGTGTGCATTCTTTAACTTGAAAAATTCATGTTGTGTCTAAAAGGGGAAATAGTTTTAAGTTCATCCTTCTGAAAAGGTCAACTACAGTATTTAATGTTCCCATTATGCTTTATTAGATTTATTGCTAGCAAACTATAACTTTAAATTCAGCATCTGACATTTCCCTTTACTTTTTGTGCATTTTTAACATGTATAATTGGCTTTTTTTAGTATAGTTCCTTCTATTTTTAATTTACATCCAACTTCCACTTCACTCCATGGTGGTATACTTGCTAAATCAGGGAGTCTCAATTTTATTTCCTTCATAATGAGACACCTTTAAGTAAATGGAAACAAGTGTTTGTTTTGAATTCAACCATGCAAATTTACCTATAAAAATGGCATTGAGTTCCATGTTTCTTGTGACTCAGTGATTTCATATCAGATTGGCTCGGTTTATAAGTATAGGAACTAAAAGTCAGGTTCTTCTCTTTTTTGAGTAGATTCAGCTATGTATTCCATATTTAGGCATGTGCATACCCAGCACCCCAGAGCTGGAGAATTTTGCCCAGCAGTACCTGTACGAAGTGGTACTCATGCTTCATGCTCATTGCTCCTTCTGTGGCCCCTCAGTTCTTTCTTACTCCCGTGACTGGCGTAGTAACTCGGTGTGGTTCTTAAACTCGCAATCTGTCTCTAACTCTTGACACTTTTTCTAGTTGTATATAGTTAGTCTCCTTTGTGTTCATTAGATTTAGTTAACTATTTCCCTAATGATGCCCTCACTAGGATTCAATTATAAATTGTTTACAAAACGGACTCAAGTGTCTAGGGATCTTCACGTAAAGCAGCATCTGCTCAAACGGACCCAGTGGCCTGCCTTTGTATCATATCAATCATATCCTGCATCATATCCGAGGCTCCCATCGGGTTCTAAGAGTGCTGTCATTTTTGTCTGTGGACCAGACTCTGTCTGAAGAAATGGGAGCAAGCTGCTCCCCATCAAGTGCACTGAGGAAAAGGTCTCGTAAGATCAATTGTGATCTCTCCGGTTCTCGTGGAGACTCTTCTGCCTCCTCCAGAACTGGCACGGCGTTAATGCTGGTGTTCAGGATGGAGCAGGTCCCTCTAACTGCTCCCCACTACCACTCAGGGAAGTCAGAGTCCCTGTGCCATCAACTCGAGTTCCAGCCTCAGGATGTCGATCGAGTCCGATACCAACAAGGGTGATGCTGGCACTGGCTTTTTCAGCATATCAGGCATTAATGGACTTCTTACACCTTTCTATCACAATCTCTCCCTTGGTCCAGGACTTTGTTGGGGCTACGTTGTTATAACCTTGCTGGCTGAGTGAGCTGCTGAACCTTTGGGTCTGTCGACACCACACCTTGATATTTCCCTTCCACAGTCCATGGAAGTGGGTCCAGGAAACACCTTGATACTGTTGCATCCTGCACCACCACTGATGTCACTGTGGCAGCACTTACCATCCTCCACTTCACTGTCAGCTACTTAGGTATTGCTGCTGACTTCAGGGTCAGTGTCGCTCTTGGCACTGGGAACAACAGAGGCATATTTGATACCAGAGGTACCATTTTAACCATCTGTGCCAATTCCTGCCTCTTTCTGGGTGATGAGTCGGACCGATTACTCACACCCTCAAGACTGCCTCCACCTTTATCCCTCAAACCCAACACTCTTAGGTGTCGAGGTTGGGTTCTTCCTTCTCTCACTCTCCATCACCTGGTCCACATCAGAGGCGAGCCATGAGTACCAAGATTGTCACTTGTGTTCTTTCCTAAGCCGCATTCACCTCCGGAGCAGCAGCGTCTCCATACATTAGACGTGAGATAATGTCT
This sequence comes from Sternotherus odoratus, assembly GCA_032164245.1. Classification (NCBI taxonomy): domain Eukaryota; kingdom Metazoa; phylum Chordata; order Testudines; family Kinosternidae; genus Sternotherus; species Sternotherus odoratus. The sequence continues at coordinate 31,726,673 of JAVMKO010000007.1, forward strand.
AGCCTTCTATATGGATAGAACTAAACAGTTTTGTGCTTCACCTCACCTGTTGGTGTCATATGCGGATTGTAAAATCCTTTATCAATAGTGCATATGAAATAGCTTTGACTACACCGCCTTAGCAGGTGTGAGCTCATTCTGCGAGACTGCAAAGTAAATCTATAGCATTCTTGGTGTTGTCCCAGTATTGGACCATTCCAGGGCTGCCCTGTAGTTGTCAATACATATTTTTAGGATCCATTATGCCATTACAGGATCAGATGCAGACTTTTGGAGGGCAGTCCTGGAATCCTTGTTTAGATAGTCTCCAAGCCCCATCTTCTGTAGATACTTCTTGTGAGTCACCAAACTGGAATACATGGCTGCATCTACTCAAAGAAATGGTTACATACTGTTTCTGTGCTTCTTCAAGATGTGATGCAGGCATATATTCCATGATCCACCCTCCGTCCCTTTTGCATCCAAGTCTAGTGTCCGGGCATTCAGTGCAGAGAAACTGAGGAATATCAAGACAGTGCTGTCTCATATAGCCAAGGGACGGGCTCTGAGCAAAAGTCATCACCATCACCTGGTACAGGTACTGCAAGACCAAATTTGTTGCCTCTGGTGCTGTGGATGCACACAGACCTAAGTGGAATACAAATCTGCATCACATCTTAAAGAAGCACAGTTAAAGTAAGTAACCATTTCTTCTAAATTGTGGTGATTTTGGTTCTCATGTTCATGGTATTGCCGCGTCTTGAATACTGTATGCAGTTCTGGTTGCCTCTTCTCCAAAAAAAATAAAAATAAAATAAACTAGATAATAGAATTGGAAAGGTGCTGAGAGGAGCAACAGTGATGAGTGGTATGGAACAGCTTTCATACAAAGAGAGAGTCAAAAGCCTGAGAGTTTTCTGTTTAGAAAAGAAATTAGTAAGGGGGAGATGATAGTCTATAAAATCATGAATGGTTTGGTGAAACTGAATAGGAAAGTCTTATTTGCCCCTTCAGATACAGGAACTCCTCGCTTAGTTTTTTCGTTGTTACATTGCAGTTCAATTAGGGAACATGCTTATTTAAAGTTGTGCAGTGCTCCCTTCTAACGTTGTTTTGAAGCTGCCTGCTTTGTCCACTGCTTGCAAGAGGAGCAGCCCATTGCAGCTAGCTGGTGGGTGCTTGGAACCAGAATGGACCGGCAGCCCCCCATCAAGCTCCCCACTCCCCTAAGTTCCCTGTGCAGCAGCTGCCCAGCAGGCTATCAATTGCCAGCAGTTCAGCTGTTCCTCCCCCCCACTGCCATGTGCTGCTCCTGCCCTCTGCCTTGGAGCTGCTCCCCAAGACTCCTGCTTGGTGGGGGGAGGGGGAGGAAAAGGGGGCTGTCAGGGTGTCCCCCTGCTCCTGCACCCTGCTTACCCCATCTTCCATAGAGCGGGGGAGGAGGGGGGGGATAGCTTGCCCTCGCAGCAGCTGTGGCTCAGCTTGCTGATCTAATTAACATCTCTCTCACACAGTGTGTGTGTCTCTGTCTGCTCTCCCTCCTTTCCTGCTGCCTTGTAGAGTATGAAAGTTAACCCTTGAAGGCTCATCCAATTGCTAGTTCATTATTTAGGAGTAACGTATTTTCTGGGAAATATCCCACCTTCTGACTCCTCCACCTCGGCCAAGCTTCACAATCATCATCACCATGTACCGGTATTAAATTGTTTGTTTAAAACTTATATTATGTGTGTGATTATTTTTATATATATAATATAGTCTGCTGGAACCTAACCCCCTCATTATCATTAATTCTTATGGGGAAATTGGATTTGCTTAACTTCGTTTCACTTAGTCGCATTTTAGGAACAGAACTACAACGTTAAGTGAGGAGTTCCTGTACACAAAAACTAGGGGTCACCCGATGAAATTAATATGATTTTAAACAAACAAAAGGAAGTGCTTCTTAACACAATGCACGGTCAATCTGTGGAACTCATTGCCATGGGGAAAATATAACTGGGTTCAAAAAAATAATTAGAAAAGTTCATGGAGGATAGGTCCATCAATGGCTATTAGCCAAGATGGTCAGGGGCGCAACCCCATGTTCCAGATGTCCCTAAACCTCCAACTGCCAGAAGTTGGGACTGGACAAAAGGATGGATCACTCGATAATTGCTGTGTTCTGTTAATCTTCTGTGAAGCATCTGGCACCAGCCACTGTCAGAGACAGGATACTGGGCTGGATGGACCATTCGTCTTTCCAGTATGTTTTTTGTATGTTCTTATACATTTTGTATGTTCTTATATTACCAGTATTCCTGATGCAGTCACAGTATTAGAGGTGTATAGTTAATGTTCATTTGAGACATAAATACTACAACATTTTGAGGCAAAGATTCTGAATTTGGATCTTGTTTTTGCAGTATTAAGAGTAGTAAAAATCAGTGTGTGTGTGTGTGTGTGTGTGTGTGTGTGTGCAGGGCCGGCGACAGAAATTTGGGGGCCCCCTACTCTGATTGTTTGGGGCCCCCCCAGCTCAGCTGGCACCTCCCCCCCCCAGCTGACAGCGGCTGGGGGGTCCCCCAGCACCCTCCCAGCCCAGCCGGCGCTCCCCCCCCCCCCCAGCTGACAGCGGCTGGCGGCAGTGCGGGGTCCTGCGGCGCGAGCCGCCCTTGCTGCTCCCCCCCCCCTCACTTTCTCCCCCAGACTGCGCCGCTGCCGCCAGCTGGGCTCACTGTTCCTGCCGGGGACACGTGCGCTCGTCTGCTCCGGAGGAGAGCCGCGCCGCCTCCCCGCCCCTTCCCCGCTCTCCAGGCCCGGTGACAAGGGGGGATGACTATGGGTACTGCTGTGTACCGGGGCCCCCATAAAGTCCGGGGCCCGGTACAGCTCTACCCGTAGTACCCCCCTGTCGCCGGCCCTGTGTGTGAGATATGCAATGGTGTAGCCATGTTGGTTTACTAGATCAACTTCTGTTGGTGAGAGAGACCAGTTTTTGAGCTACACAGAGCTCTTAGGTCATGTATGATTCGAAAGCTTGTCTCTCTTACCAACAGAAGTTGGTACAGTAAAAGATGCTACCTTCCTACCTTGTCTGTGTGTGTGTGTGTGTGTCTCTCTCTCTCTCTCTCTCTCTCTCTCTCAAAAATAATGAGCCATTTTTATGATGCCACTTTTTCTGACCATAATTGCACTTTTTAAAGTACTGTTTTTATCAAATTATGAAAAAATGTGTTTTGGATGTTTCACCTGCTTCCACCACAAATAGCCTGTTCTGAATAGGGCTGTAGATGGAAAAGGAATACTCAATGCTTAGAGCAAGTAACAGAGTGACATAGCCTGATGCTAGCAGAGGTACCATTTTTTCTCCAAAGCCTCAGAAACAAACAGTATGATAGATAATTAACAATATTAAATATAAATAGTTATGCTCTGATCTCTATTCTTTATACACCCAAAAACTCTTAAAGTTAGCAGTTTTGTTTGCATAAGTAAAGCAGGAACAGAAACGTGCTGCTATTGTTATAATTTAGCTTGGAGTAGCAAATTCTGTTCAATTTTTATTTGTGTTTTGTTTATTAAGATTTTAGGAACACTTGTTGAACTTTGGATGTCATGCACAGTTCATTCATTTAAACTGATACCAGCAAGGATTTCTGATTGTGTTATACATGGTATCTATATTCTGGTTGATATAACAGTTTGATACGAGTGTAGCGAAGGATTTGTAGTTGGTACTATTAAGACTTCTTTTACACAGTTAAAGTTATTAGACTACCCCTTGCTGTGCAATTAATCAACTTGTTTACTATATTGTAACTATTTACTATTGCAGTTTCTCTCATTCATCACTAAAATACTTTCACCTGTGGAATTCAGAGGTGGTCTTTTGTTGCTGGGGTCTCCAGGACTAAGTGCTGCCTAGCCACATGATTTTCTGTCTCCAGCTGCAGGACAAGTTGGCAGTTCAGTTTCTCATGAGTGTTTAATTTTTTTCATTAGTTTTTGTGCAATAACTTTTCATTTCAGCTCCCCCCTCTCTCTCTTCTGAGGTGAGGAATTAGGCCTCTGTTTTCTCTGGAATAGTATCTATGAATGGACTCCTCTCTTCTTCATTGCAGCAGCAGAAAAGCCATACAAGCATCAAGCCAACTCCAAGATGTTTAGGTGGCTTTTCAGAATGCTTAGAGAGCAAGCTAAGACCTGCTGCCAAAAACCATTGACCCTGGCTCTGCCAGGATATGGGCTTGAGAAGGCGAGCTTCTGCTGCCACAAGCTGCTGCTCTGCCAGGTCCTTTGGTTTTGAGTGGAAGAAGTGTGTAGGTCATTGACCCAAGCCTGAAGCCATGACTCAACCATGGGAGGCTCAACAAGGGTCATGAAGATTCCCACAGAGAGACCACCTGAACAAACAATGAGGGGTGCGTCTTGTAAATTCCAGAGACTTCCGGTCCCAAAAAAGCAAAAACAAGTGTCTCTTTCATAAAACTACCAATATGTATTGTTAATGAGTAAACCATGTAAAAATTGTGTTTTAAAGCCATTCTCCTTTGTCTTCTAACCCTTGGGGTGGGAATCTTTGCTGGGGGTTTTCTCCTCAGAGGGGCTCTTTCACAATACTTCTCTGTCAGGCTTACCACCCTGTAGTATGTGCAGGCGGAGAAGCATGTTTCTCCTGTGAAGCCCTGCTTCAGGTTGCAGTCTAATGAGACTTGTGCCTGTCTGGCTTTTAGCCCACAGATCCTCACTGTGCCAGGGAAAGGTGCTCAGTCTGATGAGTGGGCAGGGGTCTCTCTCTCTCCACCCTTCCCACTTTCCATTGGCTAGTTTGTTAAAGCCTCACAAGTGTCACAGATACTGATCAGAAGGGAGGCACGTGAGTATTTAATTTCCGTGACAGCTGCACTATAATGGGAATACAGAGAGGTTAGTGAGAAATCTCCTTCCGTGTTCAAAATGACCCCTGCTTTACTTAGTAAAGCTCTGAGTGATACTAAGTCAGTCTGGGTAACAAAGTCCTGTGGCACCTTAAAGACTAACTATAAAGTTTTGAAGCATGAGCTTTCGTGGGCTAATACCCACTTCGTCGGATGCAGGCAGTCAGAGCTAGCCAGCCTGGGAGATCAGGCAGGCATCCTTTCAGGTGCTTGGGGATGTGTAGCAGGCTATTCCCACAATCAGGGTATCTGACTAGTTGACAGGTTCCCACACCAGGATGTATAGTGTGCTCCCTTTCTCCATACACAGCCAAGAGAAGTGCCACAAACACACCATCCAAAAAAAAAAAAAGTTAAACATAAAAAATGTTCATAAGTTCTGTGAAACTGAGATGGTTGCAGCAGGATTCCCACCAATGAAGACAGTTCCATTCTGAAGATGAGACTTTTGTCCAGAAGACCACAGGGAGAACAAAAGTGAAGACAACTCCACAGCAATACTGCCTCAGCTATAACCATTCAGATAAAGATTTGGAATGAGGGGCCCTTGGTTCTATTCTGGTGTGACAAGAGAAATGGTTCTTAATTCAGTAGCTACAAGGAAGTCACGTTAGCAATAGGGACATCCTAAACAGATATCTTGGGCATGCAAATTTGCAAATGAGGAACTGTTCAGGGAAACAGAAAAATCAGTGGAGTAACTGAGATAGCAGAGAGGCCTCTACCCTCATTATCAAAGGCAGCATAGTCAACACCAAGAGTATTCAAGAAGAGACTGTTCCCCAATCAGAGTTAAAATTCTGGAGAAGAAGCTCCCAAGAAAATCTATATATATTTCCTTCCCAATCTAGCAAAATTCTCCCCATGACAAAGACAAAAGGAGCATTTGTATATGAGAGCTCATAATTCTTGTACAAAACTCTTCCTTTTGATTTACCATCTGCACCCACAGTCCTAAGAAATGGCTGTTAATCACAGCAAGACTCATATCACAAGTTATGAATTATATCTGTTCCTGGACAATATGCCAAACAACGCCATCTCCAAAGTTACGGGCCCTCTCATAACTTGCTGGCTGCAATACAATATCTGAAAGATGTATTTCTAAAATCTCTGAGTACATATCCTTTTAGTTCACTTCACGAGCCCTATCGGTGGCACATCTAAACAAACACACGTAAACTTGGCCACACAGATTCAGATCCAGTGGTACATTGAGTCCAGTATCCTATCTGATAGTCGCCAATACCTGTTACTTCAGAAGAAAACTCAAGAAACCACATAGCAGGTAGATAGGTGACGATCATAGGAGAATGTGCCTCCTGCTTCCCGTTAGAGGTTTATGATTGAAGCATGACTGTTTACTTCCTGGTTTTGGAATGGCTATACCCAGAGGTCAAACTTCTTTTTGGAAATGGAAATCGAGTCCTGGGCTTAGAAGAATCTGCTGATTCTAAGGCCGTTCACACAAAGGATATAGAAAAGAGGGAAAAGTGAGACCCAACATCATCCTCCGAGTCCCTTGTTGGCCCAGAATGTACTTCAGACTTGATAGACAGCCATAGAACCTCATTCCATCTGAAGAAAGCACCAGACTTCTTGAAGCAGGGTTGTCTTCTTCATCCAGATCAGGATAAGCTACAATTAAAAGTCTGGACATCAGAAGAGAGGTGTGTAGTTCAGCAGGGTTTCTCTATTAGCCTCATCGATCAGTCCTTTTTTAATATTCAAACAGAACTGAATCAGTAAATTCCTTTCATTAGCACGGTCAATATTATTTCTGGTGTAAGGAGGAAATCGTAAGCTCTCTGGGACACAGACTGCCTATTTATTTTAATAGTAGCCTGCACGATAGGGTCCTGACCTCCTAGATGCTACTGCAATACAAATAGTAATAATAACTAGTGATCTGCGCAACACTAGAATTTTTACAGAATGTTTGCTTGGAATACTACAGTCAAGCACCTTACAAGAGATGGTAACAGCCTATAGCACCAGACTTTCCATCTGAATATCATAAAGCTTCAGGATTATTCAGAATGACAGATTAGTCTGTTGCAGGTATTACTCTGAAAGACAGGGTATAGAATTGGTTTCTGTATCCATACAAGAACCACATTACTATTGCTATGTATAAAATGTTGTTCTTATACCCCAGAAACCTTTCTGTTCTATGTAAATTCTTTCCACAATCCCAGGGAAATAGTTCTCCCATTATTTTGTTCCAATCACTATCACCCCTTTGGAACATTGTGGTATAAATTGGCTTTCCTAGCCCTGTAAAAATATATCTCAAGCATATTGAGTGCCTACATCAACACATCTCATTCCATCCAAAATGCCGGGGCATTTAGGGCCTCAACATTGCTGCAGGTAATATGTTAAAATCCTGCCCCACTTGGCATGCCGCATATTTGGGAAACTATTCACAAAGAGAGAATCAAGTCTCCCTCTACAAGATCCTTGGTGGTATGTGGCAAAAGTTTGAGCTTCAAGGGAGATTGCAAAGAAGGTAAGAAGGTGTTCTTAGATGCACTCCAAAGTAATGTTTAATTACAAAGCTCTGGCTTTGTTGAGTGAACTTCTTTGCCTGTTATTCTAGTATAATAATAAAAATAATAGACTCTCTTCATCCTCTCCCCTACTAATGCGATTCATTGCTTGCTATTTCCCAGTTGTGATATACGAGGAGGGAAAGCTGTGCAGCAGAATGACAAATTTCTTACCTAGTAATTTTCTTTCTGTTGCCAACTTCTCTCCTCATTTGGCCCAACCTGGTAGTTGGTAAATAACCAGAATACAATTTTTTACAATTTATTTTTTTTCTAAAGGGAGACTTGGACATGTATATAAATAACCTTGATAATTATGATGCTAAATTATCTTAATGCTAGTAATCTGTTGAGGAATTTCTGCAGCTTTGGAAAAACTCTTCTGGTGGTCTGAGCTGAAAACTGGTCTTAGTTCTGGAGTCTCCAGCAACGTCAGTGGACCACTACCAAATTCTACAAGCGGCAGGCTTTACCCATTAGTAATGAATGAGGAGAGAAACTGAGAAGATTGTCAGGTAGTGTACTTTTCAGTATGTTGGGCTAGCATGACTGATTAGTTGAGTGCAAAGAAGTGTGGCCTAATAGATTCACAACTGCTATGTAATCTCTAGCAATTTTCTGGATCTCCCATCCTCCTCCACCCCCATTTTGCCTCACTTAATTAAGATGGCCTTTAAGTAGTTCAAATATATGTGGGCCAGCTTCTGATTGGTCATCACACATACTGTTGGCAATTGCCAGGTGCCAATCCATACTTTGCAGAGACACGATAAAGTGCAGTTTTGCTGCCTCTATTTTTATTCCATCTCCTATTTTCAGAACTAAGAGAAGCTCCATGCTCTCCATAAGGGTGTGTGTATCTACCCCATTACTATATATAGGTACCATATATGCCAGAAACTTCATATGCATGGATAATCTGTGCTACTAGTAAGAATAAACTGCACAGAGTGGGAAGTGGACCTGTGCTTCGATTTTTACAGTTAAGTGTTTTGGTCGTCCAGTTTCACAGATAATTTTTGTCCTCCTTTTACGTCTAATCAGTGAAACATTTGATCAAATAGGCGGGTTTTTCAAGTGCTGGTCTGTGTGTATTCCACTGTGTACTCCATGTGCCTGAGAAGAGAGAATTCTAGCAAGTAGTGTCCATTGGTCTGCTCCTGCACAGTTTATCTCCTAGTCCTCCATACCTAGAGTATAAGAGGTGGTGCACACCGATGTCTCTCCCATTCCTTCTTGCTACATATTACCTGAGTTAGAATCTTCTGGTGTCCAAAACTGATTCTCTTCAATGTTCTTTCCTGTAAATATTTAAAAGTTACTGTTAGTAGTTTTTGTAATTAGATAAGTAATTAGTTAGAATCTTCACCATAAGGGATCCCCCAGACTCTCACAGAAGCTCTTAGATTATGCCCAGGCTCCTGGGTTTTAAGGATTGCACCTCTTATCCCCACTCCTTTTCAGTCAGCAACAATCACCAGTGCTTCCTGTACTGCTTTGGAGAACCTCATATCTCATAGAATCCTAGGACTGGAAAGGGACCTCAAGAGGTCACCTAGTTCAGTCCCCTGCACTCCAATGTTGGAAATTCCACAACCTCCCTTGAAAGCGTATTCCAGAACTTAGCCACACTTACAGTTAGAAAAAATGTCACAACAGCTAAACTAAATTTGCCATACTGCGGATTAAGCCTATCTTCAGTGGAGATGGAGAACAGTTGACACCATCCTCTTTATAAAAAGAACAGGAGTACTTGTGGAACTTTAGAGACTAACAAATTTATTTCAGCGTAAGCTTTCTTAGGCTACAGTCCACGTGTGTGTGTGTGTGTGTGTGTGTGTGTGTGTGTGTGTGTGTGTGTGTGTGTGTGTGTGTGTGTGTGTGGTATAAATATATAAAGGTAGAAGTTGCAAACCAATTCTAAGAGGCTATTTAATTTAGATGGGCTATTATCAGCAGGAGAAAAAAAAACTTTTGTAGTGATAATCAAGATGGTCCATATTAGATAGTTGACAAGAAAGTGTGAGGATACTTAACCTGGGAAAATGGATTCAATTAGTGTAACAACCCACCATTCCCAGTCTCCCTTTAACACTATTTTGATAGTGTCCAATTTGCAAATTAGTTCCAGTTCAGCAGCTTCTCGTTGGAGTCTGTTTTTCAAGTTTTTCTGTTTTAAAATTGTTAACGTCTTTGAGGACTATATCAGGTCTCTCCTCAGTCGTCTTTTCTCTAAACATGCCCAGTTTATTTTATAGTTTTCCTCATAGGTTTTGTAAACATTTTATCAGTTTTGTTGCTGTCTCTGGATTCTCTAGTGTATCCACATCTTTCCTAAAGTGTGGTCACCCCAAAATTGGGCACAGTACTCCAGCTGAGACTTCACCAGTGCCAAGTAGAGTGGGACAATTGTCTCATGTCTTACATATGACACTTCAGCTAATGAGCCAGAATATTAGCTTTTATTTTTTTTATACTGTATCACATTGGTGACTCTCATTCAATTTGTGATGTGTAAATTTTTCCTTCCCAACTATAATACTTATCTTTATTGAATTTCCTCTTGTTGATTTCTGACCAATTTTCCAATCTGTCAGGGTTGTTTTGAATTTTAATTCTGTCCTCAAAAGTAATTGCAACTGCTCCCAGCCGGCTGTCATCTGCAAATTTTATAAGTATACTCCCCACTTCCTTCTCCATGTCATTAATGAAAATATTGAAGAGTATTAGATCCAGAGCTACAGAAAGTTTCTTTCACGTTAGTAAATGTTTCTTCAGTGTTTGTTTTTTTTTAAAGCCGTGAAACAATCATTGAGAGTTCTTATCCTTCCACCTCTAAAAGTTTTACTTTATCATGGTGTTCTGGGATACTATTGCATAGAATGCAATCCGATGCAGTGGGCTATAGCCCATGAAAGCTTATGCTGAAATAAATTGGTTAGTCTCTAAGGTGCTACAAGTATTCCTCACTTTCTTTACAGATACAGACTAACATGACTGCTATTCTTGAACCTGGGATAATATTGTCCTCCCAACTATTTATAGCTGAATAATGCAGAACACACCTTAAAATAAATATTTGTTACATCATTCAATAGGTACAGTTGACCTAACATAAGTCAACTTATCTTTGTAGTGTAGACATAGCCTTAGTGGAAAGACCAACAAGAGATAAGTTAATGGAAACTTCTAAATGTGTCTTGTGCATAGAATTGAATATTGTTCGTATATTATATATATTTCTTCTTGTTGATTTCATTGCATGATTTTTGTCTGTAAACCAAAAACCTTTTATATTGGGGAAATATCCCATTGTTCAATTACTGTGTACAAAGGAAAACATAATTTTTGAAATCTGTTAGGTCAAGTGGTTTTCACTGCAGTTTGCTTCTAATAGAAATCTCCAGTCTCACTGTAGGACTTTTACATTTTTTTTATGCTACACCAGACCCTCGCTATAGCTCGCGTCGCTATAGTGCGGGTTCACGTACAGCACAGTCGTTGCCATGGATCCTAAATTTAAATATTTAAATTGGGATCCATGGCAACGCGTCCTCCATATTAACATGGTCTCCACGTTAGAGTGGGACCATGCATGTATCCTGAACCCCGGGCTATAGTGAGAGTCCGGTGTATTAACAGTGGTTTCAAGTGGTAATCAATAATTGGCACTTGGCTCTATTCTTTTAACTTGAAAGGGGACTGACTTATGAATTTTCCAAATGATTTTGGAAACTTTTGGGTCTACAGTATTTCAAGAACTATTTTTTGGTTAACTGTTCTATTTTCCATTTTAAAAAAGCAGTAATTCAAAGGGGATGTTTGTGTACGCGCTAATGGAAAAAAGAGAAAGTACACAGCTCTTGTCCTTATTTCCCAGCAATCTCTCCCAGCAAAATTAGAACAAGTTTCTTAGGCTATGCAGAATACTTTTGGAACATAGTCACTGCAAACAAAGGAGCTATGCCAGAGTTGAAGCTGAAGGAGAAACCTGTTTTACATTTTATATAGTTGTTCATTCCTCTGAAATTCAGGCTTCCAGAAGCTGCCAAGTAGTACTAAGTTTACAGAGCCTCAGCATTTAAAACTGAAGAGTCTGATATAATGGATTCACCATTTTAAGTACAGTTCACTCCTGAATAGTGAGAAGATTCAGCTACTTTATTCACAAACTACTGTAAATGAGTATGTATCTTGTTATGGAAAATTCACAGAGAATGCAGAAGCATGCTGCCCATCATGTGATCTCCAGTACCTAAGAAGTGTCCTGAAGTTAAACTGATTGTATAGATGGTCTGGAATTCTTGTATGGAATTGAATTCTATTCAGTTACCAGTGATTCTAATGCGTTAGTGGTAGTCAGGTTGATCCCAATTTGAAGAGTCATACCATAGTTATGTTGGGAATTCATTTATTTTTTCCTATAAACTTGAATAATATTGTTTGCACTGTAAATATGGGACCGTTTGAGTTCAAAATTCTTCTGTAGAGCTGTTTTGGAATCAAGACCTTGCTGATCCATCCATCTTTGGACAGAGCTGACCCCAATGGAAACTTACATTTATTTGCTTATCTGTGTTAACAGAAATCAATTTCACATACAATTGTCTAAAGCTCTTGTGTCTAAAGATCATATCTTCATGGCAAATGCAAAATGTCACAAAAATTTTAGTTGTGTTCTGGGTTGGTTGTTTTTTTTTAGTAGGTATCTCTTTACTGGATAGAAGGTACTATGTTGTGTTCAGTTATAGTAAGCCATTTTTATTTAGATTAGAAATTGAGTTATAAGCAGGAAATAAATAAATATTTTAATGGGGTGCTATAACACTTTTTCTCTTTTTCTTATAGAAAATTGAAAATGGAAGATTTGCAAAACTCAGATATATTACACATGCCATGGTCAATAATACAGATTTGTTAATGATAACAAAAAGGTAATGCTTTTCTCTTTTGAATAGTAAATACTTTAAAATGTACCACCAAAATGTTGGAGTGATAATTTTATTTTATATAAACAATTTTTTTATCATTTTCTTAAGTATGTGCTTACACATGTGGCTATATGGAGATATACATTGTGCATATATGTTCACACGTGGATTTATGGAAATTTTGTGTGTGTATTAAAAACTGAAGGGAAAAATGCATCTGGCATCCTATTATCTATGACTCTTTCATTGCCCGTTTGGCAAATATATTATTCCTGTGCCTCACGTGTAGCTTCTATAATCCAAGGGTGACTAACCTGCTTTCATGTTTTATGTAACTGAGCTGGATAAATTTAATATTTAGACAGGATTAAGTCAATGGGATTCTATATGGACTCAGGGATCCACCTATGGAAAGCACATTTCGGGACTGGAATCTAAGTAAAGATACTCAGTAATAAAGGAATGGAATTTCCTCTAAAACTCAAACATATTTAGTAGTGGCACATAAATCATTTAAGTTTTTCTGTCTGTTTTTCCTCTGAGAATATCAAGTTAGAAATAGAATTGCTGCTTTGGCATAAAAGAAAATGCTGATAGATGCTACTGAAAATAAGTACAGGAACCTGCAGAATTTAGGAGTTGTCTATACTGGGACATCCAGGAAAATTAATCTGAATTACCTAAAGGTATGAATTTGCAGTGCATTAGTTAAACCACATTAAACCCATATGTGGATGCTACTATTCAGAATTAAAGTAGCCTTAATTTGTTTTACCTTAATTCACCTCCAAAGGAAATTATGCTAAACCGAATTAAGGTCATTTTCATTTTGAATAACAGCATCTAGAAAGGGGCTTAATGTAATTTAACTAATGAACTTTAAAAGTTAATTTGGATTAATTTTACTGAGTGTCCCTGTGTGTCTTCTCAAAAGTTGTGCTATGTGGTTGTTGCATGTAGCTTGTGAAAAACTATCTGAAATAATAAGGCAACCTAACATTTAGTTCCTAATTTCTTTGGTGTGGGGAGGGGAAGTATTTCATACCCTATTTTATTTTCTGCTTTCATTTTTGAACTGTTTGTTATATTTTACTCTTTCTAGTGGTATTTTGTTTGTGACAAAAGGAACATTTGGACAGCTGACATGCGAGTGGCAGTACACTTATGATGAGTTTACCAAAGAGCCATTCATTGTTGATGGAAGAAGATTACGCATTGAAGCCAAGGTAGTAGAATAAAATGTGAAAGTTCACTTTTTTTTTTTCTTTCTGAAGTAACCTTTTGACACATTTACAGGAGGCAGCTCAGACTTGTCTGTGAGGGCTTACTTGAGCATATCCAAAACTAACTTGCCTCTAACAAGTGGATCAGAATGGCAACTCAACTTTCCCAATTTAATTTTTCAATTCCCGGTTTTTAAAGTCAATTTTGGGTGATAGCAAGGGGAATTTCCTTCTCTCCATTCACCTTTTTTTCACCTTCCACCCAGACACTTTTAGTCTCTGGAGAAAATGTTTATTAAAATAAATAAACAAACATTTTCCCAAGTAGGATTGTACCCTAAACAGATAACCTGCAGATCTCTTTTTCTGTATTGCTGCCCTAGCTCTCAGTACAGTAGGACCAGCCATATCTGCCAAGATATCCTCTCAAGAATTACAGAAAAAGAGCTCTGCAATAATTGCTTTCAGCTCTGCAGAGCCTCTGCCAGCCACAATAAAGAGGCTTAGGATGTGTCTACGCTGCGATATAAACTCAGGATTAGTGACATTCAAGGCAGCTGACTAGGGTGACCAGACAGCAAATATGAAAAACCGGGACAGGGGGTGGGAGATAGTAGGAGCCTATGTAATAAAAAGACCCACAAATCAGGACTGTCCCTATAAAATCAGGACATCCGGTCACCCTACTTTTGGTGGATACCCAGGGCCCGAGTCAGAGGTGGGTGGGAGGCTGTATCTATGCTGTAAAGCAAACGGCTCAAACCAAGGATCCTGGCTTGACTCTGGCTCAAACCTCTACCAATGCAGGATTCCAGAACCTGAGGTCCAAATCTCAGAGATTTGTGTGTATATGGAATGGGGGATTGGGCTCAAGCCTGAATGTAATGTTGGTCTTATACTGCAGTATAGACTTACTCTTAGAGTCTTGGCAGCTTTTTGGGGGTCCTACATCCCTTACTTTGACACTCTAATACTCCTCGAAACACTGTAGTAATACCTGCCCATCTGACAGTAAGGGTCATGAAGTGTAATGTCCTCTCCATGGACTGTGCTCCTAAAGAGAGCAGCAACCAGGAAGAGGGATTGATCCTAAAATGGAATTCACTATGAAAGTGAGTCTGTACATGAGAGAACTGTCAAGAAACCGTTACATTTAGCTCCAGTATGCATAGGTTCTCACATAGTTTACTTCAGACCATTATTACACAGAAAATTTAGCACATCCCATTTTGCTTTTATTAACCTGCCTTTTCCAGGTAGATTTATTTTATAGATATAAATGTTTAAAGGGATCTACAGTGTACTAAACAGAGTGATATTAGTAAAGTAAGATTTTTGATTAATAATTGATGTATTTTGTACACTGCACTTTGAAGATCACTTTTGTAGAGCAAATCAGAGTATAAAAGCATTATATATTTAACTTTAGAAAAACTGAGGTAATGTCTTAACTTAAAATTGTTTGTTTTTTTTGTAGGAACGAGTTAAGTCTGTATTTCATGCCAAAGAGTTTGGAAAAATAATTAATTTTAGGACTCAAGAAGACGCCAAGGTAAATACAAGCAACTGCCATTTAAATTCTAGTAATACAATACTATACTTCTGTTAAAAAATCTGACTTTATAGGAGCATTGATATGGTAAGGAAGAAATATTCCATACTGAGTATTTATTGAAGGGAACTACCCTGAGGACTGCAGGTACAGCTTCTCCGTTTTCTCAGGGCTGATGATTAAATAAGTACTGTTGTTCGTTTTGGAAAGTAAACTTATGTTGTGAAAAGTAAGTTGGCTTTCCACTTATAAATACATCCTAAAAAGAATACAGGAACTCCTCGCTTAATGTTGTAGTTATGTTTCTTAAAAAAGGTGACTTTAAGCAAAATGATGTTAAGCGAATCCAATTTCTCCATAAGAATTAATGTAAATGGGGAACTAGCTTTTGGCTGAGCCCTCAACGGTTAACATGTCGTTAATGCAGCCTCACATTCTAAAAGGCAGCATGGAAGATAGACACACACCGTGTGTGAGAGAGAGCTGTGCATTGCCCCTTAAGTATGCTAACCCCACTCTTAAGTACATTGTCTTTTTAAGTGGATCAGGAAGTTAGGACAGCAGCTGCTGCCCCAAGCTCTCTCAGTCCGTGT
The DNA here is from genome assembly GCA_032164245.1 of Sternotherus odoratus. Taxonomy (NCBI): domain Eukaryota; kingdom Metazoa; phylum Chordata; order Testudines; family Kinosternidae; genus Sternotherus; species Sternotherus odoratus. Next base: position 31,742,422 of record JAVMKO010000007.1, read on the forward strand.
CACCACTCTACTCTATATGGAGGGTGCAGGAGCGGGGGCAGTGAGACACCCTGACATTAGTCCCTCCCTTCAATTCCCTCCCCTACTCCCCACCCCCAGCAAGCAGGAGGATTCCGGGAGCAGCTCCAAGGCAGAAGGCAGGAGCAGCACATGGCAGTGGCGGGAGGGACATCTGAACTGCCGGCAATTGATAACCTGCTGGGCGGCTGCCACACAGGGAACTTAGGGGAGCAGGGAACTGATGTGGGGGTGTCGGTCCATCCTAGTTCGAAGCACCCACCAGCTAGCTGCAACGGGCTACTCTTCCTGCAAGCAGTGGACAAAGCAGGCTGCTGCCAAACAACTTTATAAGGGAGCATTGCACAACTTTAAATGAGCATGTTCCCTAATTGATCAGCAACTTAACATCGAAACAGTGTTAACTGGGAAGATTTTAAGTGAGGTATTCCTGTATTTAGCATTCGTATAACACATATCATCAAAGTCTTTTACAAATATTAATTTATCAATTGTGGCAATATTCCTCCCATTTATTTAAGCATAAGCTTTCATAGGCTTAAATACATTTGTTAGTCTCTAAGATGCCACAATTACAGTGGAGCTCCAGTATAAAGCGCCCCAATATAACGCGAATCCAGATAGAGCACGATCATACCTCTGCTCCCAAGTAAACTCACCCCATGTCCTGGCACTTGGCAGTGGTAGCGGCTTCTATCCCCTGCTGGGCCCCCCGTGCCTGCAGTCCCAGAGTTCTCTGTCCCTGGCAGGTGCGGGGCCACGGCTTCTCTCCACGCTGGCCAGCAGGGGAGAAAAGCCGTGGCCCCAGTCCTGCTGGGGACAGAAAAAACTGGCACCTGAAGCCCCTGAGTTCTCTGTCCAGAGAACCCAGAAACTTTTTTTAAAAATTCTGTGGAACCCTGGTTTTAACACAATGGGATTTTTTGGATCCAACTATCGTGTTATAGTGGGGCTCCACTGTACTCCTGTTCCTTTTTATGGATACAAACTAACATGGCTGCTATTCTGAAACCATTCCCCCAGTTATAATTGATATTCTGAAATGTGGAATTTTCTTAAATAATTGAAGTCTTAGTGGGCAGTGGTAGAAAATTTATAGTTGCATTTTTAAAATTTATTATGCAGTGAATTACAGTATTTCAGAACACACAATAAAAAGCTCCTCTACACATTGTTAAACAAAATTTCTCAGTTGTTTTTACACTAAACTTTTTTGGGGAACGCCTTTGTAATGAAGTTGCTTTATTTGGTCAGATTCCAGTAGTTCTACATGACCACTAAATAAACAGAAACCAACAATAAACTAGTTATTGTGCATTTTTTAAAACTAAATAAGTCTAATGCAAAATATCTCCTTATTTAGGTTCAGGTTAGACTTATTTTCTGTAAGACTATTGATTTGACTGTGAGTGGTAAGCAACGAGTAATATAGTAGAGCCAGTTAAAATACTGAGTTTCAGTGTATTCGTCTGATAGAAACCAAATGCAGTGTAGCTTTGGTGAAAAGTGAAAATGAGACTGGAGGATGCATTCCTGTCCCCAAAGGGCATTTATTTTCATCACAGAACCATTCTACTAGTTTGGTTTAAATAGCAATATTTGTTCAAGATACACGTGGAACAGAAGGTTTGAAATACAGTAAAACCTCGATTTAACGGACCTCGATTTAACGGACTTTGGATGCAAGGGACAAAATTTCTGAGCAAGTCTGTTGCATCCCAAATCCATTTCTTGCGGGCTGGCTGCCGGCTCCCGGCTGCCGCCCGGGTCCAGGCAGCGGGCGGGCTGGCTGATGGCTCCCAGCTGCCGCCCGGCTCCCAGCAGCGGGCGGGCTGCTGCGGCGGGCGGGCTGCTGCGGCGGGCGGGCTGCTGCGGCGGGCGGGCTGCTGCTCCGACAGCTCGTTTTTTGGGTTTTTTTTATTAAATAACGGACTTTTTGATTTAACGGACACCCCCTTGCCCAAATTAGTCTGTTAAATGGAGGTTTTACTGTACTGGTAAGTTGCCAAATCCATGTGGAGGAAACTTGCACAACTTCTCTATCTGGTTTTGGTCTGTGAGATTCATTCCTATTTTCCTGACCCGCAGATTCATCTTTTAGTGCCTTTGTGTATTCACTCTCGGGAGATAGGGTGCTCCTAGTGTCCAGCTGTAATACTACCTTAAAACGTCATGTTCATTGAGGGCATGAGTGATCTCACAGGACTGAGTTTGTTGTCGTCACTATATGTGTGTGCCTTAATTCTCTCACTCCCACCACAGACAGTGAACGGAACTCACTTTCATATCCCTAGGCTAGGTCTTCTCTCAGTCTAGCGTATTATTTTTCTTGTAGTTATATTTTTTTCACCAGAAAATGTTGATTTATTGAAAACAAAATGTAGAGAGGATTTCAACAGATCTCTCCATTTTTGGAAACAAGTTTGTCAACAGAACATTCCAATTTGACATTTTTATAACAAATTCTCATTTTTTTATTCAAAAGGACTAAATTTTAAAATTTTTAGTGTGCACTGAAAATTTACAAAATCTAAATGAAACATTTCAAAATTATTGAAACATTTTAGTCTGATCTGAATTTTTTTAAATTATTGGCTTATGAGAATTTGAGGTTGTGACTTTTCATACTGTTTTGGGATGGGGGAAAAATGTGACATCTCAATTTTGCAGGACGGAAAAACTACCTGACTCTAGATATGAACATTCAATATCAAGATGCTCACTCTAGGTGATATTATTCCTCCCTGGTCACTTTTAGAGGAACAAACTTACTAATAACCCTAGGGTGGCCTCCTCAGCACTGGTATCCAGATCTCCTATAGCTGCCTTTGTTTCCAGACCGGCTGTCTCAAAAGTAAGGGAAGATTCTTCGCCCCAACTCAGAGACACACTACCTTGCAGTGTGAAGAACAACTTGCTGTCTGATGTGTTGCATCTTACTTGGGAAACCAGTATCATCTGGTGTAAAGACCCACTTCATGAAAGCCACCACGCCATCAGTCCCTTAGGCAAGTGCTCCTAAGATAGATATATAAAGCAGAAGCTTGGAGGTCAGTGCAGACTTATACCAGACACTACTCACTAGATTTAGTATCACAGTCTGATGCCCAGTTTGGGACATGAGGCGGTGCCATGATTTATATTTATCTTAGAAATCCTTGCTTACTATCCTCCAGGTGAGGCGCTGCTTGTAAACTCCCACAAGTGGGAATACACAGAATCTCTTTAAGAAAGAGAAGTTACTTACCAGTAACTGTTCTTCTTTGGGACTTGCTTTTGTGTGTTCATGTTATCCCCCTCCCCCTTCTCCACCACTACTTCTGCCTTAGAGTTCTATATAACATCAGGACTCTGTGGTTAGGGAGAAGGCACCAAGGTGTGTGTGTGTGTGTGTGTGTGTGTGTGTGTGTGTGTGTGTGTGTGTGTGTGTGTGTGTGTGTGTGTGAAGAAACGTAGGCGGGTATGTGTGTGCACATTCCCCTATATACAGTATGAGAGAGACATCACTTCCACACAAGATTTCTTGTGTCTCTCCCCAGTAGACACTGCAGCTCTGTGCTGTGGCATCAGATTCCACAAGTGTGAATGCAGAGAGGTAGTTCCCAAAGAAGAACAGTTACTGCTAAATAACCTCTCTCACACACTGTTAAATTAACCAGAATTTTGTTTGTTCATTTCCTTTCTAATATCCTCCATTGGAGCTATTTCTCAATACTTGCCATACTAAAATTAAGTAAAACAGGCTACATCTTCCTAGCCCATCAATCTGACCATATCACCTATTGACTGTTTGTTTCTTTCTTCCAAGAGATTTTCATCTCCTTTTTTGCATACTCATCATGATACAGAGAATGCCTTTCCCATTCTGATCTGCCATGCCAATATCCTCTTATTTAAATCCCTTCTGAAAACTAATTCCTCTGCAGTGTGTTCATTGACCCACTAAGAATCAGAGGGGTAGCCATGTTAATCTGGATCTGCAGAAGTGACAGAGTCCTGTGGCACCTTAAAGACAACCAAAAGCGTAAGCTTTTGTGGGCTAATACCCACTTCGTCGGATGCATGCAGTGGAAGTATGCAGAAGCAGGTATAAATAAGTAGGCAAGAACCAGGTGAGTTAACAAGGTTAGTTCAATCAGGGAGGATGAGGTCCTCTTCTAGCAGCTGATATGGCACCAACAATATGTTTGTGCCTAAACTGACTAATAATATGATCATATTGCAGCAAGACTCAGTTTTGCTGGTTCCACCCTCTGCCAACTCTTTGTCATCCACATTCTTTTTGTCACCTCTAAAATTGAATTATAATTGTTTGGTGGCAGGGACCATGTCATTCTCTTTTTTGTGACTTGCCTAGAATGTTTGGAAAATATAAATGAATAGTAATGTCTTTCCAGGATATGTGCAACACAGTGATCATTATTATTTTCTAAAATATTATTGTTCTTATATGGCACCCAGTCGCAGAAGCCAAAAATGACTGTCCAGGTAAAAACCAGACAGGTGGCAACCCTAACTGCAGATTAAGAAATTGGAATCATGACCTATCTAGATGTCTTAGCAGTAGTCCCATAGGTTGTCATGTGGGAGATTGGAATTTGAACGTCAAAAGACAGGATTAAGATAGGAAAAACAGAGAAAGCTTGCATCCGACGAAGTGGGTATTAGCCCACGAAAGCTTATGCTTCAAAACTTTATAGTTAGTCTTTAAGGTACCACAGGACTTTACGAGTGTAGATTATGAACTTTGCATAATTTTAAGATTTGATTAGGACCAGGTATTAAGTGGTGACATGACTGGCCATCCTAGCAAAATTTTCTACTGCACAGCACACATTTTACTAAAGGAACTCTTTTTTTTTTTTTCTCTCTCTCTCTTAACTCCCACAGTGGATCCTTTCTAAACTGGAAGAAGTGAGAGAGAGTCATTCAAAGTTGTAATCACTGGAGAAGCTCCAAGAGACAAAGAATATGAAATGCACAGTTCTGGCTACTGCATTTTAATTGCTGTTTAACATGTGAAACTGTTTGATTATCAGCAACAACAACAAATAAGGAGAGTTTGTAATACCTTCATTCTGCCTGCATAATATATAATCATAATCAGATTTTAATTGAGTAATCAGTCAGGTAAAATAGTCTGGTGATTAAAAAAAAATTTCTAATAACTTTTTGCTTGCTGGGTTTTTACTTATGAAATTAGACACCTAAATCTAGATACCTGATTCCTTACAAATAGAGTATAAACTTGCAGTTGTCTTGTCTGATTCTTTCATGTCTGCTACAGTAACTGAGCTCGAGAATAATCTCTGTGATTTTTAGATGGAGCACATCTTGAGGTAGTGATCAGGTACTCAAACTCTAGTTCTTCCATCAGTTTTCACATAGATGTCAGCCACTATGTTATATTGAAATTCAAATGAACTCATCATGGGTCAGGCAGACTTACTTCTACAGCTTGAAGAAAATTCAGAATGACTGCTGACCAGAAATGTCTAACTCAGATATTTAATCATAGAGGGGCTTTTTATTGATAAATATCATGAAATTATTTTCTTTACTTTTTTTATCGTGAACAGTTTGTTTACATAAACTTAAAATATAGTAATATCACTCTTAGTGTAAACTCTTTTATATGCTACTTAGATTTAGCAAAACTTCAGATCTTCATGACACACACGTTGGTATTCATGAAAAAAGAACTGATCAGTTTACCAAAGGCCGTGATAATAATCTAGGGCGAGGAGAAACAGATAAATCTTTGGAATAATGCTGAGAGTAGTTGGACCTTATTTTAACTATCTGAGTGGAGTTGGAATACTTGCATAATGAAGGTTTTAAGAGTACTGTTTAATGCAAGAGTATTCCTAGGGTTACATAGTATTGCATGCAAAGCAAACTAATAACTTCTAGAAGACTGCTGAACTAATCACATTTTATATAAAAATCATGTTCATATTAAAATAATTTAACAAAAGTAATATTGACTTAATTCACAGCTGCCTTTACTCACCTATGAAATGATTTTTTTAAAAAAGTTTAATATCCAGTTGGAATAAATGTATGTAGCAGCTGGACTTCAGTAAAGAAAAGCCTGCTGTGATGTCATATTGGTTGTTTTTTTTTGCCATTTGCTGTTATGATGTGTGGATAGTAATATATGAGGATGACTTGAAAAATAAAATCCATAGATTTGTGGACAGAAAAGGTGAAGGGGAACTGCATAGTGGTATATTGTCTACTCCAGACATGTAGTATCTGCTGCCAAGATGTTATTTCCAAACCACTGTTTGGAATGTGCATAGTTAGGGAATTTAATCCTCCTGAAATTGCTGGTGCTGTTTGAGCTATCCAAAATGTTGCTTTGTTGTAAAAGCTAAAGTAAATGGCTTGCCAAGCTACAATACATTTCATTTATACTTTCCTGCTGTGTTGTTTAACCTTTCAGCCAAAAAATATTGTAATATTATTGTAATTTCCCCAAGAACATTTTATTCTTTGCTATATTGAATGTAAATTGAATCAAAAGAATATAAACAAGTTCCAAACTATGACAATGATTGTGTGTTACTCCTCTCATGTATATCCTTTGTAGTACGGAAAACATGAAACATGCACCAAGATTATTTATTCAAGTTACATTCACACCAAAATAATAGTGAATATATTGCCTTGTTTGATTGTTGGTAATGTCTTTAGCTGAATACCAGATAATAAAAACTTTCTCAATCTCTGCTTTTTACCCTACTACTTCTAAACTTATACAATACCACTGGATCAAGAGCTTTATCATGATCCTCTCTCAAATACCATTTTATTCTTTCTTGCTATATTTGCTACAAATCCGCTCCTCGAATTTCTGCTTTTGGCCTCTCTCACAACTCATGCCTTCTTTGTAATACTCATTTGCATAGCCTTTTTATTCTCTTATTTTTGAAATCATTCCTCTCTGTTTGAAGCTTTCTTTTGTTTGATGGGTTTGATTATCACCCAGCTTCTATTTTACTGATATACTCTGCCAATAAAATAATTTTGTTCAAATCCTGTATTCATCCTGATCACCTAATAAGTCCCTAGAGTACTTCAAAATTTTCTCTATTTCAAATGCCTGATTCTTAAACTAGATCTTCAAAGACTATGTATAGCTGTGCTCAAACTCCCATTTTACTAGATTGTAGTTTTTTTCCGTTCTCTATGCTATATTTCTCTAAATTATAAACTATTTTAATATTATAAACCAGCAAAGATCCTTCCTCAGAGAGCTTAAAAGAACTTGGAAAGAGTCTCAATTCCACCATATTTCAGACCTTTTGAAAAAGGCATTTGTAGACTTCCTCCTGCTTCCCCAGTTTTTTCCTCGGGCTTCTCTCTTGACCAACAGGCTGCATATTCCCCTATATCATCCTTTCTTCTGGACTCCTATTATTGTACGTTGCTAGCAGTGCTGATTGCATTGCTACACTTCAGTTATGCTATATTCAGTGGAAAAGAATATATTAATTTTACTAACAAATTATATTAAATTTAAGACATTTTAATGTCTGCATTTCGATTTGGTCTATTGTAGTGCTAGAGTAGTTAAGTACTACCATAAACATTCATTGAAGCACATTATCTTCCTTATATGAAGATATATGTTCTTGTTTTGATAAAATAGCTAGTTTGATGTCTCAGAAAAAGCATTGTATGTTTTTAACTTGATTAAAAATATAGTATTAGTAATAATAATTCACAAACCAAAACATGGAATTAAAAGCAGAAAAATTGATAGCGTTTTGTTAAATAGTAATATCGTGTCCAAATGACTAAGCCCTATAAAAAGTGGGGTACTGTAGTCATAAAATATACAATAGATATTATTTAAAAACTATAATTATAAGTCAAAAGATCTAACATCCATTCTACACAACTACAGTATTATATTCAATTAAGGGCTCTATAGTCTTTTCCAGGCCTTAAGGTTAAAAAAAATATATATAAAAATGTTAATATAACTTGGAATGTTTTCCTCCTAAATTATATAGTTTATTTCCATTTTCACTAGTCTTGTGGATTTTGTTACTGTGATTGAGGAGAATTGCACCACTTTGTAAGTGTTATTGCACAGAACCTTTAGGCTATAAGCAACTAAAGCCAAATTATCTGTCTAGCACAACTCCAGTTATTTTCAAAGAGAGTTGTTTGCACCTGAGAGTGGCATGCAGCCCTCAGTTTTAAGTTTTCCTAGATAAAAAGTTGAGATTTATAACTGGATTTTTTTTATTAAAACTGCAAAGTTTATACAATATGCATTCATGATACATATAGTCTGTCTCCCTCTAAATGAATCAGGAATCAGATATAATATTTAAAAGTTGCCATAAGTCCTGATAAAATAACTTTTTAAAATTCCTTTCCTTATTTTCTAATATTTTTTATAAAAACAATAGTAGTTTATGCTTCTTTGGAACCTTTCATAAAAAAACATACATATATATAATAGTTAATGCTAGCTAGCAGTTCAAAATTTTCTATTTCCACATTTAAGTAGTACTTTGCGGTTCTATCTGGTCTTTGTTTCTCTTACATGGACTTTCTTAGCCTATGTGTCTATGAAAATAGTAAATTTTACACTCTGGTCCATCCAAGTTCTTGAGCTTGAACTATAAACATGCAGTTTTCCTAAGAAATTTGTCTGCTAATGTTAAATGATGATTTTTATAAATACGATGTTCACATATCTTTGTATGATTGCTAAATCTTGTATAGTTTGCAATCTGACAATATAATCACACAATGCAATTATTTATGCCTGCTATAGACAAATACATTTATTAAAAATTTTAACTTTAAAACCTGTATGTTTGTTTCTTTGTACGGGTGTTAGTTTAGAGGAAACAGTAGTGTATTCATTTTAAACAGCATGGGATGTTTCTCCTCTTTCTTGTTGCTTTGCATTTGAGCTCCAGAAAATGATTATTTTTTCATTAATTATTGATTTATATATAATACCATCCTCGCACGAAGAAGCGAAAGTGAGTCTGCTGTATTGTATTTTCAGCAAGCAACCTATGTTCATAATTAAACATATTTTCAGTGATAAATTACATTTGTCTAATTTCTCAATCTGTATTGGTTAATTCTTATTAAAGATTTGACTTTTCCTATTATCCAGGACAGTTCAGTTCTATAAGAAGATATCCCAGATGTCTGGCAAACCACTGAAAAATCTGTCTCTGAGGGATCAGCAGAATGCAGTGAATTACCATTTTCATTTTTAAACATCTGTGTTGTTTTTTGGGAAATAGGGAGATGCTCTTTTTACTTTACCTCATGTGTTCTCAGCATTTATCTTTGAGGTTATTTTTTTGAGGAAAATTGAAGAAAAAATTGGATGTGGTCATAGAGTGGTTTCTCAGTTTCATTTAAACCAGTTGTTATACTTACCTTTGTTCGTTCCTAAGCCTCATTCACCTCCTGAGGAGCAGCATCTCCACATGTTAGATATCAGGCAGTATCTGACCTTTTATCTGGACAGGACTGAACCTTTTCATGTTTTGCCTCGTTCACTTGTGTTATAGGCAGTCAACTGCTCTCTTCAGAGACAATCTCAAAACGGATAACATACTGCATCAAGACTACTACATATGACACAGCTTTGGCTAAGCCCCCTTGGTGGGTGTGAGCTCATTGTACAAGGGCACAATCAAAGTCTATAGCATTCCTTGTAGTGTTCCCATATTGGACATTTGCAGTGCTGCTACGTGGTCGTTGATGCGTGCATTCACGAACCGTTACACCATAACCCTGTCTTCCAGGGCAGATGCAAGCTTTCGTAAAACAGTCCTGCAGTCCTTGTTTACACAGACTCTGAGCCTCACCTCCTGGCACAAGGGCCTACATTACAGAAATAAGTGATCCCTTCTTCGGGATTTTGTTTTTAAAACATTAATATGAGAAAAGGTAGAATTTTAAACTTTTTCTTCTTTGCTTTCCCACATTTGGAATGTGTTTTCAGGGTACAGCCTGAATGAAGGGGGCTTTCCATCTCTGTATACCTTCTCCCTCAGAACATTGGTGATGCTCGTGGGAGGGGTGCCACAAGGCATGACAAGGTGGTGCAATGACCCATACATGGAATATGCAGAACCATCTTAAAGACCTCAGTTTACAGGTAAGTAAATTTCATTTACTAGTAAGTAACCCCTTTTTCCTACCTAAATTTATCCCAAGCATGTGCCATCAGTCTTTTACTTTGACCTATTTATTACAGTTGTGTTGATTGATATAGAACAACATAAAAGGCACATATGAAGGAAGTTAAGAAAAGGCTTACAGCAATATATAAAAATAATTTGGTGTTTTTCACCACCTTCGCTGAGTTGCAATGATCCCTGTATTCTTGTCACACAGTAGAATGTTGCAAAGTGTCGTCAGGAACAGTTGTACAAAATCTTACTGCTGTCTCCGACTGCAGTGTTTCCAGAGTTGAACACAGCAGCAAATAAATTGTTGTTACACTTTGAGACATTGTAAGATCCCAAATGATTGCAGGAATTAATGAGGCACTTGGTGTTTGAACATGAGATCTTTATGACTTCATGACTTGGTGTTTGAACATGAGGTCCTAGGACTTCAAGTTATTGGAAGTTGTGCCCAACAGGGCCCTGTGAGCTAAAAAGTTCTTATAAGTTTGAGTTTCCCAAACTTTCATAAATCAGATTATTTCTAAAAACCAGATTGTTCTAGTAATACTGGCTGACACATTCAGAACTGAAGTGCACACTTCATGCTGTTCAACAACATTGACATTTGGCCATTGTTAAACTACAGGCTGGAGCACAACATTCTCTCCCCTGCTGATAAATTGCAACATTTAATGGAGAGGACACTTAGGAACTGTGCTGCGATGAGGAGCTGATTGTCCCATGTGGTACACAGACTCTGGAGACAAAGGGAAAGAGGCAAATCAGAGGTTAATCTCAGGTATGTTGGAATTTTCTCTAACCTAGTTCACCAAGATTGAAAGATAAATCTTTTTTTTTTTTTTTTAGTTTTCCTTTTTTGGAAAAAAAATATACAGAATTAAACTTAGGTTTTCAATGTGATAACTGTAAGTGAAAAATGCAAATAGGGTTTGTTGTTAAGAAGAGAGTTGTATATTTGTGACTGATTCAAAGGCACAATGCAAAGTTTAGTTCTGACAGTCTACTATCTGACACTTTCAGACACTGTGGCTTTGCAAAAGATGGTTATGCTTACGTATAGAAATAGTACATGTATATGTACCTTCATCTTCTCTCAAAGCCACATTTTCCATGCATTGGTTACATATGTTGGCATTTCAGTATGTAAATTAATTAGCTAATAACTCACTAGCACCTCTTTCCACTTAAGCATGTTACATATTTAAAAATCTGTTGCTATCATTTCACAATCTGGTGGTGGTTGTTCAAAATATTGTTGTTTTTTTTAAATATAGAGCCTTGAGATTTGTTGGGGCCAGTATAAGAACTTCCCTTGGAGTTCACCCAGCAGCCTGATTTACACTGCTGGGCTGAGCGAAACATGGGCAGAGTATGGGACAGAGGCCTGGCTTTGTGGCACAAGCCAGTAAAGAACACATGGATATTGGGGATAGCTAATGGTGGTAGCTGGCCTGTGAACTTCACGCTTAGGACTCTGCCTTTTCAGGACCTGCTGGTTTGGTTGTGAGGGGCTCACTGTGTGAATGATACAAGAAGCCGTGAAAGTAATAAATAAATAAAATACGAGTGCTGCTAGGACAGCATTATATATATTCTTGTGATGACTTGTAGTATATGTGAGATCGAAAAACAATTTCTGTAGGATTCATATTTATAGATTTTAAAGCCAGAAGGGATCATTGTGATCATCTAGTCTGACCTCCTCATAACACTGGCTATAGAATTTCACCCTGTAATTCCTGCATCTAGCTTCTGGTTGAGCTAGAGCATCTTTTTTTAGAAAGACATCCAATCTTGAATTAAAAATATAAGTGATGGAGAATCTACTATATTCCTAGGTAAATTGTTCCAATAGATATGAAGTGGAGTAGGCTTTCTTAGATGTCTGTAGATGGCTGTCCCTTGTTTTCTCCCATCGTGTATCGCTAGATGAAGCTGTAAACAGGCTGAAGAATGTTAGTGGTGATTCTTTCAAATGTTGGGTACAGTAATAATGAGATGCCCTAGTAAAACAGATCTTATTTTGGTCCAACAACGGGATGTATACAGTAACGCCTCACTTAAAGTCGTCCTGGTTAACATTGTTTTGATGTTAAATTGCTGATCAATCAGGGAACGTGTTTGTTTAAAGCAATGCTCCCTTTTAACGTTGTTTGGCAGCCGCCTGCTTTCTCCACTGCTTGCAGGAAGAGCAGCCCGGTGAAGCTAGCTGGTGGGGACATGGAAACATCATTTAGCACTAAGGTATTCCCTGGGAAATATCCCACCCTCTAACATCACCATCTCAGCCAAGCTTCAGAATCATTGCTGTGTACAGTATTAAATTGTTTCTTTAAAACATATACTCTGTGTGTGTGTGTGTGTATACATATATATATGTGTGTGTGTGTGTGTGTGTATAGCGCTTTTTGTCTGGTGAAAATTTTTCCCCTGGAACCTAACCACCTCCCCTCCCAATTTCTTATGGAGAAATTGGATTCACTTAGCCACATTTTTCAGGAACATAACAACAACATTACGCAAGGAGTTACTGTACATATTTGCTTTCAGCTCCTTAAGATTGTGAATTAGTGAGATTTGCTTTATGTTGAACACTTTAATGATGATGAATGTGCATGCTCTTTGTGGTCAACTGGGATGCAGTTTTAACAAAGAAAAGGTTTCTGTAGACTTTAAAATTCACTTAGCTAGTGGTGCTGGTGACAGTTGAAAGCAAATGGCATTGGTGTGTATGTTAAAGGCAAGATATTCCATGTGTTATGTTACTAAATATCCAAGTGGCCAGAGCTGACAAGGATCTGTTAACAGTGCCAGGCCTTGGCATTTTTTTCTGGAGTGTTGAAGATGGCAGTACTACCTGGAAGACAGTGATTTTACTAACTAATTTTGTTCTGGACTTTCCTCACTGATTAACCTATTGAAACAAAATACATGATTTGTAACTACTCTGTTGTCTCTTCCACACTATCATGTTTGTCAATTTGCTGAACTGTCCAAGGGTCAGCAAGCTCAGCCACTGTAGATATTCACAACTCCAACCCATACTTGCTGTGCATGAATGACTGGAGTGCCAGCTATTAAAAGCAATGTTGTGTGTTGCTTTTGTCCTTGTTGGATTCAGCCCCAGGCATGTTTGCTGCTGATTAACAATTTCACCTACATAGGCAGGGAGGCAAGGGTACAGCTAAATGTTTGTTTTTCCAGTACGTGTTTATGGAATCAAGTCTTTGGCATCTTTAAAGGGACATGGGAATGCTGCACTGGGCCTTGCTCTAACATTAAAGAGAAAAAACATTTTGATCCACCAATTGGGGGTCTCTTGTTCCTTCATAGGATGAGTATTCCCCTTGTGACCAGTTGTCAGTTCTTACTTGTAAAGAAACCTATAGTACTCATTCCTTTGGGAATGGGGTGATCATACCTGCTGCAGAGGGAGACATTGACCAATGGAAATCTGACAGCTTTAGATGTTATGGTAGCATTCCTCAGAAATAATAAATAATAGCCAAGGGGGATTTTGGGGTTGTCATGGAGGTGATACTTGTTGTTTTAAGTCGGTAGAGATCAGCCCTCCCACCTTAGGTGTATGGGTATCGGCATGGCTTAGGGAGAATTCTACTGTGCACTGAGAAGGTGGTTATGACTCTCAACTGGACTGAGCAGAGAGTAGGCTTCTCCCCAATGGCTTGAAATTACTAATATTACTTATTATGTTAGCATCTAGGAGACTAAATTAGGATGAGGGCCTCACTGTGCTAGCAGACCGCCCCAAAGAGAAGGTGATCCTCTTATGGGTTGGTGGAAGGTGGTGTTGATTTTACATACAGGAGAGGGAAAATCTTTGTCAAGTCCTGAGGGTTGGATTAATACTAAAAATCAATATGAATGTTTTATTTAAAAGCATTCGCTAGACAGAACAGTGGAATTGCTTGATCTATTTCAAGGTACACTTCGGTGACCAGCAAGAGTCTAGTAGACATAATGAGATGTTTGAGTTGTTAAAAATTGTTCATCACTGCTATAATTGATTGTCAGACATTAGTGTCTTTATCTTAAATGGATATGGTTACTCTGGCAGAAGCTAGTAAGAATGCTCTAGTGGTCTGAAAATCCTCTGAAAATATGGTGTGGTTAAGGTGTTAAATATGTCTACTACACCTGCTTGTAAAACCCAAATACAGGGGCTGTGGTGAGGAACACACACACACACTCCCTCCCTCCCCCCCTCCCTCCCTCATGAAAACGAGCAATTTAGTGCCCAGTTCAGCACATTCAACTGCATCCTCAAGGAGGGCAATCGTATTCCGCCTAGGGCCTAGAAACCTAAGCTATTGAATGCCCTTTCTAGCCACTAGTGAATTGCAAGTGCTGGGTACTAGTGTTACACTGTCATTTTAACAGAAGTGACAGCTATGTGCTTTATAACTATACATTTGGCTCCTGTGTATTATTGCCAAAGGACATCAAAGACAAAGACTTTTGGCATGTTAGCCTACGAAAGACACTTCCAACATAAAAATGAAAATGATTACATTTAATATATGGCCCCAAATTCATTAAAATGCTAATAACTCATTCTAACTTAAATGATAAATCTTACGGTATCTAGCATTCTAAAATAGCATCACTTTATCATGTCTAAGGCATCTCAGGTTAAAATGTCCTACTATAATTTTCACGATTATGAAATGCAATAAAAAACCCTAAGAAAATAACAGATGAATGGCAATGGATTTATATATAGTTCTATAAAATAGTTTTTCTTAAATAGCCTTTGAACCACATTTGTCACAAAAAAAAATCTCACAGACAAAATTTAGAAGGGAAATATGAAAACAATATTTAAAATGTATGGTTTAAAAAATTGTAAACATTGGAAATTCTTCCTTAAAGTTCTATTATTCCACTTCTTTTCATAAATATTTCAAGATCAGCAAATGTACAGGAACAACCTCCGTTTCTGTAAGTAAATTGTTCCAAGAACACAACTCTATTTGTACCTGTGTCATTCTGTCTTTTGTGGAATTTTTTAGACTGCACTAGCAATGTTTTTATTAGTCTGTGCTGGGTGGGTAGATGATGGAAGGTAGATCCAAGTAGTGTTTCTCCTTTAAACCAGGTTGAACTCCCTTAGGTTTAATTGTAGGATAGTGTCTTTAACAGCAGCAAAGACAAAGCGGATATTCTCTGTGTCTGTGGCACAAGTGAAGTGGGAATAGATTACTTTCTCTTTGTCTGGATTCTGGTCCTGGTACAATTTCAAAATGAATTCTCTGGCAGCTTTCACATCTTGCTTAGGACCTGTTTAGAGGTATAATGGATAATATTTTTAAAGGATATAAAACATTATGTAGTTCAAACAAAATATCAGACAGCCCATTCAAATAAATACCTAGCTATATATATTTTACTGCGGTGGCTATTTTTGAGCATGGGATAACTACCAGGAGATTTTCTGTTGGTGTGCTTGCATAATGTTATGTATCTAGTGAGGCTAAAGTTGTTATAATATGTAGAAACAATACTGTTGTTGTTAAACTTTCTGATAAGCTTCTGTGGTAAAACATTGCCATCAGTACAACGTTCACTCAAAAGTGTTCCTATAAATTACTTTTGTATGATAGCAGTCCAAACAAACATGCTCAAAGTGCCAACAATGTTTAATGTATAAATAATGTAAGACTATGAATTGTCAGAGTGATACATAAAACACGGTATATTTATTAGCTTATTTTACTTAATTTTCCCTCTTTTTGAATATTTTATATAACTCTGCATACTATAAGCTGTTTCTATGGCAGTCTGTATCCTGGGATTTTATTTTATTAAGAGGGAGGTAGTAAGTATTTTAATCAAAGGAATTTTCTCAACTTAAGTTTAGGATTCAGTTCAATGTAATTAACAAACTAATGCATTTTAATATGACAGAAATTCTGCACCTAAAATGCTGAGTGATTTAAATCACATTCTTAATCCATTATCAGTGTAGGTCCGTCATTCTTTTGGGATTATTGAATAGATACTGAATTCCAGTATACAAATGAACCCACTTCAAAGTAAGTTTTACAGGTAACAGCAACATTATCTATTACGTTAAAATGCACCAAAGGGTTTTCCTTAGACTATTTTGTTTCATCCACGTATTTGTGAAATGTCTAGACAGTACAAGAATGACTATAAAGTGGAGAATAAAGTAACTATATCACAATATATTTAGCAACCATCTAGAAAATGTACTGGTAACTTTTAGAATATGGAGTACAAGGGAACAAGAGATACACGTTTCCCTAAGTTTCCCAATATTATAGGTAAAACCAATTCTCGATCAAAATGCAAAGTTGAAAAGTGTGATTTAAAAAGCTGTAATATTTAAAATCAGACTCCAGTCTCATTCTGACTCCAGCAATAAATAATATTCATGTTGATATGCCACAGTTGTGCCCAGGTACCTCAAAGAAGAGAAACGTGTGTGTTTTCAGAGGTCAGGCTAAATGAAAGTGGGTCTCCTGTGTTGTGGCACTTAAGTCCAGCACTATGGCTGCATGAAATCAACTCTTTTGAAAGCCTCTGGCCCCAATCTTACAATTTACAGTATAGTCACGCAGATTGCCCTAGCTGCCATTGGACTGTTGTGGCTCAGCAGTCTGCCCATATGATCAAGGCCTATGCTTTCCGTACAACAAAACTGCATTTTATTATATACCACAACCTAGGTCTATATTTTAACAGGCAGAATTAAAAAAAAAATTAGTTGCCAAATAATTACCTCAAATATACTACACATTCTCATTTATAAAGTAGGCAGGGAAATTGGAATTAAGAAGGGGGAAAGGTAAGGAGAATAACACATTTAGAGTTTAAATTTGATTTTAAGTCACTACTGTGAATGTGGTCTAGAATAAAAGCTCACCTGTGTATTCTGGGAAATAGCTGATTAGATGGGAGTACATGATTTTCTCTTCTAGAATATCTTTTTTGTTTAAGAAGAGAATGACTGAAGAGTTCAGAAACCATGGGTATGTGATGATAGTTTTAAATAAGGCCTTGCTTTCTTCCATTCGATTCTACAAACAGACAAATGAATTTGAAATTCAATTACCATATACATGATCAGGAGACAAAAATCAAATCACTCACACCTCAACTATCAGTCCAAAATGAAGTTCTCCTTAAGGCCAGTGCATTTTCAAATGCTCTTAACAGACTTTCTCTGCCAAGCAGAGTTGTAGCAGAAGTATAAACTACCCTACTTAATATTTTATATGTAGACACAGACAGACACAGACAGACAAACAGAGAGAGCTTTGGATCCGGCCTGCCTGTAGCTAAGTGAATGTGCAACATGACGACGCACAAAATTTAATGGAAGGTAATGCACGTCCAGAAGTCATTTCAAGTTTAAACTGTTGGCCAGCCCAATGAAAGTCTCTGTTAAAATATGCAGTGGCAGTCCAAAGAGCAAGAAGGTTTGTGAAAATTCATAAGGGATGGGTTAGCAAACACTGAAAGTACAATCCTTAGAGCTGGTTGAACCTACATATTTCTGATTAGCAGGAAATTTTCAATAGTTTGAAATTTTCCACAAACTGAAAATTCATTTCAGCAGCCATGAGACACAGTTTCTGAAACAAAACATGCTCCACGGGGAGTATGGCAGCTGCGTGAAACTGGCAAGCATTTCAGTTCACAGCTGCCAGGGCTCCCAAACATCTGCAACTGCCAGGGCGGTGCCACCTTGCATTCTTCCCCAGGCTGGCAATGCAGGGCCTCCAGATTCTCAGGCCAGTTCACCCCCAGGACTGCCAACTCAGGAGTCAGGAAGCCACAGAGCCCCCAGGGTGGCGCAGTTCACATGGCGCGGCTTCCCTGCAGCAGTGGCTTTCAGGGCAGGGAGCATGAAAGCCCTAAGAGACCCCCCAGGTTTCTTGGCTCCGTAGGAAGAAGTCTGGAGTTCCCAGCAGCCTGCCAAGAGAGCTGACCGAGAACCAGAGTAGACGGGGAGGTTTCCATCAGAACTCTGCCTGTGATTTGACCAAAATTTGAACCTGAACTGTTTTCATGAAACAGTTTAGATTCAACTTAATTGGCATTTTCCAACTAAACTTTTATTAGCAAGTTTCAGACCAGTTCTAATTGTAAGATAGTTGTATAAATCCAATAGCCTTACTCAGATAATTGTGTTCGGTCTTGGTCACGTTATCTCAAAAAAAGATGTGGGAAAAATAACAGGGATTTAGAGATTGGTTGTGAAAGAGGAGAAAGACATGGAAAGGACTTCATATGATGAGATGAAAAATAAGAGGTATGATTGAAGTATACAAAATAATGAACGGTAGATTAGAGAAAGACTATTTACCTTCTTTGTTCCGTGAAACTGAGTCAAAAAATCTAAAACTGATTGCAGGAAATAGTTTTCACAACACACATTTTACATATAGAACGCATTGCTGCAAGATATTGATGCCTAGAGGCTAATAAAAGTCAGAAGAGGATTAGGAAATGTATATATTTAAAGAGAACACCCACATATTTGATAGTAATTATCTTTAAAACATTTCAGAAGGTAATGGATGCAAATGGACTCAATCTCTATTTTGTAAAGAGAGAGGAGTACTTATGGTGGGACAACAACAATCTTAGCTGCCTCTTTTCCCTGCCTTCTCTTCCCCTTTTGGTGAGAGACTGTTGCCCCACTCTCGCAGCTGGCAAATGAAAGTGTACACGGGATCAGGTCTCCAGCCCGTAATTAGTGGCAGCTATGCACAGCATGCGCAGCTTCCTCTTGGACAGTGGTGGTCTGTGGCCCATAGTTGAAAGACAGCTGAGGAACAGTGTTCAGAGTTAAGGAGGACTGGTATTTATATTTCATGAGTACTGTATTTCTAGACTGACATTTAGGCTTTTTGAATTGCACACTACAACTTCCTGACTTTCAAATACCTGGGTTTCTTTCAATAATTAAACTGTTCTGTTAATGAAGTGGTTGTAACTCAATAGTCTATTAGCCTTTGTTTTAGACATTTTGTTTCTATATTAGACATTTCTATAGGTTGTTGGTTTGTTTGTGTTTTTATATTAATGTGTGAAAAGCTTATCACTGAAAAAGCGGGGCAAAACAAAGATTCCTGCAGCTCCTCGGGATGTCATAGGTTGTATGGAAGCTGTAAGTCTGTAGCTCAAAAGCCACAATTTTGTCCCACAGTATACATTAAAATAGAGATAAACATTTAGATATAAGTCTGTGAATTTCATATAACTTTATAGACTGATAATGCTGCATTCCAACTTTGTGGGGGTACTGTTAGTAATACATCTATCTATCTATCTATCTATCTATCTATCTATCTATCTATCTATCTATCTATCTATCTATATATATATATATATATATATATATATAAAAGTCAAATGGTGTATGCGTGTGTGTGTATGCGTGCGTGTGTGTATGTATGTTCCCTTACTCCTTCCACACCGTTTGAGCTAGAGATTTGGTACAGTTATAGGGTTTAGGGTCCTAATCAGGGTAAGAGTTGAAAAATTTTCAAATCTCACCTCTGACGTCCCCCAGGGGGGAAATGCTTTAAAGCCCATTCACATCAGCTGGGCAGCAGGTTAAAACCTGCTGTTCTCTGTGACATAGTTATGATGTAATAATACCCCCCTCCAACGGACCCTGCATTCGCTCAGCTCTCTGCCCCCTCCCCCCTCCAACGGACCCGAGCAACGCTGAGACATCTGAACAAAATTTGTATTAATAAAAAACATGGTAGTCTTTTTATATCCCAGTTTCCAATTACAAATACCCCGAGCAACGCCGGGTATTTTTGCTAGTGCATTTATAAAAGACTAGTGGCTTTTATTTTTCCTACAGAAATACAAGCCTCTTTTTTCTATACCTAATCAAGATCTGCTCATTCCTTACCTCATTGTCACATTCAGCCAGGACCTGGTCGTATTCACTTAGTGCAACTAAGAAAATGATGGAGGTAACACTTTCAAAACAGTGAATCCATTTCCTTCTTTCAGACCTTTGGCCACCTACGTCCACCATTCTGTTAAAGAGAAACAAACAGTACAATGATTGTTTAGTGTCATCATTTAAATATATGTAGTTAATATGTACAAAGAAGCTGTAGAACCCAAGACACTTTGTAGACCATTTTTTCAAGAATCACTTGACCCATAAAAAGTGTAGCTACTTCTAACATATTTTAAGTTTATTCACTTGCCAAAGGATCACAAATACCAGCATAGGTCAGAATGAATTGAGCAGGCCATTATATATGAAAGCTGCCATCATGACCTGCTTCAGCTTTCTGAATGCAGATCTTGAGGAGGGGATGTAGAATTATGCAGGTTCTGACTACATGAAAGTAGCAGTACAGTTAAGTGACTAAAACTAAATGTTTATTACCCATAACTGCATATTAAATGCCCTTTGGGATAAAATGTTCCAAGTCTAATACTCAGAATTGCTCAAGTGCATTTCCTCTCAACACAATCACTTTAAAAAAATCAAGAAGATTACGAGTTACACCAACATTTACATTCACAGCAATCTCTGTTCATATATTACTACCAAACTAATAACCAAACCTGCATGCAGACGTCTCAGCTCCACATCAAACTTAGTTCTGACACAGAAAATCTGATAATGCATACTTCGTTTCTCCTAATCACATGCAACTTTAATTCTCTCCAGCTTATAAAAATTAGGGCTGTCAAGCAATTAAAAATATTAATTGCTCTGTTAAATAATAATAGAATGCCATTTATTTAAATATTTTTGAATGTTTTCTACATTTTCAAATATATTGATTTCAATTACAACACAGAATACAATGTGTACAGTACTCACTTTATATTTATTTCTATTACAAATATTTGCATAGTAAAAAAATAAAAGAAATAGTATTTTTCAATTCACCTAATACAAGTAGTATAGTGCAATCTCTTTATCATGAAAGTTGAATTTACAAAGGTAGAACTAGGTACCAAAAAACCCGCTCCATTCAATAAATAAAATAATGTAAAACTTTAGCACCTACAAGTTCACTCAGTCCTACTTCAGCAACTGCTCAGCAAATAAGATTGGGTTACAGTTTGCACAAGATAATGCTGCCCGCTTCTTGTTTACAATGTCATCTGAAAGTGAGAACAGATATTCACATGGCACTTCTATAGCCGGCATCACAAGATATAGATGTGCCAAATGCCTTAAAGATTCATTTGTCACTTCATGCGTCAACCACAACCCAAAGCAGTCCGGACCACCGCATGTTCACTTTCATCATCTGAGTTAGATGCCACCAGCAGAAGGTTGATTTTCTTTTTTCGTGGTTTGAGTTCTGTAGTTTCTGCATCTGAGTGTTGTTCTTTTAAGACTTCTGAAAACATTCTCCAAATCTCATTCCTCTGAGATTTTGGATGGTACTTCAGATTCTTAAACCTTGGGTTGAGTGCTATAGCTATTTTTAGAAATCTCACATTGGTATCTCCTTTTGTTTTGTCAAATCTGCTGTGAAAGTGTTCATAACACAAAAGTGCTGGGTCATCATCCAAGACTGCTATAACATGAAATATATGGCAGAATGCAGGTAAAACAGAACAGGAGACATACAGTTCTCTCTCAAGGAGTTTGGTCAGAAATTTAATTAACACATTTTTTAAAGAGCATCATCAGCATGGAAGCATGTCCTCTGGATTGGTGGCTGAAGCATGAAGGGGCATACAAATGTTTAGCATATCTAGCATGTAAATACCTTGCAACGCTGGCTACAAAAGTGCCATGCAAACGCCTGTTTACACTTTCAGGTGACATTGTAAATAAGAAGGCAGCATTATCTCCCATAAATGTAAACAAACTTGTTTGTCTTAGCGATTGGCTGAACAAGAAGTAGGACTGAGTGGATTTGTAGGCGCTAAAGTTTTACATTGTTATGTTTCTGGGTGCAGTTATGTAACACACAAATTCCACATTTGTAAATTACACTGTCACGATTTAGGGCTGGTCTCCACTACGGGGGGCGGGAGGGGGGAAAGAATCGACTGCAGATACACAACTTCAGCTATGTGAATCACGCGAGAAATCGATCGCCAGAAGATCAATGGCTACCCGCCGATTCAGCAGGTAGTGAAGACATACCCAAAAAGATTGCACTATAGTACTTGTATGAGGTGAACTGAACAATATTATTTCTTTTGATTACAAATATTTGCACTATAAAAATGACCAAATATAATAATATAAAGTGAGCACTGTACACTTTGTATTCTGGTAAATTGTGTAATAAAGTCCCCCAACTTTTATTATTTTTAAATGTATTGGCTTTCAATCCCATTGAATGTCGTCTTAGTCTTGTATTATATGAGAAGGTAAATAGAAGAGCAGGATTATCTACTCTGTATCATTCATTACTGCATATTTCTATCACATTGCCTCTTATTTTTCTCCTCTCTAAACTGAACAGTCCCAGTCCTTTCAATCTTCCCTCATACAGTCTTTCTATGCCTTTTGCTGTCTGTATCTGGAGTTCCTTTTTCAGGTATATATATTTTTAGGCTAAGACAAGAAGTAAGTGAACACAGTATTTCAATGATTTATATGGAGATATTATAATAGTTTCAGGATTCATTATCCCATTCTGTATACATCCTATTTAGTTTGCTTTCTGGACTCCCACTGTGCATGGTCCACAGTGATGCCCATGCTGCTTTACTATGTGGTTACAGTTAATTGAGAACTCAAGAA
Organism: Sternotherus odoratus; assembly: GCA_032164245.1. Taxonomy (NCBI): domain Eukaryota; kingdom Metazoa; phylum Chordata; order Testudines; family Kinosternidae; genus Sternotherus; species Sternotherus odoratus. The sequence continues at coordinate 31,765,378 of JAVMKO010000007.1, forward strand.
TGTGTAGGAGTACTTCCGCTTATACCTTCCAATACATGCTGCCTAGCATTTGTCAATAATGGAGCATAATCTTTCATTTGACTTATGTGAAAATTGAACACTGCCTTGTCGTCACTAGGATTTTACTCCGTTAGCTACCTCAAGTAGAGAGAACATCTTTATTTTCTAGTGAAGATGAGGGTTAAGTTTGAATAACCAAAATAGTTTTCTTGCTCTGCCCTCCTTTTGTAAGATGATTAATAGCATGTCATAGTATGGAACCTTGGGGCATCCCCGTTAACCTTTTGCTATGCTGACCATGTATCATCCTACTGTTTTCTTTCTTAAATGTCTAATTCATGACAGTGCTTTACTAATGATTTCTTAGGGCTCTAGTTTGAGAATCATGAGACCTGGACACTCTTACACACAGATCAGCTGTAGGACCTCAAGCAAGTCACTCCACCTCACTGCATTTTAGTTTCCTTACCTCTCAATAAGAGCAAATTATTCATAGTCTCCTTTTTAAAGTGTTTTGAGATTTACAGATGAGAAAACACACTGTATAGAAGCTAAATAATAGCATTTAGTGGATGTTTTACAGAAAATGCAGTTGTGCAACTTTAAATTAATTTTGTGGGAATTTCCAATATTAAAATAAGACACAGGGCAATAGGAGATATTGGAGGGGGAGGAGGAAGAAGAGAGGGCAACAGGGCCAGGTGGAGGGAAGGTATGGGGTAGCAGATGCTTGTGGTTGTGGATTGAGGATATGGGAAAAGTAGGGCTATCCAAGCAGGAGTGAAGCAGGGTTCAACTGCTCAAACTCTTCAGCCCTACTGCTGAATTACCATGGGGATTGCTGGCATATTGGAATTTGAACAATAGAGAATGCCTAGCGTTGTGCCCTGCTGTTTTCTTCCATCCTCTGTGGCCTAACTGCACACAGCATTTTAATTTTTTTTCATTGGCATTATTTTAAAAAAACAAGTAAACCACAGGAGGGGTTACTCCACAGAGGCTGCATGGCTTGCAGAATTTCAAACTCTACTTCCCATGTAGCTCTGGGTCCCCTCTCACTGCCTCTTTCATGCCTGCGGTTGGTAACAAGGGAAAGGACACTGATGGGAACAGCTAGCAGTCGTATACACCGAAGAAGTACCGCTTAGACGTTAGCTAGGGAGGCGGCTTCACTTCATGCGGTTCATCAGAGTGGAAATCTAATCAGATGAATCGTACTAGAGTCTTGCTTCCTGCGACTCATGTCATTAAGTTGGGATCAAGCATGCAGGGCTGGAGGGAGAGCAGAGGGGCAGGGAAAGTGCCATCTGGTGATGGGGAGGAGATCTACTGAGGCTGGGAAAGTGTGTCAGAGAACTGAGTAATTGCTGGATCTGAGACATAACTCTTACATTGTTGGTACTAACTTCAAGCTAAAAGTCCAAAAAGAGGCTTTTGACATTTTATGTGATGTGTGTGTGAGCAGCTTGGAATACATCTTAACTGAGCTTGTTTAGCTATAGGAAGACAAACATTTTTTAAAAAATTAAATTTCGCCCAGAGTCTCAGCGGAATGGATTTTAAATATCCTCTGGAAAACTTAGAAAATGTCATTTAAAAAATAACATAATTTATTTATTCTCTAAAGAGTTACTGATTTGAATTTGGAGACTAAATTCAATCACTGAAGTGTAAGAAACTGATATTAATCCTGTTTTGAGTATAAGGCTCACTAATCTTAAAGGGAGAGTCTCTGCAGACAACTTCATAATAGTCACATCTTTTAATTTATTGAATACATTGTCAGAATACAGTCAATCTTACCTAAAGATAATGTTTTCTAAATCAAAAGGATACTCAATAATTCCTGTAGTTGGCACTCTGACTCTGAGAATATCTTGCTGAGTTGGCACAAATGAGGGCAAGGCAATACGATCAATGTCAGTAAGATAACTGCAAAATAAGATACACAGACATATATTGCTAAGTAAATGTTTTGATGTAATGAATCCAAATATTGAGTCAGACAAAACATTTAATCAAAATATGGAGCAGTAAGCATAATAATTTATTCACAAACCAAGTGGAAGAACTATATACTTAACAAGCGAAATAATTTATACCAGGTTCTTTAACTACCTGCAAGCATATGTCTTGAATTTACAAATACCCACTTATTTATTCCATACCAGAGGCATTTCCCAGGCATCCCCAACAAGTTGATTTATTTGTTTTATATCCAAAATTACTGAGTTCTCCCTTCAATTTCCAAAGACTACCACGCCCCCCAGCACAACAAAATAGAAGAATTGTAAACTTTTTTTTATCTCACAAGATTGATAACTGAACCTTTCATGAACGTTCTAGCCTTGCTCACCATCCAGTGCCTCATGTCCATGTGGCTCCTTGGAAAGGGACTGACAATACTATGTATTGTCTGAATAGGTGCAGTAATCACCAACTTGTCACCCACATTCTTTTCTGGAGTAACAACTGTGTATAAAAAGTTATATATTTAAGTGAATCTCTACACTGCAATTAAAGTCTGCAGCTGACTTGATTTTCAAGGCTCTGGCTGTGAAACTGCAGTGTAGACATTCCAGTTACAGCTGCAGCCCAGGGTTGTAGAGCCCAGTGTTCCAGCCCAAACTGGAACATCTACACCACAATTAAACAGCCCCACAGTCCAAGCCCCAGTCAGCTAGCACAGGCCAACTGCAGGTGTCTAATTGCAGTATACACAGTCACTAAGGCAGTGGTAGTCAATAGGTGGACTACAAGTCAAATCTGGACTGCCAGACACTTTTGAATGGATCCTGAAATCTTTTCCTTTTTCTTATTTTTTTGTTGTTGTTGTTTCTGGACTCTGGACCTTGACCAAAATGAAGAAACATGTGACTAATCAAATGGATTGATTAATCATGTATAATTACATTTATAGATAAAGGAAATCAATAAGTGTTTTCTACATTTAATGCAGTTACTCTAGAAATCTAATTTCACCTCTTTGATTTCACAAGATTTTTGGTTTATAAAGCCAGGATTTAGTCTGACTACCTATCACATTCTTGTGCTTAGATAAATTTTACATGAGGATGTCAGAGACCACTCAAAAGAATGCTACAGCTGCAGGTATTAATACTGTGTAACTTTTCTTCTCAGCACTAGACAGCAACAGCAGATGGGCCAGAATCCTGTTGTGAAATACAGAACAGGACAGATCCCAAACTATGCTCATCTGCCACAGAAATCACCCCACACTTACAGAAGAAGGCTCTCTTGTTTTTAATAGACAAAACATATTAAACCTACCCTTTCTGCCCAGCCATCTGTCCCAAACAAATCTCAACTAAAGATGGGCACCAAAATCCAAACATTTGCATAACCAGGAACTCTGTAGTCTCTTGGAGTAGCTGTTTAGCATGGAACATGAATGTGAAGAGCACTTTTTCCTTCTTCGAGGAGCTATAGCAAATCACCAGATTACTTCTGTGATCTCAGAACTATAATTTAGATCACACTAGACAAAGGAAGATTTACTTCACAGTGAAGTTAGAGAACTTTCAAATATGGCTTGTCATTAGTATGAAGTGCCTTAGAATTGCTGTTTTGACTGTAAGGGGTTAAACCTGAAGCCAAAAAGACAATGACGTCAAAAGCTCTCATCCCTATGGGAGGGGGGGAGTTTTTTACTTTCACTTTGGTCTGGGCTCTTGGCATCTCCCCATCTCTTCTCTCCAGCTATGGAGAATCACCTTCCTACTTTTCCTTCATAAGTTCTAAGTTAGACTAACTGTAAGTAAAATTGTAATTGTATAAACCTTGAAATTGATCTTTGGTGTCCTTAAATTGTAAGTTCAGCAGAGAGAGAAATTCCAGGGGAGGGGGCTAATTTATGCAAGGAGACTCAGGACAGAAAGCTTTATATCTGTGAAGTTTGTATAAGTTGTAAGTTTTTCTTTAATAAACCTTTTTTTTTTTTTGTTATAAAAAGGGTCTGGTTATTTCACTTGAAGTTATCCTAGCTTTGGATCTGGCAGCTCTTAGCTATGAGGGTCTGTGTGGTTGAATCTCTCCCAGGTAGAAGGGGGTGAGGGGAGTGTTACTCTCGGGGTTCTAATGTGCCCCACCCCATGGTTTTGGGGGGAATTACATTAGTGGTGGCAGCAGAAGTCCAAGCCCAACTGGAGAAGTTTGGGTTTGGGGGGAAAAGATTTAACTTAGGCTGGGAAAGTAGCTTAAAGTTATTTGGTCAGGCATAAGACACCCCCCACACTTTTACCCTAGAGTTTAGAGTGGGTGAAGGTCCTCTCTTACATGGCTAATCTGTACACCAAATTTCATCTCCTAATTTACGTACTTTTAAAACTACTGTTACATAATTGTGAAATTCACTCCCCTGCCTGCTTGATGTTTAATATATTTTGTGCAGCTGTTTTCAAACTCTCCCCAAAGGGAAATTTAATTATGTACCAGATGTGCTGACCTCAACATTAGGAGGGAGGGTAACTGTGCACAGAAAGAGAAAGATATTTGGAAACAAACATTTTACACAGAATTATTTTAAATTTTAGCATAAATCTCAGACTAATTTAAAAGGTGTGTGAAATTTTCCGGCCAAGGGATATACAGGAGTAGATGACGTAAGCAGGGTGAGTCCACTACTCTTTGTAGCTCTGGGAGAAGCCTGGGGTTAACCTTGTGCTGGTCCTGTGTACTTACTATTTAGCAGAGTCTGAGAGCTGGTATTCTCTCCGTCTATCATAGCACTCTTGGATTCCTGGATCTGCCCAGAGCTTCTTGATTGCTTCCACTTGTTTTCTTTCTAGTGCTGTTACTCTGTCCACCTCCACTTCTCTGATCAGCTGAGCATTTTCCTAATTAAATGAAACTTGCATAACTAAAATTTGTTATGGGATGATAGGGTCACTGGCTGTGAAGGCCCGGAATGTACCCTACGCTTTAACTGGCATTAACGGTACATTAATAGGAGAACTTCAACAAGGAGCATGGGGGAAGACAAGCAACAAAAAAGGTAAAATCACCTGAAAAAACCAACAGCCATAAGGAATGCATCAACACAGAGTGCCTTGTCGGCACCAAGCAAAGAAATAAGTCACCCTAACGTGGCCATTATCTGCAGTTCAGCACGACTGTATCCTATTGATAAGAGATTTTTGTGGTAAAGGAAAGCAATCCAAAATGGCTGAAGCTAACATAAAAGATTGAAAAATCTCACCAACCTGATCACTTTTATCTCTGTAAATTTATTAATCCTAATTTCTAAGTGTACTAACTTTAAAGTTATTATGGGTGTTTTAATTTCAGTACAAACAAAGCTTTCCAAGTGAAGATTAGATATTTTCTTAAATGTTTCCTAAACTGGTGCTGTAGGCCTTTAGGTTTCTGTAAGGCATCAATGGACCACATGTTTCACCAAGATGAAGCCGTGATCATCTTCAGTAAGAGCGATTCTATGTTTTTTACCATGGATAGTGGTACTCTGAATCTCTGCTTTGGCCACTGAACCCATTGCAGTTATCAAACAGAAGCTACTGCTGCCCTTTAGAACAGAGCATCTAAAAATACAGGTATGTACTGGAGAATTATTAAAGTTTGACTGTGGTTATAAATTGATGGCTGAACTTACATTTCTCCCCTTCAACAAAAATGTAGTCCCAAAAAGCATTCAGTGTACTTAACACTAGAAGAAAAGCCCCATTTATTCACTTGTTTAATGAGATGAAAGATGTTAAAGTGTTTGCCGAGTACTATTTGTGGCTCTTCTTGAAATATAACAGGACTGATCACTGTGAACTGGCAATACAAGAACTAGAGATACCATATTTGCTAAGACTTCTGCCAGTATGTTATTAGCTAGATTATTTATACTGTTCTTTATGATCTATAATCTCAGATTATTTTTTCTCCCCAGGAGTATTGTTATGCTGGGTTCCAACCCGGCATTGGGCAATTTTGTTTGAGGAAGCAATGAAACCTTTCAAGTATTTGAGGCATTAGATGCTCCTGACAGGACGTCCAGAACTTGCTGTAAAAGCCATTCTGGTCCTAGAGGTTAGCTAGTTGAACTTCATTTACTGATGTCTTTGCTTTAATTATACTTTTTTCATACAATAATTTCAAGAATTACTATGTGAATTTGCAACAGTTGAGAATCTGACCCTCCATATCTGTGTTGCATAAACATCTTTACAGAGCTTTAAAATGTGGCTTTTTAAATAAACGGTATTTATTAAAATCACAAGTATAACTGTCAGCAAACTAATAGAATGGCACATTTCTGAAAGCATATGATCAGCATTATTTCCAAATATAAAAAAAATACGCATTATGCCTTTGTAATGATAATGTCGAGTTACAGTTGAATTTATTCAGTTTGATCTTTTATTTCTTGGGAAGTACCAATTATGAGATTTTGAAGAGATTTTTAGCTTCTCTTCTAAAATCAACTGCTCTGCTAAAATGGCCCTGGTATAATTACAATGACCACTTCTTTGACTTAAATGACTCCCACAAAACATAAGGGAAAATTTCTCACTGACTCTTTCAAAATATTGTTGCACATGTTCATTAAAAATCTCTATCCTGTCTTTGTCATCCCATACTTCTAGCCAAGTGTACACTGATGCTGTCACAGTTTCAGGGTACCTGTACCTACATTCCCTCTCCCCACTCCCACCCCCCCCATGGTCCCTTGAGGGTACCCACTTAAGGTTTTCAACTCAATCACCACCTCTCTTGAGTGGAGGCCTATGTCTCTTTCCCCTCTGACCAGGGGACTTTAAGGCGGCACAGTACCCCCTCTTACACTGTGGTATCCCCATTGAGCCAGTCTACCTACAGGCCAACATCTGTGTTTTGCTTTCTTGCTTTGAAGGCTATGAACAGGGTTTTACTGGAAGTTACACGTTCTCACACAGCTCTTTCTAAGGAAGCACATTTATTTTTAAGGAAACAACAGAGCTCTAGCAGGTCAAAATCCTTCCAACTGCTCTGCAAGCATTGGAGCCCTCTTTGGACAGAAGATCCTTTCCATTTGCTGGATAAGAAAAAGGCCTCAAGTCAGTTTATAATTTTATGCTAAAAGCCCTCTCTTTGTCTTTTGTTCTCTAAAAACCCAGTTTGAATCACTATATGCAAGTCTCCCAGGAGGAGGTACCTCTCTGGGCATGTTTACAGCCCTAAGTGATTCCTTAATCACCTCCCATTCTTTCTGGCTCTTGGATGAGCTGTGATAACCCTTCCCTTTGGAGTTGTATACAATCCCTGGCCCACAGTGATGCATAATTTCATGAGGTTGCAATATTTGTCACAGGTGCATCATCTGAACCCATCTTAGATGCTAATATGTTTTGAGGCTGTTTCAACTTTAGCTAAAAATCAAATCTATTCTAGATAAGGAATCAGAAACTTTGGAATGAAAATGAAATTGGAAGTTTTGCCACTGACTTAACTGTTACCAGGATTTCATCCAGAATAAATGTCCAGTCATTAAAGTTATGACAGTACTGGATCTGGCTAATTGACAGGGATAAAATAATACAGCAAGCAATTATAATATAACACATGAAGAAGTTAATCCCTATTCAGACAAACATTTAAGCAAGTGATGTCAACTCCTCTTCAATGTGTCCTAATTGCTTTGCTAAATCATGGGTCTAAGTACAAGCTTTCTAGGTGGATAGTATTGGGTACTAAATAAATACACACACAACATTTAAATATCATACATTTTTACACACATGCACGCGTGCACACACACACACACTTTTCAGTGAGTATTCCAGATCTCTGAAGAAGCATCTGATTTTCCCAGATGGAGGTAGAAGATGATTCATAGAGTGCATGCTGTAATAGACAGCAGGATGAGCCCTTGAAATATCAAGGATATGAGTTAAACTTTTCAACCCTTAAGTAAATAATAGCAAAGCCAGGGGGGGGAAGTGCTTGCATTTGATAGATTGGGAGTACTCAAAATCCTTAAGCAAAACATGTCACACATGCTTGTTCCAGCTCTGCTGTTGTCACAGATTTCTTTTAAACAAAACACTAGTGGTTCTCTGGGGAACACCAAATTACAATTACTCATACTGGGTGAATTTTATCTTGTGCAGCAGGCAAGACAAGGCCTAGCCACTACTTAAGTTCCACTTTAGCCATATTTTGAGGGTTTAAGTGGGATGTAAATAGTGCACAGGCTACTTCTTGGTCCTCTGCCCAGGAGAAAATGTCATCCATAGATTTTCATTATGAAGCTCTTGTTCAAGATTAATTTGTTTATTCAAGGTTTCAAATACTTCAAGCAAACTTTCATACTTTTTTAAAGACCCATTACTATTTTCTAGAGATCACTAAGGGAAATCATAGTTTCTTCTCACCCCTAACGTATATTTCTTCATGAGATTTCCCACACACAGAAAGTACAACCTGAAAATGCACCAAACGTTAGGGCTATGAACAGATTAATATTCATCATATTTTGGAGAGTGGGAAGGACCTTTCTGATTCTGAAGTGGAAAGACCTGAATATTGACCCCTGCATGTCTTCAATTATGTCTGTTTTTCAAGCAGCAATAGGGCAAGTATCACAAAGACCTATCAGGACTTTGCCTTCTCTTTATGTAGGCACTGTGGTACTACAATATTTTTTGGCCTGGCAGAAATAGTTTTCTACCTTGAAAACTCTCCCTTAGTTCCATACTTGCATTTAATTCATAATAAAATTTTACTTTCAGAACGTTTTGTACATTTTTTGCTGGAATCTTCAGTCCAAATAATATAGCCCAAATGCCTACTGTAAAGAAAATCTCAACAAAAAGATAGTATTTTCCACGATTAATTCATCAGATTTGGAATTACCTTTTTTGTTACAATTAATCTGCTTTTAAAAGTGCTAACATCAAGTGTAAATGAAAATCTGACTGATATTGCAGAACCCCTTTTGTACCCAAAGATGCTGTACACTATAAAAAGCCTGGGTATCACTTATTTCTGGTCCTTCACAAAGAAAGCTGAACGTAAGAAGCTTTATGAAACTAGCTATTATCTTAAACAGGATAAAATATTTAGACAGACAGACAGTGTGTCAGCCTCCTCATACGGTGACCAGAAGTGTGGAAAATCAGGACAGGGGATGGGGGGTAATAGGACCCTATATAAGAAAAAGATCCAAAAGTCAGGACTGTCCCTATAAAGTCGGGACATCTGGTCACCCCAATTCCTGAAATGGGTATTTCTCATCCTTATTTATGTCATTCTCATCCACACTGGTCCACTACAGCAGCAGAAAAGCTCTCCCTGTTATTTTACATTTTATTTAGGTATTGGTACCTGAGAGGTGTGTGTGCCAGGACACAAACTCTCTAGTATAAACTCCAACACCCCTCCTGAAATACAACTATTCTTGCAAAATGATTCCACACACTACAAATACATCTGCTGTCAGGCAATAAACTTCACAATTTCCCAGATCCTATCACCTTGCTTTCATTCACACTATTAATCTGTAAAACAGCATCTACCTCTAGGACTTCAACTTCTTTAATTGAAGGATAGTTGAGTTATGCTTCCTGTAATTTCAACAGCCTTGTTTTATTTTTGGTGCTGAAAAACTGAATTCTCCTGAATGTATTGTAATCTAAGTGAGAATGAATTTTATACTTTTAATATTACTGCCGAATGAAGAAATACAGTCTCACCTTTGACAGCCTTTCAGATAGAGACCAAAGCATGTTACAGTTGTGTACCTGAGATAAGTTTTTCTGAAAATGGACTTTTTTCTAAAACAAATTTGCACACAACTATCATTAATGAATTTTTCTGCAACATGTTAATATTTTATGGACAGTTTAAAAATTTTAATCATTCTCAAAAAATTTCGTTTACCAAAACAGTAACTGCCAGTAAGAAAGGGTGGGTTTTGGTAAATGCATTTTAAATAATGATTAAAAAATTAAACATGTCTACTACAATTTAGGTAAATATTAATGAAGAGGTTTCAAAACAATTGCAAATGGATTTTGAACACTGCAAAATGGAAACCATTTTGAAATTGGGCAGAACACTATTTTCTTGTTTTTCAGCCTGCTTGAAGATGGAGCCAATCTTACAAAGAGAATGAGATGGCCAGCAGCTTGCTTCCCCAAGGGGGAAGTTTGCTACTCATGGATATGGTCATGTTGGAGTATTGCACAAACGTAAGTTAGTGGGCTCTGGTGCCACTGTGGGAACCAAGCAATTACTTTGTCCAATTACTGTTTCACTTCAGGTGTAGGGTAGCCTGGGCAGCATTGTTCTCCCCAGTGTAACCAAAGGTGGAGATCATCCTTCTACCAGTCCACAATATTGCAAAAATCTTAATACTGAGAGACCAGTGACTGAATCAGCACTAGCCCATTTAGGGTTACAAGACGTCTGCATTTTCCCGTACCTGTCTGACTTTTTGTTTTTTAAATAGCCATCTGGGAGGAATTTGTGAAAATCTAAAAAGGTCCGGGATTTCCTTCCCAATGCAGACAGAGCATGGTGTGGCTGACAGGGTGGCCAGGTCAGATTGAGCCACTCACATCGGGGCCTCCAGCAGCCAGAGCCCTCCTGATCCCCTGAAGCCTCAGCACACTGCGCCGGAGATTGAGCCGGACATGCTGCTCTGACCGGCATAAGGGGGCCGGGGATTGGAGAAGGGGCAGGGAGTCCCAGGGGGGCAGTCAAGGTACAGGGAGCAAGGGGGGGTTAGATGGGTCATGGGTTCGGGGGGGGGGGGGGAGGGCAGTCGGGATAGGCAGCGGTTGGCTAGGTGTGGGAGTCCTGGGGGATCTGTCAGGGGGCGAGGGTGTAGAGATGGGTCAGGGCAGTCAGGGGACAGGTAGGTGGTCTTAAGGGGGCAGTTAGGGTGGGAAGGGGTTAGGAGGGAGCAGTCAGGGACAAGGGGGGGGGCTTAGATAGGAGGTGGGGTCCCGGAAGGGCTGTTAGGGGCAGGATGGTAACAGCTAATTAGACACACACCCAATCTACCTCCAGGACTTCAACTTCCAGAGGTGGAATGGCAAACACTCTTGAAGACGCCCACCACTGAATTCCTTTTTATGAGTGCCTCCTGACCAGCTACGTTACAAAGATCCTGATGGCTGGCTAAGGGCATGACATTTTTGAGACTGCAGAGATTTTAGAACTCTATTAGCTGGGCCCTATCTGTGTATTGATGTGCTCCCGCCTTATATAAAATTGTGTAACTCCAATCTATTCCTGTCCAAACCGAAATTGTATAGAGGGGTAACTTCTTTGTGCTTTCTTACCTTGTTTTGCTCAGATGTGTACTGTATTTTTAGAGCTTCCATAGCTCTGAGCATGGTTTGTATGGCAGTAAATATGTTCTGATAAATCAGTTTTGTGAAGCTTTTCCTATCTTCATCTGTGTAACCTGACCCATGAATAATCCGCATCTGTTTAATAAAGGTACTCTTTCCGCTTTCTCCTGTGCCTGCAAGAAAACAAGGTATGAACATAACATGAGTAAACCATTGTCCCAATTATGTCTGAGGTAGTGCTTCTGATAAAATCTCTCTAAAGCATCTTGCAAAGTTACAGCATAAAATCATTATAACAGAACAACTGAAGTGTGTGTGTGTGTTTGTGTGCACGCGCATGTTCTCACGTGTGCTCATCTTGCTAGGGTTATCACAGGGAGCTGTGCAGTCTCAATTGACTGGAAACTGCAAGAGTGAAAGAGATACCAGCTGTGTGTCTGAGGAGCTTCAGCTTCATGAACTTGTTCTGCATAGTCTATATACACAGTGCTACAAATAGGAGAAATCAATACTCCTTCCCTAGTGATTAAATGTGACTAATAAAAAGAGGTTTCAATGATCAACTTCATTTGCAGGTTTTTCCTGGGCCACAATTGAAAACAAAGATAGTCTTGCTATAATGCATGTACTCTTTCATGTTAAAACGAAATCTTGGTGACTCTTATCTATAGCCCCAATCCTGCAAAGTGATGCACTTGAGAAAATGCATCTACCAGTTACAAACGGGAGGAGGGGACTGTGCATTTCTAAAGGTCTTGTTTTTCACAGATTGATTCATTCAGTCTTTTGTTGCATACAGATTTTGTGTTGGATATAAAGGATAGCCAAAAAAGATGGGTGTGGCAATTTGAGAATTATTTTCTAGCAAAACCAACTCAACAAGCCCCATAATTAGCTATTAAGACTCACCAAAATGATGAATCAATGTTCACACTCTGAAGATTTTAATTGATAATCAGTGACAAAATAGTCCTGTTCAAACTCCTTGGATGAACTTTGCATACCGGTAAGTTCAGGTTAATCTTTATAGGAAATGAGAAAGTGTGTATGATTTACATAGGAGGCTGCACCTGTGATGCAACTAATTTACATGAAAAGAAATGAGATAGCATTAGGTTTTTGAGGGTTGGAGATGCATTTGACTTTTAAAAGTCCCTTTTAATGAGAGCCAAAGTGGAGTTCAAGTTATTTGAGTGTGAAGAGGTTACATAGCCAACATGAAGGCTGAGATTACAAAATTTTCCATTGGGACAAGTTTGCATATTCTCCCAATTCAAAGTATAGAGCAAATGATTAAGGGCTGAATTATGATTTTTGCCTGCACCAGTGTAAATCAGAAATAATTCTATGGAAGTCACTGGAGTTAAAGTGCTGCATAGAAAGAGCATAATTAAACTGTAACTGCATAATTTAAATTTCCCCAGTGGACTTCTATAGTAATACCAACCCCCTTCACATTCCTCTTAGCTCATAATTCACCTTCATCTCATCGTTACACTAAGATGGATGGTATCTTCTCACCTCCTTTACTTTTCCCATGTAGTCCAATCACTCCACTGAGCTCCAGCTTTATTTATCTAACAGATCTTTACTGAATTGTAGATTTGAATCTACTGTGCAACTATTAGTATCAGGTGGAAAAGCACATAGTTAAAGCGTGTTGATGACGGGGATTACAAGAGGCAATTCCTTTGGAGAAGACATGATAGGTTTCATTTATTATTGTATATTATTTATTACATGCCTATGAAAACACCTATAAAGAACTTGCAGTCGAAAACAAGCAATATTCATTACTCCTACTGCGGAAAGGAGGGGAGGGGGGACAGAATGTGCCCTGTGGTCATATTTGGAATAGGCTCAAGCTATTTTCTTCAAGCCGGTATGTAGCCATTCATTTTAAGTGATGACTGACCACAAGACACTTCTGGCTCAGAGATGCTATGTTGTGACAAACACAAAGAGCGGTGAGTGCATGTACAATATAAACTCCATATCCTGCTATCAATATTCATGCCCAGATCACAATAGTAAAATATCAGGACACATTGGGGTGCTGCAGGCCCCACCCACAGTCCACTCCCACCCTTCCTTATCCCCCCACCTGCTGCAGGTTAATCAGTTTGTTCTAAAACTTCTTCTAGTGAGGAATCAATTTGGGATAGCACCTCAGATTTGTTGTCCAAACAGATTGGCTCTGATGTGTGTGTGTGTGTGTATGTATATGTCTCTCTCTCTCTCTCTCTCTTCTCTGCAATGGCCTTGATTTCCCTTGAGTGCTCCTTTAACATCTTTGTCATCTAGTGGCTCTTCTGCCTGTTTGGCAGGCTTTCTGCTTCTGGTGGATTTACAGTTTTTAACTGTTCATTTTTGCATCTTAAGCAAGTTGCTTCTCAAATTCTTTCTTGGCCCACCTCATTATACTTTTACTTGCCAGAGTTTGTGCTCCTTTCTATTTTCCAATTAGGATTTGATTTCCAAATTTTAAAAGGACGTTTTTTTGACTCAGACTGTATCTATTACTCTGCTGTTTAGCCATTGTGGCATTCTTTTAGTCCTGTAACTGTCTTATTTTGATTTGTGGGATATATTTTGTCTGAGCCTCTATTATGGTTTTTTAAAAGTCTCCGTGCTGGTTACAGGCATTTTACCCTTGTGATTGTTCTTTTTAATTTCCATTTCCTTTTTAATCTTGTTTTTGTGTAGCTCCCAATTTGAAGTTAAATGTTACTGTGATGGCCTTTTTTTGGCTTTCCTCCCCCACGAGGATACTAAATTTAATTAGACCAAGGTCACTATTATCATATGAAACGATTCCGTTACTTCTTGGACCAGATCCTGTACTCCACTTAGGATTAAATCAAGAATTGCCTCTCCCCTCCTGGTTTCAAAGACTAGTTGCTCTAAGTAGTAGTATTTATGGTGCCTAGAAATTTTTATCTGAATTATGCTCTAAGATGACATTTATCCCATTAATATGATAGTTGAAATCCCCCATTATTATTGCATTTTCTGGTTTTGTAGTCTCTAACCTTGTTTCACACTTCACAGTTATTGTCACCATCATGGTCAGATGTAGGTTATATATTCCTACTGCTATACTCTTATTATTCAATCATGGCTAGGCCCCTACCAAATTCACAGCCATGAAAAATGAATCATGGACTATGAAATCTGGTCTCCTACTGTGAAAGCTGGTCTTTTGTGTGCTTTCTCCCTATACTACACAGATTTCATAGGGGAGACCAGCATTTCTCAAACTGGGGATCCCAACCCAAAAAAGGATGGGGGGGGGAGGACACAGTTATTGTAGGGGGTAGCAGTATTGCCTCCCTTACTTCTGCACTGTCTTCAGAGGTGGGTAGCTGGAGAGTGGTGGCTGCTGCCCAGGCACCCAACTCAGAAGGCCCCCCACCAATAGCAACGCAACAATACCTTACCATGCTACACTTACCTCTGTGCTGTTGCCTTCAGTGTTGGGTCGGGATCCCTACATCATGACATTTCAGATTTAAATAGATGAAATCATTATATTTACAATTTAAAAAAATCCTATGACCTTGAAATTGGCCAAAATGGATCGTGAATTTGGTACGGCCCTACTAAATAAAGCGCCTGTGGCACAGTTTGATTCATTTAAGATTTTCACTTTGTTTGACACTGTCTTTTTTTTAAAAAAAAATGTATAGTGCCACTCCCCCATCAGCATGCCCTACTCTATCATTCCTATATATTTTCTACTCTGGTATCATTGTATCTCATTGATTATCCTTATTTCACTAAGTTTTCACAATGCCTATTGTATCAATATCCTCATTCAGGGCCATCCCTAGAGGGGGCCGCAGGGCCCTGGACATGAGAGCAGAGTTTCTAATGTACTGGGGGGTGTTCCCCTGGCTCTGCCCAAGCCCCACCTCTGCCCTGCTTCTTCCCACTCAACCTTGTCCCCACCCAGTTCCACCCCTGAGCCCTCGCTCCTCTTCCTCTCCTCCCCAGCACCTCCAGATGCTGCAAAATATCTGATCCGCAGCGGGTGGTAGGTGCTGGGAGGGAGGGAAAGGCCCTGATTGGCAGGGCCTGCTGTGAGCAGGAAGCATTGGGGGGAGGGAGAGGTTCAGGGAAGGGGGTTCCTCTTTTTCCCTCCCCCCACGCCTGCCACTTGCCTTCCTATTTGTCTCCTCACCCCGCCTGCCTCCTCACGATAAAGTGTGGTACCCTCAAAACTGCGGGGCCTGGGGTGGCTGCCCTGAGTCGCTGTACCCAAAGGAGGGCTCTGTCCTCATTTAATGCCATATAAAAGATTATCACACATCTACATTGTGGATGGACTGATAACCACTACAGGAGCTCCTCACTTAACGTTGTAGTTATGTTCCTGAAAAATGTGACTAAGTGAAACAATGTCAAATGAATTTAGCTAACAATGAAGTTAGCTAACAATCTTTGTGTATATACTTGAATGCTATAAGAGGAATATTTCTTATGCTAACAAGAAAGGCCTAAGAAATGCTTTCTCCACCCTTTTTCTTCCCCAAACTGTGGAGGGGGGGAGGGGGAAGACTTCAGACTGAAATTAAAACAAAACCAACCATCACCCTGAAGAATTTCAGCTTTAGTAAGAACGAAGAAAAACTCACAGGTGTTAATGTATACCTGAAAACTGCCCAAGACTTTGTTCACATTTGACTTCTAAATCTGATATATGCAAAATTCTAAAAAAACACGATGGTCAACTTTGATTATGGAAATTATGCTCCTTTCTATCAAAAGACAAACAGATTTGAAAGGTTAATTTAGATGTATTTCATTCTCAGTAACAGCAGTCTTGTTATAGTACAGCTTTAAAAATTCACAGATTCAAGATTTTTTTTTTTTGCTTTGTTGACAGTGGCCAACTGGCCATATCTGTGTGGGCAATATATTACCTAACACTACATCATCAGCATGGAGTATGTAAATATTAGGTCATTCATAAAAATGGCAGTAGCCAGAATTAGGTGTCATTGTATACTAAAGCTTTCATTTTCTACCTCTAATTGCTAAGGAAATTAGGTAATGAAAGATTAATGTGTTTTGAGTATTGGATAACATGAGATGGTCACTATGTCATGAATTTAAATACAGAATGTAGAGAAAGGCAATCTAAACCACAAACAAATTATGACAATGAGCTATCTCAAGATACACCTCTACAGATATTACAAACAATGCTTAAATGGTCTAAAAAAGCACAAGGTCTTTCATTTTCTACAATCATGAAAATACCATATCACAACTGCCTTACTTTCATCCCCTGTTCATTCTGCACCCTATCCTCAGCCTCACCTCTATTTCCCCTGCAGCTCCAAGGATTTTTTTATCCCACCCCGCAACCCTGTGAGGACATGCAACAGAGCCCCCTTCCCATATTCCAGTCTGCAGGGAAAGAGGGATGAGCAGAGGAGCCCTCTTGTTGCTCAAGGTTGAGGGGGAGGAAGGAAAGAGCAGAGTGGCCCTGGGTTGCTGGGTTTTCATTTGCTCCCTTCTTCCCCTCCCATCCTGTGAGAATGGTATTGGCTCCTGAGGGGAAGGACAGTGAAAAAAAAGAGTTCTGTCTGCCTCCCGCACAGCCCTGATTGGTTGCTCATATCCCAAGAGGTGGGAGGTGGAGAAAGCAGTCTGAAGTGCAGCCTCAGCAAGCCAGCTGGAGCTGTAGAAATGTAATTTGCTGGGTTTGCAAGCCCTTATGACTGGACACAGGTTAAGCAGTGTGTATGAACACTAGGCATATATTTGCATCAAAATATAAAATCACAGCCACCAACAGAGGTAAGGACTGCAAGGATGCATATGCCCCATCAAGGCAGCATTCTCATGCCCACGAAACACCCACAAACCTTTCAAAAAGAGCTTGTTGCCACTTCATGTTCTTACTTTACTCTTATATATCCCAAAAACAATGAGGAAAAAGTGATGCAGCAAGAAATGCAGCCTAGAAAAAAATGAACAGTACAATAAATACCAACCCCAGTTCACACAAGCCCTTTTTATTGCATGGGTACAAGTGTTTTGCTCACTACAATATGGAAAGCCCAGCACCACTGGAAGTTAGTCTATGAAACCAACGGTTAGACCAGGGGTCTCAAACTCCTGGCCCAAGGGCCATCTGCAGCCTGTGAACCTCCCCAATGTGGCCTATGGGGCTCCAGCAGTTTTGGGGCCAGGTCTCTCCCTTGGCCCCACCTGCCACCCCCAGGTGTCCCCCCCCCCCCAAGGGCCCCAGCAGCACAGCGCAGCTGAGTGGCATCTGCCTGCTCACTCCAGTGGCTGCTGGCCCCTCCCACAGCCTGCACCCTCTCCCCACGTACCCCCTCTCACCCCCAAACTCCCTCCCACCTCCAAACTCCCTCCCAGAGCCTGCACCCCCTTTCCCTTCCCACATCCCACCCAGCCAAGTGGAGGCAATAAAGCCTATCAAACATCAAATTGGAAAGATAGATGATGCCATAAGTTGCCATTATGGAGGATAATGCTTTGACAGGAACTGTTCGTGGGAGAACAGTGGCAGAGGGAAATGGAATCACCAGAGACATATATTACTTCAAATTTCTTTGTGGCTTAGTGTTGTGGAATGACATTGTTTGAAATAAATGTTGTAAGCAAGAGACTCCAAGGTGTTGACCTTGATATATCTGGAGCAATGGAACAAGTGGACAAAGCAAAGTCGTGCCTACAGTCTTACCGATCAAATCAGGGATTTCAAAATGTTCTGAAAAGGAACGTCACAACGGAACTATTTTTCCACCCATTTAAGAATACAAGAGTCACCGAACAAGACATTTTGATTACAAGGCCCAAGATAATCCCATAAGAGACCCCCAACAACAATTCAAAGTTACATTCTTTAACCAAGTGCTAGATTGTGCAATACAGTCAGTTGAAGAACGTTTCATGCATCTCAAGGAACACAGCAGTATATTTGGGATGTTGTATGATATTCCCAAACTCCTCACAATACCTGAAGAAGACCTACACCAGCACTGCAGGGCACTAAAGACAATGTTGGCACATGATGTCACGCGATATTGTGAACTGAAAGCCTTTTCAAGATACATTTCAGCAGGATCAACTCCGAAGGCTGTTCTGGAATATATGTGCACAAATAAGATGACCACCCACTTTCCAAATGCTTTTATTTCTCTGCGCATACTTCTAACATTTCCTGTAGCAGCTGCCAGTGGAGAACGCAGCTTCTCCAAGCTGAAGTTAATAAAAACACATCTACGATCCACAATGACACAGGAGATGCTGGTCGGCCTTGCAACCATCTCAATAAAGCAGTAGCTGGCCCAGACTGTGGACCATTAGGAAGCAGTTCAAATCTTTTCAGCCACGAAGGCACGGAAAGCACCACTTTGATTATTCATAAAAATGCCAGTGTTTACTATGCAGACAAGAAAAGTTACATTTGCTGTTCAGGTGTTTGAAAGTTAAGCGTTACTTAAAACTTGTGAACAAGGCATTTTAAGCTGTTAGTTCTCCTTCACTGGGGTAGTAGCAGAGCAGTACCATGAGAGGAGAAGAACAGAAAGAAGGCAGAATTGAGAACTTTCAAAGTTTTGGCCCAAGCAAGGAGACATGGGGGTGTCATTTGAGCTCCCCACCTCAGATGCCAAAATGTTGTGGGCCAGTCCTGGTAACTACAGAGTCAAGGTAAACTCTTATTGTAGATTAAAATCTAGCAAAGATTGTGGTTGGATCCACAGTCTCTTCTTAGGATCAAAAAAATTTCTTTTGACCCAGACTATTTCCAGAAGTCAGAACCTTCTAAAATCTGCAGACTAAATACTGCCAACTTATCATGGCCTGTGGCTTGTTAACTCTAGAGGATAACTGGTGGGCAAGACTGCCTGTTCAGAAGGAACTGCAATAGAGATGAGATCATGTAGAAAAACCTTAGGCACTGTCAGGCTTGCGGAAAAAAAACATAACCCAAAGCCTATGTTCTGTTACTATTTTTCAGTTGCCAATCCAAGCCCCAGGAAGGTGTCAAGTCTGACTTTCTACAGCAGCAGACACAGACGTTATTTGGAGTAGGGTGGGAGGACCACCTGCTCACAGTGTCTTAAATGGAACTTTACCAAAAGCCAATTAAAAATTTAAGTGAGGTTTGCTTGCTCTCTGCCAAGCACTATTCTGTGAACACGTTCTAAAAATTACCCTACTAAATGTACAAACTACTGGTTTGTCTCGCTCAACTAATCTGTGTTTATAAGCAATCTCTAATGATTTTCTCAACTACTTTCCCACCAAGTCCAATTGCCAGGATCAACCTTAGCTCCTTCATGAAAGATGGAAGGAAAAATATTTAAAAGCACCTAAGTGATTTAGGGGCCTACGTCAAATTGCCTTTATATAAGTTGTAGGCTTTTATGTCCCTAAATCACTTTTGAAAATTTTACCAGGAAGCAACTCCTCTGTAAATCTCATCCTGTATGATCCAAACACAAACTATTCACATTATTGACTTTACTTTTATCATCATTCCAGTAGTGTTTGTTGCTTCACTGGTTTCTTGTTATTCTGTGACTCTACAATCACTTACTTGTGAATCCAGTTCTCACCTTCCTCTTTCTCTCTCAATCCACTCAAATCTAAGCATATCACCTCTGATTCTTGAGCACAGGAGTCCAGGGATCAGAATGATTCCCTTTATATGGGTATTGTGCTGCAGGACCTATGAAGTAAGTGTGTGAAAAGGGCCAGATTTAGCCACTGCTGTAGTTGTGCTTTCTTCCGCTGCTGGAAAAAAAGACCCCTCCCCCGGTATACCATTGCTTTAGGGAACATTGGAATATTTGTCATGGGTCGTTAAGTACAGCTTTGAGAAGTCACAAAACACTATTTCAGCAAGAGGATACCGAAGTACATGCAGAAGCTACAACAACTTGTCAGCTCATTTATCAAACTGCTGACGACATAATAATAAATATGGAATCAGGAATGTTACTCTGTAGCCAATGCAGATTAATAAAAAAATGTTTTGGTGGGGTTTGTTTTGTAAATTACCTGTGGCTCTTGCCTGCTTATTAAGATTTACATTGTTACAAAACAGACAAACAGGAAAATCAGTGAGAAATAAAGACCTTAATAATCAGTTGCACAGCCAGCATGGGGATGACTTGCAAGTATTTTTTATGAGTTAAATAAGTGTCCATCTGACAAATATTACAAAAAGCAGAGGAAAATCAAAACTCTCCCTCCCTGCCCTGGTCAGTACACACCATGCTGTCACATCACAACACCAGCAACCCTGCTGGAACATGAAGCCATCCCATGCAGAATTAGCTAAATCACCTTCTATCTCACACAGTTTTGAACCATTATTTATATTATAGTTTACATCCCACATTTCATATATAATTTGGAATAGGTGAACAGAACCATTCAGGTGACCTTCAAACTGCAAATATGAATGTCATTTTACTTTGATTCTCCACCTTTGCAATCTCCTCATCCACAAGCAGCCGAGAATCCTCCACATCCAACGAGCCCTGGTTACCCCTCACTTATCTCTAGCTGTCTATACCAGGGCGAAAGGCAGATCAGTAGCCTTCCTGATCTACCTTCCTGTCTAAAGAAAAGTGAAAGAGAAGGGATGTTCAGCATTTTCACATCACCATCAGGGGACACCTGGCAAGTACCTGCTCCATCATCCTGCATCTCTGAGAACAGTTAGTTCCTCTCTCTCGCTAATTCCCCCCCCCCCCCCCAAGGCTTTGTAACCAGTACAATTGTCATGTTTCATCATGAGGCAATTCACAACTGTATAGACTAGAGCATACTGTTATATGGGAGATTATAACGTTATATTAAGAGGTTACTATTTCAAAATCGTGCAATATTCACAGGGAGATTTTACAGCCTGGATTCTGTATATACTGTAACAGCACACTCTGTCTTTGCTCTCAAGTGTTTACTTTGCTTTGAAAACATCTGCTCTGTAGTCAGGAAAGAATAATGTACAAACCACAGATAAACAGAATTTCACATTAACAAGTAAAAAAGCATAGGCAGGTTGAAGTATACTTTATATACACTGCAATTAGTATGAGCTGTCTCCTAGCTCTAAAGGGCAAGAGTTTATGTAATAGCATCAAACATCGTTTCCCACTCATTTACATCTCAAATGAGAAAAGATACATCCAGCAACACAGTGTCTGCTAATAGTGTTGGGGCACTGATTGAATACTGACTGAGTCAGAGGGGAGAGAAAAACCACCTACAGAATTACTAGCATAACTTCCTGGAGCAACCAGATTTTCTTTGGGAAGTTTCTCATCTACATTCTAGCCAGGTCAGGCTGCACTTTGCTGGGGAGATCTGGTAAGATCATAGGCCAATTTATATAGCTGCGTGTAATTATGTACACTGTCCTCTATGCCGTCTATATTTTGGTGTATGCAAAAAAATCTATTTTCTAGAGAGTTCTATTGGATAGGGGCCAAAAACCATAAAATATGTTTTCCTATATGTTTGCCTTATGATAGTTACGATGTGTAAAAGCTGAAGGTTTAAAAAAAGCAAAACACAAAACCAACACATACACAACTCCTGATGTATGAATAACTACGTAAGGTAAATACCCCTGCTCTGAGCCAAGTTTTAATGGCTAAAAGCAATAAAAAGCAGGGATTATAAAGATAGCTGTATCAGGCGTACCTACATGTGGGCCAGATAGTCTATATTTATGTTATTACTGTATTTATCACATACAAACAATTCCACAAATGTGCAAAAAAAAATAAGTTTTAAAATTTAGGTGCAATTCAAATATTTGGGAGTTTTCACGAAACCTAGATTAAACTAGTGCAAACAAACTACTGTGCCAATAAGTTGGACAATTAAAAACACTTCACAACTAGTAAATATTTGTCAGAGAGATTCAAACTCATGATTCAGACAAGAACACTTGTAATGAGGCTTGGCTGAATTCAATTTTATTTTTTTAATAATGTTTATATATAACTAGCGAAAATACCCGGCGTTGCTCGGGTCCGTCGGAGGTGGGGAGGGGGCAGAGAGCTGAGCGAATGCAGGGTCCGTTGGAGGGGGTATTATGACATCATAACTATGTCACAGAGAACAGCAGCTGCCCAGCTGATGTGATTGGCCTTTAAATAATTTCACCCCTGGGGGGCATCAGAGGTGAGATTTGAAATTTTTTTGACTCTTACCCTGATTAAGACCCTAAGACCTATAACTGTACCAAATTTCAAGTCCCTAGCTCAAACGGTGTGGAAGGAGTAAGTGCACGTACATACACGCATACACCATTTGACTTTTATATATATATAGATCAATGTTCATTTAAAGCTTTTTTTCATTTTTATCTATTTAAATTTTTTGCAAATGGGCAAAATTATGGGGAGGGGGGTGTAGAATCAGAAATGCAATGACAATCGACACTGTGATTCAAAAAATTAAAGCTTTGTAATCATTAAAACACAAATTGTTAAGAGATCACACACATCGAAATATCCTTAAACCAAACTCTAATAAGCTCTCAAGCAATATTTTTGTTACTTTGCTGATCTGTAAATTTTGATCATGATCAAGGAAAATATTTTTTCATTAGTTTGTGTGTATACAATAAAACATTTGCCGGTAAAAATCTAATCCTTCCAAGACTACTTATAACTATGTAAAATAGCTTCACCTGTTCCACCTCTTCCTTTAGCACTGCATTATCATTGGGCAATAGAACTAATAGCTGGATATTTATTTACTCAATTTCTGCTGAACCTTCAGAAGTTCACTTAACTGGCAGCAAGTAAGTTAAAAACAAATGTATTACCTGATCAAAAGGACTGGGGAGATCCTTGCACAGCGAGATTGTGAATAGAAAAGAAAGGTTCTGCAGTTACGGTTAATTCAGTTCAAATGTGTTTTACTACAGCAAAAAAGGACTGAGTAAATTATTAACTATGAATAAGTATTAACTAATAGTGATTTTAAATATAAATTACTCTTTGCAATTTTTAATGATACCTTTTATAAGTTAAACTTTCTTCTAAAACATGTATATTTTATCCTAAGAAGTGCCAAAACTCTAACAGTAAATAAGGAATGAAAGAAGTTATTTACAGGGTGTCAGGTTAATCTATTGGAAGGTTAGAGCTAAAGAAAGATTGCCTTCTAACCTAGTTTTAATTAATACAAACAGAAGTTTCCCCCTCTTAATCTTTCCTTTGCAGTAAGAGTATGAGAATATTATACTTTGAGCTAGAGGATCCACTCCCTCAGGGAGTTTTATATTTACAGGTCCACAGATTAGATCAATATTTGAATTTTTGTTAATGAGCAATATTTATTTTTTTATGTTTCCTCAATAGAGTATTACAACATCCTAATAGTTAACACTCTTGACTCCATTGAGGTCACCAAAGACTAAATTTGTCTGGCAGGAAATCATCTGCATCCTACCAACCACACTACAGGCACTACATAAAGAACTAAAACAAGATCCTACAATGAAAGGAAAAGTTTAATGAAACCAAAAAGATGATAGCTGTGACCTAACTGTAATATCTGCTTCCTAGGTACATGACCTCTTCAAAGGAAAACTGGAAAGCAAATAATGAAAGAGATCTCTATAGCTATAGAACATTATATTCTAATAGATCCTAACTTTAAAAGTGAATGACAGAACAGCAAAGCTTTTGTTCTTTGTTTCAGCTGGAAGTCAGCTAAATATAGAGATGATTGCCCTTGTTTTAAGATGTTCTTTAGAGCAATGTAATTAAAAAGTTATGTGTTGCACTTTTGTGCAAAATACTTTTAATGCCAAATACTTTTAAAATCTTGTTTCTATAAAACCAGGAGACCTCATTTTAGCTCTCAAGCAAAATTCTCTAATTACCTCTGAAATGCCTCATATTTGTTTTTTTAAATAAAAAGGAATATATCTACCAATGAGGGCACAGCTGGCCAATTGCAGGCTACATTACCGGTGAACTCATGAGAGCAAGCTGTACATGAGCCCAACTGGTATTTCTACATTTTCAGCCCATGGGGATTTTCAGTGACTAGCTTTTCTCCACTCCCTTCCTCCTTCGAGCAAATACCAGAATGGTTAACATTCAGAAGTCTGCTGTTCAGTGTTTACACCACCAAGACTTTATCTGGAGCTCTAATAGCAAGGATATTGGCATACATTTCTCTATGCAGCCCTGCTCTATTCCCTGTCAATTTTAATGCAAAAGTAAAGCTGTTAGCCCTGGTACACTGGCCAAATTCCATTCTAGGTAATTGCATTTAGCATACCCAAAGTCTTCCCGTAATTTCAAATCAATCTTCTTCACTTTCTGTCTTGAACTGTGGTCCAGCATTACTGGCTTAAAAAACTCAAATCTGTTTAGTGAAAAATTGAAAGCTTCAAAAACTAACTTATTGAGAGAACTCACCTTCCAAATTCAACCCTCATATAGAGGGTGTAATGGGTTCTGTGCCCATTTACACCAATGAAGTATTGAGTCCCTAAAGAGTTGTGAATTGTGCTGCTGTGAATTGGAAAGAGGTGCTTACATTATCTACATATTCCTGTTAGTTCCTCCTGCTTTATTTTAAATCCTCTAGTAAGTTATTTTCCTGACCATAGTTCCTTTCCTCCTGTTGGTGGGTAAGTTACTGTGAAGGATGTGGGAGATCCCTGTGATAGTCTATGAATATGTGTGATTATATTGCTTGCTAT
The DNA here is from genome assembly GCA_032164245.1 of Sternotherus odoratus. Classification (NCBI taxonomy): domain Eukaryota; kingdom Metazoa; phylum Chordata; order Testudines; family Kinosternidae; genus Sternotherus; species Sternotherus odoratus. Next base: position 31,790,416 of record JAVMKO010000007.1, read on the forward strand.
ATGATTACCAGTGGTTAATTTCAGGATTTACTGGCATGTCTGCAGGAAAGGGGACAATTGAGGCAGATTGCCCCATTCACCTATGCTTACTAAGTCAATGAAGGTGGCTTTCCCTTTGAAGTTTACTCTACCATACAGGAATCAACTGTTTGACTGGTAACCTCAGAGAAAGGTCCTATCATGTATCCTCAGGGGGTCTTCAGGTGGGAACTGGAACAAAAATATCACCACAGTCCCTGAAGCACACAGGAGAGGCAAGGATTGAGGAAAGCAGACTGAACCCCAGTCCCCAGAGACAAGGATGTCTGCAACTATGTAGGCTTATCTAAACTTTAGGTAAAACAGCTACAGCTGTAGGCTGTTTGTGCTGTAAAGAACCCCAGTCTTTGTTCTGCTTTGTTCCCACTGCTGAGATTAAATAATATTTGTTTTGAAATGGCTGTTTTGGGTCACAGTATTCATCTATTGGTCACAGCTCCCGAAGGGAACACTAGAACAGAGTCAAAAGTACAGCTAGCCCTGAGCCACAGGTTCTCAAACTGGGGGGGGGGGGGAGGAGGTGCTCCCCTCGGGGGACCCAGAATGTATCCTAGGGAGAATGAGAAGCTTTAGCTGGGGGGAGGACTTACTGTGCAACATTCAGAAGGGTGGTGGTACGATATTGCCATTCTTCCTTCTGTGCTACTGCTGGCAGCAACACTGCCTTCAGAACTAGGCACCTCACCAGCAGCCACCGTTCTCTGCTCTGCCTTCAGAGCTGGGCAGCCAGAGAGCAGCGGCTGCTGACTGAGCCCCTGGGGCACACATTACTCCAGACACAAAGAAGGGGGACCCAATCAAGTACATTTAAGAACTACTGCCCTGAATCGTTACTGTTCACTCATTTTGCACACCTCCTGAATTTTAATTCAGTTATTTGCCACTTGCATCCAATATGTAATTTAAGCCACTGCTGAATTTGATCAATAATCCAGTGCAACATTTTAACTTGCATTTCTGAAACCTTAGTTAAAAACCTACAATATATACATATACGGATGTGCACAGGGCCCACCTCCTCAACCAAAGATTATAGGTCTGTTCAGAGTGTTGCATAAAATATCCTTTAGTTACCAACTGATTGACAAAAATAGCTGTAAATATGATTCAGAAATCTGTCAAGGAGATTTTGAATTGGCAGGATATTAAGCACTCTGATCAGTTCTAAAGAGAAGTCACAAAAATCTTTTCCCATTTTTCTGAACTAGCTGCTCCACCAGTTTTCTGAATTTTATATTTATTAAAAAGACTGATTTTTCCCTTTTGCCATCTTTGTAGTATGCTGGCACATACTGCACCATATTCCATTTCTCTTGGAAAAAGAGGCAACACTCTTCAGTGCTGCTCCTGTGCTTTTGATCTACCCCATTACAATACTAAATCCACATTACCTTGTGTCTGTATCATTTCTCTTATGAACAAAAACAAACACTTTAATTGATTGCTTTTCCCAGTACAAGGATTCACATTTCTATAAAAGAAACACCTTAAGTTAAATTCTTACTTGATATTAATTTTTAAAATGGCATTTCATAAGCACCTAATTAATTAAGGTATTAGCAAGTACTGCAGCTTACAATTCATTATTCTGCAACATTTAACTTTACAATGCAACAGTCAGATTACTTGATATACTAATGCTTGGTTTATACACCATTAGAATTTTGCATTGTTCAAACCTATTAGCTGGTACATTCCTTGTATTAAACGTCTTATTTAAGGATTTAAATGGCAGTGATGAGTGCTGCAAAAACTGCTGGCAAAAGGATTCATTTTCTTTTTAGTTTACTAAACAATCATTCTAAATCCAAACCTGTAAAATCTGTGAAGCTGCATGAAGATTGTGCTGTTAGAGGTAGTCATTCTCTAACTGCTGAATCTGGGTAGACAAATCCATAAAGGAAAGATTCTGATTCCAGTTACACCAGTCTAACAGAGTTGATGTTAGCCCCAAGCACCTGTTATTTCAAGGGTTTACGATAGCTGTGCTCTCCTGCTAGAACCTCCAAACAAGCTCAAGAGTCAGGCTCACCAAAAATTCATGAAATTGGCTTAAAAATCATGAGATTATGTAAAAATAATAGATTTGGTGTTCTTTTTATTTGCCTTCTGTTTTTGTACGTTTGTTTTGAGCCTTTAGGGTGCAGTTTGCATTTTGAAACTTTCTCCACAGCCATCAGGGCTAGTAACTTACTTTTTCTTTAATAATTAAGGCTGAAATCATCACCTATCCACTTGACTCCAGCAGCTGGGGCTTTAAGGAAAACAATAATTGTCATGAGGCTCATGATAAAATCATGAGAGTTGGCAATGCTGGTCATAGTGTCATATCAGAATCTCTCTTCTCTTCAATGCTGCATTGATTTTGGAACTTTGTTGATTCTCTAGCACAGGGGTGGCAACCTTTCAGAAGTGGTGTGCCGAGTCTTCATTTATTTACTCTAAGGTTTTGCGTGCCAGTAATACATTTAAACATTTTTAGAAGGTCTCTTTCTACAAGTCTATAAAATGTAACTAAACTGTTGTTTTATGTAAAGTAAATAAGATTTTTAAAATGTTTAAGAAGCTTCATTTAAAATTAAATTAAAATTCAGAGCCCCCACCCCCACCCCAGACCGATAGCCGGGACCTGGGCAGTGTGAGTGCCACTGAAAATCAGTTTGCGTGCCGTGTTGGCACACATGCCATAAGTTGCCTACCCCTGCTCTAGCAAGTGAGAGTTTTTAATGAATGGGAGAGAAAGAGATGGGGCAACTATCCCCAAATGGCTCCTGATTAGCCACCAACTGTGCACACAGTATTATTTTGGTTATTCCATCTCCCTCAGTCCCTCCCCAGCCTGCTTGTTTGTCTCATCTACCTGTAATGTCCTGCATAGTAGTTAAAAAGTAAAACTAAGGGACCCCACATCAATCCTAATAACTAGACAGGTGAACCAACTTGGAGACAGTTTAGAAAGAACAGAAAGAATTCAATGTTGTTTTCTCCACAATTATTTCCAAAGGACGTAGAAGTGGTTTGACTAAGACCCATTATAATAAAGCTATAACAAGAGGGGAAAGTGGTCAATTAATATACAAAAAGAGCCAGAAAAACTGTTCTTCAAAATGGGATAAATCCTACTGTATGAGACAAAATTTTCTGTAATTTTTCTGTGGGAAAAATGTTGAATCTACTATTTAGTTGAAACTCCCTTCACCAGAATTTCTGACTGCATATCTACAGCCTTGCTTATATTCACAATTGTAAATATTTATAGCACAAGCCTGCTAATCACTTTGTTGCAAAAAGGATAATTTTGTTTAAAACTTGTGAGCAGTTCATTAGGAAACAATTGTAATATACGGTCCAGGAAATAACATACACATCTCCAGACTCTACACATGTATTATAGACAGACATTTTAAACACTAGCTGCTGTCCACGAGAGTTTGACCAGGATAAAGGTGACTTGTACCACAAGCAGCCATGCATACAATAACTACTAATCTCTCCATCTCCATTGCTGTAGTAGGCAAGATCAGGGCAGGAACCCCACAGAGGGGTGAATCCCTTGTATTTCTACTGTGACAAAGATAATATGAAAAGTGATGGTAACGTTTCAGGGAGCACTCACTAATGTTTATGTTCCCAATCCAGAACCCACTGAAGCCAACAGGAACCTCTGAATTCCTTCAGTGTTTGCTGGAAGCTGTTTTGTATGAAATTTACTTCTGTGCACTGGGCTATTATAAAGGCTGCACTTCACTTTCAACCTACTTAAATCTTCAAAATATGGTTTTCATGGGGTTAATCTGGTTCATAGGTTTATGGTGGATTTCTGCTCACCAGTCATTCCTTTCAACTGCTTAGGAATGTGCCCATATGTCATTCAATGTGAACTGGGATATAATTGCTATTTCATAGTCACATACAACCACAGCCCCAGAACTGCAGTAAGCTAAACCGATGCCTTCACCCTACACAAGAAGGTAAAGATTGGCCATAGGGATCCATGTTCCTCTCATCCATTTGAAAATCTCAGAACGGCAACAGAAAAAAATTATTATTTTGAAGTGGCAGCCATAGTGACTCACCTGAACAAGAACTAGAGCCTAAAGTACAAAATGAAAAGGAATAAGAACAAACTAGATTCCGCTGTCTGAGATCAACATCTTTTCTGATGAATTCAAGCAAGGTTGATTCTAGAATAAAGAATTTCTTCCTGATAATAGCCCATTTCATTTATGATCATTCTCTAAAAAGTGCTTTAAATTGGTGTTATTCTCAGAGGGGGGTGAGGCCTAAGCCTGGTCCCCACTACGGCTTAACGTCGACTTTAGCGTCAAGTCGAAATAAAACTGCACCCGTCCTCACACGGCCGCCATTTGAATCGATTTAAAGGGCCCTCAAAATCAATTTCTGTACTCCTCCCTAACGAGAGGAGTAGCGCTGAAATCGACCTCTCTGGGTCGATTGTGGAGTAGTGAGGACGCATGGGGACATTACTGGCCTCTAGCGGCTGTCCCACAATGCTCCATTGTGACCGCTCTAGACAGCCTCACTGCTCCACTGTGACCGCTCTGGACAGCACTCTCAACTCGCTGTTCTGGCCAGGTAGACAGGAAAAGTCCCGGGAACATTTGAATTTCATTTTCTGTTTGGCCAGCGTGGCGAGTTCACCTGCACAGGTCAGTCGCCATTCAGAGCTTAGCAGCACAAGCCACCACCATGAAGAGCTCAGCAGCACAGGAGACCAACCAGAGGAAAAGAGCTCTAGCATGGTCCACGCGTGAGGTGTTGGATCTGATCGCTATCTGGGGAGAGGAATCCGTGGTGTTAGAACTCCGTCATAACAAACGGAATGCCAACACGTTTGCCAGGGTCTCCAAGGTCATGCTGGAAAGGGGCCACAACAGGGGCCAACGGTGCCGCGTGAAAATTAAGGAGCTGGTGATGAGGAAGGAAATATCACAGAGCAGCAGGAAGCAAGCTGAGAAACCCTGTTAGCAGACAGCCAGGAGCTGTTTAATCCCCCTGGAGCCATTACCCTCCCAACTCTCCCAAGATGGTACCCCAGCCGGCGAAGGAACCTCTAGTGAGTGTGCCTTTAGGGAAACGATAAAGCATGATTTTAAAAGGAAGCATTTATTAATGATTAACTTGCCCTAAGGACTTAGCGTGCATTCATTGCTGGTCCAACTACTGGAAAAGTCTGTTAATGTATTTGGGGAAATCCTCTATGGACATTTCCATGAAACTTTCTAGTAGGTAGCGATGAACCTTTCACAAGAGGTTTCTGGGGAGAGCTGCCTTATTTCATCCTCCATGATAGGACACCATTCCCCGCCATGCAATTAGTAAATAGTCTGGTATCATTGCGTAACACAGCATTGCAGCATATGGCCCGGGCAATTGGAGAGATTCCACCAACATCCATTCTCTATCTCTCTGTGAGATCCTCAGCAGAGTGATGTCATTCACGGATGCCTGTTTGAAATATGGGACTGTAAGTAAGGGGACAGATGTTTCCACTGGGCTGCTCACACGAGGTGGTTGTAAAGTAATCTTCCCCTGCCTGTAGCCCAAGCAGCTACAACCCTCCCCCCCCACCCCACCCCCGCCTCCGCAGCCCGTAGCCCACGCAGCATGTGTGTGTAATCACACTGGGCGGCTCGTGGTTCACTGGGAGACACACGGTGGGGGGGAAGGGGGGGGTAGTATAGGAAAGGGTAGCGCTGCTCTAAAGAATATGGCTTACCATGGCCGCCTGCATGGTGATTTCAGTAGCCGTGGTGAGGCTGTCTCGTGTGTGATGCTTGTGTGAACATGAAAGCCAGAGCCACTCAATTTAGGTGAGGAATGTGACCTTGTACAGAAAGCATATCAGCTCTGTGAATACTGTGCTTCACCGTTAAATACTACTCCCATTGTGCTGCAAAATGTATCTTTCTTATAACCTTGTCCCTTTTTCGCCCACAGCAGCTGCACATTTATCTCTGCATCCCCCTTCATGTCCCTCATGGAGGCTATCGCAGATAAGGAAGAGGAAGAAGAAGACATGTGATGAGATGTTTAATGAACTGATGTAGAACTCTCACACTGAGGCCACTCGGCAGAGTGAAGGGAGAGAAAAAAATTTAGAGTCACAGAATACATGGAGGTGGCTGGAGCATGAAGATAGGCAGCAGGAGCGCGAAGAAAGGTGGATGGATGCGATATTGCGGATAATGGAGGACCAAAGCGACATGCTCTGGTGTCTGGTGGAGCTTCAGCAGGACCAAAGATCGCCTCTACAGCCTCTGTTTAACTACCTCCCTCCTCCCCAAGTCCCATAGCCTCCCCACCCAGACGTGGAGTGAGAACACGGGGGGGGGGGGGGGAGCTCCGGGGACCGACCCACTCTACCCCACAAGCCAGCACAAGCAGCAGTAGGCTGAGTTTAACTAAAAAGTTTTAAAAGGTGCTGTGTCTTGGTCCCCCCACTTTCCCCCTCCCCTCCCCTCCCCTCATCCACCACCCCGATTGCTGGTTTCCCTCCTCACCCACTCCTTCTGGGCTACCTTTCCAGTGATCCTCTGTGTTTGTGAAGAAGCAAGAAAGAATGCATGATTTTTAAAACAGTGAATTTATTTCCTCTGCAAGCATTGGGAGGCGGGGAGGGAAGAGGGTGAAAGGACGGCAGGCTTAGGGCTGAGCAGAGCAAGGGAGTGGGTTTTCAAATGCCATCTTGGGCACTCATAAAACTGGTTTTCAAGGCGTCTCTGAGGCACAGCACCTCCTGGTGCGCCCTTCTACTTTCCCTGCTGTCTGGCTGCTGGTAAGCAGCGGACAGGAGATTTGCCTCTGCCTCCCACCCCGCCATAAACGTCTCCCCCTTGCTCTCACAGAGATTGTGGAGCACACAGCAAGCAGCAATAACAATGGGCACATTTCTGTCGCTGATGTCTGAGCGAGCGAGTAATGTATGCCAGCACGCTTTGAGGTGGCCAAATGCGCACTCTACTGCCATTCTGCACTTGCTCAGCCTATAGTTGAACAGCTCCTGAGCCCTGTCCAGGGATCCTGTGTAGGGCTTCATAAGCCAGGGCACAGGCTGGGTCCCCAAGGATAATGATCAGCATTTCTACACCCCCCACAGTAATTTTCTGGTCTGGGAAGAAAATCCCTTGCTCCAGCTCTCTAAATATCCTAGAGTTCCTGAATACACAAGCGTCATGAACTCTTCCCGGCCATCCCACGTACATGTCGGTGAAACGTCCCTTGTCGGCAACCAGTGCTTGCATGACCACAGAATAATACCCATTGCGGTTTCTGTACTCTGCGGCCTCATTGTTTGGTGCCAAGATAAGGATATGAGTCCCATCTATAGCCACACCACAGTTAGGGAATCCCATGGCGGCAAAGCCATCTACTGTAGCTTGCAGGTTTCCAAGGTTTATAACCCTGGGTAGCAGCAGATCAACGATTGCCCTGCTTACTTGCATCACAGCAGACCCCACTGTAGATTTACCCACCCGAAAGTGATTCGCGACTGACCGGTAGCTGTCTGGCGTTGCAAGCTTCCAGAGGGCTATCGCCACTCGCTTCTCAACTGTGAGGGCCGCTCTCATTCTGGTATTCTTGCACTGGAGGGCTGGGGAAAGCAAGTCACAAAGTTCCATGAACGTGCCATTATGCATGCGAAAGTTTCTGAGCCATTGGGAGTCATCCCAGACCCGCAGCACTATGCGATCCCACCAGTCAGTGCTTATTTCCCTGGCCCAGAATCGGCGTTCCATGGAATGAGCCTGCCCCATTGCCACCAAATTTGCCAGATTGTCGAACCCCCTACTTTCAAAAACGTCAGTGTCCCTGTCTGTGTGCAGGTCCAGGTCCATGTCCTCATCACTGTCGTCGCTTTCCTGAAAGCGCAGTTGTCTCAGGATCACCTTCCTCTGTAGACGATGCAGCATAAAGCCCACAACAACATGCGAGGTCTTCACAACGGCCAGTACTGCAGCGGTGGCCTCAGCAGGCTCCATGCTTGCACTGCTATGGTGTCAGCAAGTGTGGAGAAAGGGCACGAAATAATAAGATGCCTACCCACAGAGCACCGCTCAAAATGGTGCCTGCTGGGGACTCTGGGAACTGTGGGATAGCTACCCACAGTGCACCACTCGCTATGTCGACGCTTGCCACAGTTGTGTGGATAGACACTGCCAACTTGCTGTGCTTTGTGGGGACGCACAAAATCGACTCTATACAGTCTGCAAGGTAATCGACTGCAAGGTAATCGACCTAATTTAGTAGTGAAGACATGCGTCTAGTCAACAGAACAAGCAATAGGAGTCAGAAGGTCTGCGGCTCTTTTGTCTACTCTGCCACTGATTTGCTGTGCGACCTTGGGCAAATCACTTCCCCTCTTCTGTTTACCCTTCTCACTTTTTTCTTTTCTGTTTAGACAGTAAACTCTCTGGGGATTCTCTCATGTGTAAGTGCAGTGCCTATGCTACTGGGGACCTCATCTTACCTGGAGCCTCTGGGTGCCACCGTAAAACAAATTAATAACAAACAATTGGCAAGTAGTTGTGAGTATACCACACATTTAAATTGGACCATTTGACCTCTAATCTGAATTTTTTTTAAAAAAAACCCAACAGATACATATTTTTATATGATTTAGTGGAGAAAATGTCAGTACACAGTAATTTTTGGAATAAGTTTGCTAGATAACATTAAATTATTGTATGGATATTACAAGGTATTAGGAGAACACTTATAATCTGCAGCCTCTTTAATTCAGTAAACATTCATGAAGAATAACCTGGTAAGGTGTTTAGTTATGCAGAACACCTATAACGCTCACCTCTGTTAGGAAGTATGCAACTTAAGTGGCATGAGCCACCCAAGAAGTGAGAGTTTCTGGCACCTTCTGAAGCAGTGCTGCTTTTATACAAACATTTGTTACCTTTTTATGGTCACTCGTTAATGAATTCTGAAGAATGGAATTGTGAGAGATAGCTGCACACACAGACAATCCACTTCCTTTCATAATATGTTTTATAAACACCCCCCCACACACTACTTCAGATATGGAAAGTCAGCTTGTTAGCCTGGCTATAATAGCTCATAATCCTTCCTTTGCCACCACTAGAAGTAAAACAAAACATGCAGCTACACATACACTTACAAATTTATTAGGGACAATGCTGCCTTTAGCAGGAAGATATGGACTGGATGACATCAAGGTCTTACCATTCTGACTCTGAATCCTCCTACCTGAAACTGGCCCTGTTCAAAATTGCCCATGTAATCAAAAACACAGTGATGTTGTTGCAACATTTCTGCTACAACTCTCTGCTGAGTTCCAAATGCACTGATAGATTTTGTATCTTAAACATAACTCTGGAAAAGTCAAGAAAGAAAACGCAGCACTCTGTGGTTGGATTAAATAACTTCCCCTAATTTAATGGATCCCAACCTGCGGCCCATAGACTGCTTGCGGCCCAGTCAGCACTCAGCTGTGACCCATTAGACATCCTCAGAGCCAGACAGGTAGTAGTGCATGCGGCCCATATAACACATTGTGAGCTGCATATGTGGCCCAGGATGGTAAATAGGTTGAGAACCATTGCTAACTGATGTATGGGTATGTAGATTCCTGATCAGCTCTGATGTGGTATGTTAACTGCCCTTTTTTAATGTACTTTCCATGTTGGGTTTCACCTATGTTAATGTGTGTTTTCACAAAAGAATAACACAAACGTATGTAGGGTGACCAGACAGCAAGTGTGAAAAATTGGGACAGGCAACGTGGGGCTAATAGGTGCCTATAAAAGACAAAGACCCAAATATTGGGGCTGTCCCTACAAAATCTGGATATTTGGTCACCCTAAAAATATGGTTCGCAGCTGGACAATTTTTTGCTAGATGCTTGAAACTGACAGGATGTGTAATGGAATCCTAAGCTGTATTTTATTGTTCAACCACTAGATGACACTGCAAAAAAATACCTTATTTAAACAAACCTCAGCCATACCTGGCAGAGTATTACGTAATGTTATGATGAACATATCTGGTGTGTATAAGCAAGATCTGCAGACAGTCCATATCTGGCACAGGAACATGACGGGATGTCCATGAAATACAAACTGAGCAAAGGAGTACCAAGACTACTGCTTGTTTGAGAATGATCTTAACACTGAAACCTTCTTCTTTCAAAGAAGAATCGTAACTGGAACTTGGATAGTATCACCTTTATTAAATGAATCTTAAAACTGCCCTACTGTTGCCCCTCATTTTCCATAACAAATCATAAATATACTAACTATCTAGATGACTCTTTTAAAACACACACATTAAGAAGAGGCTGCTGCTTCATAATCATCATTATGATTATCATCATAACTGATTAAAAACAATCAAGTTAAAATGTTAGTAGTGTTTTTTTAGTACTTGCAATGGAAAACATGCTAACAGTAAGTGGTCTTCTCTGTTTAGTCTTCATTTAATTGGGTATCAGGTGTTTCTACACACAGGGTAAAATAAAACACTATACCAGTAGCTTACAGACACAATGCAACTAAGGGTTCTATCCTGAATGCTTGTACTGTACATTTGGAAACAGCTGGATGTTGAAAACAACTTGACAATGGAGATCTGCATTTCCTACTCACTATACAAAGTTTGGGTGTTGGGAGTAAGGAGAGGAGAAGAATGGTTGCGATGGAGAGGACGGGTGCAAGAGGAATACAAAACTAACTCCAAATCTAAAATTAACATCTCTAAGCTTATCACTTATCAGCCTCAAAGAGGCTAGGACTTTTTAGCTTGGAAAAGAGGAGACTAAGGGGGGATAGGATAGAGGTATATAAAATTATGAGTGGTAAGGAGAAAGTGAATAAGGAAAAGTTATTTACTTGTTCCCATAATATAAGAACTAGGGGCCACCCAATGAAATTAGTGGGCAGCAGGTTTAAAACAAATAAAAGGAAGTTCTTCTTCACACAACACACAGTTAACCTGTGGAACTCCTTGCCTGAGGCTAGGACTATAACAGAGTTTAAAACAGAACTGGATAAATTCATGGAGGTTAAGTTCATTAACGGCTAGTAGCCAGGATGGATAAGAAATGGTGTCCCTAGCTTCTGTTTGTCAGAGGAGGGTGATGGATGGCAGGAGAGAGATCACTTGATCATTACCTGTTAGGTTCACTCACTCTGGGGCACCTGGCATTGGCCACTGTCAGTAGACAGGATACTGGGCTACAGGGACTGTTGGTCTGACCCAGTACGGCCTTTCTTATGTTCTTATGTTCACAGTCATCAATAGATATTTTTGCTACGGGGGTTCTGAAATAAAAATGACTGAATACCACACATTTTTCTAATTGTTTTTGGGTTTTTGTCCATAATGAACTTAACACGGGGGACTTTGCATTGAACTTCAATGTCATATTGAAACTTACAGTTAGGACCTGAAGAAGAGGGAAATTAAGGCACAGTGACACATCCAGACAGGAAAGATGAAGCAACTGTGTGACAGGGATTAATATCTTTTCTCTGACATCAGCCAGAAAGTTATTTATTATTGTTTCTATTATGGCAGAAAGGAACTCCAATCAATTTTGGATTTGGGCCCCACTATGCTGGAAAACAACAGGACAACCCATGCCCCAAAGAGATTATAACCTAGATGTCAGACAGGATGCAACAACTGAACAATACAGATAGATAGTAGCAAGTTCTGAGAAGATTAAATAACAATGAAACAAATAGTTTATCACAAGAGCGGACGTCTCAGTACTAACCTAACCGATGCAGATTTTTTATTAGGAATATTCTTTTCATTTCAAATACAGTATGAATTGTTGGCCTTTGCTAAAAAAAAAAAAGAGTTTAATCAAGGCTGCCTTTATTATTGGGTGCTTATTTGCCTTACTACAATTATGAGCAGAGATTAATACCGTGCACAATATAAACTAGAAAAAAAGTAAGTCTAATCATTATTTTCTTTTTAAGTGTTAGCCCAACTATGAAAATGGGCTAGGGGAGGGGAAGGAATGATGATGTGTTGCATACTAATAAATTCAAGCAGTAGTGTTTTAATTTGTAGCAGTTCTTTCATATTTTTCCCAGACAGTTATTTCTTAAATGATTTTATGTATGTGTCAAAAGTTCTTCATCAAAAGATGGGCTCGAGCAAAAATCATACCCTAACTGAGAAAAAAAATCAAACTTAAAAAGAGACATTAACTAGAAGAGCTCTTGAGTTGGTATTTAAACCACAGAAATGTAAGAAATATGCGTGGAAAATTTCTCTATTAAGGTTAACTTCATTTTACAAAATGTTCTCACACATACATCCAAAGAATTGTACTGGATCAATTTTTTATGCGGAATAGAGGCTTGCTATATAAATCACATCAGATAAACTATGCCTGCTTAAATTCGCCAATGAAACCACTCCAGTTTTTTATTTAAAACACAACATGAACCTATGGATCAATTTTTTATGCGGAATAGAGGCTTGCTATATAAATCACATCAGATAAACTATGCCTGCTTAAATTTGCCAATGAAACCACTCCAGTTTTTTATTTAAAACACAACATGAACCTAAGACTGTTAGAGCAGAAGCATTTAAATAATTTGGAATTCCTCAGTATAAACATCTATTTCTGGGATTAAATTCAATATTGTATCATATTTAAGAATCAGTTGCTGGGTTCATCACAGAACTTTCAGACACAATTTTTTGGTAGAAAGACACAGTACTGTCTTAAAAACGAATATAGTTCTCTAAATTTATTCATCCTGCCTAAAATATTGGGGTTCAAATATCACTCAGGGTTGAAACAAGAAAGAAAAAACTATGACAAAAGCAAAGCTAAAAAAGTCTACTTTGGTTTTTGGTGGGGGTGGAGGGGGGCATGGCAGAAGAGGGAGAATCCAATCTAAAGAGCATTATTAACTTAAATATGGCCTCAAAGTTAAATGTTCTAAAAATAAAGTTTCATAAAATCTAAGACAATTGGAAATTGTTCCACAGGTTTTTTTACCCTGAATTCTAACAAAAACAGATTGTTTCTTTTTAGACAAAAAATATTGTGCTGAAGTGTTTGAAATCCAAGCATTGTAGCAGTAAGAACCTGAAAGTGAAACTGACTAAACAAAGGTGAAATTAATTTAAGTGAATGAAAGTTAAAAAAAAAAACTGTACAAATTAAACAAAGAACTTAACTCATTACAAACAAACTAGATTTTTAAAAGTTCTTATGTTTAATATACAACATATTATTAGTAACATAAGGGAAAAAAACCTATTTTCATTTAACATATGATCTTAAGCAACAGCGTCTCAGCCAAATGTCCTTGTTCCTTCTTTGCACCATATGTAAGTGAAAACCCAGCAGATGGAAATGTTACAGGAAGTTATTTCAATATTTTTGATTCTCTAAATATCACTACCATCCTCACTGTATGAAAACAACCGGTAGATACAATCAAATAGTGTTTTGATTTGCACTGTTATATAACCTTCATCAAAATAAACTTATTGCTGAGGCTTTCCAACTTTTTCATATCAAGATGTCACACGCAAATGCTCATAACTGGCCTTCAAATGTGTCTAAGAATCTTTAGCACTTACAGCACCCAAACTTAAAGCAATTTTCACAGGAATCAGTGGAATGGTGCATAGGTCACTCTTGATGTCAGAGAAAGATCAGTTATGCCTGTTCTACATTGGCGGGGGATGGGTTAGCGAATAACGTAGCTAAAGTCAACGTATTTTAAGTTGACTTACCTGGCCGTCCACACAGCGGCGAGTCAACCACTGCCATTCCTCTGTCAACTCCTCTTCTGCCCCTCACTGAGGTGGAGTACAGAAGTCAACAGGAAGCATGCTTGGGGATTGATTTATTGCATCCACACTAGTCGCGATAAATCAATCCATCACTGCCTGCCTATCTGGCAGGTAGTGTAGATGTTCCTTAAGATACAAATGATTCAACAATTCAGATTCAGTAGAAAATAGGATGTAGGGAATGGGAGTTAGTTTGAAAACCCTCAGCAATTGTAGGGACTCCCACTCTGGGGCTAGACACCCCTAAACAGGAAAAAATCTGCTGGGCTTACATAAAACATCTTATTCTTTTTTAAACTACTTCCAGATAAAATGATAAAATATTTATACATTTATCCACATTTTACATGACTGTAAAGTCAGAATTAATAGACGTGTGGCAATATTTGCATTCACACACACTTCTGGGCTAAGAGCAAGCATGAGGAATGTCAGTACAAAAACTGTTTTGAATAAGTCATTAAGCAACTGAAAAATAGTGGTATATGGCTGTTATCTCACCTATAAATATACTGTAATATTATCTTTAGTGATATATTGCATTTTAGCAAAACTATCCTACAGACTAAGAACTTAACATAGGGAATATGATGTGACTCCTTGTTGTACTGCCACACTTCAAGCACTACATTGAAAACAAAAATAAACAGCTGCATAAAAAGTTAACAGAGCACCCAAGAACGTACATTAAAAGATACCACGCTTTTTTGGTCAAGGTAAGTAATAATGTATGCAAATGCCAACATTGGCTACTAAATATCACTATACAGTTGGGAAGGTTATAAACTGTTATAATAAGCCATAAATCCAGTGTCTGTATTCAGCCCATGATTTTTTTGAGTCCTAGCAAAGTTATGAATTTAAGCTCTGAGGCTTGTCTTTTGAAAGCATTGTGCAGGTTTCCCTTGAGGATGTGGACTGATCAGTCAGATATAGTGATCATGTTGTGAAGTGTTCAGGGTGTATTTGTCTTTTATCGGTTTTCCTGTGTGAGTTCATTCAAGAGCATAGTGATTGTCTGGTTTTGACCAAATAGTTGCTATTGGGGCATTTAGTGCACTGGAAGAGGTACAGCACATGTGATAGTTATGCATAGGACCCATAGATTTTTAAAGGTGTTGTAGGGGATGTTGATCGTTGTAGCAGTGGAGATATGTCTGCTGGTTTTGCCTCTGTTGTTCTGAAAAGGTTTCATGCCATTTTGAGTTTTCATGTCCTGGTCTTGGGGGGAGCTTGCTTCTGATGAGCTAGAAGAGGTTGGGGAGTTGTTTGAAGAAGGAAGAGTTCAGGAAAGATTTCTTTCAGCATGGAGTCTCCAGAGAGTATGGTTGTAATTGTTTGATGATAGCCCGTATGGATTCTGGTGTGTGGTGAAACGTGACAACTAGGGGTGTGAAGTCAGAGGGAGGTTTATTTCTGTATTGTAGCAGGTTCTTTGAGGGTATTTGGGAGGCCTCTTCCATAATGCAATCTGTTCCACCATGTATTTAGCTGTGCACTCTGAATATATTTCCCTAGACGTGAAGAAGAGCTCTATCTAAAAAGCCTGTCTCTCTCACCAACAAAAGCTGGCCCAATAAAAGATATTGCCTCACCCATGTTGTCTCTCTAATATCCTGGGACTGACATAGCTACACCAACACTGCACGCTATACAGAGTAAAAATGTAAATGAGGAGAGGAGTCAATGGGACCTGGGTTTTCATGTAGTTTTTCCCACATGTTAAACAGAGAAATCAAGACCTTGAACTGCAAGCTGATAGATCAATTTTGTGACTGCTGAACATATGAAAGTACTTAAGTAAAAGGTATTGCTTCTTGTTTACTATTCTTTCATCAAATTTCCTATAAGCATTAATATTATTACAGTATTATTACATACTAGCGAAAATACCCGGCGTTGCTCAGGTCAGTCGGAGGTGGGGAGGGGGCAGAGAGCTGAGCGAGTACGGGGTCCGTTGGAGGGGGCAGAGAGCAAACCTGACACCCCCACCTCACCCCCCCCCGACCAAACCCAACACCCCCACCTCACTTACCCCTCGACCAACCCCGACTCACATTTTCACCCCCCCCACCCAAACCCAAAACCCCCACGTCACCCCCCTACAAACCCCAACACCCCCTGACCAACCCCAACACCCACACCTCATCCCTCACCCACCCAGACACCTTCCCACCCCCCCAGACCAAACCCAACACCCCCGGCTCACCCCCCCAACCAAACCCGACACCCCCACCTCATCCCCCCGACCAAACCCGACACCCCTACCTCACCCCCCGACCAAACCCGACACCCCTACCTCACTTACCCTCCGACCAAACCCAACTCGGGTCCATCGGAGGTGGGCAGGGGGCAGAGAGCTGAGGGATTCCGGGGTCCGTTGGAGGGGGGAGGGGGCAAAGAGCTGAGCGAGTGCGGTGTCTGTTGGAGGGGGTATTATGACATCAGAACTATGCCACAGAGAACAGCAGCTGCCCAGCTGATGTGATTGGCCTTTAAATAATTTCACCCCTGAGGAGCGTCAGAGGTGAGATTTGAAAATTTTTCGACTCTTACGGTCATTAGGACCCTAAGACCTCTAACTGTACCAAATTTCAAATCTCTAGCTCAAACGGTGTGGAAGGAGTAAGCATACATACACGCATACATACATACATGCATACATACACCATTTGACTTTTATATATATAGATTTTGATTATACTAGACATAATTTTTCAGTGTTGTAAGTGGTGGTTTACCTGGTTTACTCTCATTAATATTACCAGCTAAAAGAAAAGCATTTTTACACAATCTAAAAGTGTGTTTCAAATGAAAATCTCAATCTTATTAATCACTCGCTCAATAAAAGCACAGATTTCTTGATTCCTCCTAAAAACTGACTGGAAATAGATTTAGATTTGTGAAATTGCTTGTTAGGTATAGTTGATATCTGATCGTAAATATTAGGCACTAGCGAAAATACCCGGCGTTGCTCGGGTCAGTCGGAGGTGGGGAGGGGGCAGAGAGCTGAGTGAGTGCGGGGTCCATTGAAGGGGGCAGAGAGCAAACCTGACACCCCCACCTCACCCCCCCGACCAAACCCGACACCCCCACTGCACTTACCCCTCGAACAACCCTGACTCACATTTTCACCCCCCCACCCAAACCCAACACCCCCACGTCTCCCCTACCAACCCCAACACCCCCTGACCAACACCCACACCTCACCCCCCGTAGACCAAACCTGACACACCCACCTCACTTTCCCCCCAACCAAACCCGACACCCCTACTTACCACCACAAACAAACCCGACACCCACACCTCACTTACCCCTCGACCAACCCCGACCCCCCTCCTCACCACCCCAACCAAACCCAACCCAACACCCCCACCTTACCCCCCACACCAAACCCAGCACCCCCTGACCAACCCCGACACCTCACCCCTCACCCACCCCGACACCTTCCCACCCCCCCAGACCAAACCCAACACCCCCACCTCACCCCCCGACCAAACCCGACACCCCTACCTCACTTACCCTCCGACCAAACCCAACTCGGGTCCGTCGGAGGTGGGCAGGGGGCAGAGAGCTGAGTGATTTCGGGGTCCGTTGGAGGTGGGCAGGGGGCAGAGAGCTGAGGGATTCCGGGGTCCATCGGAGGTGGGGAGGGGGCACAGAGCTGAGGGATTCCGGGGTTCTGTTGGAGGGGGGAGAGGGCAGAGAGCTGAGGGATTCCGGGGTCCGTCGGAGGTGGGCAGGGGGCAGAGAGCTGAGGGATTCCGGGGTTCCGTTGGAGGGGGGAGGGGCACAGAGCTGAGCGAGTGCGGTGTCTGTTGGAGGGGGTATTATGATATCAGAACTATGTCACAGAGAACAGCAGCTGCCCAGCTGATGTGATTGGCCTTTAAACAATTTCACCCCTGGGGGGCGTCAGAGGTGAGATTTGAAAAATTTTCGACTCTTACGGTCATTAGGACCCTAAGACCTCTAACTGTACCAAATTTCAAGTCTCTAGCTCAAACGGTGTGGCAGGAGTAAGCATACACCCATACATACATACATACACCATTTGACTTTTATATATATAGATTAGTAACAATTTTATATTTTTTTCTTTCTAAAGTCAAAGATTTTCCTATTTAAATATTATTGACAGCAAACCTGAGACCTATTTTGCAAAAGTAGGTATGGGTCTTGCTAAGCAAACTAAATTTAAATGAGTTAAATACTTAAATAAATTTAAATGAAGTGATACACAAATATATTAAAACAAAACTAAAGCTGAAAGTAAAATAGTCAACTGAAGTTACAGGCTAGCAAACAATATACGATGTATCCTGCATGCAAAAAATATATCCACATCCTTTGAAAAACAAATTCAGAATTATTATCTATCTATTTTTTGATTGGTGCACATGAAGCTGATCCCTTTGGGTAGGTATCCATGTTATAGAGAAAAAATAATTAAACACAGGATATTTATGATGTTAGGAAATGGCAAATTGAATGTCAAGTGTTACTTTCTAAACAAAAAACAAAGAGTATCTTTAAGTTCAATACTGAAGCAACAAGTAATTTGTATAATCAAATAAGAAATTGTCTAACCTGTTTTCCTTAGTGAGAATTATTCCCGGAATTGATTTCTAATTAAATAAATATTCTCAGAGAACAAAAGAGATAATAAAGTACAAAAGATTATCCTTGATGATTATCTTTAAATTACAGCCAAATGGGTTCCCATCGTAATGTGCTATCTTTTTAAATAGACATGCTGTTTGATAGGCATTTGTTTGTTCACATTCACCATCTGCACTCCTCTGGTTTTAAGTGCAAGATAATATTTTCTTATGAGGCTCTCTTATTCAAAGGGAAACCAAGTATTGATCTGTCATGGATCAAATCCTGGATCACTTATTTGAATTTGAAATTGCATGAACTAGTTAGTAATTATTTTTTTCTGCACATTTGATGAAGGAAAAAGCACACTCAATGAGACAGGGCAGCCTCTCATTTATCTACTCCAAATTCAGCAAATACTAACAGATATAAAAACTAGGTTTAATGACAACTAAGGATGCATGAGGCCCACCAAACCTATCCAAATCGTTGAAAGCATAGAAACAATTTAAAGGAAAAGTATCCAGCATTCCTTGCCACTTTCAACATAACCTACAATACTGTTGATAACACTCTGCAATGCTCCATAAGACATTCATCTCCATTTCCAACACATACCAAAGAGCAATATATGCCTAACTTCCAAAATTTCCAGTGCAGTCTCTTATGTAAAAAAACAAACAAACCAAAAAACCTTACTCTACTATGCTCATACTCTCTTATTTCCACAAACTTGACTGTCACATAGTTCATTCATTTGGAAAGTTATTCTGATTTAACACCATTAAGGTTGTGTGTGTGAAAGAGTTGGATTAAGAGTTGGGACATGTGTTTGTTATTGCTTTTTGGAGCAATTTGCTGGCAATCAAAAATCAGCATTGTACAGCGTGCACAGCAGGGGTTAATTATTCACTGGAAGCAAAGCTTAGGAAATCCTTCCACCAAGAGCTTGACACCATTTTTTTGTAAACAGGCCCAGAGTATGCCTGTTGCTTCAAAATTCAGGTCTCCAGTGAGGCAGCCCTCATATTGAAATCAGATTTTAATGTTGCTCAATACCCAGTAGCACCCACTGTAAAAGAAAGATGTGCAAGACAACATCCTTAAGAGCAATGGGAGTTGTTGCATGCTGAGAGCTTTTAAAAATCTGGCCCTTAAATTTTAGTTTGGCATTAGCAAGAAATATATTCTCAATTTAATTTATTATCCTGTTGATACTATTAGACCCATAGGGTAATACATGCCAAGAAACAAGAACACTTTGTTAAGCATTAGCATGAAGACAAGCAAAAGAGAATAAGTTTAAAGCTTAACAGACAATAACTTTCATATTTTATATATCAAATTATTATAATCCCATTTCTCAGGTACTCTGCCTTTCAAAGTATAAAATGCCAATCTAGCTGTGGAACACTCACAACTATTGAACACATTGTCAAGTAAAGCCATATTACCATATTCTGCAACTTCAAATTTTACACTGACTGCATTTCTTGATAAGGTGTGAGAGGGTGGGATAAGGGGGAGGCAAATTTCTTACATACCATCTTTTTATTACAACAGCCATACAAAATAATCTCCCTCACACAATTACACAAGTGGGCACATAAAAGTTACCTTGGAAGTACAGTGGGGCACAAAGAGCTGCCAGCGGGAACAACAACAAAAGTACAATATTATCTTAAAGGAAAATTGAAGTGATATGATTTAATCGCTTGTTGTTACAGAGGTGTTTACTAATGATCCAATCCTGAGAGGTGACAAATGTCTTCAACGTCATGCTCTCTTTCTCCCTACTTCATCCCCTATTCCCACCACAGCCTCCCCCCTTAAAAAAATTTCATGTCTTCCACATTCAAAGACAGTTTCAAATAGCTCAAGAATTAAAATTTCCCCCCTGTCCTCCTATATCACTTTTAATTTTATCCTACAATTTTTAGTAAATGTTATCACTGATTAACTTTTCAGACTGATTCTTCCCTGCAGTGGTATCTCTCCCAGAAACCTGCCAGTTTAATCCTAATAAGGCATCAAATGACACTGAATGTGCTAGCTAGATATTGGGAATAACCTTGAATTTTCAACCACAGGCCAGTGAAGAAAAAGAAAGGTTAACAATGCAGCTGAACTGCCATACATCACACTGGAAATTATCAGAACTTTGTTTATCCCTTATATTATCTTTAAAATACTTTAAACTGCATGTCTCAAAAATCTCAAGACCAAGATTTAAGATATGCTATTTATAGAGTTGCTCTTTTAGAAAGCAAGTTGCATATAAGTGAGAATTAATTGATGGATTCTCCAAAACCTGAAGTCTTTAAATGGAGATTGCCGATCTTATGCTCTAGTTTAATCAGAAGTTATGGAGTTGATGAGTTATGCAGAAAGGCAGAATAGACTATCATAATTGTCCCTTCTGGGATTTAAATCTATGAATTCACGAAAATTGTTAGTGTTATCCAGGAATCATTCCACAGACAGCCATGAAAAAATCAGTCCCTCAATGTTAACTCTAGCTAGTTTTACACTTTCCCAAAGTACAAACAATCTCCTGTCTAATTCAACAATATCCCACATGAAGGTGTGTATTAGTAGACTAATAATTCAATTCTTGGATAGTTGCAATAACCTGTGCCCATTCCTCACAATGCATCTTAAGCATGTGGTAGCCAAGTAATATATTTACAGCTTACTAATGCACAGCTCTGGTGTAGTTTTACTGTTTTTAGAATTGGTTTGTAACAATATAAGTGAATTCATGTAGAGCTAAAAGATTATCTTGTGGCTAAAACATAGGACTAGGAGTAAAGAAACCTAGGATTAATTTCCAGAATGGTTTGGAATTCAAAATGGGAGTGGAAGTTAGAGTTCTACAGAGGATGAGTTGTTGACAGTCTAGCACACTGCAGCCTGTCAATGGGGGAAGAGACAGCACTCACCCATCCCACCAGGATCTTCTCTAGAGAACTCAGCATCAAGGATCCCTCCATTCATAGTTTATCTTCGTTTTAAGAAATGAAAAGATTATTCTTTGTATGTTGGTGCCCCAAAGAGTTGTCTATCTAAATTATGTCCTAATTGAGCTAGTGCAAATTGATGCCTTTTAGAATTAAATTTGGCACAGCTAGGGAAGAAAAAGAACACCACCATTGGCCAGAAAAGTAGCTGTACATGGAAGCATTCTTACAATTTGCTCCTAAAATATTCACAAGAGAAATGCAGTCAATATATTGATAACATCACTTTTTAAGCTTTGCATTTCTTTTTTGTGAAGTGAGGAGCCATTGCTCATTCATGAGACGGGGGGGGAAGTATGATCCACGGAATATCACCAAGCTAAGTAACAAGAAAGAGAGCAAATTATCAAAAACAGGTATCTATCCCAAATACATGCAGAAGTAAACAGAGAAAGAGAAAATATATTACTTGAAGCAAGCAAGCAAGTAATCCTACAAGTAACAGTTATTTCCAGAGACATATCTCTAGAACGCCGTGGAAAGCCTAAAGCATTTTGTTTCCCCTTGTTTTGGAGTTGGCACCTTGGGCTCCACCCCTGTAAGCACTTATGTATATGAATAACTTTACACAACTCAGTAGCCTTAATGTCTTCAAAATGATTACTCACTGGCACAAGATTACTCACATGCTTTGTTTTTTCAGAATCTGCCTGAAGTTTGTAGCTAATATTCTTGATGGTGGTGAAACAGGCTATTTCCCTCCAGGCTGGCTCTTGCCAAACAGGCAAAATTATTGCTTTCAATTTTATCCATTTATCACCCTTACCTTTGGGGTGAAAGAGGGATATTTTAAAAACCATCCTTTCATCATCTTTAACGTGTATAAAAATTTACCTGCTGTTACAGCCAATTTAAAATGGTTGGATAGCCCAACAGTAATAGTAAGAAGAAATAAAACTCCAGTCCTAAAGCAACAACATTTACAACCCTACTTTCCCATAAATTCTGGGTCTGTAGTATGTCTACTTGGGAAACACTGTCAAATGTAGAAACACAATAAAATTAAGTTTGTTAAGATAAAAACAGGGGCACTTCCATGTGTGTACCTTTATTCCCTGTTGCATGTTGTAATTCTCCTATTCATTCAGTCCTATTTCCTTTTTTTAAAAAAAACATATTTCCTTTCCTTTTTTTCTTTCCCTTCCCTGTTCGCTAAAAGACAAAAAGAATATTATTCCTTTTTTACTTTAGGGAACCATCTTCTCCTTCATCTTTTACCCCTGTTTTCATCATCGCTGACCTTCCTGTTTTTCTCATTCTGAACTCTCCCCTTACTGGTTTCTTTATCTGCTTCTAATGTCCCGTCCCTCTGCTCCTTATCCACATAGGATGTGAACCTGCAATCTGATCCATATGGGTGGATCCACACACAGCCTCACTGACTTCTATGTGTGTCTGTACTGGTACTGTATGAGGAATTTGCCCACTAGGAGCAAATTGCAGGATTAAGGCCATAGTCAGCTCCAGTGAGATCAGTCTCCATGCCTGTACACACCTTGGCCTCTCTGCTGATACTAACAAAGGTACCAATTAGTGCCAATTGAAGTAATGATGGACTGTTTTGCAATATAGATACTTATCCCTTAGAAACTGGACTGGTACTGCCAATCTATTGAAGAAGAATGATGTTGGTCCTTATTCAAGTATCCACTAATCAGCAATAGGTTAATGGCTCTGTATTGCATTAGCAATCCTCTAAACCAACAATTATCCCTCAATAATTATTAATTTGTAATATATATATATATATATATATATATATATATGTATATATATATATATATATATATATATACACATACACACTAGTAGTGTAAAAGCCTGTGTACACGGGCCAACGGTAACGGCTCGCGGCCCCCCCACTCGCTCAGCTCTCTCCCCCCTCCAAGGGCCCCCCACTCGCTCAGCTCTCTCCCCCTCCAAGGGCCCCCCACTCGCTCAGCTCTCTTCCCCTCCAAGGGCCCCCACTCTCTCAGCTCTCTCCCTCCTCCCCCCCACTCCAACGCCCCCCCCACTCACTCAGCTCTCTCCCCCTCCCCCACTCCAATGGCCCCTCAACCCCTCGTCATGCGCCCAACAGCCCAGCCCGCTCCCTCCCTTTCCCCCAGCAAAATTCACTCCCCCCCCTCCGTTTGCTGACACCCCAAGTCCCCGCGACATTCCGCCTGGGACCCTGCCCCACCAACTCTCCTCCCCCCCTGCAATGAAACCCTGCCCCCCCCCCCCCGCCCCTCATCCGGACCCTGGCCCCACGCGATGGGATCCTGCAATGAGACCCTGTAGCTCCCCCCACCCTAAAACCCTCATCCAGACCCTGCTTCCCTCGTGGCGGCGCCCGCGTGGCGGCCATTGTGTGCCGCCGAACTACACCTCCCAGCATGCTGTATGTCCGGGCCGTCTCTACTGTGCATGATGGCTTCGGACGAACATCCCCTAGCCTTTTATTATATAGGAGATATATATATATATATGTATTTCAAGTATATAAAAGGTTGTTACAAGGAGGGACAATTATTCTTCTTAACCTCAAGGGTGGGCAAACGTTTTGGCCTTAGATCCACGTCTGGGAATAGAAATTGTATGTGTGGCCCACCAAACTCACAAAATTGGAGTTAGGAGTGGGTGGGGATGAGGGCTCGGGTTGGGGGTGCTGGCTCTGGGGTGGAGTCAGAAATAAAGAGGTCAGGGTATGGGAGAGGGTTCCAGGTTGGGGTGGGGAGTTGTATGCCGGGGGAGGGAAAGAGGGTGGGGAGAAGGGTTCTGGGCTGGGGATGAGGAGCTTGGGGGGTAGGAAGGTGCTCTGGGATGGGACTGAGGGGTTCGGAGGGCAGGAAGGGGGCTCCTATTGGGGTATGGGAAGGTATTCAGGCTCCAGCTGGGGGTGCGGACTCTGGAGTGGGGCAGGGATGAGGAGTTTGGGGTGCATGATGGTGCTCCGGGCTGGAATTGAGGGGCTGAGAGGAGGATCAGGGCTAGGTCAGGGGGATTGCGCCATGGGGAGAGGCTCAGGGGTACAGGCTCCAGGTGGTACTTACCTCAAACAGCTCTCGGAAGCAGCGTCATGTCCTTCAGAGGTGTGGCCAGGCGGCTCTGCATGCTGCCCCATCTGCAGGGAACACACCTGCAGCTCCCATTGGAGCCCCAAAGGGGACCATTGGAGAGGGACCATTGGAGCATGTAGGAACTGGAGGGGGGGCAGACTGTGGCTTCTGGGAACAATGAAGAGCAGCCCCCAACCCTGCTGGAGCGCCAGACTGGGGCAAACTCCAGACCCCACTCTCCAGCAGGAGCTCGAGGCTGGCTTAAAATGGCTGGAAGGCTGGATCGGGGGATTGGATTAGATGACCTCTTGAGATCCCTTCCAGTCTATGTTTCTATATAAAATAATCTTTTAATGTTCCCACAAATGCTGTTTAAGAATTATATACTGTGTATATAAAATACTTATATGGCTCTATCATTGTAGCATCTTAGCATCTCACAGTCTTCAATGTCTTTATCCTCACAACACTGCTGTTGTAAGGAAGTACTATTACTGAAGTGCGAGGTAACTAAGGCCTAGATCTGCAAAGGGCTCAGTGTTGCAATGCCTAACTTTTAGGCATCTAGAAAATAACTGGATCAACAATGAGATCCACAAGGCCTGAGTTAGGTTCCTTGGCTCCCTATACAAAGAATAGGGAGAGAGAGGCACCTAAGAATAGGATCCAGAAAAGCCAGCATGCTAGGCAGGGAGTCACCTAAACAGGGCAATGGGAGATGCCAATAGAGGGTATGCCATAAGCCCCATCCCTCTCACAGAGTTTCATGCCTAAGTCTGGGCTGCAGGGAGGCACTTATCTCTGCTTGTGATCCCAACATGGAAGAAACATGGACACCAGACAGACTATTGTGGAACATTAAAGAAAACAAAATACTTTGTTGTTCTGCTTCCCTTTCCCTCCACTCCCCACCAAAGAAGATGAATCTTGCAAGTGGATTCCTCCCATCGGTTGAGTTTGCAGCTCAGAGCACTGGGGGAAGGAGGGGAGAATGAAAACCCCTAGGAACTGTAACTTTGGACTGTGGGAGAAAGGTTTTCTAGGCATAAGCAAGAGAACCCTAGTGCTTAGCCTAGGTTAGTCCTAAAGGACACATAGAGCTTGCTTATTATGGACGCCACTATTGCTTTTTTGAAATTTAAGATTGTAACTCATTTGTGCATGTATGTTTACCTGCTTTAACCTTGTAAATAACTCATTTCCTTTTAAATATGTCTGTATATAGTTTATTAGAGGACTGGCTACAACATTATCTTTGGTGTATGATCTAAGGTGCAACTGAACTGGGGTAAATCACTGGTCCTTAGGGACTGCGAGTAACTTGAATATTGCTGTCATTCTTGATGTAAGGGACCATATACCATTAATGTAGGCTTACCCGAGTGGCAAGACAGATTTTGGAGTACCCAAAGAGACTGTCTGTGATTCCACATTAAGGCGGTTATTGTGTACAAGGAGTTTACACTTGCTACTTGGTTGGTGAAATCTAGGTATAGAATTCACAACTAATTTGGGGACTGTACCCTGCTTCTCAGGTTGGTACTGCTGAGCCACTGCAGGACAGCTTGACCAGGCCTATATATTTAAAAATGTGTATATAGTGCTTATGTTCTTCTGAAAATAGAGAAATATCTTGACTATTACAGTCAACTAAAAATTGCACTCTTGTATTTGTCAAAATGTTTACCTTATTGTTATGTGTAAAGTCTAAGGTTACAATAACCAAGGTTACAAGAACATTTTTATTTTTTCAGTTTTATGTATTACATGGGATTTTCAAAAGCACTCAGTGTTAGTCTACTCGAAGCCTTCTCTATTCCCACTGAAGTCAAGCCAATGGTGAGCACTTTTGAAAATCGCACCCTTTGTATTCTGACACTATTTTCCCTGTAAACTCTGTTTTATTTTTATTGGGAGTCTTTCACAGCAACTGATGAGAAACGTGGAAAAATTTGATCTTAAAACAACAAGAACTGGTAGGGTAATTTGGGAACAGGTGTAGTTGTCCAAAACCAAATTCATTTTTAAAAATTAAATTTCTAGTTGAAAAAGTCAACTAATTGAACACCTGAACAATTTAATAGATTTGAGGATTTTAAGGCCAGAAGGTACCATTATGATAAATAAGTCTGACTTCCTGAATAACTCAGGCCCACAGAATTTCACTCAGTAGCTCCTGCTTCAAGCCTGTAGCATCAGGCTGAGCTAAAGCATGTATTTTAGAAAAATATTTTAAAAGTCTAGATCTGAACACTAAGTGATGAAACCCCAGGCTTCTACATAAGTTGTTACAATGGTAAATTACCTTCCATTAAAATCTGCATCTTATTTACAGTCTGAATTTCTCTAGCTTCAACCTCCATCTTGTTATGCCTTTGTCAGATATATTCCATAATATACCAGGAATCTGCAACTACTATGTCTGGTGTTCTCTATGAATTAAGTTTGGCCCTAACATAGTCAATATATTTCATTTTGTTTTACATTTAAACAAACAACCAAAAATGCCTGTGCAGCATTTCCAGTTGAAACATGGCAATATCATGAAAGTGCACAAAAACATGAAACTGGACTAGACTAGGAACAACAGTGAAGCTTGTCAATTTGCCCTAGCTAGGAAAATATAAATAAACATCACCACTAAATTCAATCTTTAGACTATTCCATAATCATCTTTATCGGAGATGTTGTTTGCAACATAGATATGAATTTTTTTTATTGTGTTTTTTTAATATTTCTCTCACACACACACTTGCTACCACTAATATTTCTTCCTTTGCCCGTAACTCCCTCGTCTGAGTACCTATAATAGAGACACATAATATTGCTTGGGGCAGCAAAAAGTTAGTTTAACGTTTACATGACAAATCAAGGATATCTTTGAGTAAAGAAAGGACAAGTAAGATCTCCTCAGGAGGAAGGGGAGGTAGTGGAAAACCTGCCAAGCCTCACTTACTGAAAAGGCAGACTCATTCATTTTTTATAACTTTTATATCCGATGAAAGAGTTTGCTCTGTTTAGACTTGCTCTGAACAGGGACAATGAAATACTGGCATTTTATCTTCATTCGCGCTCCCACTGCCCTGGCAGTAATGTATCAGGGTTCACACGGCTGGTAGTATAACAGTGGGAGGCTGGAGGCAGAGCCCGTGGAAACAGAGGTCAAGTTCTGGGAGAAGTACTAACTTTACTCTGTCTTCTGTGCTATCTCATTGCACTAAACACAGACTCAGAAGGGGTCTTTAGATCAGTCAGACCTCCTATATATCACAGGCCATTACGTTTCACCCACTTACCCCTGCATTCAATCTAATACACTTGTTTTGTTAAAGCCTATTTTCCAGAAAGGCATCCAGTGTTTATTTGAAGTCTTCAAAAAATAGAGAATCCACCATTTCTCTTGGTAGTTTGTTTCAGTGGTTAATCACCCTTACTGTTCTTAAAAGCTTCCCCCTGTTATACTACTAGTGACCCCTGATACATTACCACCAGGGCAGTGGGAACTCATTTGAAGATAAAATGCCAGTGTTTCATTTGCCCCTGCTGAGAGCAAATCTAAACAAGTTGGTAAAAAGGCTTGCAGCTGTCAGCACATTGTCTCTACTAGAAGTCCCACCAACATTACCAGTAGTGGAGTTGCACCACTACTAATGCAGCCATGGCAAATTTTAAGAAAAAAGCCAAGTGTAGACAGACAGAAATGGGTTCAGAATTGTGTAATGAAGAACTCTTCCCCAACACAGCCATGTATCCTTGAAGGAAAACTGCAGAGAAGACCCAGGCAGAGACTCCAACCACTATGGGCAGAAACTACCAAAAGCGGGGACCTCAAAACTGCCTACAGTTTTGACTGAAAGTTTGTGACTCCCTGATGACTGGCTGTTTGTGAGGGAGACGGAAGGCAAGGTTGGAAAAATCTCTTCAGCTTCACTCTGCATCTCTCCTCTTACCCTCTTCTCCCATCCTGTCCTCCTCCATCTTCTTCCCTTCCCCTTTCTTTCTATTCAGCTGATCCTCTCCTAACTACTGTCCTCCCCCCAGAGAAACCCAGGGAACTAACATGTTTGAAAACCATCTACTTCTCTGTGCGGTGCCCTACATAACATGGCTCCATTCTTGTTTGGCCTTTAAGCACGATTGTAGTAAACATGGTTTCAACAATAAAGCTGCTCCAGGCATCTTTCCAGGGCAATGTTTACATACAGATTGGACTAGGCAACCACTCGCTCCCTTCTCTTCACAGATAGTTTATTGACATGATACTATTCAAGTGTTTGTGAAGTGCAAGAATGACTGAAATCTCAAGTGTATGTGAGAAGCAATGGGTCATTTACCTGCCATGGGTTGGGTTTCATACTGCGTTGAGGGATTTTATTTCCTATAAATGTGTGGTCTTAAAAAAAGAGTTTGAGCGTAATCGTCCCAACACCACATCATACAACAGTGTTACTAGAAATGTGGAATCATCTCCTAAAGGTAGTCAAGACCTTTCCTGATTTTTTTTAAAACTTGTTTTACAAAAGGGACACCCGGCACAAGGAAACTCAGTCCTGTCATCCACCGCTGGAGAAGCGCCACAGGAAGAGGCAGCAGCAGAAGCTATAGGTTAGTCTTAGCCTACACTCATATATTTTTCTCTCCAACTCCATGCCATTGCTGTCACTGAGGCCATTTCTCCAGTGGCTGCACCTGTATAGAAAAGGTTCAAGGAGCTCCTAGCATTTTATCTAGAGCTTCTCTGAGTAGCAAACAGGGTGGTAACTAAAATACCAGTGCTTCTTTGTCGCAGGCATCCGACAAAGTGGGTACTAGCCCACGAAAGCTTATGCTTCAATACTTTTGTTATTCTTTAAGGTGCCACGGGACGCTTTGTCGTTTCTTCCACACCAGCACTCCCACCCACTGTCCTTCCTACCAACAGCAGGGATGCACTGGTGAGCAGGGACAGGTCTCAGTTTTGCCGCTGTAAATGCAGCCAGAAGCTGCCTTGCTTACTGTATTTTCCATTGCCAGGTTACCAAACCAAATGAAACCCTCAAAAACACCCAAAGGGAGGATGTCCCTGGCAATGAATGGCGCTGCTCGGACAAAGTGTTAGGAGTGGCTGGCTGACAGGCACGAACACCGACTCAAAAAGAACTGGTCAGACTTCGAAATTTTGACTTAAAATGTCATTGAAAAAACAGAATATCGGGAAACGGTGAGAATTTTGTTATTAGCGGGAGCCAGCTCCCGCCTCCCCCTCCCCCCAAGGAACTCCTCGCTCCCCCCACACGAAGGGCTCTGGGGGAGTATTATACATCCATCCCAGGGCAGTAGCACAGGAGGGAGATGGCTAGAGAGCCGCGCACCAACGGAGCCCTCAGGTTCCCCATCCCGGCACGGCCGCGGAGGCCTGGTGCGGAGTAACCGGGCGAGGCTGTGGGGGGGAGAGGCGAGGAGACGGCCACTCACTCACCCAGCAGCAGCAGCTTGAGCTCCCTGCGCGCGTCCCGCTTGTCCCTGCGCAGCTGCCGCTCAATCTCCGCGCTGATCCGCTGCGACTCTTTCTCCTCCGCGGATAAGCAACATCCGGCCATGGTCAGCGCGGCAGGGGGCGGGCGGGGAGGAAGGAGCGCGCCTCTCCCGGCTCTGCCCGGCAGGGGAAACGACACCCGCCCGCACCCGCTCCTCTGCGGACACTGGCCGCCTTGCGCCTCTCGCCAGCCCCGGGTCCCCGCGGCAGCAGCCGCCGGCCGGCCGGCAAGGGCAGCGCCTCCGCGGGGCTCCGGAGCAGACGAGTCCCAGGCAGGGAGGTGGGGCAGCGAACAGGGATGCGAGCGCCGCGGACGTGTCCCCCGGGGTGTCTCTCCGCCTCCCGCGGGAGCGCTGAGCCGCGCACGGCGGGTTGGACTCCCCCGGGCACGGGGCTCAGAGGCAGGGAGGAGGTGGCGGCGCGAGGAGGGGGGAGGGGGCAGGTGTTTTTGTAGCTCGTGGCTCCTCCTCTCGTGGGTTAATATTTGCAAACGCGCCTCCGCGTGTGACGGGCGACGATGGTGGGAAGGAGGAAATCCCCTCCCCCGCCAGTTTGCAGCAGAGGGACAAATGAAACCTCCGGGCTGCGGCTCCTTGTCTGGAGAGGGAGACGGGCAGAGAGGGAGGAGCAGCCGCCAGCCTGACTGGCCTGCTCTCGGCAGTGCCTGCTGCTGGAGACGTGGGGGAGGCGCGGCCGCTGGCAAGCTCAGTCCCAGTGGCGGTGGGACTGCAGCAGGGTGCTGGAGCAAACGGCGCCTGGTCTTTAATAATAATAAATTGATGATTTTTAAAAGGCTGGAGTCAGGAGCGGGGGAGGGGAGTTAGTGCCTGAAACCCCGCCAGCCCCTGTGCAAGCCCTGTCCCGTGGGAAAGGTCTGTCCCTACGTAATGCGGCCCCGGCTGCTCATCTGCAAGCGGACAGACCCGCGCGCCCAGTTTTCCTCCTCAACTGAAATATCTCTGCTCCGACAGGTGAGCGGCTGCTGCCTCCACCCAGCCGTGGGGGAGCCAATCCTACAGCTGGCAGGGATCGCAAACCAGGCGCGAGCTGCTGGGCTGAAGGGGGCTCGCCTCTCGGGAACGAAACAAAACTGGTTTCGCTTGTCAGCCTCTTCCTGCTCACGCTTCCCTCGCCTGGAATCTGCAGCCTTGATTCATAACCCCAGAGGTTAATCAGTTCCAGCGATCTCACTGGAATGAGTGCAAACCTGTTTGTTGAAGCTGAGACAATCCGAGATACATACTGTCATGCTGCCAATTTACATGGGGATGGGAGGAGTGTGTGCGCTGGTCTTTAAACTACAGGGCAGGCTGACTCACTGAGGGACACACCACAGACTAGAAGAGGAGGAAAGCTCAGGTGGATGAGGGATTCGTTTATTTCAGAAGTCTAACACTTTCACTAACTTTAGGAGAATGATTCCACATTTCTAGTGTTAGAACTGATAGTACACTAAGGAAGTCAGCTAACCCCAATTTGGTAAGGGAAGAGATTAGACATCCAGACGGAGTGCTGTACTTTGTCATCTGGTGCAATTGAGTATGTTGTGGGTGAGGTAGAGAGAAAGTTTTGTAGCCAAGAATGTCTGATAGGTGAGGTTTCACATTTGTTCTTCTCTCATTTAAAAATGACACGTGTATAAAAACGCATAGGATTACATCTCCCAACATTGTCTGACTCCTTCCCCCATCTTTCTTCCTCCAAAAGAAAAATCACAAGTGAAACTAATTGATCTTGCTTGCAGCTCTTCATTTCTGAGGCATTGTACAATTAGTCACATTTCTCTCTTTGGCTTACATGTTTATCTTGTATTTAGCTGTATATTACCTTCTAGGTTGAGAGGTATGAAACACAATTTTACAGTCCAGCCTTGTCTGCACTAGAAACATTAGAGCCATGTTCCACTAACTGTCAGTGGTGCAAACTGCGAATAAAACAGGGTTCCGATGTTTTTATACTGTCATGAAAACCTATTTTAACAACGTTAGACAGCTAAATCCTACATGTACCAGTAGCTTAGCACCAGTGAGTTCTCATTTGGGGTCTCCAGTTGCTACTGTTAATAAGTAAAAATGAGCAGCTTTGTTATGTTACAATAGTCTGCTTGTTGTTGCTTAACATACAACAGTGACAAATTATACTCCTGGGGGAATTCTGCACCACTGCGCAATGCAGAATTTTGAAGAAATTAATGTGCAGACAGAATTTCCTTCCCCCCACAACAGAACTGGGATGCAGTGCTGCTAGCCACCACGAGGGGGGACCCACTGGACTCAGCAGAGCCCAGGTTGCACATAGAAGACACTGCTGGGGGGACAGGAGAGGGAATTAGAGGGTTCCTGGCAGCTGCAGTGCCCACCATGCTCTGAGGAAGGAGAGGGCCCAGCCCAAATGCAGAAAACTCCTTGCAGGCCTGGGACAAAGCATCAGACTGTTTCTCCCTCTGATCCCTGGGCTCGGGGAGATGGGTGCTGGGCATGGGGATCTGAATTGGGGTCCCCACAGTTGCACTCTGAGGCAGAAGGGGGTTCAAGTGTATTGGTTGGAGGTGGGCTCTAGGGGAAAGGGGTTGTGGGTGTCTGGCCCCGCGGCTGGGCTCTTGGGGGAAAGACGCTGGCGGTGAAACAGGAACTGGGTTGTCGGAAGGGTTTCTTTAAAGCTCTATACCTGGGGGAATTGTTGTGTGTGTCCCTATTGTTACAGACATACTTGCTAACTGCTATTTTGAAATAAATTACCAAAATAATTGCAACTGGCGTGATTAAATAAAATAAAATATGCAGAATTTTAAAATACTGTCCACAGAATTTTTAATTTTTTGGCACAGAATGCTCCCGGGACAAAAATTATTAAGGTTCAAATATTATCCTCTCCTCCCTGAGTGCAACAGAAATTATGCAGTACCTTTGCACAAAGAGGAAGGGTTTCTGTGTGTTCCTAAGCGTGATTAAAACATTATTATTTTTTGGAGGGGGAGGAAATATTTACTATGCATTAAAGAAGGAAGCCAGAAATTGACACAGTTGGGTGCCCTACTGCGTACCGATACATATATTGGTCTGAACTTTTCTCTCTCCTCCTTACCGTACTACTCCATTCCTTGGTCTCTGTCTTCCTTCTCTTGGTTACATTTTTTCTCTAACATTTCAGTGAATTTTCTCATTTTTTACCTCTCACCTTTCTGTTCTCTTCCCACCACCAACACACACATACTTCATCCTTTTTAAGCAGAACACAAACCCAGTAAGGATAGCTGAACTTTTGAACTTGCAACATTTGCTTAAATTGAATACCCAGGAGACGTCTCTCTTACAATGTAGGCAGCTATGGACAGTGAAGCCATCATGAAAATAAGCAAATATTTATTTAAACAGGCACAAATATTAAATTTAAAAGATTTCTTCTCCAGTGTGTGGTTGACTTAAGTTTGTGCTGTGAAAAAACAAAATAATTTAAATAAAAACATTCAAGTTGGTGCACTAGTTAATAACAATTACCTCGAATCTTATGGTTAATATACCTGAATGTTTCAGATTTAATAGCTAATGCTAAGTAAACACTGAGTCTTTTGAGGAATATTAACTTCTGATAATATCCTTTCTTACATGAGCAGCGTTTAAAGTAAGGCGACAAACTCTCTTACCTTTGCTCACCCTAGAGTTTCATACAAACAGTGATTATTCTTTGAATATTATTGAGAGTGTGTCAGCTGATCATTGCTAGTGCAGGTAAATATTTGCCCTGTCCAACAACATTTGACAGCCAGTACGTACAGTTTGAGATAAGTGTCAGAGGATTAGTTTATTGTAAACTTTAGAGATGTGTACACAGTAGTATGATTCCCACCCTGGCAACTTTAAAACTGCAAACAGTAAAGGTGTTCTAACATTGGAACAGGGAATTATTGTTCCAATTCAAGTTCCAATTCAAGGGGAAGAATTTCAAAGGATCAGTAGCCTAAATTTAGTCTCTTATGCCCATGTTTAACTTTGTGCACGTGTTTCTCCCATTGACTTCTCTGGAATTATTCACATGTATAAAGTTAAGGATTGACAAGGCTGGCTCCAGGCACCATCATAGCAAGCATGTGCCTGGGGCAGCACTCTGTATGGGGCGGCATTCTGGTCACACCATCCTCCGCTTGGCTCCTCTGGTCACCGCCCCCCACCCGCCCTGGCTCCTCCTGCCGCGCCGCTCCCCCTCGCTCCTCTGGCCTTGCCGCAGCTGCTCCGCCTGCCCCCTCCTTCACTCTCCAACCACCCTTTTTTTTTGCTTGGGGCAGCAAAAAAGTTAGAGCCGTCCCTGAGGTTTTCAGGATTGGGGCCTTATTTATCTGGTTCTGTATCTGTAAAATACTACTCACATCTACTACCCCATCTACGGAGAAAATATCATTTTAAGAAAAAGTGAAGCCCAATCTCCTCACCAGGACTCACCAACACCACAAAGGCAGCCCCAACACCACAGTGGTGATCAAGGGAAGAAAGAAAGTGGGTGGGAGAAAGGAAACCCTTAAACCTTCCTGCCTCAGTAAAAGTAAGGCAGAGATTAGACCTCTTGTGATTTTGATTCTGATTTGTTTGGAAGAGTCTCAAGTCCTGTACAATGATAATGTCCCTAAGGATTTCTCAGCCATTAGGAAGAGTGAGTTCCTTACGCCTAAAGGATTACAGTGATCAGGGCAAGAACGCCTCACTCCCAGATATCCTTACATTTTAAAAAATCCCATCTGATTCCCTATACAATCTGGAGTTATGAGGAGTGACTCCAGTTCAGTCTGTAGGAGGTCAATTAGGCAATATGGCCTTGTATCACAGACCAATTGTTTCTGGGATTTGCCAGTTATGGAACATGGCCATGTGCTGGAGCTCTCTTTCCTAAATACTGCCATTTTTTTAAACTTGTTGCCCAGATAAATTGTTCTTCCCTTGGGATTGATCTGCTGAGCAACACCTGTTACCCTCTAGGGTTATGCAGCTCAGAAGGCTGTAGACATTTTATGCTAGAATAGGCCCTTAAGGCTTTATGTAAAGAAACTTTGTCTCAGTAGGAAGTCTGCGTGCAGATCAAGATCAGTATATACAGACACGCCTCCTCAACAACCTGGCAGCATGACTCAAACTGTACTACCAGGGCCACCTCTGGCTGCCCCAGACCTTCATAAAGAATGATGCTCCAACACGAGGGGGTCTGGGAAAGGCCACTTCCTATTAATCTTCATAGCGTTACAGAGTACAGATAAGAATGTCACACCTCCTACCACTACCAAGTCAGGACTGCTCATGGCCCCTGTCCCCCAGGTGGATATCCAGACCACATGGAAAACTCTCAAGAAGGTCCCAAGAGAGGGGTAATGTAAAAAAAGGATGATACCACATTCTGTTTATGGCAAGCAAAAGGGACCATGATCTGGTGCTTGGTTCTGAGTTAATTATATTTGAACTATCCACCTGGGAGTGAAATTCTGCACTGAGATACACAGAACTCCCCCAGAAGCAAAACTGTATGTGTATTTTTGAGAGCAGACTCAAGATCTGTTCCCCACCCTTCACTAGTTGCAGGGTACTTACGTGTAATCACATATCATTATCAAAATTGAACGTCTCGTTATTGTCCCTTTTAGAAAGCATCTCCAAGTTGTGTGTGTGGGAAAAAATGTTTACATATAATTGGGTAAAGAGGTGGACCATCTTAGGCAACCTTTTGCGGCCAGGTGTTGCACAGCAGGTGAACCCTACCTTTCTCCCCCCCCCCCCCAGCATCAATAAATCTTCTTGCACAGAATGGGACTTTGAGAAACAAAAGCAAATTAATCAAAATAACACTGTCATCTTTAATGCAAGTCTAGGGAAGGAGCACTTGGAATACAAGTTCCAAGGTCCTTATTTCAGGACCCTGATTAAAATCCAAACCAAAGTCTCTACCTGATTAAGCTACCCTCCATGGAGAAAGATTACCCCTCTTTCAGACTATTCAGATTGTCTTCTTTTCCCCATTTGCTCACACTCCTTTTCCTGCTTAAACAGGTCAACAAAGTGAAGCAGGAAGTCTCCATAACTGCACCCAAACTGTTCTGTTTGTGAGCCCCAGGATGGTTCTTAAAGGGCTAGTATACTCCTTACATACTAGCATTGGGGTTTGCTGATTGACTAAGTGTTTCTCACCTGGTGGGTCATGACACCCTAAAAGTCACAAAAGGCAATCAAGGGATCATGAGATGTTGAATATTTTATTCCAATCTAAGGAAAAGATAACTTCTCTCCCTCACTACTAACAGAACCATAACCTTCAAAGTCAAATATTCTTTATTAGCCTGTTGCAACCCACACAAAATATAAAAAAAAATCCTGTAAATTTATCATCACTGATACTTTGATAGTAGATGTAGCGAGATCATAAATACTGTTTCTTTGAATAAGGGGTCACTAACCTGAAAGGCTGCTCTGTAGCAACCAGGAAAGAATGAAATATGTACTGTATTTTGGTGTTAGGTCAAGATCTAAGGGAAAGCTGTATTGGAATTCACTTCCAGTTACTTTGTAATTCTCTAACTGCTTAAACAACTTCCCTACAGAAAGGTAATTGATGTAATGAAAAACTAAACAAAAACTTCATGCCTAACAGTATGAAGAAACATGACAGTTCAGAGTCTGGAATAAATATAATGCATTGCAATATAATATACTGATCTCTGAAAAGGAGTCTAAACTAAGTTAAACTTGCTGTAAGAGCTCATGGTGACAGTTTGCTGGAGCCAGATGGCCAGTCTGAGAGTCACTGAGCCTGGAAAAAGTGTGGACTTTTGGGGCCTGGCACTCTAAAAGGGATACTCTTACGAGGCTGTATAAAGGCTGGAGGCCTAGCACAGACCCTATAAAGTCATGACACACAATCTTGCTATACACTCTTTATAAAATTCTGAAATACACCTATTCAGCTTCATCTCCAGAGTCGATTATTAATTCCTTCTTTTGAAACATGCTCTTTATAACACCAAACACTCGTCTTCCAATAGCAAAGGCAACAGTAGAATGGTATTAGAAATTACTGTTGTGGACACAGCGGAAAAATGAGGACGGACGCATTCATGGAACTCAACTGCAGGCCACAATTTTTATTAAAGTTTAACACAAGGGAGAGACATTACCGGCCCATCATCCATATTTCCTATTCTGGCATTTAATTGGTTGCAGTGGGGAAAGTGGGGGTTACAGGGCTCCTTACCATATAACCAACGTTATGGGATAGGCTGGCCTCAGCCTACACTTCTAGGACTCAGCTCTCTCTGAGGGCTCAGTGACACTACAGCCTAAATCAATGTACGTCAGTCAGGAGTGTGAAAAAGCCACTGTCCCCACGCAATGCACGTTTTGCACGCTCCCCACAGGCACTATGTCAGCAGGAGATGCTTTCCCATCGACATAGCTTCTGCTTCTCGCTGAGGTGGATCAATTATGCCAACTCCTGTCGGCATAGCGTGTCTTCACCAAATGTGGTGCAGCTGCACCAATGTAGCACTGTAGTATAGACTTGCCCTGAGTGCTACCCCCCTCCTCCCTGTGAAGGGGACAGAGGGTGAAGCAGGGTGGGCTATTGGAACAGAGCCAAATGAACTCCACATGGTCCCATCATTGGGCTAAAAATATCCTGGGACCTCAGAAATGTTGGCCAGTCAGTATTTCTCTCCCCCAGCTGGCCAACGTGTGTCAGGCACTCCCAATGAAGGTATCTCATTCCCTTGCCGCTGGGACTGTCCCCCTTTCATTGCTGGCCCCATCAAGTTCTCCCATCTTTTGGTGTGGGTTGGTGGCATTTTTATGATTCAGACAGAAAACCAGGAACATTTTGAAAAATAGGGCCCTGATTCTCCACTAAACTATCACTGCTCTAAGGGAAGAATTCCAGTTTGGTGGCGTTTTGCATCCACTTTCTATAGGATTAATTACTATGGCGTATGCAGTCAAGAACCAGACTCTTAAATGTTATGTGTACTTCCAAGTCAGGATATTAAACTGAATTATGCTCTACAATAACTCAAAATCTTGTATGACTAAATGTCTTTTCTTCAGGATGGGTGTTTTAGTTTCTGTTTGTATTGTTATTTTACACAGTGATAAAGTTTCACTCCAGCTGACTTCATTGTCTTTGGCAGTCTGTGTATTTTGTGAATTTCACTGCTCAGTAACTCCCAGTAGCTACACTCCTTAAAAGGAATTGGCTCAGAGAAATTTTCGTACTGGCCCAAACAAGTTTGACAGGTTTAATGACCCCAAAATATTGGTGCATCAAAAAATAGCCTAGATTCAATCATCTTCAAAACACACATTACATCCAGTTTTATCCCTGAGTTGAACAGAAGAATTTGGGTAAGAGGGTGTCTGTCAAAGTACTGTAACATTAAAATAATATAGTCAAATGAAAAATCAGTAGAACAAAATGATGTTTTAAATAAAATAATCATAATTCAATAAATATTAGTGGCTACTTGTAACAGAATTACCTTGGAAATGAGCAATAGCAGTACCTAGTTAATTTTTGCAGTTATTTCTGAGACTTTTATCATCACAATCAAATATCAATTTTATTGTGTGTTCGGAGAAATCTAATCTTTGCAACATGGAGTAATCTTCCCCCTTGTCTGTAAATAAATTACCAAAAATAAAAAGTGTTGAGATCCAAGAGAAACGTCTGGTAGCCCATCTCATTGGGGGAATGAGAAAGAAGAGAGAAGGAAGAATAACAAATGATGAAGTAATGAAGGTTAGGAAATATCAAATGATCTGCTCCTGTAAAGGTGAAAAGGGGATAAGTCTCTCCTTAACCCCCTCACTGCTAAAGGCTTGTCCATATGTGGATTTATTTAGAAACAGCTATTCTGGAATAACTCCATGTGTTATCACTTTAAGTGACTTGTTCCTGTTAAAAGTCACTCAAGTGCATCTCACAAATTGTTACAAAGAACGTAGGAGTTAAAGCACCATGTTTGTTCCATTCAGTAAAACCAAAGTCATTTTGTTTGCAGGAAAAAAAAACATTTTTTATTATTACAGTGACTAATCATTAATATTATATAAGTATGTTCAACAACTGTGGAAGAATGGAAATCACAGCCAGCTACAGTCACCTCTTGTAATAATGGTGGGTCCAAATTATTCTCTTTAGGGTGTCTCAATTTCAATTTTATTTTTAGACTTCATTACTCTTACACAGTAATCGTAATCCTTGGGCACCTACTCTGGAAGGTAATTGCTGAGCTAATCTTATCCCATCTTTTGTCTGACAGAAAGATTTTGTGGGCCTGCATGTCTATCAAAGGGACCTAGGTGCTGAAATACTTGAATGTGATTCTTTCAGAAATGTACTATAAATCCACACTATTCCAATGTTTGGATTGTTAACTGAGTCACTTGACTGGCTCCCTCATTAGCCCATTGGGTGGGACTCTGAGTTCAGTGTAATCCAGGAAAGAGTATATTTGTATCCTCTTCTGCTTGAGACAAGCCACAAGAACAACAACAAACTTTGGGAACACTGGAGGCACGGAGGAAACAAGATTGAACAATGGCCTGAGAGTGTCTTCTCCTCAGAGACTCTACATGTCTATTTGCAAAAGATGCTCTATGAGCTTTGTCTTTTGGGGGGGAGGGGGAATGTCTTTTTTACAGATTTGAGTATATTGGAGAAGGGAGAAAACAGTAATTTGGAATCATTGACAATTCTATGATATATCCTTGTTGAACCACACATCCAGGATCCATCTCTCCTGTGTAGAGAGAGATCATTGTTCCTTGAATTGTAATAGTTTCTCCTCAGGCGTTGCCTATCAAAACTTTCCTGACTGTAGTCAGGCATTGTTTTTAATATTGGAGTTTGCACTGCAGGAAGATTGGTCTCCGCTTTTTCCGGGTTTAGACTTGTTCTATTTGCTTTTGTTGTAAGCTCACCTTCTGTACATAGAGGAGTAGCCACAAAAAGGATATTTAGCCTGGCAATAAGGTAGGCTATCCCTTTTTCCTGGGATTAGCAGGATTCTCTAAGGTCTTTTTTGATTTATCTGAGTATTCCACCACCTCTTGTGTAATGGCTCCATAGATAGCCAACCTCCTGGATATTTCAAAGATGATAACATGAGTTTGCCCTGTATATTGCCTTTCCAAGCTCATAACTAGAGGTGCCGTCTGGTCACCACTTTGGAGACCCTGGCATGTGCTAAAACCATCCAAACAACTCTTTTCGTAGCAACTATGAATGGTGAAGCCATTGAGATTTTCTTTAATTCCAAAACTACCTGGAATGATTTCTAAGCCTTTTCTTTCTTTTTTGGCAATCTGATTGCCAAACTGTCAGCTCAGGCCTGTATTACTCTTACAAAACATGTTGCCATAGCAGAATCCCTCAGAGAGGAAGATGCAGCCTCAAACAGAGTCCAATGATCTTTCTATACTGTGGGTTCTTTTGGGAAAGATTGTTGCCTGGATGCCACTATTTCTTCCCCACACTGTTGTCATAGCTTTGGCTGCAGAAATCCTGAAGCTTTAATTTATTCTCATTCAGAACACTGATAAACAGTTCTGGTAAGCCTTTTCCAGTAGAGTCATCCACAGACTGGAAACAGATAAAGTGTTCCTATATTTGGACACACCCATCCTGTTTGTCAACAAATATTAATATAAATGACATTTTCACTGTTACTAATGTTGGGAGTGCAATTATTACTGTATAGTATTTCGCTTTGCTGAGCCACATCAATATGTTATCAAGCACCTTCCTTGTCATAAGGTCAATTAATTCATTTTGAATTGTTTTGCTGTAGTAATGATCCATAGCTTCTTTATAAACTACTTGACGTAGGTGCTTATGCAGACACTCAATCATGTTTCCTTAATGCTGAGTTTCTACATTAATAATGCACTGATTTTCGGCAGCTTTGCATTTATTCAGCTTGAGCCTGGACTCGACCTCCATCCATTGGAGTGGGCCGTAAAATGGTTGGGTGACTTTTCTTGTTTCTTCAGGGCATCAGTTTAGTTATGTCAGTAATTGTACCCAGAAAGTGCAAGCAATGATTTGGCATTCTTGTCAATTATTTTGCAACAAAAACCAGAACATTCTATCCATTGATTTTGAGTAAACTAGCCAATGCTGATTCAGTTTCTCACCATTCTTGAGCACTCTTTTGCAGTGTGACTTTGACAAGTGTCGCTTCTGCTCATTAACTGGAATCATCATATGCTTGATTTTGCTCGGCCCATTCAAAATTGTACAATCAATATCAACACTGTTTAGGATCGCTGGCCATAAAGTAGGATATATCATATCGATTTGTGATGTGAAATTTTTCTCACTGCTGTTTCTGTCACCATGAGAGGTTGATTCTTTATCATTTTTCTCCTTTTCATGTAAACCATATTTTTTTTGGTCATTACTCTCTTTTTCATGTAAACCACATTCTTCTTTATCATCACTCTTCCTGTGCTGCCAGGAAAATTGGATGATTCTCCATCACTTTCCTCACATTTCCATTTCTTTATCTTCAGGTAAATTTGCTAATTCCTTAGTAATAGGACTTCTGTCATTTAAGCTTCGGTCCTCAATTTCTTCTGTACTGGGACGATTGCGACTGTTTAAAGCCTGATCTATGTTGTTCTGTTTCAGATATTTTCTCATCAAATTTGCCCCTTGCTGCAGACTAGATTGCAGTTGAGCTTTTAGCTTCCTATGCTGAGCTCCTGAAAAAAGACAGTAGTAGAGAGAGAAAAGTCTGTTCTGCTGTCTTAGAAAATCATAAAAGATTATGTGTTAAGTATGGCAAAGGTAACTATTTCTTTTATATTGTTATGTAGATAGGGGTTTGATACATATCTCTGGCATCTCATTAAGCATGTCCTTTATTAGTTGATACTTACAGTCTTCAAGTCTTAAAACACAAGTACACTTTCACAATTACACAATAAAACAAGGTTCACAATATTGCAGCTGGGCTCTCACTTTGTTCTTATATCTCGCTGACTGATTGACAATACCCTGCTCCTTATGCTTATACCCTCCATGAAGGCATGGCTGACGACATTCTAGGAGGTTCAAGGAAAATGTAGTTTTCAGAAAGTCTGGAAGTTTCCACGAGATTCTACAAATATTGAGAACATTCAAGGAGGTAAGTGAAAAATGATTCCAGATATGGAATACTTGAAACATTTTACTTCAGAAATTCTATTTTTCCTTTTGTCACTAACAACAAAAACAGCACCGAATCTGGCACCCTCCAAACCTGGCATCCCAGGCAGTCGCCTGCCCTTAAATCCGGTTC
Source organism: Sternotherus odoratus (assembly GCA_032164245.1). NCBI lineage: Eukaryota > Metazoa > Chordata > Testudines > Kinosternidae > Sternotherus > Sternotherus odoratus. Next base: position 31,832,767 of record JAVMKO010000007.1, read on the forward strand.
TGATTCAATTACTGCATCTTGAGGTAAATGAAGTTTATTTTTTATGATAGAATGACTTATTTGCTTTATAATAAATGTATACAATTGCAATATCTGTAAACATTTACTGTATGCAGTTCTTCTTTTGTGAGTAGCACTTTAAAGGGTAATTAGTAATTTATGTCAAAGGGACTACATCTAATTTATTCTCAATTTAATGCTTCTCTCAATTTCATCATCAATTTTTAACCAATGGTTTGCCTACTATCATGGTTATGAAACATTTCTGTAAGAGGGCTATAGAAGAAAATTAAATTTTTAATAACATTGTGGCAAATATAATCCTCCATTGAAATTGTCCCTCATTGAGGTTGCAAATGGTAATGGGTAAGGTTAGGCGCAATTTGACCCATTGTATCTTTTGGTGACTTATATCATAACTAAACTGTTGCTGTAAGATTTTGTCTTTCTGAGATATTTGTGCACAAAATTAATTAGGGCAACCCGCTACTAAAAGGGGTTTCTCTAATTTCTGATCCTGTCTTATCCCTTGTTTTAAACCTATGCCTTGTTTTTTAAGTCTTTTCACTTTTGGAACTGATTTGACCTCTACAAGACAGCCCTTCCTGATAACAACAGGAAAAGAAAAAAGAGGAAATCAAGAAGATGAAGAAAAAAGGATCAGAGTAATGCAGAAATGGCTTCACCAACCACACACAAAGAGCACCACTATAAAAATGTTTCCTTGGGGCTGCAAGGAGGCAGCTAATCAATGTATTACACAAAACAGCAGAGGAAAGGAAATTTTGGAGGACACAGGAACCAATTCTTACAGTTTATGAAGAGTGCCACAGGTTCTTTAATGTGCCTAGAGAGAGTAGGCAAGCCCTAAGTTTTTAAGGTCTGACCTAAAAAGTCCAGGAATTCATTATCATCTACCTCAAAAGGATGAAAAGTCTGATTTGAACGCACCAGGATTTCAGTCTGAGGTTCCAGTGTACCTAGTTATTTCAAAGCTGAGACTTTCATGGCTTAGCCATCTCCTCTGGCATATCTTGGCATGTATAGGAATTTATTTAACATTCTTACTGTGTTAATATGCTACACATAGCGAATACATGCAGGATGTTGTGTGCAGATAGAGGCTTTGTTGTGTGTGTTTTGGATGATTCTGTTACTCACAAGCAGTCCAGATCATCCTAAATGAGTGCAGATAAAACCTTTATACAGCACCATCATGCATTTTGTATATATCATATATGTTACAGAATTTTTTTCTCACAACTGTTTTAGAGTTCTAAAAACTCTAAGGATACTTGTTCTTTTTACTCCATGTCTAAAACCAAGTGCCTTAGTAGCCAGCAGTCCAACTAATAATGTATTTCCAAAAATAACCTAGTTTTCCTTTTTCTGTATATAAATTTGCCACTCCTTTAAAATCTCATATCTCAGGCACTCGCAAGACTAGAAATAAAGTCTGGATCCCATTGGGAATTTCCCCCTCCCAATAAAGTTTCAATTTTAGCCCTGCAGGCAACAAAGTCATGACATTTTGATTATAGAAAGGCTGACAATAGCCCATCCTGTGCCTCCAGCAGATGCAATTTTTGGTGAAATTCCATATTTTTGTGGAAGATAGTTTTAAAATAATGCCATTTGCTTGAAGCTCCCTAAGCATTTCGAATGTTAGAGTAAGTTCAGGGAGATAAATTAGTGATCAGGTGATATGGTTATATGTATGTGATAAACTGCACTAATGAATGCTAAATTAATCAGATGGATATCACTTATGTGTACTGTATACAGTATAAATAATATCACAAATTACAGGAGTTTTCTTGCTGCAGTTATCCTTACAAGGGTGATATAAATGAATATTACATTATTCTTCATATTTTCCCATCTCCTTCCATTCTACTACATAAAATAAATAAAATTAGTGGCAATTCATTGACTACCTCAGGCAGGCAGACTATTGGAATTCTAAGAATCAGATTTAAACAGCCACATAATTAGAACAAAACTGATTTCTACAAATTGCCTGGACCTCCACTTCCTCTGCACTGGAAGTGTGAGTTATTGGTCACTGTTTAAGTATTAACCAGAGAAGCTGAAAAGCAAAAGGTTGTACATATAACTCTTATGTTTCACATAACACTTCCTGGACACTGGACACTTCCACTGCTTGCAAAAAAAAAAAAAAAAACCCTGGACACTTTCACTGCTTGCATCTGATGAAGTGGGAATTAGCCCACGAAAGCTTATGCTTCAAAACTTTATAGTTAGTCTTTAAGGTGTCACAGGACTCTTTGTTACCTCTGCTATTCCAGACTAACACGGCTACCTCTGTGATTCTGTTATGTCTGTCATCACTTAAACAGACAATCAAAAAGATTATGAGAAACATGGAGTCCAGTTGCACCTTAAAGACTAACAGATTTATTTGGGCATAAGATTTTGTGAGTAAAACCCCCCACTTCTTCAGATGCATGGAGTGAAAATTACAAATAGAGGCATAAATATACTGGCACATGAAGAGAAGGGAGTTGCCTTACAAGAGGAGAACCAGTGTTGACAAGGCCAATTCAATCAGGGTGGATGTGGTTCACTCCCAGTAACTGATGAGGTGGTGTTAATACCAAGAGAGGGAAAATTGCTTTTGTAGTGAGCCAGCTGCTCCCAGTCCTTATGCAAGCCCAAATTAATGCATGGCTACTTTTAAATCTGTTATTGAATGTCCAGGGAGATTGAAGTGTTGTCTTACTGGCTTTTGTATGTTACCATTCCTGATGTCTGATTCATGTCCATTTATTCTTTTACATAGACTGTCCAGTTTGGCCAATGTACATGGCAGAGGGGCATTGCTGGCACATGATGGCATATATCACATTAGTAGATGTGCAAGTAAATGAGCCCCTGATGGAGTGGTTGATGTCATTGGATTCTCCGATGGTGTTTTTAGAGTAGATATGGAGACAGAGTAGGCAACGGGTCCGTTACAGAAATTGGCTCCTGGTTAGTGTTTCTGTGGTGTGGTCTGTAGTTGCTGGTATTTGCTTCAGGTTGGGGGGTTGTCTGTAAGTAAGGACTGTCCTGCCTCCCAAGGTCTTTAAGAGTGAGGAATCATTTTCCAAGATAGGCTGTAGATTGTTTATGATGTGCTGGAGGTTTTAGCTGGAGGCTACCCATGACGGCTAGTGGCATTCTGTTATTTTCCTTGTTAGGCCTGTCCTATAGTAGGTGACGTCTGGGTACCTGTCTCACTCTGTCAGTGTTTCCTCACTTGCCCAGGAAGTTCATTGTAGTTTTAAGAATGCTTGATAAAGATCTTGTAGGTGTTTGGCTCTGCCTGGGGGATTGGAGCAAATGCAGTTGTATCTTAGGGACAATGGAAAATGTGATGTGTTCTGAATGGAAGCTGGAGGCATGTAGGCAAGTATAACAGACAGTAGATGACACCCCCTCATCAATTATTGGGAGTGGGCCACACCGACCCTGACTGAATTGGCTTTGTCAACACTTGTTTTCCACTTGTAAGGCAACTTCTCTTCATATGCCAGTATATTTATACAGTAAACCCTCGATTTAACGGACCTCGATTTAACGGACTTCGGATGCAACGGACAAAATTTCTGAGCAAGTCTGATGTATTCCCGATCCATTTCTGGCGGGCTGGCTGCCGGCTCCCGGCTGCCGCCCAGGTCACGGCAGCGGGCGGGCTGGCTGCCGGCTGCTGGCTCCCGGCCAGGTCACGGCAGCGGGCGGGCTGGCTGCCGGCTCCCGGCTGCCGCCCAGGTCCAGGCAGCGGGCGGGCTGGCTGCCGGCTCCCGCCCAGGTCCAGGCAGCGGGCGGGTTGGCTGGCGGGTCCCGGGAGCCGGGACCCGTGCGGGCTGGCTGCCAGCTCCCGGCTGCCACCCGGGTCACAACAGCGGGCGGGCTGCCGGCTCCCGCCCGAGTCCCAGCAGCGAGCGAGCTGCGGAGCTGCCGCCCCGACCCTGTGGCGGGCGGGCTGCTGCTCCGACAGCTCTTTTTTATTATTATTATTAAATAACGGACTTTTGGATTTAACGGACACCCCCTCGCCCGAATTAGTCTGTTAAATCGAGGTTTTACTGTACCTCCATCTGTAATTTTCACTCCATGCATCTGAAGAATATGGGGTTTTTACCCATAAAAGCTTATGCCCAAAAAAATCTGTTAGTCTTTAACTTGCCACCGGACTCCTCGTTTTTCGTGTGGATACAAACACAGCTACCGCTCTGATATGAGAAAAATGTCTGCTATTGTTGTACCACTGAAATTCAGCCAACCTAATTTAAAAGAATTCATACTGAAGCCTAGCAGATTTTGTTAATTTTCTGGTAATAGGATGTTGGTCAAATATCTTATTTCTTTCCCTTATTGCCTCTTAAGTTTTTGTTTTAAATAAGCTAACCAATCTTTAGTAATATCATCAAGAGATTTTTCTCCACTGCAAAGAGACCAGTCTTAAAGGGTTTGAAATTTCTGCTTGTAATAGAGATATGCAAGAAGTTTCATGTTTAGAAATGACTGTATCTAATGAGGATAAAACATGTACAGTCTAAAAAAGTAATCACTGGAATAAAAAGATTCATTCCAATGTTCATTATCATAAAAGCATTCCAGAAGAACAATAAGCCAGAGTATTCAAAGAGAAGCAAACTTCAAGGAATGAAGTACAAAAGTATGGCCAAAAATACTGTATTTTTAACCAACATGATTCATTTAGGGGCAGTATTTATACATTAGTTTTTTTTCCCAAAAACTAGTTATCATCCCCAAACAACAGACAATACATGCATTTGAATGACACTGTAAGAACAGCAAGTATGATTTTTTAAATACTGTAAGTTAAAAATGTATCTGACAAAAACCCCTAAATATACAGATCAAATAAGGACTACCTCCAGGTTGGTACATGAGGAATCCAGCAACAGCTTGTAGATTAGAGTATCATTAAAAAAACCCAATTCCTTACAATTAGATTTGTCTGGCTGATTTTATCTAATACTTTCCCCACCATCACATTAATATTCAACCGAATAACTCCCCCTCACCCCTTTTTTTTTATAGAGATAAAGCTTATGTGAGAGTTATAGTATTTCCTTAAACCAGAAAAGCACCGACTTAATGGGATTTTACTTACACTTAAATGAAATTTCTTTTCTGTTTGTGGTAACTCAGAATCATATTGTTGAACAAATGCTGTGTGAAGAGTGAGGAGAAAAGAACAGCAGTTTTGGACACATGGTTTTAAGGACATGGTAGGCAAGATCATTACTGAATTAACCATAGGACATCGATAGAGGACATAAATTATTAGTGCATGCGAAAGTGTAAAATGTATGGATTATTCCCAAAATGAGAATTGTTTTTACAAAAAAAAGAAGTCTAAATGTACAAAATACAGCAGTTAACCTCATGCAATGAAACCACTTTAATTTTCTAATCAGATGGTAAAAACATGATGAAATCCCAAAGACACATGTGGACTATATAATTGGTTTTTAAACTAGAGGTAGGTCTTTGGTAGGCCATGTTAACATATTGTGTACACATTATTAGCTAAACAAATTAATGTAGTAAGTAGTATCCAGGGTAACCTTTATATAGAGTTTCAAGAACAGCAGCACATATAATAAATTATTTGGGTACATTTTATTTTTTTCAAGTGGGTTAACATGTTTTTGTGTTTTCCTATTATTTCTTGTGAGGAATGCAAAACAAGGGAAGGGTCATGAGAGTGAGTAATTTGAAGGTAATTTGCATTTTACAACCAAAAGCGGGGAGTCTAGCGGTATCTTAATATGCAGCCCTTTTCCCCCCATTTAAAGTTTTTGCAAATCATGCAGTCAATTCTGACTGATATTCAGCATAAAAAGTCTCTTCTCAACTTTCAAACTTAAAAAAATTGATTCACAATCATATGGCAGTATGATTAAAAAATTACAGTTCATACACCTTGACAATCAAAATAGTCTTAATTATAAAAAGTAAAACTGCCCTTATAGCTGTATTATCCTCTATACCTCAGGACAGTGCCAGTTAATTTGTGAAAAAGGCAAGTTTAAGGTTTTGTAAAACACATATTACAGCTTTCTTGTGCTAGTAAACATCTAGTATACACAAGTTCCCAAGAGGTTTTCTTTCCCTCCTCCCCCATTTATGACATTCAACAAAATCACATTGTTTTGGCAAAGATAAAATAGTGGGGTTTTTTTGCCCTCTGCTTCATGTTAGAGGCACAAACTTCTGCTCTATAAGGCATAGTAGAAACCATCAATTGACAAAAAGAAAAGAAGAAAAAGAAAAAAAACCAGAACCCCCCCCCCCACACACACACAACCAGCAAAGGAATATATTGCAAGTGGGAACAACTGTGTCATTTAAAAAGGAAAATATGTTTTTGTAAACTGGCATACTGAAATGCTGTTGGGTGATTCATGAAAAGATTTTTTCCCCCGCCCCAGAACATGCTCAAGTGATTTAAACATTTGTCACAGGTTTAACTTACCTAAAACATACCAGAAGTATCCCAGTAGCACACACTCTTGAAAAGTTTTGCAATCACAATATAACAACAAAGCATGAGTAAACTTTAGTTTTTTGTTTTTATAGAAAACTTAAAACCAACTCTCCCCTCCCACTCCAAGCCCCTGCCCAAATAAAAAAAAAATCCCATAAAACAAAAAAAACTCCTTTTAGGCTCCATTGGCCTCTATTTGCCACAATTATATTTATATCACCATATCTGGGATGGTCAATCTACTCCCATCTTAAAAGAAGGGATATTATCATGTACCCCAGAGTCAACAGTGGAAAATCAGGAGCAATTTTATAATACCATACATAACAAGACTAACTGTTCTGATCGTCCATTTAGAACATCAGTGTCACTTTTAATCTTCTATATCTACCTGCTGTAGCTTTATTAAATAAAATATCTTGACACACTGGACACTGATTTTTTATGGTTTTTTTACATGTAAGGTTTATATAACCTTTCAAATACTATTCCATTGGACTTCTCTATTATATTCTGTTATATGGTGTTTTTAGGGAAGTGGTGATGTATAGCTGTTAGTACAATTGTACAACAGGCTATAATAGTTTCTAAATTCACTTTTCTAATAAAAGCCATCAGAGAGGTAAGACTAACCTGCTGTGCATTTTCCAAATATATATATATATCTATATATATCTATATATATCTATCAAAGAGCTCACATTCCAATCCTAGATCATATGGCAAAAGTTCTTCTAATAAAGCTGGTTTCTACATCTATATAAAGCCCTGTCAAAACTCAAGCATTATTTTGAAAGTGAGTGACCTTTGTGGGTTGTTTTCAATTTACCTCTAATCAGGAATGTACAAATGATTTTACACAGCATGATGCTAGTACCGCTCTGTACTATAGTAAAGTATTTTGTTTTGTAAATTTAAAAAAAAAAAACCTAGTCAGAAATAAACTGACAAAATTTACATTCTTCTCTCTTAAAAAAGTAAATAAAATAACATTATTTAAAATGTGAATTAGCTATACGACATACAATACAATTACATAGATACATATCAATACAGCACATTCAATCTGCCAAAAAATTAATGATTACAAAGCCAATATGGATGCTGCCATATATTATATATATATATATATATATATATATATATATATATATATGGATAGATAGATAGATGTATGTACAACGATTATAGCATTCATAATTGCACTATACCTACAACCAGTTTTAAATTACATGGTATCTCATGAGGGAGAAAAAAATACAACTTGTTATTATTGTTGTTTTGCATTGAGGGAGCAGGTTAAAGATGAACCACATCTCATTAGTATTTATTGTTAACTTTGGTACTCAATTAGTAAGCCGTTCTTTTCCCCCCTCCCCTCTGCTGCTCTGATGGAGCAATTTCTACATAAGTGCACTCAAGTGCTGCATGGTATTGCGAATAATCAGTCCAATTACATGTCAGACCTCTGAGTTCTCTGCAGCTTGCTAGCAGTCTTGTGACCTGTTAAAAAATGTTTTTTTCAACCCAACCTGCAGAATAGAGCCTCGTAAAATGTGTGTGCTATCTTTGTTGTTTAAAAAAAATTGCACATTTAGAGTTCAAAAGTAAGATCTTTGCTGTTTCATTTACATTAATAAATCTTTCTATGGAACACTGAGAGAGGCTATTATTAAGTCTATTAGATATCTGTCAATCAATTAACAAGCAACCATATCAAGACAGGGCCCTAATGTGATTACTCATCAGTAATTTCATGTTTCATAACTAAAGGTGCCTTGATATTACTGCAGAAAATGTTCCCTGTACTCTCATACTATCTTTGACACAAGGACAGAGTAGAATGGTCTTTAAATTAGTGTAGACAATATGGATGTGCATGATGCACCCAACAGCATTTTCACTCATGCTGCTGTTTTTGGCATTGAAAATGGAACACTTTGTATAAAAAAAAACTAAGGGAACATATGAGCTAAAACTTTAATTCTTTATCATTTGGCAGTTGTCTCAATCAGGCCGTTTCCCAATCAATCAGTTTGGCATTTCAATTAGTATCTTACCTTTCAAAGCTATAGGTTTTATAAAAAGCCACGGTTGGCAACAAGAATTTTTTTTAATACAATAAAAATAATGTTTAAATTGTGGTAAAAAATATTTTAAAAGCTCTAACTAAAACAAAAACAAAAAATAAAACAAACAAAACCAACCTGAATAAACACTGTTTCAGGCTGTAGCTGCTGGGGAAATGTAGTGTCTATGGCATTTTTGTTTGGCATCTATGAAAGAAAGAAAGAAAGAAAGAAAGAAAGAAAGAAAGAAAGAAAGAAAGAAAGAAAGAAAGAAAGAAAGAAAGAAAGAAAGAAAGAAAGAAAGAAAGAAAGAAAACATGGCAATTAAAAAGAAGTTGTATCACATTCCATGTCACCATTTTGCCTTAGTCATTTCATTACTGTCTTCTATGCATCATTCTGATTTGCCACGTTATAGCTAAAGTAAAAATCCATGTTATTACAACTGCTGTTTTTGATCCCAATATCCTAGCCCACAGTGTGAAGACAGTTGCAAAGTATCCATGTCAAGAATTTTAAAATAACAGTATCAATACTTTTGATCTTTCAGAAGAAGTACATACTGCAAAATTAGAATGACTAATGGCTTAAATTGTGGTGATAGTATTTTCCTGATCAGATTACTGTAGAGAAAACAGTTTACCAAGGAATGCAACTGGGAAAAAAGGCCATTGTACCTTTGAAAACAATAATAAAATGCAGTGGAGGAAAGGGAATAGAGTGAGAAAGAAAGAGCCAGGGAAAGGGGAAACCAGTTTGATTTTCCCTCAATAGCAGAAAACCCCATCCTTTGTGAGTGCATGACTGAGAATTTAAAACACATTGAGTCACAAGGTTTTGCCTAAAAAAATGAGGAAACATGCTGTGAATGTATTTCAGCATCTTTTGTTTTTCCTCAATATAGTTTAAATAAAATCATAATATTTACTACAAACTCTGTGAACATTCACAGAGTCCAGGCCGGCAATAAATTAGTATTATGCAAGTCGTTTTCACAGATAATACAGTCCCTCTTGTACATCTTCAATTGCCCGAAGGGAATTTTGGGGGGCCTAATAGGCACAGTTAGACCAGGTTGTACTCCTTCAGGTTTAACTGTAGGATAGTGTCCTTGACAGCAGCAAAGACGAAGCGGATATTCTCTGTGTCTGTAGCACATGTGAAGTGAGAGTAGATAATTTTGTCACTGTCTGGATTCAGGTCTACGAACATCTTCAAAATGAACTCTCGTGCCGCCTGTGCATCTCGCTGGGGTCCTGTTCGGTTAGAAAAGAAAGTTAGTTTTTTCAAAAACTAATCAAATGTATGAGCTTCTTTTTTGTCAGAGAGAATCCTACTATGTCTAACAGTGGGTGGAAGAAAGTTGTAGTCTATGATACCTGCGTAAGAGAAATAGGGAAAGATTATTTTATAAATCAACTCACACCATGCCCTTGCTCTTTTCTTTTCAGTAGGACCTTTTACAATAAAATGGAGGGGAATTTCAGAGATAAAATTATGCTTATGAGGGCATAAGTACTTTCCTGCCAATTATTCCCCTTCCCCACCAAGATACGCTATTAAATGGGGGAAATGAAATGGACAATCTGTAACTACAAAGGATAAGCAAAACAGAAATCAATCCTTTTATAATTAATCTTTCAGTAATTTCAACAGGTTAACCAGTGTTAGGGTTGTAATTCAGTGTACATGTTTAAACTAAAAACTAATCTTGTACTGTAACATTTACTACTTTAACAGCTATGTCTGAGGATTTTAATACATAGTTTAAGTGAGTTACATTCTAAACTAAGATGACACTGTCTCAGACAGACCTTCATTAATTTTAACATTAGCTGATAATGAAACAGTTGCTTTGTAGTAGATGCACTTCTGTTACAAAGTTGTTACATTACAAAAGTTAATGATCTAACTAATCAATTGTTATCTAAATTACACACAATAATTATCCTATTAAATCAAAATTAAGGCTGCAATTCTCAGAAGGGAACACTATCTATGTAACCAGGCTGCATGTTCAGCTATATGCATGAGGCAAATGGACTAAACACTCACTCCCAACTTGGAGTAGCCAATGCACATCCATTGCACAGCCAGTAATCCAGGGAATCGGCAGAAGTGGTCACCACATGTTGCTGCTTTCCCAGACCAGCATTTGTCAGTGTGCTCCAAACTGTAGGGGCCCCAGAGTGTCTCAAAGAAAAGGTCCCAAGATGATTTTTTTTTTTTTTTACAATGAGCAAAGCAACATATTCTTCACTAGCTTTGTCTTTAAATATGGCTGAACCATTTGGACTGAAATTTCCCAGAAAAATTCAGCGTGGGGCAGACACTTAACATGGTAAATTTCACCCCAGTTAAAAGTTTGTCAAAGTTATAAACAACTTGAAAACATGATCTTATAACAGGAAGTGTTGGGACACCTTAGTAGGTGGGACTGACCTAGGCTTGAAAGAATACTAAAAATAATTAATATTCAACTGTCAGCTTTCAAATAGATAGAGGATTATCAAACTAAAATTGTGCTGAATTGTAAATAATAACTATGATCTGATCCTTGTGGTTGTTCTACATGAGTGGAGCCATGCAATTGCACAGAACAATTTGCAGGACCATGACCTAAGTCTCCCAAATCATAAACTAGTGTTTTCCTAATCTTGGTCTTGAAAATTAGAGATACTATCTTTTTTGAAGCCTCACCAAACTTGTAACCTAATCTGCTGTTCACTCTCTGGTAAGGACAATGGAGCCTTTAGGTTAAGTACTCAGCCCTTCAGTCCACTCACCAAATGAACCTGGGAGTTTTCTTCCAATCCAAGCAAAGCCTCCACTCAGATACCTTAAATAACTTCACTTTCGCCTCATGAAAACTTCCAGAATGTACATCCTGTGAGTTTCCTTAGCAACTGGTATGTGACCTGCATAATGTTCTCTGGAACAGGCACATTAAACCTTATATAAGTAACATAAAATTAGAATGAAGGAAACTCCATTATAAAAATGGAGTGGTGGAAGGATGGTAGGAGTCAGAGAGATCGCTTTGAAGCACTAAAAGGACTTCTGACATGTTCCCTTCAGATATCCAGTTCTTAAAAAAAATGTTCTTTTGCACTGTAAAGCCAAGTTAAATGCAAATATGCAAGAAAATGTATATATTTGGTGAAAAAATCATTGTGTTCAAAATCAGCAGCAAAATATCTTAAATTCCTAGAAAAAAAGATCTGCTTTGAATTAGATCATCAAGCACATAGTGATAGACTAGGTTGAAATTAAGTCCACTGATAACATCAGAATATTTCCTCAAAAATCTGAGCATTCTGAAGACATAAAATCCTCATACACCATAAATCTAAAATCACAAATCACAGGAGGAAATCACAAATACAGACACTCCCCAAGTTATGTAAACCCAACGTATGCAAATCCGAGTTTACAGAAAAAGAAATAGGAGGGGTTTTTTTTTTTGGTGAGTAATGGTCGGAGATATGTTTCTGACTTAAGCAAAATTCGAGTTACGCAAGGCGCTCCGGAACGGAACCCTTGCGTAAGTCTGGGAGCGTCTGTAATTCAGTATCACACAGATACTGCTCCACTCACCACAAACAATGGAGGTATAAGGTAAAATCCTGGCTTCAGTGAAGTCAATGGCAAAATTCCTATTGATTTTAATGGGATCAGGATTTTACCCATAGACTTCATACATTTTAGGGAAACCTTATTTAATATGATACATGGTTTGTAATAACTTCCAGTGAAGCTGGTGAAAATCTACCTGATGTTCCACCTGTTTTTCTATAGCCATTATAAAAAAGGCTACTAGGCTGTGGACTATTTGAAATCATTAGAAGTTCTCAAATTGCTGTTTTCGTTTGTATTTTTTCTTTTTCTCATGTTCTTAAATCTAGTAGGTTACAACCCCATCTTCCCAACCATCAGTTAATCATTTGATGCCATAAGTACATATTTTATTAACTCTGCAAACAACTGTTGATTATTATTGCATTACAAGCTTCTGTGTACCATATAAACTAAATAAATTTCTAAGCAATACATACTGGAAAGATCGGTCAGTCTGCAACGTAGAGAATGCTGTTTACCACTTATCACCACTGTAGTGTAAATACAATAAGTATCTGGAGCACGAATTCCGGTGTTGCAATATTACTTACCATCATACTCTGGGAAATAGTCAACTAGATGGGAGTACATAATTTTCTCCTCTAGAAGATCTTTTTTATTTAAGAACAGAATGACCGAAGAGTTCTGGAACCATGGATATGTAATAATTGTCCTAAACAGTGCTTTGCTTTCCTCCATTCGGTTCTGGAAGAAAATAAGAAAAAGAGAAAGGAAATAATGTGGTCACAAAATATGTTAGCTGTGTTTATTTTGCAAATTGAACCATGCCATCATATGAGTTTACTTGTTACTCCCTAGGGTTTTACAGCTTTGAATCACAATTTCTTTATAAACAGTTTGTTAAATCTGTAGGATGTTTCAGTTATGCAAGTTGAAGCTAATACATGGGTAAGCAACCTATAGCACATGAGCTGATTTTCAGTGGCACTCATACTGTCTGGGTCCAGGCCACTGATCTGGGTGGGGCTCTGCATTTTAATTTAATTTTAAATGAAGCTTCACATACATTTTTAAAACCTTATTTACTTTACATACAAGCATAGTTTAGTTATATATTTTAGACTTATAGAAAGAGACCTTCTAAAAACATTAAAATGTATTACTGGCATGCGAAACCTTAAATTAGAGTGAAGACTCGGCACACCACTTCTGAAAGTTTGCGGACCCTTGGGCTAATGTAGGATTTTTTTTTAAATGGGCCAAGATAAAAGGTGTAATGGGAACTGACAAAGTCCAGCTATTTATGTGTACAGCTGTACACAAACCCACATTACTGGAAAGTGTGTGGAGAGAAAGCCAAATGTACAAAGCATAAGAGCAGAGTTAAGGAGAGAACATTCTCCTTTGTTTTCAATTTCCTAGTTTTTGTTGGTTTAGCCAGCATTTCAACCTTAACTGCTTAACCATACTGAAACATAAATTGGATTCATATTATTATTTTCATATTCCTAAAATCTATAATTATGTCTGAAAGGACTTGTATATATTGCAAAATTTTATTGTGTTTTAATACAATTGAGAAGAATTTAATTATCTGACATGATGATGATTTTATTTAGTGGCAGTACAAACTGGGTTCTGCATTGTTTCAGCTAATTATGGTAAAACTCTTCTTCCTCCTCTCCTGCTAATAGTTCTACAGCATAGCTCTTGTTGCCCATAGATTTGCACAGCAGTAGCAAGAGCATGATGAAAGTGAAAGAGGATTATTATAGTCTAGTCATTGCCTGCAAAGTTCTAAAGAGCACCAATGAAAAAATCAGGAACTCTTCTAATTTTACCACTGGTTGTCTCTAAGCCCCTGCCTAGACACTGAAGCCGCATCTACAGGGACAAAGATAATGCTTCATAGTTGGGTTTTATTTACTTGTGCGCTTTTGTAAATTTTACATTCAGTTCCTTGGAACATTTTTGGTTAAAAAAAAAAAACAATTCTGCAGAAATTGATAGGTTAGTCCTCTCATACCAGGGTAAGATTCCCAATGGTGGATAAGTAACTGGAATTTTCAAAGCTCTGCAATAAGTAATTAAATCTCAACATATTTTTAAGACAGTAAATATGGGAAAGGTAAAGCACAGAAAGTGGGATCCACATAGGTACTTAAACACCTAAGTCCCATTTTTAGGCGCCATTGGGTTCCACAAAACTCACGCTCGGCTGCTGAACTCACTCAGCACCAATATTTTTGCAGTACATTTTTCCTAGGTGCCTATGTTCCTCCCTTTGGGCATGCACACTGCTGCCTCCCTCAAGGCACCTATCTCCCACCTAAACCCTAGAGTGAGCCACACACCTGGGGAGATAGGCGTTCAGCTGCCTAAGTCACATGTGGGGCCTGAAGTGGTAGGCATGATCAGAGGCTGCCTAACTCCACACAAGGCAGCTAGAGGAGTGCGGGAGGAGGTGGCTCCTTTTATAACTTTAGTCCAGTGTGTGGGGTACTCAACTCCCGTTGAATTCAGTGGAACCAGAATTTCACAAAGAAAGTTCAAGCGAGTCACTCAAGGTCACTATATCAAGACATTGGCATAGTTGGGCACATAATCTAAATCATTAGAGTGTCAAGTCTGTGCTTTAAACACTAGAACATGCTTCTTCAACATTTTCTATAGACGAGAGATTCTTAAACAGGTGTGGCTCCACTAATTAATGCCTGGACCCTGGAGAAGATTCACATGTAAGGTGAGGTGGTGGCCTTAGGGAGAATAGGAGGTAGGTGGGAGGGGGCAGTGGGGTGAGAAGAGGGGTTGGGGGGGAATTTGGGACATGCAGGGCTGCAGGGCCAGAGAAAGAGGCGACTTTCCCCATCTCCAAGGCTGCGGCTGCCAGGGCAAGACAGCCCCCATTCCCAGCCTCAGCTCCATGGCTGCTGTGGCAGGGCAGAGACCCCTCCCTCTTCCCAGCCTAGCTCAGGGGCTGCCATGGCTGGGGAGAAAAGAAGAGACCCTCACTCCTTCTCAGCCTCAGCTCAGAGGCTTCCGCAGCGGGGGAGGGTAGGCACATCCATTGCATTAGAAAGGTAAAACTATTGATATTAAAATACGAGTTGTGTGCTTTTATTTGTAGAACAAAAAAACCATTAATTATTAAGTTTTTTTTAATATAGTGCTTTTATCCAAAGTACTTTATAATAGTTAGCTAATGGTACAAACAACATTTGGAAAGATGGTTAAGTGGTCCGCTGAGACTGAGCAATTTTTAAGTTGTCCGTGAAAAAAAAGTTTGAGAACAATTGGTATAGACTTCTTGCCACAAACCTATGCCCAAATCCATTTATAACTCACAACAGTACTTAAATTGAAATAGTTTGTATTTCCAGTTTGGCCGTCATAATTATTGAGCTGTATCATAAATTCATTGGACATCAGCAAACCATTTCTACATTTCTGAATCCCTACTTTTGATTACTTAAAGTTTGATTCCACTCCCCAAATCCCTAACTGAATCTGGCTTTTACAGATACAGTATGAGTGATATGGTGACCAGACAGCAAGTGTGAAAAATTCAGACAGAGGGCAGGAGGTAATAGGAGACTATATAAGAAAAAGACCCCAAAATCGGGACTGTCCCTATAAAATTGGGACATCTGGTCACCCTAGTGAGTGTAGATCTTTGTTTGTGGGCTAACAAAATGTTCTCCTTCCACAGAAAATTAAAGAGCTATTGAAAACACTTTAAACCTTATGAATAACTAACAAAGTGTGCACAGAAAACATAGTGGCTTGAATTACTAATGCAAGCTTACTGCCTTTTGCAGAACTCTTAATGGGAGTTGCAACATTCTCATCTAGCTATCTGACTGTAATGCAGAAGTCTCTCTCTCTGATTTTCACAACACAGTGTTACACAGACAAAACACGGCAGTTTGCAGTGGCAGATTAGCCACTGGGCTAATGAAGCCTATTCCCAGGAGCCATGGCCAAATGGGGTGCCCCTGCAGCCCGACCCGCTTTGCAAATTTTCTCGTGCTCCTGCTGGGGAGTGAGTTGGGACATGGAGGCTTCCTGCACTCCTCGGCAGAAGCGCTGGATGGGCAGAGCAGGGCAAGGCCTCGTGCCTCGACCCCACTCCCCAGCAGGAGAGCCGGGTGGAGAGAGAGGGGGCAGGACAGGACAAGCTCCTGTGCCCCGATCCAATTTCCCCAGCAGGGGTGCCAGGGAGACTGCAGGTGGAAGGGCTGGGAGGAGGCCCCTACTAGCTCTGGATCAGGGCCCCACAAAAACTAATTTGCCTCTGCCAGTTTCCATAATTTTCTGATTCTTGCTCCAAAAAACCTCCAGAAATCTATGCTCTGCAAAGATGGTTATTAGACAGTTAAAATATTTCAATTTTCTTTTTCAAAAGGATGCTAAACAAGATGAACTAGAAAAGGCACACAGCCTAAGTCAACAGTCAGACTTAAAACAGGTCTTTTATCAAAGTTCATCTAACTCTACATATGTAAGTCTGAATTACTACAAATAGTGAAATTTCCTATGGGATAGCAGCAACATCTCATTAATAAAAAGTATACACCATTCATTATAACATATGGTTATAAATTCCTTGAATATGAAAGGTGCCATATAGAGTCACCTTTTTGTTCATATAGGCTTATCAGTTACTGAAAAATTTGAAGATTTGTATTTTACAGTCCCACACTATAAAGGTATGAAATTTTGATGTCATGTTTAGAACTCTGAGGGACATAGTCTCTCTTCAGTTACACCACTGGAGTCATTGAGTTTGCATAGGCATAACTGAGGGTAAATTTCAGCCTGTGTGTGTAAAATGAGTTTTAGTTACTACACTGTAAAAAAACTGCCTATAAAAGATTTATTAATTTATCAGAAAAACAGTGAGATGAAAACAAATAGATAAATCATACAAATAAAGAAGAAGAAGAAAAAAAGAAAGATGATAGGTGTTTTAATTTACTTTATGGGCCAGATTTTCCTGTCTTACTGATGCACATCAGGAATAATACCACTGAAATCAAGTGAGTTACACTGGTATAAAAAGGTGTGAGAGAAGATGTGCAGTTTTTGTTGCTGATATCTAGGACTTTTAAGAGAAATGGATGGTGATTTACCAAAAAATAAAAATAAAAAATACCATCAGTATTGGGCTTATCTCTCGAATGTACCTAGTTAGAAGACAGCAGAATGAAAACTGACTGGCACGTGCATGGACACAAGGCAGATATTAGGTCCTCACTCTGCCTGACAGTGCTTAAGCTGCTGAGCCCTGTTTCCCTTCTGAATATGTGGACAGCGGAGAAAGACTGGCTCTGACTTCCCTAGGTAGGGAAGGGAAAGACTTGCTCCACTCCCGTTTCTGATGACGAAGAGAGGGAGATCTCTTTGCTGAACCAAATGAACTCTGGTGACCTTTTGAAGTCACTTGCTATTGCCAGCGGTGCACAGTCCACAGGAGCCCTTGCCAGAGAGTGCCCACTTAACTGCACGGAAAAATTCTGGAAAGCAAAGTTAGTAGCAATCACAACCAGCCCTGCCTCATTTACTGCACAATAACTATAAGGTGCAGTAAAGAGCAATTATAGCACCTATCCAGAGTTTTTAAAATATATCTATAAGCAAACATTTGACAGGCTAGTATGAGCACATCCTGTAGAACAATTAGAAATAGGGAGTTTAAATTTCAGTATGTGGGTCACATTCAGCTCTGTGTCTGTATTTCACTGGATCTGGATGGTGCAGCTGACACATTTTCTCAGTGCTTTGAGCTTGGATGAAAACTAGGTAGTTGCTGCTCAGCCCAATTAAAACAAAGGCAATACTTGTAGATTAGAGGAAACCACTAGCAGAAATGGCAGAGGTAACATCTGCTCCTCGTCTGATGGAAGTTGTCCATATTTTGGTACTTCAACTTTGCAATTTTGTGCTTTCTCACTGAATCCTAAGTTATTTCTGGACGTTCCCATAGTAACAACGACTAAGATTGGCTTTTTTCTTCTTCTTCACCATCTGCTCTTGGCAAAGTGGATATTCCATTTTCCTTTTGGATTGTTTTATAGTTATATTAGAGCCCTACCAAATTCACCATCCATTTTGATAAGATTTCACGGTCAGAGGATTTAAAAAGTTTGAAATTTCATGGATTCGATATTTAAAGCTGAAATTTCAGAGTGTTATAACTGTGAAGGCCCCAACTCCAAAGGAGGTTGTGGGGAGGTCTGCAAGACTATTGTGGGGTGGGGTATTGCCGCCATTACTTCTGCTCTGCTGCTGGTCACAGCACTGCCTTCAAAGCTGGGCAGACATAAAGCAGCAGCTGCTGGCCAGGCACCCAGCTCAGAAGGCAGCACCACTGTCAACAGCAGTGCAGAAGTCAGGGTGGCAATACCGTACCATGCCACCCAGACTTTGGCGCTGCAGCTGGAGGGAGTGCTGCCTTCAGAGCTGGGCTCCCAGCCAGTAGATGTGAAGTTTCCTGAAGCCGGGAGAGGTTCCCAGAGGTGGGTCTCACCCGGCCCCCGGAGCAGCCTGTGCTGGGGAAGAAGTCGTCACACCCATCCCTGGCCAGCCAGGACTAGCAGCTGGACCCCGATGTGTGGTTGGAGCCAGGGGCAAGGGCGTCCACAGCCTTGCCCCAGGACCAGAACTCGGGATGAAAGAGGCTTTGGGTTCACTGTCTGTATGGGTCGGCAGGAGTTTGGAGGTGACTATGGAACACCCTCATCAGCCATGGCTCCCTGGGTGGTTTCCCATATTGCCCACACATAGGGCCAGCCCTACCCTTCCAAAAAGTGACAAACCCCCATACCATGCTACCCTCACTTCTGCCCTGCTGCTGGCAGTGATGCTGCCTTCCAAGCTGGGTGCCCGCCCAGCAGCTGCCACTCTCCGACCGTCCAGCTCCGAAGGCAAAGCAGAAGTTTGGGTGGCAATATGCAACCCCCCTACAATAAACAGATTTAATGGTTTGCAATGAGTTTTCCATGGATATTTGGTAGGGCCCTAATTATAATAATCACTTCCAGCATGGACTATTGCAGTGACCTCTGCATGGGGATAAACCTCAAGTTCACTTGGAAACTTTAGGTGATGATAAATGCAGCTGTTGGTTTGTTTAGTAGCGCTTTTTCCTTTGCCCAGGAGTGCTCAACTCTTGCTCAGCCCTAGGTCCCGTCCTCACTTCATCCCTTCCCCCAAGGCCCCACCCCTGCCTTGGCCTCCCCCCATCCCCGCTTCACTTCTTACTGTCCAGTTCACCCCCTCCCCGGAGCCTGCCCTGTTTCTGCTCCTCCCCCAGCTCTCCCAGTGCCTCCTGCACACTGCAGAACAGCTGACTGCGCTGGGCAGGAGGTACTGGGAGGGAGGAGGAAGAGCCAATGGGCAGAGCTGCCGATGGGCAGGAGGTGTTGGGAGGGGCGAGGAGCTGGTTGCCAGTGGATGATAAGCACCTGCTAATTTTTTTCCGTGGGTGCTCCAGCGCTGGAGCAGCCACGATATCTGCACCTGTGGTAGTGCATCTCAAAGAGAGCATATTATGCAAGTTACACTTGTTTTCAATTTAATCCCAGGTGAAATTCAAGGTCAAGGTTAAGGAAGGTCTCAGAAATAGTTGCTTCGCATGGTTTCACCTAAAAAGTTGAGATGACCTGGGATGCTCAAGATCATGCTGCTTCTAAAACAACTCACCCTTTGATCCAACAGAATCTAAGTCTGTTGACTTTTAGAGCATGCTGCAAAGTCTTTTTTCATGTGACTTTTCTAAGGGAAGGGAGAAATGGGAGAGTATGGACTGAGTGGGAAAAGTCAGAGGCCCCAATCCTGCAACTACCCAAGCATGTGCTTGGCTTACCCATGGGTGTAATGTTAAGCATGTACCTATCTGTCTGCGAGGTCAAGTCGCAGGTGTGTTTGCGGGGTGGAAGAGTGTTAGTGTTTATAATGGGTTAACTAGGGGTCATTGTGTTTATAATTGATATTTTATAAAATAATATATCTAGAACACTGGCTACATATGGTTTTATGAATTGTAATAAATAAATGAATAATGAAAACCTAAGAGCGAGCAACCTATGCTCATACATCACAGCTAACAGGCAAATACAATTTCAGATACATTTTTTCTATAAAGAGTTCTTCTAATACTGCTTGTACCCTGGTTTTCCTTTAAAAACAAAAGTATTCTCTATTGTAAGAACACAGATGGAAAACATTATTTCTCCATCCTGTAAACCTTATGTTAATTGCTGTATAATAATTTGTAACAAATAATTTGATTTTCAAACAAATACACAGAAAAGAAAAGGGGTGGGGGAACCACTCAAAGTATTACAGAAAACGCTGACCATTTGTGACCATCATACATGTGGGAGTACTTTCTCTTTTTAATTAATTAATTTATTTGGTCATCTGTTAAGAATAAAACTCTTTGCCTTGGATCCTGCACAGGTTTATATAATTATGTGGCCTATCTGACATTAAAAACTAAAATAATACAAAACACACTTTGTGCCAAGTTCCTGTTTGGAGGTTACAAACTAAAACAAAAATAAAAAAAGAGTTGACAAATTTGATAATGTGCGAGCTGTTTTCAAGCATGACTCTTATATTAAAGGACTATAGAAGTGAGGAGTTTTTGAACCCTGCTTGCCACACCCAGTTCCAGATATGGCTGAAATCTTCCCCCCAAAAGACTGCCAATTCATGGTAAGTATTTGCAGTCACAGTGAAAAAGATGGGCTGGATTTTCACCAACCAATCACACTTGTGCTGGCATTCTCCCCCCTCCCCCTCCCCAATCTTTCCTCTGTTCCATGGCTGAAGATGGCTCTTATCTGGTAGGAGTACATCTCTAGCTGTCCATCATGTATATCTTTGTTTGCAGGCTATTTTTGGACAGTGTACACATCGTCACCCATGCTCCTGAAACTTGGCCAACAGAGGCAGCGATGGTAGCGCACCATGCCAAGGTTAGCCAGCTCCAGAATGGATGATTTTGATTCTGCAAACCTTCCAACCTCAGTTAACACTTGGAACAAAGGATTGTTTAAGATCAGATTTGGAATAACCTCTTGACTATGGGCTAGCAATACTAGGTTTAAATGTAACACATTTTCTGCATGTGTCTGCATGTACAATTATATATACACCCAACACTGTACAAACCATGAGACGGTGACTACTAAAGAGAGTAAGCACTACACCTAACTAATGTTTACAAGATCATTTTGTCCTCTTCAGCTGGATACAATAGATTTTACTTTCTTGTAGTCCTTTAATTCAACAAAAATACCAAGAGAACAAAGGTTTGGTTTTGAACACATCCCATATAAACAATGGTTATTCCCCAACCCCCTTCTTCCTTTGCTCACTTTGAGCCAGAACCTTGTATGGTGTAAATCAGTATATCTCCACTGGAGCTATGCCTATTTATACAGCTGAGGATGAGGCACAACTTATGTGCTGTTATGGAGGCATAAAGTAAACAACAAATAGCATGTGGTTTTTTTTTAAAGAATACTCTCTCAGATTACATACAAAGTTATGAGCATTGTGCCCAGTCTCCAACTTGGATAATTATTAGAACTGTGCAAAACCTGCTGGTGTTTGGTTTGTGCTCCTGCTGGCAGCTTCTGTTTTGTAGGTACTAGCTTGAAGACCCACAAGGAGCAAATCTGGTCACCTCTTCCATGGCTGCAGAAGGCCCCTTGAACGAGAACCAGTGTGGTGCTGCCATTCGAGAGAGTAATCCTCAGTGTGTGCACCTCTTTCTGCACAGTGATGTGTGGAAGGCATGACATGAACATGGCTTGGCTATTGAGGGTGGGCTCTGGGATCTAGATTTGCCTGCAAATTAATCTCAATGTAAACCTGGTAAATGTTGCCATGAAATCAGATTGATTCACTATCCTGCTTCACTCCCTCATTTAGTTAACTCACTATTGTCAGCCCCCAGTGTTCAAAAATCATGAGTCAGAGCCATACACTCATGAGCTCAAAAATCAATTTTTTAAAAAAAGTAATACATTTGGGCTTGCTTTTCTTTGCCTTCTTGGTTTTGAGCCTTTAGGACTTCATGTTTTCAAAGCTTTTTTCCACAAGTATGAGAGCTGGAAACGTTCTTGCTTTTTTAAATACAAGCTGAGAGTCTCACATAAGCCCATGATTCCATGAACTGACACTTTTGTGAGACTTGCCACCAAATCAGAAGAATCAGTAAAAAGCGAAGTTGTAAGGAATGGTCATGCTATTAACATTTCCTGCCTATTCAAGCTTCTCAGTTCTCCCAGCTACCATGTGAATGCAGATGTTATTGACACAATTTTCAGTGGAAGGGCTGGTCCTCACTGGGGGGAGGGGGGGTCGACTGCAGATACACAACTTCAGCTACGTGAATCACGTAGATGAAGTTTGTGTATCTGCAGCTGACTTTCCGCTCGTCCTCATGGCGGCGGCGGCAGTCGGCGGCGCGCTCCCCCGTTGACTCCAGCTTGCGCCTCCCGGCAAGCTGGAGTTCCGGAGTCGACGGGGGCGCTGCGAGCGATCGATTTCTCGTGTCTTCATAAGACGCGAGAAATCGATCGCCAGAAGATCGATGGCTACCCGCCAATTCGGCGGGTAGTGAAGATGTACCCGAACTGGAGGAGTGTTGCCCAAGTCATCAAACTGGGTGGGAGACAGTTCTTCTAAGGAGTTTTCTTGTGAAAGACCTATTTATTTGCCCATTCTGAAGGAACAGGACAAACAACCCCCGTTCCTATTCCATCCCTCAAAAACAGCCCCCAAAATGAGGAATTATACCAGTTGATTTTCCCAGAATACTATGGGAAGGATAATTTGCAGACCACCATCTGCCCTCAGAAGACACAGGTAACTGGAGGCCTGTAAAAGGGAGGAAGGGTCTGTAGACTTCCCAAACCCTCTCCAAGGTTCACTTCAGTTTTAAAATTCAAAGACAAGTTTTGGGGGCTTGATGGAAAAGTTTTTAACAGCCCTTGTAATAATCTGCATGCCTCAATTTTCCTTACAGTATCACCTAGAAATATGTCAGAATTAGCTGCTGGCCTAAAGCCACTGAATTCTGACCCATTATTCTTCATTTCCTCTCCTCAAGTGTTATGTAGTTGATATACATTAGTAAGTAGCTGCTGCATTTCATCCCAGTGATGGGGAAAATGACTCATTTAATTTGTAATGTACACTTTTTTGAATAAAAGGTAAAATGTAAATATGTAAATATCACTTATTACTGAGTTTTAAGTGCATTGACATATTATGGAAGCATCATAAATGATGACCGTAAGGGTCAAGGAAACCCAAAATGGAGAGTCCTGTAATTCAAGTTTTGCTTGTTTTATAATAGCTTATAATACAAAATTCCAACAATAAAATCCAGCTGAGAAAATTTTAGGAAGGGGGAGATAAGCCTCTGAATAAACCAACATTGTAAAACTATTTAATTCATACTCACTTCTGTTTTACGGCTATTAACTACATTCACAATAGGGCTCAGTAGTCAACTTGCAGAAGCAGCATGTTGGTTACTACACTCACAAGCCCATCACACTGAAGACATGTTTTGGAATTGATATGCTGGGACCATAACAGAAAAGAGGAGACATTTTTCCAGTTTACTGTTTATGTGGGGTATGAGAACAGATAGGAAGCTCACTCCCCTGAAAATCTGGTGGTTTTTTAAAAAATTGTAATAGAAGACATTGTGGAACAATTCTTAAAGCACCATCGGTGATGCTGGTTTCAGAAGAGCTCTTTAGTTTATGTACTAGGCAGTGATCATTGCTTACTGAACTAGAGGGTAAAAATGGTAATTCCTCAGACTGAAAGGAAAAACATCCTGGGGACCCCATCTGGATCAGGTCTTTTTGAACCCATACGTGGTAAAGGTAACTAGAGAAAGACATAACTAGAGAAAGACAGTAACAGTCATTAACAAAATGTGGCCTTGGGCATAATGGGAAGGTTATTTGGAGGAGGGAAGGTTCTTCTAATGCAACTTATCTTATTTTCATCATAAAGCAGTGATTCTCAAACTTCTGTACTGGTGATCCCTTTCACATAGCAAGCCTCTGAGTGCAACCCCCCTTATAAATTAAAACACTTTTAAAATATATTTAACACCATTATAAATGCTGGAGGCAAAGTGGGATTTGGGGTCAAGGCTGACAGCTCATGACTCCCCATGTAATAACCTCATGACCACTTGTGGGGTCCTGACCCCAGTTTGAGACCCTCCTTCATAAAGTATAAATGAAAATTACTTTTTAGCCATATTAGTGTTGAGTGTTGTCTGTATCTATATATATATATAAAAGTCAAATGGTGTATGTACGTATGTATGTATGTACGTAAGCTTACTCCTTCCACACCGTTTGAGCTAGAGACTTGAAATTTGGTACAGTTAGAGGTCTTGGGGTCCTAATGACCGTAAGAGTCGAAAATTTTTCAAATCTCACCTCTGACGCCCCCCAGGGGTGAAATTCTTTAAAGGCCAATCACATCAGCTGGGCAGCTATGTTGTTCTGATGTCATAATACCCCCTCCAACAGACACCGCACTCGCTCAGCTCTCTGCCCCTCCCCCCTCCAATGGAACCCCGGAATCCCTCAGCTCTGTCCCCCCTCCCCCCTCCGATGGAACCCCGGAATCCCTCAGCTCTGTGCCCCCTCTCCCCTCCGATGGAACCCCGGAATCCCTCAGCTCTGTGCCCCCTGTCCACCTCCGACGGACCCCGGAATCCCTCAGCTCTGTGCCCCCTCTCCCCTCCAACAGAACCCCGGAATCCCTCAGCTCTGTGCCCCTTCTCCCCTCCAACGGAACCCCGGAATCCCTCAGCTCTCTGCCCCCTCCCCCCTCTGATGGAACCCTGGAATCCCTCAGCTCTGTGCCCCCTGCCCACCTCCGACGGACCCGAGTTGGGTTTGGTCGGAGGGTAAGTGAGGTAGGAGTGTCGGGTTTGGTCGGGGGGGTGAGGTGGGGGTGTCGGGTTTGGTCAGGGGGGGTGGGAAGGTGTCGGTGGGTGAGGGGTGAGGTGTGGGTGTTGGGGTTGGTCAGGGGGTGTTGGGTTTGGTGGGGGGGTAAGGTGGGGGTGTTGGGTTTGGTTGGGGTGGTGAGGAGGGGGGTCGGGGCTGGTCGAGGGGTAAGTGAGGTGTGGGTGTCGGGTTTGTTTGTGGTGGTAGGTAGGGGTGTCGGGTTTGGTTGGGGGGGAAGTGAGGTGGGTGTGTCAGGTTTGGTCTACGGGGGGTGAGGTGTGGGTGTTGGTCAGGGGGTGTTGGCGTTGGTAGGGGGGTGAGGTGGGGGTGTCGGGTTTGCTCTCTGCCCCCATCCAACGGACCCCGCACTCGCTCAGCTGTCTGCTCCCTCCCCACCTCCGAGTGACCCGAGCAACGCCGGGTATTTTTGCTAGTTTAATACTAATAGTAACAAAATTACACAAATATTATAACTCTGTTATTTAAATCAAACTAGCCTTTTTCAATAACACATGAAGGTACACTGATAAATTCTAAACCTTTATAAAGTCACACTATACTTTTATATGGCATGGTTATAAAAAACAGACTTTTGGAAACTGTCCTGATCCTTCTGAAAGCAAACACTAATCTTGCTTGCCCAGAGCAGAGCTGATGTGGCAGCCCTTTTCCTCTGATTCAGGAGAGTCAGAGCATTATTGTGTATTCTCATTTATTGAGTAATAAAATCCCTTTTAAATAAATAAAATAAGCCAACCCATTGACTACGCTCTTCATAGCAATTGCTAATCAGTTAAATGTTTTTACGTTTAGTTATTTAGAATATACTGTAATATGTATGGTAGGACTTTTTTGTATTTGTATTTGCTGTTTTCAGGTATTTTACAATTTTCTTTGTTGGTTCTTATGTTGCTAATTTGTTTTCTCAAAGTAAATTACAGTAATATTCAAATATTAATAAAATAAAGTAATAATAATTATGATACAAGTTTTTAAAGCCCAAACTTGCAAGTAGATGAGGTTCCGATCATCTCAGCAAAGAACAGACACCCACATAGTTCAAACTTGGGGTTTATCTAATGCAAACCATAATAAAATCGGTGGCACAAAACCTGCAAACACACTATTAATAAGCAAGAAGGCGGCTGAAAATCTACTTTTTCCCATTTCAGAACCCTTACTTTTGGCTGTGTGATCCTTTCAGAATTGAACTCAGTTTCAGGACGCAAGTAAAAGTAAAGATGGCTGCTGTTGGTTCTGTGTGCTATGGGGATGGACCATCAACAGTGCCCTTTCCTTGTCCTTATAATTCCCTTTTAAAATTCTCCAGGGTTTACAAGAATCTTCAGAAGCCACCATGGATAACCAGCAACTGAAATCATCAACACCACACATCAGCAGTCTGTGGCTTCTATTAAAAATAAAAGACCTCATATAAAACCTTTTAACTGCTATAATGTTTTCCAGAGGAGAGTGAGAAGTGAAGTGGGGAGCGGAGAGAGACCTCTCAGAAATCATGTGGATGAGAAATTGTAGCATAAATTCCAACAGAAACTGAACTTTCCAGTAAAATGTTGCAATGCAAATTCCCGAGCATGATGTGTATTATTACTTTTCTTTAGTATGACTTTTTGTTAGTCTATCACTAAACAATTTAATATAATTACAATGAAGAACATGAGCTCTATTATTGATGCAATAACTTTCTTCAGCTCCCAAAACAAATACTGGGGGAAGAGAAGAATATCAGCAGTTACTCACACACAAAGAATTCAGATCTAACTTTAAGCATGAGTATGTTAATGGAACAATTCCTCTGATTAATGTTAGACACATGCTTAAGTGCTCTGCTAAATCGCTCTGATAAACTGTCCTTTTCACAACAAAGTGAAAAAAAAAATCTATAGCATGCATACTAGTAGCTCTGAGTGGTCTCTCCCAATTTGTGGCCTGCATGGAGAAAAGCCATACTGATTGATGTGTGTCTCTGGGGCTTTTGCATTTGGAGAAGGATTTGCCCCTTACTGTATTTCATTGAGATTTACCCATTACGAAGAAGAAGAAAATATATTTTACATTTTTACTCTGAAGCCAGATCTTCTATTAATAATAATTATTCCCATCTCCAATGCTCCACAGCTTTATAGACAGACTGGTTTCAGAATGATGATGAATTCTACTGATTAGCACATGATAAAGGAATGGCTATTAAATGAGAACAGGTACTGTATCAGGTGATAGTGGCTAGCAGAATGGGGCCATGATCTGCAACTGGGGCCCCTAGGAGTTAATGATAACAATATAGTTACCATATTTAAGGTTTAAGTCCTGATGACTTAAGACGCTTCTTTTCTGATAGCTAAAACACCTAGGTCCTCAGACTAACTGCCTTCAGATTTACATGGGTGGAGCTATTGTCAGGTAGGGCTCCCAACTTTCTAATTGAACCATGTCCCTTCCCGGAGGCCCTCTTCCCCCTCTCACTACATTCTCCCTTCCTTGGGGGCTCACTGTCTCCCACTCTCACTCACTTTCACAGGGCTGGGTCAGGGGGTTGTGATGTGGGGGGGTGAAGGCTCTAACTGGGTATGTGGGCTCTGGGGTGGAGCCAGAAATGAAGGGTTCAGAGTGTGGGAGGGGGCTCTGGGCTAGGGTAGGGGGGTTGGATGTGGGAGAGGGTGAGGGCTCCATCTGTGGGTGTGGGCTCTTGTGTTCTGTTAGTAGTGCTGTTCATCTCCCTTTGCTCCATTACTTTAGGTAGGTGACAGTATCAGATGCAGGGTTTACTTCAACCGCTTTCTTTGTTCCTGCTGTCTCCTTTGAAGGGATTATCATTTTGAAAGAAATGGTAGAGTTTTGTATTTCCAAGTCAGAAGAGATCATTTTGAAGAGTTTGACTGTAGGAAGTTTGTTGCAGCTGAACCAAAGATGGAAGAAGATATAGATTAGTTTGGCTGGCTGTCAATTGACAACATTCTGGACCATGTGATGTGGTGTTTTTTCTGAAATTGACCAACAAAGTAGTTAAAATTATCTGTGTAAATAACAGATATATTGATGATAACAAGCAAGTATAGCTAACAATGGTCTTAACTGAACCAAAAACTTGACAAATTTTAGCCATTTCTTTTGGAGTGTGAACCATTCTTTATTTTTATTGATATATTAGCTGTTGATAAATATTTCAACAGGGTTGGTTGAAAAATATAAATTAATTGCAAAGAAAAATATTAAAATATTTTTTAAAATTAAGCTCAACATTTTTCATGGATTTTTTTTCCAGTGAAAATTTCATTTTGTTTCAGTTTTTAATTGTCTAAAGGGCAGGGGTTGTGGGTTTTGTTTCATCCCTTTCACTTCTTCCTTCCCCTCCCCTCTATTCCACTGGAAAAAGGGAAATAAAGGAAAATAATTAAATAAAGAATACTCTCCAAATGAAAATAAATTTGAACTGAAAATATTAGAGTTTGAGTAAGATGAAACAAATGAAATTTTTATATATGAAACAAAATTTTTGGCTTAGCTTTATTTCAATTTTTTTTTTTTTACTGAAAGTTCCAAACAAATGAAATTTTCTCACTACTCTTTTTAATTCATCTGTAAAGTTTCTACTTGGACCAGCCCTAATTACCTAACAGTTTTGATGAATAACTTTCAGACTATGGTGGTTCACAGAATGTCATTTGCTATATTTATTATTTTATTTGTTTGGTCACATGTTACTTTCTCTTTCCTGACAAACTTTGTAAGAGATATATATCTAGTGATAAATGAAGAATATATCTAGCAAAAAATGAATCCCATATCATATACTTCTGACATGAATGCATATTTTCACAACTACCTGGTAGTCTGAATAATTATGTGTAATGAATATTGAAGCACAGCAGTGAACTGAATCCAAACTATTTATTCGTAAATATGGTTAGAAACCTGCTATCCAAGTATGCTTACTGTACATTTGGTATAAATGCCTAATAAACCTTTTAGCTGTTTGGTTTAAGTATAAATCAGATACTGTATGAGAAACAAATATGTGCATATGTGTGTGCACTGGTGCACATCCATGTGTATATTTTGAGCCTAATTCTCCTTTTCACCAAGACCACTTTACACTGCTCTGACAGTGTGATGGGGCTTTAGAGTAAGAGTAATGAGTGTAAAGTTGTTTTAAGTGTAAATGAAAATTATTCCAATAAAGTTCCATTTCTAACAGCAGGTTGCAAAAAGAGCTATAAAGAATTTCATATGCAGAAGCTTTTGGGATGACAGAAGGAACTCTATAATATAAGTTTTCCTAAAAACAATTCCAAACTAGAATAAAGTAAAATTCAAACCAGCTGTTGCTAGCATGTTGTGCCATACAATTCAAGGATATATCAATCACTTTGAATCTTTCTTAAACCAGCAATACTGTACTCATAGCCTCTAGATAAGCTTCCATCCAAATTGTCACAAACACATTCTGAGTTAAGCTTTATCTACTTAATTTATTATATTAATAAAGGGGATGAAAAATACAGGAGGAAGATTAGGGCTGCATGCATCCGATGACGTGGGTATTAGCCCACGAAAGCTTATGCTTCAATACTTTAGTTAGTCTTTAAGATGCCACAGGATTCTTTGTCATTTTTCGGGAACATAACTACAATGTTAAGTGAGGAGTTCCTGTATTTTTCATTTCTTAGAAAAAAATTACATATTACTTCTACAATTGAAGAAATAATAATTATATTAATGGTGTTACTTTAACCTCCTAATTTCACACAAATAACCATGATTTGGCAACAAAGGGACAAATCCATGTGTGTTTTACATGTCTGTGGAAGGGCCAAAAATCTGATTAAAAGCTGAAGGAAATAAACAGTGCTTATTCCCAATAGGAAAGACTTCATTTTTAAAATCAATAGGATGAGCACAATATTTACATGTATCAATGTAGAATCACTAGCGGAATAAGATTTATTTCAGACTTGCACTAAATGTCTTATGGTTGCCTAGAGTGCCATCTAGTGGGCAAATTATAAGTTACACAGCAAACAAAATCAGCTATAAAAGTATCAAATACTTGGTTTTCCCCTGAAGTATTTTAAATTTAAATAGTAAATGTTAACAATTTTGGGGGGGGTTACCAAGTTTTGTAGAGAACCTGGATTGTCCATGTATTTGTGCTGGTAAACTGAGCCAGATCACAAATGAACAGATGAGCACTGATATTAGAAGAGCTTCCACAGCAGAATTGTGAGAAGGCAAAGCAGAGAGAAGAAATATAATTAAAATGGAAGAGGACTATCCTGAACTTCTTTCATTTAACTAACAGGAAAAAAAAATAGTTTTACAAAAATCAGTTAAGGTGCACTATCATAACACAGGTGTAGAGAGGAAACTGAGAAATCTGGCCTGCTAACCTTACCCCATTCAGGTCTTTAGAGCAATTAAGTTACTTTGTACTATGGTGGTCTCATGTGGTAAGCAGCAAAGTTTCTAATGTTGG
Organism: Sternotherus odoratus; assembly: GCA_032164245.1. Lineage (NCBI taxonomy): Eukaryota > Metazoa > Chordata > Testudines > Kinosternidae > Sternotherus > Sternotherus odoratus. Next base: position 31,863,439 of record JAVMKO010000007.1, read on the forward strand.
GCTGTTTACCTGGATTTAGAGGGTTTTGGAAGAAGGCCTGGACTTTTGCTATGAAGAACGGTATTGTGGAGTGTCAGCGAGTTGTAGTGTTTTTAGTATGTTGAAGACACTCAGTTCTGTCACCATTTCATATGATATAGAAGGTACTGTTGAGCCTCTTTTAGAGTGTTCAGAAGGATGGAAGGTCTACATTAATTAGAATAACAGAATCATAGAATATTAGGTTTGGAAGGGACCTCTGGAGGTCATCTAGTCTAGTCCAACCCCTGGCTCAAAGCAGGACCAATCCCTGATTGTCTGTCTTTCTTATCTTATTAGGAAATTCACCAATTACAAAAGAAGCTGCATTGAAGCTGCAGAAATAGTCTCATCTAGTGCTTCTTTGCTAGAAATACAAATGGACTGTAATATGGGAAGTAAAATCAGGCAACAGAAGTGGGAAGTAAGTATGGAGCTCCCTAGAGCTCCCCTCCACTATTTCAAAATATCAAAACAATGTACTGCTCTTAATATTTGTCCCCACTATGAAATATATGTACACATATGCATACATTTAACTAAGAAAGGAAGTCAGAAGACAATACCATTGTGACTGATGAGTACTGTGATGAGCAGCTCAAATCCAATAAGAGAATGCCTCAAGCACATACAGAGATCAGGAAAGATCACTTTATTCTCTTCACTTGTCTTAAGTCTCGATGCAGACCAGCACCCCAAAGAGGAGCAAATGGGGGTGTGAAAAATTGCTCTGTGCTATTTCAAACTGTACTTTTAAATCAGATCCAAAACAAAGGCAAATCTTCTCATGAATCTGAAATAGTTATAATTTAACTTGCAATATGTTATAAAAGTGTCCCTTTACCAGATAGGACAGGATCAAATACAGATGAAATTAATTAAACTTTAGTAGAGGGCTTCATAGTCTAATCAAATCACATAACAAAACTGTTAATTAATTAATTAATTGTAATTCATTTTTTAAGCACTTGAGAGCCATATATATTTATTTATATATAAAGAAACATTTTGATAGAAATGTTTTGACCAGCTCTGGTAGTTATTAAAGGTACATTATTAGCTTAGGCCCCAGGATAGAGTTTGTTTAACAATAAAAATAGAGGAATACAGAACTTAATTTGAATAGAAATATTTTTATAAATTAAAAAAAATTATATAAGTAATTCTTGAGAGGGTTAAAAATGCCCTCGCTGTGCTGGAAAACAATAGAATTAGAACAGAAACTGAAACTGACTAGTCTGGTTTGTTTCACTGTTCATAATAAAAATAAATGTAAAAAAAAGTAAACAATAAAAGACAAAAGCTTTTAAAAATTCTTTCAGTTTCAATTATATAAGTTGTCTTTAATAACAAAAGAAAGGACATTAATTTTTAGCTTGACTCTGTCTCATTTTTCTAGGGTATATATACAGGTTTCCTAGGGTATATATACAGGAAAGAGTAGAATTTCCACATTTTTCCATTTAGCATTAGTGAAATTCCTGACCTGCTTATCAGAAGCTTAGATGGAAAATCAGAACTGAACATGACATTACAACAAGAAAAAAGATTGGAAAAACTTAAGTGTTCTTCTCTCCAATCCTCAGTTACAAATATGCATTTAAAATTCACATCTAAGTATGTACTCTCTCTTTTCTTTATAAAGCAGATGAACTCTGATCATAATGAATTAAACTCAATTTTTTCATTTATTATGCATACTAGATGCTCAGATGAGGCCACTAGAATTATTTTCAAAATGCCACCTTCTATCATTACATATATTGTTCTACCCAATTTCTCTGTAGCTTTTTCAGTCTATAATAACGGAATCAATTTGGTAAATCCAATATCTGCCTTTTGACATCTCAGATAAGAGAATTTCATTCCATTTATCAAAACTCATGACCCCATTTATTTTCAGTGATATTATACAAAATTATTCTAGTTAGAATTAAGTGAGGTGTCCCAGAAGTATTAACCCATTTAGGGACATGAAAAGGGTTTTCGTTAATTATTTTAAAAAAACAACAACAACAACAAAACCCTCACAAAATCAAACAGCAGTTAACTAAAACCATGCAACACTTCAATAATTAATATATTTAACAATTATTTAAATGTTTTGCTGCCAAAAACTCCATACATTAACACTGTTCCCTACTTTGTCCATCCAATCCCCTTCTTTATATGATAAATAGGAACAATTATCCATCCTCATTCAGTCCTGCACTGCTTCTGGATTACAGAAAATTACTAAATTTAAAAGTTAACATATTTCCTGAACCAAATGCATGATAATATCCTACTCTATTTCCATATGTTTGCTTTTGTATGGTGTTTATTGCAGACCTATGATATGTTTACTTATATAATGGCAATATTCTACTTTTTAATGAATACCCATTTGCCAGTTTATAGAGAGGAATCTGTGTTCCTTTGTGTCACCTATTTTTTACATTGTGCAACATTCAAATGATGTATAATAATAACATGATAATAAATGTAATATATTATGTATAATATATAATTTTACAATTTAAAAAGTGTGTGTATCTAATGATAAATCTGTATACATGAATTATATGTACATACACACAAACATACATATTTGTATGTGGTATAAAGGTTTGAATTATATAAATTTGAAATAGCTGCTTTCCTTGCAAATAACAAAGCCATGAGTTATATCAATAAAAAAAACCTTTATACCTCACAAATATGTATTCTTTTGTGACACATATGTTGCAGGAAATCTATTTTGTAAATATTTTAAAAAGAGTTAAACATCTTATGGCGACTTTTTTTGTGTCCCTCCACCTGTAAAGTCAGGTGCCTTAATTACCCGGAGTCACACAGTATAGGGTTAAGAGGAGGTTATAAAAATAGACAAAATATGAAAATATATTCTCTTTATATAAAATATTCTCTCTCAGGCTCTTCCAAGACTGTAAGTGATTGGCAGTTCTCATTGGTAATCTGGTAATTTCCCACACCAACTAGCATAAAAGCTAGTGGGCTGTAAGATATTAAACCTTAAATATCTGTAGGCATAAGAAAGTTGCAACTTGTCCAGGACTGAATCTAACCTATCCTTGGATCTGATCAAGAATAATTGTTCCAGTAAAAATTCCAAAACTGAGAGAATAAAGAAAAAACTGGCAGGTTTTTTTGTTTTGTTTTTTAAACTGAAACTGTGTGAAGCCACTCACACTTGTGGAATGTTAGAAGATCAGGGGAAAATTCGGTAATGGGAGAGGGTAAATAAAGTGGTCATGTGTGTATGATAAATTACAGAATCATGTGATAAATTAATTTATCACATAAATATCCTCTTCCCAGCATGTGTGTGTACTGTGGAAAAGTGGCTTCTCGGCCCCACCCTGACTCAGGTCCTTTGGGCTCATGTGAGGCAAGTGCCATGCTGGCAGCCTGCCTAAGAAGCCCAAAGGCAGGCTTTCCCTTCCCCTAAGCGCTCCTTTCTGGCTAGGGTTTTTCCTCTCTGGCTAGGAAAAGCTATCTCCCTCCTGGGAGAGGCTCCCTGTCCTGCTGCCTCCACCCTGCTGGCAGCCTCACTCTGTGTATCTCTCCCTCCTCCTCCTAGCTGGAGAGGGGGGTTTAAAAAGGTCTCTGTCAGCTTTTTAAGTGGGCTCAGCTGATCCTGCTTTGGCCAGTGGCAGCCTTACTCAGCTGAACCCAATTAACCTGCAGTTACCTTTCTCACCACAAATCCCTCTGGCAGTGGCCTGCCCTGGGTTTACCACAGTATATATTATATATACATGAGCACACAACCCCCTTTATAACATATAAAATTTTATTTACTTTGTAATACTAATGCTGTGATTAGTATATTATATCCTCTGTGTCAAATTTCACCCTCATTCATATCAGTAAGTCTAAAGAAACTGCAGTTGTACTGAGCAACAGAATTTGGAACTTTAAAATGTCTCCTTCCTTCCTCCTCTTTCCTATGGGCGTTTAAGAAAGGAATAGAAATTCAATTCTGCTAAATGTTGCTAGATCTTATCACAGGTTTGAAAAGGAAAACAAGATATGCACAGTTTTCTCTTCTATATATTATGTATAATAGGATGCTTGACTGCACAAGCTAGATGCGATACTTAACAGGGAGAGATGACAATGTCAAAGGTAAATGAGGACTGCTAGTTGAGTCATAATTAAGGTGCAGACTGGCATCTGTTAATACTTTCTTCAGGTATAAAACATTTCTCATTAACAGGCTGCAATTTTATGAAGTCCATCCAAATCAAAATAGCTTCGTTGGCTACCGTCACATAGTCTACACCTACACTGCAATTAAAAACTCATGGCCGGCTATGCTAAGGGGCTGCTTAATTGCAATATAGATATTTGGGTATGAATTGGAGCCCAGGTACCAGAACCATGTGAAAGGGGAGGGTGCCAGAGCTTGGGCTGCAGCCTGATCCCAAATATCTACACCACAGTTAAACCCCCCCCATTAGCCCAAGCCCTGCGAGCTGAAGTCAGCTGGCATGGGCTAACCGCGGGTGTCTGAAAGCTTCAAGTGTCAGTAATAGCTAATTCCCTACATAGCACTTTCCTGTCCAAAATACCTCTGTGGCCGTTGAAGACTAAGTCCTGTTGTGATTAGTGCAACTAAGAATTTATTGCAATTGTAAGCTGAAATATAAAAAGTATGTGCAAGTTATTAAAATGTTTATAAACCTTTTTGGAAATTTAACTATGGAAAATAGGTCAAGTTGTTTTCAACAATTAAATGTTATAAACAGGTACAAGAAAACCAAACAGAGAAACTCAATTAGCCCAAACAAATAATGCCCTGATTCAAAGACTGCTGATATTATCCTTGCCAAAAACAGGAGATATGGAACCAGAAGTTAATGAACCAAAACTGGTATAAAGAAAATATTTCAAAATTGGTCTAACTGGTGGACAAAATAATGAGGATGAACTATGGCACCCATTTTTCCCCTTTTTGGGTTTCTAAAAAGAATCTTGGGGGAAAAAATGCTCTGCTCGCCTGTTCCATCTCACATCCCAGTTCAGCATACCAGGGGTCAGGAACAACCTGCTAGACTTCTGAGCAGAAAGATGTTCTGTTTCCAGTTTAGCTCATCTTGTCTCATCTCATCTTTCCTGATTCCAAAGTAGAAAAGAGTAGACCAGACATTTTTTCCACTTGTGAGTCCTGAAAATTACCATATCATCATGACATCAAGTCCTTAGGGGATACCTAATTGCTGACACTGCAAAGGAACATAAGATTCTGTTCTGTTCCCTTCCTTTTGTGTTGCTTCTCCCCTCGCTCCCTTCCTCCTATCCTTGCTCTTATTTTCTTGGATTCTCATCAAATCCTGAATCAACTTCACTGCATCAGCACAGTGAGATGAGAGGAGCACAATCCTTCTTAAGGAGAAAAGACCCAACTAGATGATGCCTCTGACTGGACTGTGAACGAAGGTCTAGCAACTGGTGTTGTGGTCAGCCTGTCAGTCAAAGCATCCATTTGTGACTGACCAGCGTCCAGTCTTCCAAAGACAACAGCAAAAGCTTTATTTTCTCCACCCTTTCTATTCACTCTCTCCCTCACCTTGCGACTGCTAGAAACAAGAGACGAGAATACCCTTTGCACATTAAGACTGAAAGTAAAATCAACACTTTCTTTTTTATCAGAGAAAGATAGTTCTGAAAATAAAACTCTGATATTTTGCCTCCAAAATAAGAGACACTTTAAAGGTTTTAAGTTTGTTCTGCATAATATCTCAATTTCAGTATACATGCTTATTTCAATTTCTTGTTTTTTCTTCTTTTTGATCAATAAACATTGAACTTTAAAATGAATGTTTTGGGTGTTTGTCAAGAAATTAAATATACCAAGGTCTATGTCGGAAAAAAACCCAGACCTCTTTATATCATTATATTTATTTTGGACATTGAAGGAGTTTATAACAGCTTTTGACCTTTGTGATTAATAAAACAGTCCTTCACAGACTCTGCCCAACTCAGTCCCATAGGAATGACAGTAGGTAACACTGTAAACTAACTGTGTCCTCATCTGACAACTAGACAATAAACTAGATGACAAAACTGACAGATTAACATTGAAAATGTCAATTATATAAGGAACCGCACTGGAAAAAATACATAATAGCCCTAAAACAGTTTCATAATGATACAGGGTTGGTATACTTAAATGTTGATAACACCGAGTATGTAACCCCTGTATACGGTCGTTCATACATGAAAACAAGATTATGAAAAGAAACTATTCATAACTGAGAAGCAAGCATTTCCTTCTTTGTAAAAGCACAGTACAAACAAAAAGTAACAAGTTTTCAGGTAATATTATCCAGTGGCTTAACTAGAAAAAATAGGCCATTTTACATAAATCACACCGTTTAATCAGGCCATGAAACCAGTTCAAAGTGGAGCAACAGAATTGGTAAAATGTTAACTTCCCGGATCTCTTAATTTAAATAAGAGGCAGAGCGATCAAAGGAGGATTATACTGTATCATAGTCTCTAGTATCATAGTATCAGATTAGTGATGTTCTGGTTAAGGCCTTTTGGACATTCGGACTTTTCACTCCCCCTTTCTCTCAACATTTAGGGTGAGCATGGAGGCTGGCCTTTCCTATGTGGAATAGCTAAACAGGGATGCAGACTAAAGCAACACACCACCCCTATTCTATGGACGGAGAGGATTATAACATCGTGACTCTAAGGTAACCTTGACAGAAGTTTCTGTGGATTAGGCTGAAGGTTCCACAGGGAAATGAAGATTTAATTAGAGGCCTCAGGCATGTAATTGCTTTTTAAAACATAAGATACATTTTTTCAAACTTAGATACTTAAAGTGAGGCACCTTCAGTGGGTGTAAATCAGCACAGTGTCACTGAGGTCAATAGCTTCTAAGGCTCCGTTCCCTAAATTCATAATAGGAGTCCAGTTTGTTTGGAGACTACGGCAACCCAAAAAATGACAGGAGCACAGAGATTTCTGAAGCCTTTTCTCTGCTCACTGCAACAGGAAAGCATCTCTTTCCTGGTCTGTCCCTGGTACTATAGCGGTGGTGTAATCCTGTCTGATGAGGCTAGGATGCAGAGGAGAAATATGCAGGAATAACAGATCTAGATGGAATGCCCTTGGTCCTCTGAACCTAAGTTTTCATTCTTTATGGGAGTACTTCCCCTAAACAACCTTGTGAACGAACCAGATCACTGTTCAGCTGAGGAAGGCATCCACATTTTTCTGCAGTTATTTCTGGAGAGGAAGTCCTTTTCAGGGAATGCCAGCTTTAAGCTGGTTTTGCATGTTAGTCTCCAGCTTCGTAAGGTCAATTAGCCTTTATTATCAGTTTGTGTTAAACAGCTTCAACTTTCCATTTGCATTTAAGGGAATAAATATATAGTGGTGAGGAGCAAATCTCCAAAAGTTAGGAAATTCATTGTGGACAGCCATTCAAAGTTTCAGATGTTTAATATGAAGGCTATCCTGGAAATCGTAGAGTTTAAGGTCAGAAGGGACCATTATGATAATCTAGTCTGACCTCTTGCATAACGCAGGCCACAGAATCTTACCTACCCTCTCCTGCAATAAACCTCTCACCTATGTCTGAGCTATTGAAGTCCTCTAATCATGGTTTAAAGACTTCAAGGTACAAAGAATCCTCCAGCAAGTGACCCAGACCCCATGCTGCAGAGGAAGGTGAAAAAAAACCAGGGCCTCTGCCAATCTGTCCTGGAGGAAAATTCCTTCCCGACCCCAAATATGGCAATCAGCTGAACTCTGAGCATGTGGGCAAGACTCACCAGCCAGACACCCAGGAAAGAATTCTTTGTAGTAACTCAGATCCCACCCCATCTAACATCCCATCACAGGCCACTGGGCATATTCAATAGTCAAAGATCAATTAATTGCTGCTTATCTGTTATAATTTGCTTTTCCCTATGTGATTTCCAGTGCTTTCTGGTTTCAACTCTCATGAAAATGCTTTGACAATAGCTCTCTCTTGAGACTTCAGTTTTTAGTCCATGACTGCAAGAGGATAATGCAGAGAAGAAACAGAAACCAAAAGGTAAACAAACATTTTCATAACTCAAAAACATCTTAGGCTTGATTTGAGTAAAGGGCCAAATTTTGGTTGACTCTTGCTTTATCTGAACCTGTTCATTATCCTTATTTATCAGACCAAGCTGACATAAGCCAGGCCAATATGAAAATGTGTCAACTCATTTTAAGATTTTTTTTCTTAGTAATTAATTATGAATGAAATATTATATATTACTGCATATAAACTAGATCAGAAATAGACTCTACATCTGACCCTCATTACACTTCACACAACAGACTTTACATCCAGCCTCCCTCTACTGCCCAAACTAGGGGTCAGTGTACTTAAAGGGGCTATGCACATATCTCTCTCTCACAAACAAGCAGTCTCTGTCTGCCATGCTGTCTCTTCTCCCGCCATTCATGCTGCCTTGTAGAATGTGAGGCTACATTAGGGTGACCAGACAGCAAATGTGAAAAATCGGAACAGGCGGTTGGGGGGTAATAGAAGCCTATGTAAGAAAAAGATCCCAAAATCAGGACTGTCCCTATAAAATTGGGACATCTGGTCACCCTAGGCTACATTAACAACAAGTGAACCCTTGAGGGCTCAGCCAATTGCTAGTTCATCATTTAACAGTAAGGCATCCTCTCTCTGGGAAATATCCCACCCTTTGTCTTCACCACCTCAACCAAGCTTCAGCATCATCATCACTGTGTACCAGTATTTAATTGTTTGTTTAAAACTTCTACTGTGTGTGTGTATATATATGTATATATATATATTCCTCAGTATATATAATATAGTATTTTTTCTGGAGAAAAACATTTCCCTGGAACCTAACACCTCCCCCCCCCCATTTACATTAATTGGGAAATTGGATTCGCTTAACATTGTTTCACTTAAAGTCCCATTTTTCAGGAACATAACTACAACGTTAAGCGAGAAGTTACTGTAGCATAAATAATTTCCTTGTACGAACTAGATTCTACTGCAGAAAAAAACTGCTTGGCTCCACAGATCATCCTTACAGGGGATCAGTTTGTACTATCATTTGAAGATCAGCTTTTTGATCTCTGCATTACTACTGCTTTTGTAATATGTAGTTGTATGAGACTGCTGGTAGCCACATGGAAAACATTTGGGACTGGACATACCAATCTGTTCATAGATCCTGACAGAACAGCTAGCTACTTTGAGATGAACTAGTAAGTACTAAGTAATATTTCTTTCATTCTACTCCTTTCCAGGCTCCCCCACATAATTCCCAAATAATCATGTGAAAAACACAGCTCTCCATAGTTCACCAAACCATCAGCTCAGGTTTCAATCGATTCCAATGCTCAAGAGAGTGCTTTCAGTCAGTGCTTACCTCATTGTCCGACTCCACAAGTACTTGATCATATTCACTAAGGGCTACTAGAAACATGATAGATGTGACATTTTCAAAGCAATGTATCCATTTTCTTCTTTCTGATCGTTGGCCTCCTACATCCACCATTCTGCAAGGTTAACAAAATCCACATCAATTCTAGGGTAAAACAAAGCCTAATAAAAATCAATGTACATCCACCTATGGAGCATCAAATTCAGCAACTTAGGTAATATGAACAATTTGTGTGGAAAACAAAAAATAAAAATAAAAAAAATAAATCCCTTTTTTGTTAGCAGCCATTCCATTAATATTTAAAAATCAACAGTGTATGTGTTGCAGAGGAGGCACGCCATGTTTCCTTTATAAACCTGACATGGCTTATAGATTTTAATAATTATGAGCTTCATCCTCTCAAGTACTCTGCATGCAGAAATTTCACTGAAGTAATTCTGAGCACCACTCGGGGAGGGCTTTCAGGATTCAGCCTCATAGATTTAGCAGAAATAGGCGTGCAGAGCCCAGGGAAACGCAGTTTGTAGCCAAAGTAAAAATGATAATAACTGACATAGTTTCTGCATTTTTTCCATATAATTATAAGATATATTTTGAGGAATTGGCAAATAATTTTCAAAAGATAACAAATAAATATATAGTGAGAAAAACAAATGATCTAGTGAGAAACACATTTGAAAATTAACATTAAACTGAAGTAAATTTAATCTTTTGGATGGGGTAAGTGAGCATGTGACACATAAGTAAACTTAGAATCAACATAAAATTTGAAAAGCATGTTTTATTGAAAGTGCTTAAGATGTTTTGTGCAATTTTCAGTTTCTGCCAAGAACAAAAGTTAGTCCTTCATATGTGTTTGGATAGGGATTCATCCATTCCTTCAGTATCAACTGCTTAAAAATGATAGTGTTACAATTAAAATAATTAAATACAATCAGAAAAAAATTATACTACTCCTATTACAGTTTAGTCACTTGAAGAATATGATGGAATGAGCATATAACAGACTGAAATTTGGCATGATACCATAAATGTCTTTTTGCATTTTGCATTTGTAATTTTAACACCTCATTATTTTATATTAATTAAATAACTTTAGCATTTGGTGACACAGGTATGGAGGAGCAGTAGTGGAATGCATATAAGGTACTGAGTATTCCTACTGACACAAGCTAAATAAATTTGGGCACATAACATAAAATAAGCATTTCAACGTTTAAGTTGATTCTCATCCTGAATTCAAAAAGATCCTCAACTCAATCTCCCTTTTGCAGGCAAATGTTTGCACCCACAATTAATTATCAGCCCAAAAGCTCTTACTTAGATGTTTAATTTGCAGGTGTAATCAAGTATTTATATTTCTAAGTGACATCATTTGCACCTGAAATTAACTATGGGTAAAATTATTTGTGGAAGTAAAAGTAAACTTGCAAATATGTGAACTAGTCAGTAAAAATCAAGCCCTCTAAGTTTATCTTTTCCTATTTATTAGATGAAGTGTAAAGAGAATGCACAACTGACGTTGGCTTATATATGTTGTATATAATTTCTAATTAAACATTGCTATAAAAAATTTTAAAAAATCAATTCCAAATTGTTCCACTATGACTATAAGAATTGAATTAAAACATACACAGGTTTATTTTCTCTCCCTCTCTTAATCTCTTTACTTATTCCGTATAGTCAATTGGTAACAACTTGTGTACAATCACAAAGAAACAAATGACCAATCAAACAACTAAAGTGCAGAATCATTTTATGTTTACACACTTTTTATCAGTATATGATATTTTATATAACTAACATACAATAAAAACAAAAAGAAATGTATTAAGTGGTTTCTTTTGTTTTCTACCTGAAAATGACGCTTTGCAAGTCGAATGGATATTCAATGATCCCTGTTGTTGGGACTCGAACTCTAAGCACATCTTGTTGGGTGGGCAGATAGGCAGGTTCTGCTATACGGTCCAGGTCGTTAAGATAGCTACAGACAAGGAGAAACAACAGGAACACAAGATGGTGACACCATAATCGCACTGAGGGAAGGAGCAGGGACAGGGAAATGGGGGAGTAAGGGAAAAAAGTGTAATAGAAACAGAGTACAGGTTAAAAAAAAGGAGGGGGGGGGGAGAGATGGACGTGTGCAAGGTGCAAAATCTTCCCACCTACAGAGCCCTGCTCTTAAAGAAATGTCATCATAGACTGGATGTTGGCAAATAAACCCTACAAGTGTCTCAATATTATTATTTTCCTTTTCACGAGATTATGCTTGGCTTTCTCTTAAGGAATTCCATATAAGAACTCAACACTCAACACAAAACAAGACAAAAAAACATATCAGAGAGATAAAATTGTGTAATTCTATATATAAATGTCTTGATATTTTTGGTCTTTTGACCTGGAGATGAAAACCTTGTCTGTGTGTCCTGGACCATGCAGTAAAAACATTAATTACCTGATGTATAAAAGAGGTATTCAAATAGATTTACACGTTTTTCTACTGTATCTATATATGGGAGCACAAACAAAGACGGGCACAACAGATAGCTAGATGCACTTATCCAAAAAACCCGAACTGCTCTAAAACAAAGGTGAATTGACTTAATCTAGATCAATACCTTGTTCGGAAACTTTAGGAAGACAAATTTACCTTTGGTAAATGAAATAACCAAACAATCATTCATTTTCTGACATAGTTGTAAAACTAATCTGAAAACTTTTCAAAATAAATCACTGTTTAAAACTGTAGAGTGTGTACCTTCTAAAAATGAAACTTGCATCTATCTTTGAGTTGTGACTCTGCATTAAGGTAATGTACTTTAATGTAGAAAACCCTGACTAAATCAAATCTTCCTGACTAGTGATTTAAATCACAATTTAAATCAATTTGATTTCAATCAAATCCACTCTGGCCAGAAGGGGCCATTATGATTAAAACTGCGAGTCTGTCACGGAAGTTATCAATTCCGTGAATTTCTGGGACATCTATGACTTGTGCAGCAGCCAGTGTGACTAACCCCAGAGCCTACAAGTCCACTCAATCCTACTTCTTGTTCAGCCAATCGCTCAGACAAACTAGTTTATTAACATTTGCAGAAGATAATGCTGCTCTCTTCTTATTCACAATGTCACCAGACAGTGAGAACAGGCATTTGCATGGCACCTTTGTAGCCAGCATTGAAGGTATTTATATGCTAGATATGCTAAATATTCGTATGCTCCTTCATGCTTCGCCCACCATTCCAGAGGCCATGCTTCCATGCTGATTAGTCTCATTAAAAAAAGTATTAATTAAATTTATAACTGAATTCCTTGGGAGAGAATTGTATGTCCTCTCTCTGTTTTACCTGCATTCTGCCATATATTTCATGTTATAGCAGTCTCGGATAATGACCCAGCATATGTTGCTCCTTTTAAGAACATTTTCACTGCAGAGTTGACAAAACGCAAATCAGGTACCAATGTGAGATTTCTAAAGCTACAGCACAACATTCAGCTACAGCACTCGACCCCAGGATTAAGACTCTGAAGTGCCTTCCAAAATCCGAGAGAGAAGAGGTGTGGAGCATTGCTTTCAGAAGTCTTAAAAGAGCAACACTTCGATGTGGAAACTACAGAACCTGAACCACCAAAACAAAAGAAAATCAACCTTCTGCTGGTGGCATCTGACTCAGATAATGAAAATGAACATGTGTTGGTTCACATTGCTTTGGATTGTTATTGAGCAGAACCCATCATCAACATGAATTCACATCCCCTGGAATGGTGGTTGAAGCATAAAGGGACGTATGAACATGGCACATAAATATCTTGCGACACTGGCTGCAACAGTGCCATGAGAATGCCTGTTCTCACTGTCTGGTGACATTGTAAACAAGACGCGGCCAGCATTATCTTCTGCAAATGTTAATAAACTTGTTTGTCTGAGCGATTGGCTGAACAAGAAGTAGGACTGAATGAATATGCAGACTCTAAATTTTTAGATTTTTGATTTTATTCTTGAATGCAGGTTTTATGTACATAATTCTAGATTTGTAAATTCAACTTTCATGATAAAAAGATTGCACAACAGTGCTTGTATTAGGTGAATTGAAAAATACTATTTCTCTGGTTTATTTGAAGTGAGCACTATAAACTTCATATTTTGTGTTGTAACTGAAATCAATGTATTTGAAAATGTAGAAAACATTCAAAAATATTTAAATAAATGGTATTCTGTTATTAACAGTACAATTTATCACACAATAAATTTGATTAATAGCATGATTAATTTTTTTTAATCATGATTACTTTTTTAAATCGCTTGATAGCCCTACTTTGAATCACTTGTTAAAAATTAATGTAAGTAAAAGGTTCTGAACAAAGATGGAAACAAAACATTTTTACTTTAAAGTAGAACACAAGAATAATCTGTTAGGCTTTGGGGGAAGCTAGAACAATTATCAGATTGTCCTCTTTGGGCATGGTTAGACTGGCGCTTTGCACCGCCAAAACCCTCCTTTAGCGCTATAATTTTCCTACCGAACACACTTCAAAGGGAGATTTAGCGCAATGACTCCCCGTTTACAGAGCAAGTGTTAAACCTCCTTTTCGAGAGGGATAAGCCTTTTTGTGCTAACGTTGTAGCGCAAGGGTGGGAATGTGGACACCCATCGGATCTCTTGCATGCCTCCAAGCCATGGAAAGCTATCAGCAACACATTGAGGGCCATCAGCAAGCCATTAAAGACAATGAACTTGCCATGTAAGGCAAATGACGTGAGGTTTTGTTTTTATAAAGGCGGAAGTAGCTTTGCAGTTTCTCTCTAACAACTAACACAGCAAATAACCAGTGAAAATGCTTTCAGACGGAGCTGTGTGTCTGAAATAGACAGCCTGTCAGTTTTCGCTAAGGAAAAGTAACTGACAGCCAGATCTCATCTCCCTGTGAACAACTTCCCAGTTCCCCCTCACCCCCCTCCTTTGCAAAACACGTTGCACCCAGCTGAATGCTGGGATACCTGCCCTATCCCGCAACTGCTACTGCCGGCAGAAGCACCACAAATGTAGCCATTATTTTGCGCTACAAAGTTTCAATTTGTACAGTCTCTAGCGGGATACCAATTGCGCTACATTGGGAAGCGCTACAAATAAACACGCTACAATCTTCAGTCTAGCCATACCCTTTGTGTTTTTAGTGATAAGAACTTAAAGTGAAAATAAATTTGTAATGCAAGTTAACACTACAAATCCAGATAGATATTTTGAACAGCAAATCTCAGACAAATTTAACAGAAAGCTCTAGAGCTACCCTGAAAACACTGAAAAAAATCACTAATTTCAGTTGATAAGCCAAAGGGTTTGATGAGAGTTGGCTCAAGCCCTTGGGTTTTTATACTGAGAACAGAATGAACAAACTGGAACTCCCGAAATACCAATTTTTTAAAATAAAACAAAAACCAAGCAGACCCCCAAGAAGCTTGAAACACTAAAAACCAACCAACAAACCAGCAGTCCAAAATACAAGTAGCTTTGGTTTTTTTTGTTAGGCCTCAGGAAAGGAAATCTTCATTCATAGGACTGAATGAGCTGTAAATAGTCTACAAAGAGAGCATTATATCCACTACATTCCCAAATACAGCAGCAGCTCATAAGGAGGAGACATTTTTGGAGAACCAACCTCTAAGTAGCATAATCAATTTGCTGTGGCTCACTTTAAAAACCTCAGTTGTGGTATGCAATCGGCATAGTGGGAGTTTAAATAAGTTATGTAATAGTGTGCACCTGCATGGTTGTAATGGGACAATGATTTAAAGGCGCTTTGTTAGATGATCTAGATCCTTGACCCAGGAAAAATCTCTTTTGTGGTCCGGAAACTGTCTTAAAGGGGCAGTGGAGGATTTTTGTTGTAAAGTGTTGTCAACGGGTCTAAGTGCTGTGGTAATACAAAAAACCAAATAATAATAAATAATGGAAATTCCCTGGTTGGCATAAAGGTTTTGAAGCAGTCATGCTGAGGGGATCAAAGGAGGGACTGGGAGGTGCTGGAATATTAGACTGCAAGGATACACTTGGTGGCAGAAGCCCTGATTGTGTCCGAACTGACAGATACTGACTTTTGACTTGGAGGGTACCAGTGGAGAAGATGTCGCTGGTAGGGGGTCTGGTACAGTAGAGCCCTGGGATTTAGAGTTGTTGCCCTCAGACTTAGGAAGTACTAAATCCTTAGGGGTTGAATGAGCAGAGCGGTGCTGGATATCTTTGAAGCAGACTTAGGGGGAGACCTGCTCTTGTGCCTGTGCCAGCATTCTCTGCCTCCCCAACGAGACCCTGACAGCAGCAACGTTGGACCTCGTGGTGGGAGGCATGCTCCATGTCAAGTCAGGCAGATGTACAGGGGGGTTCCTCGGCCTGAGTCAGACATGGGCTTCTCCCAGGGGTGTTTTCTAAGCCGGAGTTCCTTTCTCCTTACAGGTGGAGTAAGGGGAAAAGTGGCAGATGTTACACCTAGCTTCAAAATGTGCCTCACAATGACAGTACAAACAGCACCAGTGGTGGTCACTGACTAAGAAGGAATGGGGATAGGACACAGCTTTTGAAGCCCAGAGTTCTGGGAATAGTCCAATACCAATAATGAGGAACAGAGAGGGGGAGTTCCCCAAATGGAAAGTTAGTAAGAGTTTATTCGTTTTTATATCTATAGAGACCTATACACAAAAAAACACTAAGACAATTTCTGTAGTATTTTACAGATTGAAAAAATTGAAGGAAAGCTCTGGACACTGGATATTCCAACCCAGACCATGTGGTAAGAACTGGAGAGGCAGCTGGTCCAGTTCAGCCTTTGTACCTTTGGCTGGAAACAGGAGGAAGGCAGGGGCACATGCTTGGACCAATGGACACTGCCTTCAAGAATTCTCCAATGCTGGGTGCATGGAGCACATACACATCCCCACAATGGAATATGCACAGGGACCAGCATTCGAAGAAGAAAAATATTTTTGTTTAATTTCTGCACTTGACCACATGCTGTGTACAATCACTTTCACTCTTTTGTTAATGATCAGCTGCACTTCCCGTTTTATGCATTATTATGACAACTTCACTCTTCTGTATTACTTTGTGGAAGCTCACATGTATCTTTCCCCAGATCCTGCAACAGGAGGTCTGCCTAAAGCAGAAAAAACATTTCCTTCTTGTGCTGTTCTGTAGAGTGAGTGCCATTTCCTCATTAAATTCCTCCTGAAGACCCATGTCTTCTCCAATGTAATAAACCAGTGATTTTCAATGTCTCCCCTTTCTGTATCGTGTCTGAAATATCTGTAAACCTTTTGAAGAGGAATCATGTGTTTTTACTTGTATTGGGAAGTGCCTAGAACACTAATGTGTCATTATAATAAATAATCATTATAATTTTAATTAACTGTATAACAACAGTGTCGTTTTATATTATTTTAATATTACATAACAACTCTCCCTTTCTTTCCTTATTCCCAAGACTTGTTTAAATTAAAGATGATGGTCTGATTCTCTTAACTTGGAATTGTCTCGTCCTTTGTCATTGGACTGAGTTTTTAAATGTTGAGGGGGGCTGTGTAAGTGAAATGTGAGATTATAAAAAGAGAAAAATAGCACAATTTCAAAATGTAAATCCCAACAGGTACAGTTTTCAAAACTATTATAACTGTTGTAAACCTACAGAACATTCCAAATTTATTGTATTTATAACCTTTTGATTTAGAATAACAAGAAATATCCGCAACAGAACTGCCAATCTCAACCATTTGAAATATCACACAACAGACCCCCAAATAATCATGAGATTTTCTTTAAAATCATGACATTTGCAAAAAAAATAACATTTTTTTCTATTTGTTCTCTGTTTTTTGAACCTTCAGGGCGTGGTTGGATCATATCTTTAAATTTTCCTCAATAGCTATGAAGATTGTAAACTTACTGTAATTTTTAAATGAAAGCTGACATATGCCGCCAGGAGCTGGGGCGTTAAAAATACATGAAATAGCATGATGCTCATAATAAAATTTCAGGTTGGCAACACTGCATACTCAGGCTGGGGGCACCCTGACAATTATTTAAAATTACAAAACTAAATACAAATTTCAGTCATCTTCCCTCTTCTATCAAGCAACAATTCTAAATACAAATAGCGCACTCCAATACATTTGCCTTCAGACGCCCTAACTTTGCTCTGAGGCCGAGTTGTTGTGAACAGCCCACCCTTGCTTATGGAAAAGTGCTGATGAGCAAGAAGAAGTTATGGGTAATAAGCAAAAGTATATGAGACATACACACAAGCTCAGTTAGCTAGACTGCAGTCAGGACATAAAGCACTCTGGGTAATCTCGAACTGCTGACTGAAGAAAAGCTGGCAGGCCTGGAGTGTGATAGATAACAAGCCCTGGGAAAAAGAGGAGGAGTATAGTCCCAGACATTCCTATACTAACTGAGATAAGCCACCTGGTTCTTGTTACTTGTTGTTGATGTGTGCAGAACAAGATGGCCTTCAGGGGTAAGCCTTAAAACAGTTGCTAACCAGACAAAGACGGGGGGAGGAGGGGCCTTGAAACAGCTGAAGATCCGGTTTGTACATAGCTTTAACCATGTAAGGGTATGTAATGAATAATCAATGAGCCTAATGAATATGTAAATCTATATGCTATAAGTATGTGTGAAGTTCTAATATTCGGGGTTGCCCTACTTTTAGTGAGCAGCCGTCACTGCAGTTGAATAAACTTAAGTTAACTCTTACCCTGCTGTCTAGTGCTGACTATTCGGAGCCCAGCGGCTAGACAGAATCCTCCGGGAGGACCCCTTGAAAGTCCTCTTACCACAGAGTAAAACAAATGGGGGACACTGAATGCTCTGAAAGTCAGCAAATCCAGGCTATTTTAGACAAGCAATTTGCAGGCTCCCAAATAGCCTGGGAAAATTCAGTTCTTCGTTCCTTTTTGTTATAGCACTGGTCATTAAGGACCTGATTCTGCAAGTACTTAAGCACATGTCTAATTTAATCCTAGCGGGAATACTGGTGTGCTCATATACTTTGCTGAATTAGAGCCTTAAAGCCCAATCCAGCAGGACCTCAATGTAAAGCATATAAAAACGTGAGCAAGGTGCTGCACGCTAAGGGCCTAAATTCTAGGAAAAGACAATTACTGTGCAAGCAAATTGTACAATCCTAGATACTTGTTTCACCTCTTGGCTCTCTGTGCTAAACTTTCAAAGCTTCCTAAATGGTGTTGCAAAATTTGCAAGCCCATCCAAAGGCATGCTTGCACAAAACTTTGGAATGAGCTTCTGCAATGCAATTACCTGTATTCTTTGCACTACAAACTGCTGCGCACATACATTTTGCGGATATATTATAGGAAGTTGTTTTCAATACTGGACCTTATCCTTAACAAAAAAAATCTTGACAACAACTGTGCTTCTAAAATACATATTTTCTTCATTTATTGATTTCTCAATTTAAAAAAGTAATAATGACCTATATATTTTAGAATTTCCTGGCAACTGGCATTCAGCCCAGTGCAAAGCCAGAAAAACTATAGATACCTTAGAGAAGTAGCATAGTGCACAGCTAGCAGAAGCAGCAATTCTGTACACAATTTAGGTCAAAACTACATGGCACTGTGAGTGTATTTTTATCATTTGCTGAGACTTGTTTTATTTGGATTAAATATATTGTAGTTAAGACCTCTCACCATATTGAACTTATTCAGCTAAGCATGTAACAAGAGAGACAAAATGGCAAATTGCATACCGTTACTTTAAAATACGATCACATAGATCTGAGTAAATTTATCTTATAGAACAAGTTAATTATAGCTGTAATTTGTTTTCTAGAAATGAATTTGGGTGTCTGCTGAGGTAATTTTCAGTGGAGTTGCTATAGTGATAGGCACAAGGTAATGTGTGTGTAACAAGCTCCTAGCAATACCTCTCTGCTGACATCAGGAAAAAAAAGCTACCGTATCATGGCATATTTGGGATCTGTACACTGACAAGGAACAGAAAGGCATCTGCTATTTTCTGGTCAGTATTTAAAAAGAGCTGGCTTTTTAAAATAAAAGCAAGAATTTAAGTTTCAATCCTGAAACAACTTACACTCAAAGGCTACAGAGCCATAATGTTGCTAGTGATACCTTTGAAATGCACATTACCAGCATGTTTGGCAGCGGCTCCTAGGAGGAGGAAAAGCCAGGGAAGTCTCTATGCACTGTTGCCACCCTAAGTTCTGACTCTGCAGCTCCCATTGCCAGGTTGAATTTATATAATTTCAAACTAAAATTGGCATATAGATTTTGTATAACCCTATACCAAGAAGAAAGAGTATTCTAAGAGCCATTACTTCTATTGAACTGCAACACTTCTTATTGCCTCCAAAGTGGTGGAAGAGATGGTAGATTTGATTTAAATTGATTTAAATCAGTAGTCAGAAAGACTTGATTTAATCATGGTTTTCTATATAAAAGTGCATTCTCGTTGGTTGTTATAAACTTAATACAGAGTCTTCACAACTCAGAGATAGATGTAGGTTTCATTTTTAGAAGGTACACACACATTTTTTTGATATTTTTTTAAAAAAATCTTTTATTTTTATCCACCCTGGGATGAGATAGCTGTGATGAATCTAGTTGGCAATAAGCGTCCAATAAGTCTTCCAAAGCACAGACCTGCACAACTAATAGAGCAAGAAATACATAGCTGAATTTCATCAGCATAATGATAAGTCTTATGAACACGTGATAGATTCTTTAGGGAGGTTGATGATGAGACAGAATTGTATCCTACCACTTTCTGAGTAACTTCTAAGTATGACTAAACCACTGTAGGACAAGACCACCATCAAAAATTAATTTCCGAAGCAACAAAACAAACCTGCTGAGATATCCACTGTCAGGAAAAGGGTCAATCTAAAGCTAACAAGAATTTATTCCTTTAAGTCTGCCAGGTCTCTGCCATGACTTGCTATGATGTGGTGAGGAAATCAGGTGACCTTTTTTGTCCAATGGAAAAGAGAAATCTTGCCCAGGAGTCCTCATAATAACTATTCCCCACATATTTCAGTGTGGTGGTCATGTTAGTCTGTATCTGCAGAAAGAACTAGGAGTACCTGTGGCACCTTAATTTGTTAGTCTCTAAGGTGCCACAGGTATTCCTTGTTCTATTCCCCACATACCGTGTCACAGGTTAGGTTTACCAATAACATTCTACATGTAAGCACATTCATATATGTCCAAAGGTAAAGCCAGGGGGATGAATTTTTCCAAATACAATAGTTGGAGCTACACTGGATTAGTAATAGTGGACATTTTCGTCTTATTCCCAACCTAATGTTCTGTGGATGAAATGCAAATACAAATTTCCAAAAATTGCGGCAGTTCACAGGCACAAATCTCCACATTAACGCCCAGAACAAAGTCTTCATAAATGATACCTCTCATTACATACACCAGACACAGACACTCTCAATGACAATAAAATTCTTTGTCTAACCAGAGCTTATGAATAAGGCTGCCAAAAAATGAAGAGCAAACAATTAATTGACCTCCAAATGCTCCTGTCTTTTGGGGATCTGGCTGCAATAGAGCTGAGACTGGAGTCACCCTGATTTTGTTTTTGCAAAACCAAACTCTGGCAGCTGAGACTGTACAAAACCAGCACTGTCCTGTCATCTACTGCATAACAATAAGCTGTGATTTTTATTGTTATTGTAACAATTTCTGATACTAGTCGATGTATGATTTAAAGGAAAACTCTTTCTAAACAATTGTGAATGTATGTACATTTTACACTCCTCAAAGCACACACAAGCAAACTATTTCTTGGAAAAATGTCACATTTTAAAAGCTGATGCAGTAGGATTTTTCTAACCTCCAGGATTGATGCCAACAAAACTGAGAGGAGTATCCTCTGGGTAATGTCACAGTAATGCTGTTTTATGTATGCAGTGAAGTAAATTGAATTGATTTTCAGTGTATTAAAACAAGCTGTGAACAAAGCTATAATGTAAACAAGTACTGTCTGCATCATTACAGCTTTTATCAACTTTGGAAGGTACATATTCCTGGGGCTTCATGCCATTATTGAAAAGTTAACAGCTAAGTTTGAGAAAGCTGTTAGAGTTTTCAGAGTATATCTAACATATATCTAAAGAGAATGCAATAAACCTCTTGGTTTAGAGTAGGAAGTGAAGGAGGAGGAGAAGGGTGTATCATGTTTATTTTAGTCTTATCCCATCCAGGCCCTGCCCAATTGCCTTTCTCAGCTTAGACTTTTCTACACAAGTACTTTCAGGCAACCACTACCAGCAACAACTCTGAAACAGCAAATCATCGAAACCAAAGAAGTTTCCACAAAATTTCAAAACTCTGTTATTTGGGATGGGAAATAAAGCTGAAAAATTAGTCAGGTAGCAAAGTAAATTCAGAAGTATAAATGCATTATACAGTAAAACCTCCATTTGACGGACTAATTCGGGCGAGGGGGTGTCCTTTAAATCAAAAAGTCCGTTATTTAATAAAAACAAAACACCGAGCTGTCGGAGCAGCAGCCCGCCCGCCACAGGGTCGGGGCGGCAGCTCTGCAGCCCGCCTGCTGCCAGGATCGGGGCGGGAGCCGGCAGCCAGACTGCCCGCTGCCGGGATCTGGGCAGCAGCTGGGAGCCAGCAGCCAGCCCGCCAGCGGCTGGGACTGGGGCGGCAGCCGGGAGCCAGCAGCCAGCCGCCTGCGAAGGGGACCGGGGCCGCAGCCGGGAGGGGTCGCGGTCTGATATAGATCAGAAATTTTGTCCGTTGCATCCGAAGTCCGTTAAATCGAGGTCCGTTAAATTGAGGTTTTACTGTATATATATAAAATTATTGTTTTACTCCCTTCCCTTCAGAAGTTTTTGAATTTCTATCTTAGGGTTAGCACCCTGTTTTCTAAGCATATCCCAGTTTCCATGTTTCTTTAAACATTCTTTATGTAAAGAAGTTTATTAAATGGAGAATCAGTTACAAATATTATTATTAAAAGTGGTGGGGAGAGAGAGAGATTGTGTGTGTGTGAGAGAGAGTGCATGAGTGTGTGCAAGCTATTTTCCTCTGACTATCCTATCTCAATGGAATGCTATAGACTGTATGTTCCTTGGGGTAAGGGCCTGTCCTTTTTATTTGCCTGCAAAACATATGCATATCTAGCTTGTTGTATAAATATTATATAAATAACAACAGCATCTTCTACAACACTGCAGCATGAGTGATTACCAACAATATGCTGGAATAAATTATTAAACAATCAATTTTTAAGCACCTGGAGGATAACAGGGTGATAAGGAATAGCCAGCATAGATTTGTCAAGAGAAAATCATGCTTCAAACCAATCTAATTCCTTTCTACAATATGGTTACTGACCTAGTGGATGAGGGGAAGCAGCAGACATGACATATCTTCATTTTAGTAAGACTTCAGTCCCACATGACGGTTTCATAAGCAAACTAAGAAAATAAGGTCTAGATAAAATTACTATAAGGTAGGTACACAATAGGTTGAAAGACCATGCTCAAGAAGTAATTATCAATAGTTAGCTGTCAAACTGGTAAGGCATAACTAATGGGAACCTGCAGGGGTCAGTATTGAGTCTGGTATTATTCAATACTTTAACTGGATAATGGAGTGAAGATTATAAAATCTGCAGATGACATCAAAATGGGAAGGGTTGCAAGCACTTTGGGGCATAGGATTAGAATTCAAAATGACTGTGACAAATTGAAACAACAATCTGAAATCAACAAAATGAAATTCAATAAAGACAAGTACAAAGTACTTCACTTAGAAAGAAAAAAATCAAATGTACTAAGTGGGGAATAACTAAGTACCACTGAAAAGGATCGGGGGGTTACAGTGGATCACAAGTTTAATGAGTCAACAATGTGGTACAATTGTGAAAAAGGCTAATATCACTCTGGAGTATATTTACAGGAGTGTCATATGTAAGATACAGGAGGTAACTGTCCCACGCTGGTCAGCTCTGGTGAGACCTCAGCTGGAGTATTGTGTCCCATTCTGAGTGCCACACTTTAGGAATGATTTGGACAAAGGGGGGAGAGTCCAGAGGACAGCAACAACCATGATAAAAGGTTTAGAAAACCTGACCTATGAGGAAAGGTTAAAAAAACTGGGCATGTTTAGTCTTAAGAAGACTGACCGGGAACCTGATAACAGTCTTCATATATGTTAAGAGCTGTTATAAAAAGGACAGTGATCAATTGTTCTCCACGTCCACTGAAGGTAGGACAAGAAGCAATGGGCTTAATCTGCATGGAAGATTTAGATATTAGGAAAAACTCTCTCACCTTCGCCACTATTGAAGAAGAGGTCCACTTTTTAATACTACCATTGAATAACAGTCACTAAAGGATGTAGTTAAGAGACTGTCTTTAATTTTATTGAGAGACAAAGAAGGGTAATATCTGCTACTAGACCAACTTCTGTTGGTGAAAGAGACAAGTGTTTGAGCTTACACAAAGCTTGTCTCTTTCACCAACAGAAGTGGGTCCAATAAAAGATATTACTTCACACGTCTTGTCTCTCAGAATACAAATTAAAATTTCTCTTGAAAGGGAGACAGACATATTACTGTATTAAGGTTAATTAATATATTATATCAAGTCATCTTAATATTAATAATTGGCTTCTAGAGTGTTTCTACGGCATTAGAAAACTTCTTTTAGTGGCCTAAGCTGAAGGGTAGGGTTCAGTCCTGGAGTCACCATCAACATTGGCCTACCTATGAATTCAATAATATATGTGGGGCATTAATTCATGCAGCAGACGGGAACCTGTGGAGTGGGAGGGACCAGAAAGAATTTTTCCTTCCCACAGATGGAAGAGTTTGAGGGGCTTCATATTTATCGGGTACCTGCCAACAGAAACTACAAAAGACGAAGCTGCTGAACAGAATCCAGGACAAACCACCTACCCTCCCTTTTCCCCTGTGGCTAGACTGAAAAGAAAAAATAGTGTTGATAGTCTGTCTTTTTTTGGCTACAACCAAACTCTGTCAACTTTGATGCCACCCATAGTAGACTGTGCATTTCTTTCTTGAATTAAGCACTAGAACAAACTGCTTAGTGAGGCTGTAGAATCTCCATCAATGGAGGCTTTAAAGAATTTGTTAGAGAAATATCTGTCAGGAATGATCTAGTTATTATATAGTCCTACCTTGACTGTAGAGGACTGGACTAGAACTACATGCATATTTTGAATAGCAGGTGTGACAGAGTGGGCCTGACCCAGCCTGCTGCCCCTTTAAGAGGGACAAAAGCCCTCTGCAAACCTCCCTTGCAGAAAGCCTAGCCAGCCACAGTTCTATAGCTTACAGCTCTACACAACTCTATATAGTTCAGCTCTAAACACAGCTCCTTCTCTCTATCTCACACTACCATACCACCACCCTGGGCTTCCTGCCTGGCAGGCTTATATCCTCCTGAGGAGGCTGCCAGGTGCAGCTCATCCAGCCTGAGCTTTCTGCAGCCCAGGTGGCTAATTAGGCTTTTCTGCAAGAGCACTGTTTGGAGCAAAAGAAGGGTTTCCTGCCTGTTCCTGAAGAGGGGGGAGAAGGCGATCTGTCACACAGGAAAATAGTCAGCATGTTGAGATTATATTGTTTTAATTAGGGTTCAGAGTCAACACTCCATGCAATGTACAGGGGCAGTTCATACCTCTCAAAGCCAGTGTGTCAGCCTGTCTAGAGACTCAGGTACACATTACTGTACTGATTTACGTCTGGTGTATATGCTGAAGGAAATCTTTGCAGCCTAAGGGGCTAGAGGTTTAATATTTTTTAACTGAAACTTAGACACTGGAGCACAAAATAAAACAGCAAGGATAGAGCACTGACTTGCTGAACTGCTGCTAACAGGAACTATTTGACCCCCAGATTCTACAGGCTTTGGGGAGTGATATGTGGCTTCTCAAGCAGACAATTGTCCTTCATCTTAATTTCATTCTCTGGCTATTGTGTTTCTGATCAACTTGCCAAATCTTGTGTGAGTGTGCAGATGTTGGATAGGTGGCTGTGGATGAAAAGGCAGGGGAGACGATGCAGGATGTTGGAGGGACATAACATGATGAGATAAATTAGAAAAAGAAACAGGATTTTGAAAGAGAACACTTTTTTGTGTTGTGAGAAGTGAGGAATGAGGAGGAGGTACAGAAGACAATATATGGTAAGAATCGGAGAAACATAGAAGGTAGTAGAAGGAATAGAGGGGAAAAATAAGAGTTTTACTGTAATAGGGTGGCTTGGCCCTGGGCTAGAGAGCCTTGGACTAAGACAGCCCAAACTACAATATAAATTTCACCAGGGATGAGTGGGTAATCCAAGACAAATGGCAGCAGGAAGATACCGGGAAGGGGTGTGGGTGGGTGTGTTCTCGCACTTCAGAGAAGTGCCTGAGACTGACATGGGCAGGAGGTCTGGTAGTAAGGTTAGGAAAGCAAAGGAACAGAAAACTGTAGAGCTGGGATTGAGATAAAACTCCATTTGTTTTGGACTTCTGCAGTTCTGTGTTTGTGCGTTCTGTTGCCAGCCCAGTGAAGAAGAAATGAAAGGACTGTGGACTGAGAATGCAGTTAGAACTTTTTTGACTGTTTAAAAGGAGCCCTGCTGAGGGGGAGGCAGAGACAGGTGGCAGCCACCGGGCTACACTGACACTAAAAACATCCCCGGAAAATATATATTATTATCTGTTATAGCAGAATAAAGCGAGGAATAAGTGGAGAGAAGCAAGCAAAGGGCTGAAGGTAGAATAAAAGGAAGGGGGAATAGTAAGTTACATTTTGAAAAATATCGGAAATAAAATTGTGATTGCCAATATGTGGCAATCAAATCTAATACCCCTGTTCTATTCCTGAAGTCTAGCATTTTCAAAGCAGTCAGAAAATTTGGTGCTCAACTTCTACTGAAAGTCAATGAGAACTGGGCACTTAACTTCCTTTGGAAGTCCCAGCATTAAATTTCAGGAAGCTTTGTTCTGGATGCTTTTCACTTAGGTTTCTTTCTCCCCGGCTAGTGACTCCCCAGGCTAATGGCAGCTGAATATATTTTTCAGACATAAACAACTACATTATAAGTTTTCAAAAAGCAAAAGCAAAGTTAGTTTGGTTTATACTACACCTCTACCCTGATATAACGTGATCCGATATAACAGGATTTTGGATATAATGTGGTAACGCAAAAATGGTTTTCTGTCTCATCTACAACATACTTTTATTCTGTTTAATCTCAGTTTATACATTTAATGATTACCGTGTACATACAGATCAGCACGGCAGCACGTCTGGCTCCAACACGCCGCTCTGAGTGGCATGTTAAGGGGGCGAGGCCAGGGCTAGGGGGTTCGATAAGGGGGAGAGGGTTTGGGGGATGGTCAGGGGACAGGGAGCAGAAGGGGTTGGATGGGGCGAAGGTTCTGGGGGTGGGGCAGTCAGGGAACGGGGGCACTGGATAGGGTGTGGGAGTCCCGGGGGGGCTGTCAGAGGGTGGGTGTGTGGATAGGGGTTGGGGCAGTCAGGGGGAGGGAATAGGGGGGCTTAGATAGTGGGTGGGAGGTCTTGGGAGGGGTGGCTAGGAGCAGAGGGTCTCTGGAGGGGGTAGTCAGGGGACAAGGAGAGTGGGGGTTGCATGGCTCAGGGGTTCTGAGGGGTCAGTCAAGGGGCAGGAAGTAGGTGGGGGTCAGATAGGGGGTGGGGCCAGGCTGTGTGAGAACAGATTTATTTACTGCATACACAGCATTAGTTCTAACAAAAATGATTTGCTGACTATAAATAACGGAAATGCTCAAGGCCAAAGCAAGTTCGATATAACGCAGTTTTACCTATAACGCGGTAAGATTTTTTGGCTCCTGAGGACCGCATTATATCGGGGTAAAGGTGTATTTGGTTTTCTTGTCTCTGTATTTTATTTGCAAATAGACTTATTAAATATATATGATGTGTATAAAAATACAGAGACACTCATTTCTGCTATTTGATTGCTTATTATTAAATTAAGTGTTTTAATTAATCCATAATGTGAACTAGAAGCTTTTAATATTAAAAAATGCAAACAACAGTAATAGTGAGGTTAAAAATATCAGCTACTGCGCATGTAATAACTACTTTTTAGATGGAAATGTACCAGAAATGTGCTATTGTGATTGTATAATAAACTCCCTCCCAGTACTGTTTATATTAGCCAAGGGAGCTATTATGGTGAGTGCTGTGAATAATTTCTTGGAACCATAAATGATCCTGCTAAGTCTAAGCAGATCAATCTAACTCTGAGGTAGTAATGAACTCCAAAACATGATGGCATTCCCCAATCTCACTTACTCCCTTTCCATTTTTTTCATGCTACCATTAAAAAAACAACTTCAACTTAAAAAACTGTATTAAAGTTATATATGGAGTTTGGCTTATAGTCTCTTTGCTTTTGTGGTTCCAAGTTAAAGGCTGGGCTCTGCCCATTTCATCTTGCTGGTCTTCTCAGAGCCTCAACAGCACCGAAAAGCAGACAGTTAACCTAGTAAGTCCCAAATATTTACTTTCCCCACACTTCAACTCTCAAGGATGTAACTGATATAAAATTTCCCTTACAATTTTGCTAGCGTAAAAAAATAAAGTATGATTGTTCAGCCTATTGGCAAATGAAACATAACTCTGTGCATTTTCAGATAGGAGGGTTTCTTTGGGCCTTGTATGCCACTATGCACTACACAAGAGTAATACAAGCTCTCTCCTGGCTAAGGGAGAATTCTCCTCAGTCCAGGCACTGTGTAGGACAACAAGTCCCATTCTGGCAAGAGTGCTAAGAATGGGAGGGACATACCAAGAGTGGAAGGGGGTGAGATCATAGCGCAAACCACTATTGCCACACTGGGTAGCTCCAAGTTGCAAAGATGCCTATAGGCAACAGAGGCAGGTTGCCATAGCATAGAGTAGCTTCCCAAATGCTTACATTATATTAAGGAGGTACTAATCTTGTTGTCTTTGGACAGATACAGGTAGGTGCTGGACAAGCTTCCTCATGCTGCTATGCAAATAATCTCAACCCAGACCTGTATTACACCTCCTATGGCCCAATACAACTCAAATTTAAATAAATGGGTCTTTCCATTGACTTCAGTGGGTGCTGAATTGTGCCCTTAGTTCCACCCTGGGCATCCCTTGAAGAGGAGCCTCCATTTATGCCGAACTTTGTGGTGGCTCTGCCATCTGAACAAAGAGAGGCTGGAATGAGATGATCCATTTTATTTGTCCTTCTAACATACAGGCTCCATCCAGGATAAAACTGATACCATGGCTGCACAGCCAGTGGAGGCTATGTAATTTTTTGTAACAGCTCAAATGATCAGAAAAAATATGCTAATTAATGTTACTTTTAATGGAATCACCAAGTAGTTCTGAGTCATGGGCAAGCATTTCCTGTCGCACCAGGAGTGTTTTACCTCAGCTACCTCATTAGAATAACTCAGTACAGTCTGACTTCTTGAAGCTAGCCTGAAGACTGCCCTCAAACTCCAACTGTAAACCTCCATGGCATAATTTTATGAAACTTTTGACTCAAAAAATAAAAGCACAAAAGGATTCCAGGTTAACCAGATAAATACTTCGGTATTGATTTATAATGTCAAGAATTAAACTTGTAATACTTTTAGAGGCAGAATTAACTAAAGATTCTTTAAAGATTGCTTTCTCTTTTCCAGTTAACCGGACTAAAGTTTCTTATATTGTGCTAAGAGTGGCAAGTATTTTGCATTCCCTTTTAAAATTAAATTTAGTTTTCATTTAAGAGCTAGCCTTCCTGATAGATATTTTGTTTTGGTTTCAGGTCCAGTTTGTTCTTCCTGCTGTGTCCAATAATTTTCATAAACACATAAATCACAGTTGCATAAACACAAGAACATTAACAAGCTATCAGGCATCTTTTAACAATCAGTTTCTCTTTCGTTAACATAAGAAATATATAACCAAGTGCACTGACACCAAAGGAAAAATTACACCAGCTTAAGTTTGTCACTTCCCTGTCACCAGAACTGCAAAATAAATCTCAGTTATACTGAAGGAGGCAATAAAAAAGCAGAGAAGACAGGAATCAAGTGAAGGGATGCTATTCTTATCAGCTCTGTTAAATTTCAACCACTGAATTTTAGAACCTCACCGCTATTTGTGTTACTTTCTGTATTCACAACCATGTGTGCTTCTCTGGCCCGAAAGAGCTGTCCAAGGCTGTCCCTGCCCTGTTAGAGGCTGAGAGCTTGTCTTTTCTACCGCGGTAAGTCAACTTAAGTAACGTTACTCCAATTATGTGAATAATATAGCTGGAATTGACTTAGCTTAGGTCAACTTCCCCCAGAGTCTTCACTGAGCCGAGTTGATGGGAGATGCTCTCCGGTCAACTTCCCTCACTCTTCTTGGAGAGCTGGAGTACCAGGGTCAACTGGGGAACACTCTGCCATCAATTTAGCAGGTCTTCACTAGACCTGCTAAATTGATCCCTGCTACATAGATTGCAGCAGTGTTGATCTTCCCATAGTGGGGACCAGCCCTGAGATATTCAGAGGTGCCCAAAGGCATGAATACAATAAAAACTAATCATGATAAGGGTAAAAGATTTCTATTAACAGCTCTTATCACAGCCTTTTATATTATAATGGATGCTTGTTTTGGGAAAACTACACTATAGTACTAGTAGTAAATGAGTTTCACCCCTCTAACTTTAGCCTTTGTAATTCAATGTACAAAGCATGTGTTGGTGTATATATACATTGTATGTGCCTACACATGCTTATATTGGAGCCACTCAAAATTATAACCAGAACTTTATTTTAAATTAGAAAGTACAAAAAAATAAGAAATATCCAATTATCCATATCCATGTATACTTACTATTTAGTTGAGTCTGATAGCTGATACTCCCGCCGTCTGTCATAACACTCTTGGATCCCAGGGTCATTCCATAAACTCTTTATTGCATCTACGTAGGGATTCTCAAATGCTGATACCTTCTCTATATCAACTTCTCGAACTAACTGTGCATTGGCCTAATTCAAAACAAACAAAACAATAACTTTCACCCTATTTTCTGTGTTTGCAGATACTTCATACACAGTGTATTTAAGCTGTAAAACTGACATTTACAAATTGTCTTTCAATTTTTTTTCATATTTATATGGGAGTTGACAAATCCACTTTGTTTTGATTTGAGAGATTTTGGATATACTTTCTTGCTAGGTGAATACATATCCAAATACCTTAGGAAATACTAGATTAGAGGAAAAGCTGAGCTAAGAGCCACCGCCATTGGGAGAGATGGTGTCATGTGAGGTGTGGAGCAAAACACGTCTAAAATGACTACTAAAAGAATAAGAACAAGTTGGATGTCTAGAAATGGTCTCTAACTACAGGTCAAACAATATTATACTGTAAACTATGGAGGTTCTTTAAAGCACCCCATAAGATAGGGAGTTTTGCTTAAAACATGCTACCAAGCAACTAAGGGTATGTCTTCACTACTCGCCGAATCGGCGGGTAGCCATCGATCTTCTGGCGATCGATTTCTCGCATGAAATCGATCGCTCGCAACGCCCCCGTCGACTCCAGAACTCCAGCTTGCCGGGAGGTGCGAGCTGGAGTCGACGGGGGAGCGCGCCGCCGACTGCCGCCGCCATGAGGACGGACGGTAAGTCGGCTGCAGATACGCAAACTTCAGCTACGTGATTCACGTAGCTGAAGGTTGCGTATCTGCAGTCGATCCTCCCCACCCCCCCTGTAGTGGAGACCAGCCCTTACAGCAGAATCATTTGTAAGTTATGATCAACAAAAAATTCTGTACTTTAGAACTTAAAAGAATAGCTCCAGGAATCAGGACAAACTAAAACCTAAGACACAAGTAATTCTGTTCCCATGTCTAGTTTATATTTCAGGCATGGAGATGTGTGTCCCTGTCCCTTATTTAAATATTCCAGTTAGCTTAGTGTATTGTGACAGGATCAGATCTACAGTTTTCTGAAATGTGTCTCTGCTTTCACACACGTTTAACTTAGAATTCCTAGGAGAAAGGAAATAACGCTCACTTCATGCTTGACAACTATCTTCTAGTCAAGCAGAAAACACAGACTCTGATTTCAGTTTGGAAAACAAATAAAATTATTAAAATATTTAATTTAATTTTAATAAAATATTTTAATGTTTAAAATTTGTTTTGTGTTAAAGCAAGGTCTAAAATGTGGATACAATATAGACAGCTATATATACGTATATGTGTCAGTTACCCAGTATCCTGAGTACAAACTTATTCTAAAATAGGTGTTTTACAGTCTGCTTTGATATACATGAGGCTGGAAGAAGGAGAGAGAATATGTTATTCTAGAGTGAAAAGGCATCCATATGGCTGAGAAGAAAATTCAAAACATCTAGAAGGAGAGATACCATTGTGTTTCAGCACGTTTAATACATAAAAGCTTCACTTATTGAGAGGAAAAATTTAATACAGAGCAAATTATTTCCACTTTTCTCAATTAACTATGTAAGTTTTGAGGATATTACAGGGAGTAGATACCATTAAACTATTATGGTGTTTGTCATTATATAGCAATAAAATTATGGCAAAATATACAATATTGTATATTATCAAGATCCATGAGCTGCAAGATCCAAAGAGCATTTTCTGGCATATTGTATCCATCTTTCCCCACAATAGGCATTTGGCACATATTAAAGAACGCTTTTAAATACAGCCAATAAATAACAAGAGACAGCATTCTACTAACTATGTACCATAGCTCTTGTGAAACACTAGTCACATTTCTAGGGCAAATCCTTTATCCAATCCCAACTGGGTGTGAAGCATCAGCAAGGGTTGTCAGATGAGCTAGTCAGAAATAGCGCAACAGAATATATATAAAAAGGACCATCAGCGTATCAGTCAGTAATTGGACCCTCTACCTCTACTATGTCTAGCAGCCACTGATACTGAATACACTCTTGCTAGCTATTGAAGTGGTAGTTCTGTCCCCAAAGCCTTGGGACACCTAATGACTTTCTAGGTATGACTTTGCTAAGTAGTCCAAAATAACAATCTATAGAACTGCACATTCCTTACACATCCAGAATTCCCACTGAAATCAAAATGAGGTTCGGTGCACAAAGAAATCCAGAATTGGGCACTGTGACAGGGCGCTGAGCAGGAACTGCTGAGCCAGCCCTCTGTCAATCCAGCTCCAATTAAGGGAGGTAAATTGGAGCTGGATAGACCACCTGGCCCTAACTGGGAAAGCAGGGACAGCTGCTGCCTAATTAGTCTGGGGCTGTATAAAAGCCTCAGCAGAAGGTAGCTTGGGGGGAAGGGAGCAGGAAGAAAGGGAAAAGGCAGGGGGTGGAAGCAGGGAGATTCTGCTCCCCCTTCTTGACGTAAAGGGCTACTTGTATGGTGAAAAGGTAGTGGGAGTACAACCTGTAAATAAACTACACCCATGGTTACTGAACCCAAGGTCTCCAAGTAACTTTATCAGCCAAGAGGGGCAGGAGCCAACCAGGCCCTGCAGCATCCTGTTACAAGCATCAAGATTCATCACCAAAAGTTACTCAAAACCTTGTTGCTAATTTTGTATTGGGGGAGGGATTTGGAGGTTTTCTTTTTACCAAAAATGTTACTCAAGCCAAAACAGTCTTTTAAAACATCAAAACCATTTCTTCTATTTAAAGGAAGGGAGATACTCATTTCCTTGTTCTAAAACCTCCTTTTCCTCTTTCTTTATCCTAAGGTGATTCATACGGTAATAATGAGCTTAAGCTTTGAAGGATGCTGAGTTTTAGGAGAATACTGTTCTCCAGCTAATATTTGAAAGGTTTCAGAGTGGTAGCCATGTTAGTCTGTATCCGCAAAATGAACGAGTACTTGTGGCACCTTAGAGAGTAAAATTTAGTTGGACATAAGGTTTCCATGAGCTAAAACCCACTTCATCGGATGCATAGAGTGGAACATACAGTAGGAAGATATATCTATATCTACAGATATATCTGGCACAGTGGCACGCGCCTATAATCCCAGCTGCTTGGGAGGCTACAGCTGGTGGATCGCTCAAGAGTTTTAGGTTGTTGTGCACTATGCCAATCAGGTGTTCAGTGTTACTGACAGCCTGGCCAACAGGTAGCAGAAGGACTGGCTTGAACAACATGTCTGATGTGTTGTGATCGGTGCTCTCTCTGGGAGGGCTGATGGACTGATCAATCAAGGGGAGGAGGGAGAGAGAGAGAGAGAACATGAAAAGATGGGGGTTGCCAAACCAACTCTAACAGACTAATCAATTAAGGTGAGCTATTATCAGCAGGAGAAAAAAAAAAACATCTGTAGTGATAATTAGGATGATCCATTTCAAACACTTGACAAGGCATGAGTAACATTGCCTACGAAAGCTTATGCCCAAAGAAATTTGTTAGTCTCTAAGATGCCACGAGTACCGTATTTTTCGGCATATAAGACGCCTTTTTAACCCCCAAAAATACTTTCAATATTAGGGGGGGCGTCTTATACGCCGAATATCGGCCGGAACAAAAAAAAAAAAAAGCGCCGCTTTTTTCGCGCCGCTCTCCCAGCAGCCCGCCCGCGCGGCGGGGACTGGAGAGCGGCGCGCTCCCAGCAGCCCGCCCGCGCGGCGGGGACTGGAGAGCGGCGCGCTCCCAGCAGCCCGCCCGCGCGGCGGGGACTGGAGAGCGGCGCGCTCCCAGCAGCCCGCCCGCGCGGCGGGGACTGGAGAGCGGCGCGCTCCCAGCAGCCCGCCCGCGCGGCGGGGACGGGAGAGCGGCGCGCTCCCAGCAGCCCGCCCGCGCGGCGGGGACGGGAGAGCGGCGCGCTCCCAGCAGCCCGCCCGCGCGGCGGGGACGGGAGAGCGGCGCGAAAAAAGCGGCGCTTTTTTTTTTTTTTGGTCCGAAAACGCGGGGGCGTCTTATACGCCGGAGCGTCCTATGGGACGAAAAATACGGTACTCCTCATTCTTTTAACATTTGAAAGACATTAACACTGACACTTTGATGGTTCAGCCCACTGAAACACATAGGGTTAGAATAATTTTATTTGAAAGAGAAAAAGGACAAGAGTGATCGTGGCATGAAAGAAACTGCAAGACTCCTTTCTATTTCCCACAAACCCATACACAATACTGTTCTGTATAGTTAGTTCAACTGAAAGGATAAGTTATTTACTACACTTCTTTTAGACAGTTCTGCTTAGTGTTTTCAGCTCAGTCATTTTTAGTCAAACTAAAATATTAGGAAACAATGTTTGCTGCTTTCTTCCACCACCTCATGAAATGTATTTTGTTACATTTTAGGATTATTAGAATGTAACTGTTCAGTTCTGCTGTATCTGATTATGAAACTCCTGTGTACACTGAATACGCCAAGTTCACAGGAGTAATCCCATTGATTTCATTAGATGATTCATTTAAGTGCTACTTAGTGAACTGCAAGGGTCTTTTCAACAAAAATCCTCCTCAGGATATCATTGAAATGCTATCTGAACTTATACCAACCATAGAAATGTAGGACTGGAAAGGACTTCAATAGGTTATATTGCCCAGTACAGAGTACTCAAGACAGGGCTAAGTAATAACTAGACCATTCCTGACAGGTGTTTGTAGAACCTGTTCTTAGAAACCTCCAATGACAGAGATTCAACAACATCACTAGGCAATTAGTTCCAAGCTTAAGTTGCCTGACAGGAAGCTTTTCCCAATGCCCAATCTAAACCTCTCTTACTGTAATTCAAGACCATTGCTTCATGTCCTATCCTCAGAGGAGGAGAACAATTTTTCACAGTCCTGGTTGTAACAAACTTCTTATAAACTTGAAAATTGTTATCGTGTCTCCCCTAGGTCTTCTCTTCTCCAAAATAAACAACCACAAATTTTTCAATATTTCCTCATAGGTCAATGTTTCTAGATTTTTAGTAATTTTTTGTTGCTCTCCTCTGGACTTTTGTCCACATCTTTCCTGAAATATCTTGCCCAAAATGGGACACAATACTCCATTTAAGGCTTTATAAATATGGAACAGAGTAGAAGAATTATTTCTCACGTTTTGTTTACAACACTCCTGCTGGTATATCTCAGAAGGTTGTTTTCTTTTTGTTGCAAGAGTGTTACACATATTTACCTTGTGATCCATTATAACCCCCCTATCCCTTTCTTTCAATACACATTCCTAGGCAGTCACTTCCCATTTTGCATGTGGGCAATTGGAGCTACTTTTCTTCTTTTAAACATCCTTGAAAGACTAATATGCACTAATTTCACACCATGACAAACCACTTGTTGGATCTCTAGCTGATTCCCCCTTAAGCGAACCCTACTGAAGAGATGAGTCCAAGTTGATGGGGAAGAGGGGGCGATGGGATATTAAGGGTTCAGATTAGAACAGAACATCAACATCTTGACAAAGGCATTTTGCAATTATCTTGCCAATCTCTTCAAAGGCTCCTAGTTCCACCCTCCACACATATTATTGCAAAGGTGAACACTGAACTGTTTCTTATGTCATTCAGGGTTGAGCAGAGTAAAGAAATTATCCTCTTCTGTGGTGACTAGTCATCCTTTGTGAATAAATATCAGAAATTGAATTAAGTCAGTAAAATTAAATATGAACACACAAGTTACAGAAAGTAAAACAGGTTCACATTCTCCTTCATGGAATGTTAGACATTTCCTACATGAAGCGGAATATATTGATTCCTTTGTTTATTTGGGGAGAGGGAGGCCAGCAGAAGATGCAAATATAACAAAGCAATGTAGGTACTGTTTATAAGTAAATAGCTCTAGGTATCCAAAGCTAACACACAATCTAGTACTACTACTGCCAATCACACTACAGGGTAACAAAGGGGACTGATCATTTTGTCACTTACTGTCCAGCTTTCATATTTTCCATATACCAACTCCAGGTTGCCTGGCTATCTCTGTTAAGCTGTTGCCTAACAAATAAAAGCAATATAGATTTATCAACATGCACATTACATTTATTTTTGACAGTGTATTTGGTTTAATGTAAAAACCGGAATAATTTTTAATACACAATTTGTTAAAAAAAAGTCCAACAAAAACAACACTGAAATTATGCACCACAGTGAGCCATATATTTAATTTTCTCGGTTCCCATTATTTGAAAAATGACCAACAGCCTTTGAGCAACTCCTCCAAATATACACCTCTGGCAATCACACTGCACAGAAGAAATCAGGCTGCCAAAACAAAATAGGAAATGGAATAAAGAAAGAGAGGATGTATCTTTTCATAAACACTTTCCCAGGAGGCTATGCAGGCTAAGGATGCTATATCTGCTTCCTCCCAAGTATAACAGAATATTTTTATGTTGAGCAGGTGATCTCAGAAAGGCTGTCAAGATCTTTATTGTCTCCTCCTCTTATTCTGTTGTTAGATTTTGGATGTTCACTGGCATAACATACAATGGATTTGGTTTCAGTCTGTCTGCAATATAAAAATCTATCTGATATAGTGTACACCAGTCTATAAATCTTTGATATTACATTACTGTAAAACCATAGTATCTGATCTGCCTATTTCTGAAGCTGCAAGAATGTGGAAATGGCATATACTACACAGTCAGATACACAATTATACACTCTATACATTATGTGTGACCACACATGCACACACACCAACATACACTTGTTCACACACTCTCTCTCTTTCAGGGATTGCAAAAAACCAGTTGGTCTGAATCAGAGACAGGCCCACAACAAAAAACTCAGATTAAGAAAATGTATCTATGCTTACCTGAAAATGTTCTTTTTGGAGTACTAAGACCCACAGGTCAATTACAGTGGGCACTTCAGTTTGTTGACACTTGGGAGCAGACTTGAACCTGTCACTCACTGGCAGCAGGGGATTGCCCTGCACCTTAAAGTTCCCTTGAACTCCACAGACAGAATAATTCAATTCTCCTTTCCTAAATTACAGGTTTTATTAACTATAATTTCAGGAAAAGCAAAACAATTTCTTCTCTTATATAACATGGAAAATTCCCCCTAACAAAACAAACCCAAATAGTTGGATATCAATTTCCATCTGTATTCTGGATAATCTGGTGGGCCAGATCTGTGGAGCCTGTTACTCATTTTCCACTTCTTCATTGTGCTAGAGTTCACAGATAGGTTACAATGGGATTTTCATAGCAGCGTGCCTTCTTGGTGGCAGGCAGGACCAACCTCTAAATATGTACATTGATAGATTATATCTAGTCCAGTCCTGGGGCTGAGGTGGGACTAAATATTATCTAGACCAGTGGTGTCCAATAGAAACTCGATGCTAGCCACATTTGTGGTTTTGAATTTTTCTTATTAGCCACATTATAAAAAAAGCCACATGCATTAGCCACAATTCAATATCCTACTAGCCACATGTGGCTAGTGGCTAACACATTGGACGCCACTAATCTAGACCATCCTTGGCAACTGTTTGTCTAACCTCTTATTTAAAACCACCAATGACAGGGATTCGATAGCCTCCCTAGGTAATTTGTTCAAGGGCTTAACTACCCTGATGGTTAGGAAGCTTTTCCTAATGTCTCATTCTCCCTGGTTGAAATATACGCCCAATACTTCTTGTCCTGTACTCTGAGCATGAAGAGAACAATTTATGACACACACACACCCCTTCATAACAACCTTTTACTTACTTGAAAATTTATGTCCCTCCTCAGTCTTCTCTTCTACAGACTCAACATACCCAATGTTTTTAAACCTTTTCTTACATGTCATGTTTTCTAGACCTTTAATCATTTTTGTTGCTCTCCTCTGGATTTTTCAAGTTTGTCCACATCATTCCTAAAGTGTGGTGCCCAGAATGAACATACTACTCCAGCTGAGGCCTTCCTTATCACTGCTGAATTCAGTGGAAGAATTACTTTTAATGTCTTGCTTACAACACTCCTGCTAATATATCTCAGAATGTTTGCTTTTTTTGCAACGGTATTACATGTTGACTCATATTTCATTACTTATATTTAGAACATTACATATCCTCTATTGTTCCCTGAGTGGCAAACCCTTCTGACCAAAAATGGCATTGGCTAAAGACCGGCTGACCATTATATAGACATTTTTGGGAATTTATGTATTGAAGGCCATGTGGCTGTCTAAACGATCTCAGTACAGAGTAAATTATTTCTCTGTCCTGAGATAGTCCAAAGGACTGGATTTTAATGCTTAATAGAGGGGAAATATTCTTGAATTTGCTTTAGGAAATAATGGATTAATTTCCTGAATTAAAAGTATAATACTTTTGTACTGGGTCTCATCTGAGCACTGGGTCTCATCTGAGAAAGCTCCCAACTTCAACATTCATCTGGTTGGAGATAGTAGCTATTGGAAGACCTATTTAAATGGATAATAAATATGATGAAACATTCTTGTTTTGGGTAGATGCGTAAAGAATACGATGCGATTCCAAGATTATTCTCTGTGACCTTAGGGGGCTGAAATAAGGGTTGTAGCCCTAACGAAGCATCATGGAAAAACTTCCTTTCCTTGAACTATAATATTACACTTTTTGCTTGTATATTCTTATACATGCACACTAAGGCCCTCCTGGAGGAATTCATGGCTACGTTTTACTTGTTTACATGGTAATTAAACTATGGACTTTGCACTAGCCACTAGAATACATTCTGTTTAACAACTCTGTTTAGCGTTCATGTGAGTGATAGTCACTTCATGCACGTATCCACTTTGAATCCTTCTCATCCCATATAGAAGATTGTGGGGGGTTTTTTCAACAGCAGACCTTCTCTCTGAGTTAGAGAATTGAAAAGTTCAAAGCTAGGATAATCAAGCACAAGAATGATAGCCTTGTCAGCCTGAATGGCATAAAACAGTATCATTGCCACTCTCTCTTTCCTAGGTTCTGTATGGTCTTGGGAACCAGTGAGAAATGAGGGAAGGTGTATGGCAGAGATATTGGCCATCTTTTCAAGAGGTCATTCTCCATCCCACAATCCCACCCCAGATGGACAGGCACAACCCTCTTTATTGCTTTTGCCACCTCTGCTATCCCCAGCTGGCATCTGACATATGCTACCTCTGCAGTGGGTTATAAATTAGGCTCTTCCATCTCCTATTTGCAATAAATGTAACACCAGAGCTGAAACTTTTACACACTGGACCTGAAATTGTGTAGTAATTGAGTATTTTTCTGGCAGGTGCTGTAAAAATCTCTCACGTACTCTGCAGTTGAGGTTCTCTGTGACAGAGGTTACTTTACATTCTGAGCAACATTTGGAGAGGGCAGGGTTGGACAAATTAAACTCATGACTTTCAGACAGTCTCTTTATGGAACAGCCAAGGATTGCATCCTTTCCAATTACACAATTGATTGGCCTCCAACTCATTATTTCTGCCTTGCTGGTAGCCTGAACATTCTGCTCTGCATCTACTCATGATAATCCATTTTTTTAAAATATGTGTGGTCCTTCCTTTTTCCCCACCTCATTTACTTTTGCTATGAACCAAAAAGACATTTCTGCGAAATCCCATTCTAATCTTGTTGGACAGTTTCCTCAGTTTTTATTTGATTACAGAATTCATTGCCCAGTATCTATGTAATTTTAATAGATTAGGTCTGATCTTGTTCCACTGACGACAGATTTTAGTCTCTCTCATAAAACTCTGTTTCCCTCCCCCACCCCAAATAAAAAACTGGTTTTAGGCAGCAAAAGTAAAGAGAGCACAGTTTTGGGATCAAGACACACACACTCTCTCTCTCTCACACACTGTGTGTTTCTATAGGTAACTGGCTGGTGCCAAAGCACAGTGCAATATCTTCATGATATTATTTTTTCATCAAACTGTTATATTCTAATTCAGTGAACTCACACTGCCATGAGCCAACAAACCATTCAGTCAGGATCCAAGTCCCAAATCTCCATATTTTCCAAGCCCTTCCCTGTAAGTGTTTGGTTTTGGGGGGAAGGAAAAGAAATTCCATTATTTTTGGTTCAAATATTTCTAATTTAAACCAGTGGTGCCCAACTAAAATGATGTAAACAACACGCTAATGAATCATGTTGAATTGTATACTATGTTGAAGCAGGCCACTGGCTTTATGAAATGCTCTAGTGGGCCTTGTATGGCCCCCATGGGTCATAGGTTGGGCATTCCTGATTTAAACAATCAGAATATACTAGAGAATCTAAAACTAACTTCCAGACCGTCCCTTTGTTGTCACTGGCAATTGCTCATGTGCACTAGTAAGAAACTACAACCTCATAAACCCGCCACAGCAAGTCTCAGATGCAAGTTGAAGGAATAAAATCTCTTTCATTCAATTTCAAAGGTAACACAAATGTGCAGTGGCAGAAGCTGACAAACATTTGGTTTTAGATCAACTTAAATGTATATGGGCAGCTAAAATACAAGGACAGGAGGAAATCTAACACTAATAATCAGTAGGGATCTGTGTCTGTCACAGAAGTCATGGATTCCGTGACTTCTGCATGGGCCAGTGTGGCTGACCGTAGGGCCACCCAAGCAGCTAGCTCTGGGGCGGCCGGAGTAGCGGCGGTCCACAGCCCCGGGCAGTGGTCCCTGGTCAGCTGGCTGGAACAGCCGTGGTCCACTGGCAACTTGTGCTGCTGGCCCCAGTTACTCCCCCTAGCAGCAACTCCTCCCCAACAACTCCCCCAGCAGCACTCCCCAAGGTTCTCCCCCAAGATTTAATCTCAGGTATTTTTCGTATAAGTCACGGACAGGTCACAGGCCATGAATTTTTGTTTATTACTCATGACCTGTCCATGACTTTTACTAAAAGTAAGCATGACTAAATCATAGTCTTAATAATCAAAGATTATTGTAGAGATATGAAAAATTAAGTGGGGCAACAAAATCACACGCCACATACATACACACTCATAATCATGTGGTTATAAAACACACATGTATTGGGGCTCTTTTAAAGAATCATTTTCAGCCCTGCTTTCTCCAACAGATATTCTTTTATAAGCATACTAGCATAAGTGCCCGGCGTTGCTCGGGTCAGTCGGAGGTGGGGAGGGGGCAGACAGTTGACACCCCCTGACCAACCCCAACACCCACCCTTCACCCACCCTGACATCTTCCCACCCCCCCGACCAACCCCAAGACCCCCCGGCTCACTTACCCCCCGACCAAACCCGACAACCCCACCTGACCCCCCAAAACAAACCCAACACCCCCACGTCACCCCCCGACAAAACCCGACACCCCCACCTCACTCCCTGAGCAAACCCGACACCCCCACCTCACCCCCCGACCGAACAGTGTATTTAATAATCTGTGTGCTACACAGTGCACCGTGAGCCGGGGGGGGGGGGGTGTGTCGGGTTTGGTCGGGGGGTCAGGTGGGGGTGTTGGGTTTGCTTGGGGGGGTCAGGTGGGGTTGTCGGGTTTGGTCGGGGGGGTAAGTGAGCCGGGGGGTGTAGGGTTTGGTCTGGGGGGGTGGGAAGGTGTTGGGGTGGGTGAGGGGTGAGTGTTGCGGTTGGTCAGGGGGTGTTGCG
Organism: Sternotherus odoratus; assembly: GCA_032164245.1. NCBI lineage: Eukaryota > Metazoa > Chordata > Testudines > Kinosternidae > Sternotherus > Sternotherus odoratus. Next base: position 31,905,451 of record JAVMKO010000007.1, read on the forward strand.
GTTGGTGGGGGGTTGAGGTGGGGGTGTCAGGTTTGCTTGGGGGGATGAGGTGGGGGTGTCGGGTTCGGTCGGGGGTAAGTGAGCCGGGGGGGTGTCGGGTTTGGTCTGGGGGGGGGTGGGAAGGTGTCGTGGTGGGTGAGGGGTGAGGTGTGGGTGTTGGGGTTGGTCAGGGGGTGTTGTGGTTGGTGGGGGGGGTGAGGTGGGGGTGTCGGGTTTGCTTGGGGGGGGTGAGGTGGGAGTGTCGGTTTCGGTCGGGGGGTAAGTGAGCCGGGGGGTGTCAGGTTTGGTCTGGGGGTGTTGCGATTGGTGTGGGGGGGGGGTGAGGTGGGGGTGTCAGGTTCGGTCGGGGGGTAAGTGAGCCAGGGGGTGTCGGGTTTGGTCTGGGGGGGTGGGAAGGTGTTGGGGTGGGTGAGGGGTGAGGGGTGGGTGTTGGGGTTGGTCAGGGGGTGTTGTGGTTGGTGGGGGGGTGAGGTGGGGGTGTCGGGTTTGCTTGGGGGGGTGAGGTGGGAGTGTCGGTTTCGGTCGGGGGGTAAGTGAGCCGAGGGGTGTCAGGTTTGGTCTGGGGGTGTTGCGATTGGTGTGTGTGGGGGTGAGGTGGGGGTGTCAGGTTCGGTCGGGGGGTAAGTGAGCCAGGGGGTGTCGGGTTTGGTCTGGGGGGGTGGGAAGGTGTTGGGGGGGGTGAGGGGTGAGGGGTGGGTGTTGGGGTTGGTCAGGGGGTGTTGCGGTTGGTGGGGGGGTGAGGTGGCGGTGTCGGGTTTGGTCGGGGGGGTAAGTGAGCCGGGGGGGGTGTCGGGTTTGGTCTGGGCACCCACCCCAACACCTCCCCCCCCCCCAGACCAAACCCAACACCCACACCACACCCCTCACCCCCCCCCGACACCTTCTCACCCCCCGAAGCAAACCCGAACCCCCCCCGACCGAATCCGACACCCCCACCTCACTTACCGTCCCACCAAACCCAACTCAGATCCGTCGCAGGAGGGGAGGGGGCCCAGAGCCGAGGGATTCCGGGGACCTTCGCAGGTGGGGGGGGCACAGAGCTGATGTAGTCCGGGGTTCCGTTGGGGAGGTGGGAGGGGCAGAGAACTGAGGGATCTCCGGGGTTCCGTTGGGGAGGTGGGAGGGGCAGAGAACTGAGGGATCTCCGGGGTTCCGTTGGAGGAGGGAGGGGTGAGCTGAGCGAGTGAGGTGTCTGTTGGAGGGGGGTATTATGACATCATCACCACCTAACTGCCAAGCTGATGTGATTGGCCCTGAAAGACTTTCACCCCTGGGGGGCGTCAGAGGTGAGATCCGAAAATTTTTCGACCCTTACCAGCATCTAGACCCCAAGACCCCTCACTGTACCAAAATTCAAGTCTCTGGCTCAAACGGTGCGGGAGGACTTCGCAGTCATACGTACATACATACATACATACATACATACACTCATACATACACCACTTGACTTTTATATATACTAGCATAAGTGCCCGGCGTTGCTCGGGTCAGTCGGAGGTGGGGAGAGGGCAGACCCCCTGACCAACCCCAACACCCACCCTTCACCCACCCTGACACCTTCCCACCCCCCCGACCAACCCCAAGACCCCCCGGCTCACTTACCCCCGACCAAACCCGACAACCCCACCTGACCCCCCAAAACAAACCCAACACCCCCACCTCACCCCCGACCAAACCCGACACCCCCACCTCACCCCCTGAGCAAACCCGACACCCCCACCTCACCCCCCGACCGAACAGTGTATTTAATAATCTGTGTGCTACACAGTGCACCGTGAGCCGGGGGGGGGGGGTGTCGGGTTTGGTCGGGGGGTCAGGTGGGGTTGTCGGGTTTGGTCGGGGGGTAAGTGAGCCGGGGGGTGTAGGGTTTGGTCTGGGGGGGTGGGAAGGTGTTGGGGTGGGTGAGGGGTGAGTGTTGCGGTTGGTCAGGGGGTGTTGCGGTTGGTGGGGGGTTGAGGTGGGGGTGTCAGGTTTGCTTGGGGGGATGAGGTAGGGGTGTCGGGTTCGATCGGGGGTAAGTGAGCCGGGGGGGTGTCGGGTTTGGTCTGGGGGGGTGGGAAGGTGTCGTGGTGGGTGAGGGGTGAGGTGTGGGTGTTGGGGTTGGTCAGGGGGTGTTGCGGTTGGTGGGGGGGTGAGGTGGGGGTGTCGGGTTTGCTTGGGGGGGTGAGGTGGGAGTGTCGGGTTCGGTCGGGGGGTAAGTGAGCCAGGGGGTGTCGGGTTTGGTCTGGGGGGGTGGGAAGGTGTTGGGTTGGGTGAGGGGTGAGGAGTGGGTGTTGGGGTTGGTCAGGGGGTGTTGCGGTTGGTGGGGGGATGAGGTGGCGGTGTCGGGTTTGGTCGGGGGGTAAGTGAGCCGGGGGGGGGGTGTCGGGTTTGGTCTGGGCACCCACCCCAACACCTTCCCCCCCCCAGACCAAACCCAACACCCACACCACACCCCTCACCCCCCCGACACCTTCCCACACCCCCAGACCAACCCCGACACCCCCCCCCCCCGGCTCACTTACCCCCCGACCAAACCCGACACCCCCACCTCACCCCCCCAAGCAAACCCAACACCCCCACCTCACCCCCCCACCAACCGCAACACCCCCTGACCAACCCCAACACCCCCACCTCACCCCCCGACTGAACCCGACACCCCCACCTCACTTACCGTCCCACCAAACCCAACTCAGATCCGTCGCAGGGGGGGAGGGGGCCCAGAGCCGAGGGATTCCGCGGACCTTCGCAGGTGGGGGGGGGGCACAGAGCTGATGGAGTCCGGGGTTGAGGTGGGAGGGGCAGAGAACTGAGGGCTCTCCGGGGTTCCGTTGGGAGGGGGGAGGGGCAGAGAACTGAGGGATCTCTGGGGTTCTGTTGGGAGGGGGGAGGGGCAGAGAACGGAGGGATCTCCGGGGTTCCGTTGGGAGGGGGGAGGGGCAGAGAACTGAGGGATCTCCGGGGTTCCATTGGAGGAGGGAGGGGTGAGCTGAGCGAGTGAGGTGTCTGTTGGAGGGGGGTATTATGACATCATCACCACCTAACCGCCCAGCCGATGTGATTGGCCCTGAAAGACTTTCACCCCTGGGGGGCGTCAGAGGTGAGATCCGAAAATTTTTCGACCCTTACCAGCATCTAGACCCCAAGACCCCTCACTGTACCAAATTTCAAGTCTCTGGCTCAAACGGTGCGGGAGGAGTTCGCAGTCATACGTACATACATACATACATACATACATACATACACACATACATACACCACTTGACTTTTATATATATAGATACACGTTTATCATAGTCAGACAGGCACAAGTATAGGCATAGTCTTTTACTCAAATTTGAGAAACAGTGGATACTTACAGGACAGAAATGAGAAATACAGGACGGGCCCTTTTGCATTGCTCCAACAATCCAAAAGGGATATAAAGCCAGCAGGCCACTCCAGTGGAGTCTCCAGGTTATGTAAATAAAGCCAATGTATCATGCTCATATGGAACCCTCCCCCTGAAGGCTTCTGAATAGGGTATGAAAATAGAGAAGAGGGTGAAGCTGTAAGGCCAGGAAGCTCTGGCTATATTCAGCTATGATACTCTAGAACAACCTCAAGACTGCTTTAAACTTCACCAAGGCTAGGCACGGGCATAGTTTTGGGGAAGGTGTTTAACCCCACCCCCAAACGGCAAGTCTTGGTAAAGTGGGGAATTTGTCCGTCCCCCCCCCCCCCCTTTCCTGGCACACACAGCCCCATTGACCTAACTGGAGCACCCTCCCCCCCCCCCAAATATAGAAGTCAAACTTAGGCGAAGGGCAGCATATAAGACGACCCAGGGCAAGGGAGAACACTTAATTCCTTGTGTCCCCTAGCTACACACAGTGGATATTGGGCATAATTGAGAATCTAGATGATAAGGACCATACTTGTCCCCATAAAAAGCCAAGAGCAAACTGTAGTAGCAGTGAGCCAATATAATGGGATCAGGGTAAAAACTCTTCAAATACCAAAATAGAATCTTGCATTTGAATTTGCCCAAAGGGCAAATTGGGATGGAGGAAAGTACTAAAGATTGAAAAATGATCAGCAACTGGACAATGATCTTTCTGCAGCTGTTCCACAAGAAATTGAGCAAAATCTCTGCAGGTTTTTAACTAACCCTTCTCCAGTGACTATGGTATATGCAGCTTAGAGACTAAGACCTCTGAGGCAGGGAACAGGTTTTAGTCTAGGCCTATAAAGTACTGTGTAAACTTAGACTATGTCTACATTATAGCAGGGATTGACACGCTGAGATCAATCCATCAGCTGTTGATTTAATGGGTCTAGTGAAGACCCACCAGAACAGCAAATCGCTCTCCAGTCAACCTCTATACTCTACCCCAAAGAGAAGAGTAAGGTAAGTTGACGGGAGAGTTTCTCCTGTCGACCCTCCTGCGGTGTAGACCCTGCGGTAACGTGACCTAAGGGCCGTATACTCCAGCTACATTATTTACATTGCAGAAGTTGCAAAAAATAGGTAGACTTACTGCAGTAGTGTAGGCATAGCCTTAGAGATATATAAATAATTATTAACAATAACTACCTTTAAGAGATGTTAATATTAGTTAGCCCGTCCATGTAGTTGTATTTTACACATTTTTGTTTGCATCTGAACAAATAAACCCAAATCTTCATTCAGCTGAAAACTATTCAGTGAGAATATAATTAGCAACTATCATTATCAACAAGAATCCATTACCTTAACAGCCTAAGTGTTAATACAATCACAGCATTAGAAAGGGTGATCGGTATGTATGTGCATGTATACAGCTGGGCCCAAATTCTGTATACCTGTGCAAAGCCTGGGTGGCTATATCTTGCACAAGGAATCTCTGTACGGGCCACTGTACAAAACACTGGAACAGCAAACACCACTCACCCTTTCCAGAAAACATAGTCTATGGCCAGTAGCTCCAGGCAGTCACAGACACACTGGCCATTCCCAATTACCACTGTTGCCTACACAAGAAATGCAATGCTTTTAGGGTCTTCCATGCCTTAGACAAGGGGTTTTCAAACTGGTGGTTGGGACCCCTCAGGGGGTCATGAGCTGTCAGCCTCCTCCCCAAACCCCGCTTTGCCTCCAGCATTTATAATGGTGCTAAATATAAAAAACTGTATTTTTAATTTGGGGAGGAGGGTTCACACTTAGAGTCTTGCTATGTGAAAGGGGTCACCAGTACAAAAGTTTGAGAACCACTGACTTACACAGTGAAGTTAAGTGAAAATGTAAGACAGGGACAGGAAAATAAATTCACAATTGATGAAGAAAATCATTAGGACATCAGTACACCACTTCCTCTTCTAAACTGTATGCATTTAATCTGATTCCTGCACCAGGCAGAATTTTAAGTTCCATATCTTTCATAAGCTGTGGCATGGTAGAGCCCAGATAAGTACTGTAAGGTTTTTTTTTTTTTTTTTTTTTTTTGCCAGACACAGTAATCATTGTTTCACTTCTTTGTGGTTTTAAGTTATGCTTTTCTGCATTTCAAAGAAAGAGAGTGCCCTCTGCTGACTAGAGAATGGCTATTGGAATAGAAGAAGCTCAAAGTAAAATTTCTAGCAGTAAGTATGAGGCTTGGGTGAGTCTTTTCAAAAAAATTAGATCATCCCAGTGGGAGTCTTGATCTGCAAATACTGCATAAAACTTAAATTGTTGTGCTTGTGTCTTTCCCACTCAGAGAGACGGCATTTAAAAATCATTACATCATTCCATGGAAAGGGGCGTCCAAAAATTAGCTACAACCTTAATCTGGACTTGTAAAGATAGATTTTATCCTATCACTGAGAACCTTCTGACCCAGTTATTCCTGGCACTGTTCAAAATCCTTGTTGTCTCAGACTATGTCTACACTAGAGAATTGCCATGTCTGAAATAAGGGATTATATTTAGCTCGGATGTAACTTTGTCCTGAGTGGAGTCATACTAGGCATGAATTTGGCCCAAGTTGTTAAATACAGCAGCTTGACCGTATTCTTTTCAGCCCAATTCTGGATATAGTTATGCTGCTGATAATGGATTATTTTAAACTTTGATGAAAGTGTTGAAAAGGAAGGAAGAATACTACATTTGACACATAAAATCAGACTAACGTGGTATCTTATACACTGTGTAGACACAAGCTGTTTAATTCCTGATTATCTTCTCCTGGGCCAAATCACTGGAGACAGTGGAAGTTTTGTTTAAGTAAGGACTGAAGAAGGGCTGCTGGATTTTTTCCTTTGTGGCTGATGTAACTGCTAGTGTCATGAAACATGGAGCCAATTTGGGGGGAAAGAGTCCTGTATAATCAACAATTTGAAAACACTACTGTCTGTATAGCATGGTGTGTATAAAGCTGATTGTTACTCACAGCTTAACTTAGCAGGGATCACATTTCAAAGATGAGAGAAAAAACATGCATTCTGTTTACTAATTTATTTGATATTTAAATGTGTTGGTCTAATAATGTTTATTTAGGAAGGGTTATCTATCTCCCAGAGCTTAAAAGGAGTTTCTTCTACAAGGTTTTAGTGAGGGGTGAGAGACATATTACTGAATGGTCTCAGTATGGCCAATGATAAGAACATGGGGAAAACGTGTTTTTAAAAAATTAAAGAAAATTGTTTATATTGTGCCCCAGTCATTAGTGGGTGTTACACCTAGGTGACTAAAAGCAGAAATGGGTTTTTTGGCCTTTAAATTACATTAAACATTGAGGAGGCTTTCAGGTAAGGGAAAAAGAGGAACAGAAAATGAAAGGACAGTTGGATCACTATCCTCTGGGAAAACTCTGAATTCTCATTACCAGAAAAGCAAGTGTTCTACACTGTATCACTTAATCCTCTTGAGCAATTATCCTCGAGGTTTGCTGGGTCATAGCAGTAATCAGATTCTTACTGAAATTCCTAGGTGAAATTCAGCACTGATGTACATCTCCTTAAAACCTCCTGAAGTCAATGGAGTCTGTTTTGGCAGAAGTCTTCGATCCTAGATATTTTTTTCTCCTACACCTATAGGACAAGTATATATAGTTACCTTTTTGCTGGGTGGGAAAGGAAGTTGTTTGTTTTTGTCTTTACCAAACTCAAATAAATTAGCAATAGCTATCAAATTTGTTTATAAATACTGCTGGAGAGAGAAAACAATTAATAAAAATCCAACCATCTGAACTTGGATTATACTTAACAGTCTTAAATTCTAACCCTTGGAGAAAGGATGTAACACTTTTCTATTTTTTCTCTTTGACCCAATTATTAAAAAAAAAAAAAAAGGCTTCACAATTCAAAAGGGAAGATCTTAAATGACAATATAATTTACCTGGAGGATAAGGAAGCGGAAAGGATTATATTGAAAAAAGGTGGAAAGTACAGATGACCTGACCCATTGCCCAATGAAGTCAATGTAAAAATTCTCATGGGAAACCACTAAACTTGTATTTTTTTATTTTGTTACCTATTTATGTATTAGGGCTGCCAATAACCGAAAGGGCAGTTCCACAACTGGGGATTGCTAGGGTAGATAGATATCTACTTTTCCCTGGCCCTGCCCTCTGTGCCTGGGCTGGGAGGAGATGACATAAAAGATGCTAGGAAGACTCGGTGCCATTTGAAGATTCCTCTACACTGCGAAAACCATGAATGGACTAGTTCAACAGGCTCTAAGTCTGCTTTGTGCAATGGAAGCAATGCAAAAGAGAAGGAATGGGGCCAAGTATATGGCCCAGATTGTTTAAACTAACTCCTACTTGCTTGTGTGTTTGCTTTGATGCACAGAGACTAAGAATTCTGGGAAAGACTGGGCTAGTGAATATTAAAACTCTCGGAAGTGCGATTCATTGCAGACATTGAAAAACGGTAAATATGCTCAAATACATAACAAAAACAAACCTTTTCATGCTCAAGGTGACAGATTTAGGGTACATTATATCTATAGTTCCAAACATTTGCAGATCCTTCTTGGAGACATTACTAGTAGGAGTAAATTATTTAAAACCGGGAAAAAGGAAGGTTGGAGATAGAGGATGAGGACAAAACTCAACCTCCCACCCCGTTCAGGTTTCATTTTTCTTACACTTCGCTGAATTACCCACTATGACCTTTAATACTCCATGGTAGTACTTCAAAGCTATAATTAATATATATTGTTAAATCACAGGTTTAATTACCAGATACACCATAAGAGAGTAATGCTAATTGGATAGAGTCGAGTGTTAATGATACACACTAATCCATTAACAGCTGATGTAGCATGCAAATGCGTTTTAATAATAATGAAGTATCAGAACTCCACAACCAAAATATGAGCAAATGTTTATGTTAGACATCAATATAAAGATGCTGAATGCCTCCTGTGAGGTACTGAGTGCACACAACTCCCATTATTGTCCAGCTGGCAGGAGAATTTATTCATCATCATCATCATGGCAAATCCCAAAGGGACATTATCTCCTTGCAAATAATGCTCCGCCCAGATTGATCTCTCGCAAGGTGCTTAAAGTGGTCTGCCAGGCCCCTGGGTTGGGACTTGGAGGAGCAGGTCAGGCCCGAGTCCCCTTACCCTGGGTGCCACACCCTTCTGAGTGGTACCCCACTTCCTCAGCGGGCCAACAGGCCATGCAATCCTACAGAGGTGGGCTATTCTCCTGACTCTAGTCATTGGGTCACACAGCCCATTGTAGAAGGGCCTTTTTCTGACTCTGGCCATTGGACCACATTGCCCTGAGCATGCTGATTCTGGCCATTAGACCATGCTGCCCTGAGCAGAAGGGCTGCTTTATTGACTGTGGCCCTTAGGCCAAACTACTATGACTATTGTAAAGGTCATCGGCATAAGGCTGCGGTACAGCCTTTTCCCTTTTTTCATGACCTGACACCCTGTATTAGAAACTAATTTTTTTTCTAGATTTCTGTGTCATTAGAAGCAGCATGGGAAGTAAGGAGGAGGAGTCAGGATTTGTGGGCTTAGCAGATCTGGAAAGGCGAGCTCTGTCTCCACATTGGCCAACTGCCTGACAATTGGGCTCATGGAAATGACAATGAGTGGGATGCACTAGTGTAACCATCTCTTTCAATTTCATCATGAGCCTCACAATATTTAGTATTCTTAAAACCTCTGACTCCTGGAATCATGTGATTATGACAATCATCTTTCATTTAAAAATGTAAGCTTCTAATCATCATGGTTGTGGAGAAATGGTAGAAAATGTGACCCATAAAAGCTTGAGCAGAAGGCAAATCAAAAGAACCCCAAATTTATTATTTTTAAAAATCTCATGATTTATAAGCCGATTTTAAGATTTTTGAATGCTTGGCAATACTGGGACCTTGTCCACAGAGTGTTCCCATGTATCTGACTGCCACCTGTGTGGAGTCTGAGACTTAGGAAAAATATCAACCAACCAGGTAAGAATCTTTAGACCCATTCAACCCTTTCTCATCTCTTTGGTTGACAGTTTCAAAGGAGCTGTCTTGTGTTCCGAGATCCATGCTCCTTGTGCCACAAACCCAACAAATTGAGATTTAACTCAACAGATTCCCTCCACCTTACAGAAGTAAAGCTTCTTTTTGGGAGAAAAGGGATTTGCCTGTACACCCAAATTGAGGAAATCTGGTCTTCTCTCTACTGCAGCCTAAGCTGTGATAACTCCTGTAGTCTGCAAGATGCCAGCAGAAAGGTAGAAGATTGTGGGAGTCAGGACTGGGAACAGGAAGATGCAGAGTGTGAACTCCCTTAATATGCCAGAGAAATTCTACAAGAGTCTTGCAAAGGCCTGGGTGTTTTGTTTTCCTCCTCTTTTTTTGGTGCAATAGACCAGAGCCAAATAGGAAGTGCAGCCTGCACACATCCACAGCCATGAGCAGAGTAAGTGGCTCAGAAGGCCATGTTGCCTGGTTACAAACTTAATTTGTTGTAAAATGCTCTATGATCATTTTTCAAGTATATTGTAAAACCCAGAAGCCTTAATTACAAATGAATCAACTTTCAGTAATGTGTGTGTGTGTGCGCGTGCGTGTGCTGTTATTCAATGTATTCTCCTGTTCCATGAAAAACATGATGGCAACAAGGGAGGAAGAGACAGAAGAGTAAATAACTTCTTTAAAAATTACGCCCAGAGGATAGTGCTGTCTTGTGATTTAATAGAATGAGAAATTTCAATGAAAAAAGAAGGGTGTGTAGTTTAAGGCAGGATTTAACTTAGACAAACTCTTTCAAGTTCCTAGACATTATTTCAGTGGAATATTTAATCCAATGCTGATTTTCAGAGACTTATTTTCCCCCCATCTATTCTCAGAACCAGAATGGACAAGAGAAAATTTTGCGTATTCATTCAAAACTTTCATGAACTACAGCCCACTGCTGTGATTATATCTATTCTGGATGACAAAGAAACTAAAGATGGAAGTCTATTTTCAGTGTCTACAAGATGAAGAAAATTGAAAAATGTTAAGTGCAAGTGACGTGCTCAGCAGCAATTTAGGTCACACCCCAGGGCAACTTAATGATGGACGACACTTGCAAGTTTTTCACTTTCTGGAAATGGCTTTGACCAGACTAATGCTGTTTTTTCCCTCTGAGATGATAATTAAATAAAGTTGTTAGAACAGGCAACTAGCAGAACTAGTACACTGGGAAAACCCAAATTACTCATCCAAGTGTCATTGTGGCAACTAGTCACGAACCTGTGAGACCACATGTAATTTGCATTAAATAGAGCAGATTGCGGCTGCCCCTCATCAGTGTGGAAATAAGACCCACACAGAGACTAAACGTATCCCCTTGAATCAAGATGGAAGGCTGCATGCTGGGACCTGTAGTCTTCACAGGCTGCACTTCCTTTTTAAACATAAGCTGCATTGCAGCACATGGATGGCTGCAGTAAACTCTGAGCTACACTGGAACTAACCGGGAAGTATACTGTCTGAGTTGGGCTGACAAAGAAAAGTTACAACTAAAAGATAACATAGCTGCAGACAAGTCAGTGGAAAGAGGGGGAACGAATGAATGAGAAGAAGGTTTCCTTCTGCCTTTTTCCTTTCCTTTTCCTCTCGGACATTTTTCTGCATACTTTTTTCTTGAACTTCAGAAAATTAAATGCAGAAACCCTCATTAATAAAAACATAAGGTTACAAATTTGAATAGGAATCAAAAAAGGCAAATGTTACACTTCCCATATTAATAGCAACTCACTCTTCAAACTTTTGTTTACAACTGTTATTTAATTTACAACATCCACAAATGTGCTAGATGTTCTGAAGAAAATGCTGTACAAGACAGGTCATCTCCCCCCGCAGCTCCCCTTGGCCATGGTTCCCCATTCCCTGCTAAGGAGAGTTGTGGAGGGGGGAGGGGTGCCTGCAGGAAAGGGCAGCGCACGGACACCCCCGCCTTTCCTCCCACCCCCAGGAGTCATTACCGAGCATGCCTGCTGCTTCTGGGAGTGACGCGAGGCCAGGGCAGGAAAGGAGCCCGCTTTAGGCCCACCGGACTGTTAGTGGACGGCTACTGGAGTTGGCAACCCAACCTAGATCACAATCATGGAGCCTCTGACATTCAGTCTTAGTGACTGAGATCAACTGTCACAGGCTCCACAATCGACCAGTCGATCTACCAGTTGGGTGACCACTGATGTAAAAGGTTATGGTTTGTGCATACTCCATAATTATTGAGAGAGAATTTCATTAAGTAGCACAGAACAGATTGCTAAATATTACGTTTACGCACAATATAAAAATACTTGAGCCACAAGCTAGTGCTTTTCCCTCAGCAGCATACAAAAAGATAAAAGATAGCACTTGTTTAACCATGAGAATGTAAGCAGATTTAAAAAGAAAAACAACCATCCCACACAGTATTAAAAGGGATTATATTTTATACTACTAATAAAATCAGTTTCAGAAAACTACTTACCTTTTTTAAATAATCGGTAGCTATCAAAACAACAGAGGCCCCAGAAGAAACAGTTTTGATGGGTCCCTGGGTCATTTTCACAAATGCTGCATTTACCCTGATATTAGAAGTGACTTTCGAGGATGAACACCACAAAATCACCAGGCGTGTGTTTTGTTGTTGTTCTAAAGACAATGTACAGTTTTACATCAGCAAAGCTAATGCTGAATCCGTACCGTAGAGAATATGTAATACTTTCTTTACTGTTAAATAGCCGCTTTCATCCAAGGAGTTCAGTGTACTTTTACAAACATTAAGACTCAATACTTACGTCAGGCAGTAAAGTACGGTATTATTATTCCAGTTGTACAGATGGGCACTTTGGCACAGAAAGATTAAATGACTTGCCTGAGGTCACAGATAGAAATAGCAGCCAGGACTCCTGGTTCCCACCCCTGATATGTCTCAACTGTAAGACTGCACTTACTTTCCCACACAACTTGATGTCTGAACAGTCTCTCTACCATACAGTAGTAACATTTCTTAATTTTTAAATGGATTCCTATTATCAATCTACTTGCTACAAACATTTGTCTGGAGAAAGTTAGCTGGAAAGTATCCACAATAACACAAACTGTAATGTCATAAGTCCCCCTGTGCAAACCAAAACTTAAAGAGCAACAATGATGTCCACAAAAGTATTGTCTGAGTTGATATTTCAAGAGAAACCTTACAAGCAACCATGACAAAATGAACACAGCACTGAAGTTTGCTAGGAGTTGTAAAATAATCAATACGCTTAGTTGGTCTGCTCACACTCATAAAAAAGACCCTATCCTTTAGCTATTTCAATTAATGAGAATTTTGCTTATGACTTCAATGGAATCAGGACTGGGCCCAAAGTCATCATATGTGCTGAGTTATTCACCTTCAGCTATCCATGACAAGGTCAACAACATAATTAGAAAAAGTGCAGCCAAAACAGTTAAGTAAAGTTTCAGGCTACCTGGAAGCTTTTTAATAGTCCTTAAATGTGCGTGATTTTATTTCTCTCGGATAACCAGTCAAAACTGTAACAAGTTCTCAAGCATAACCTCTCTAGAAAAGGTGCATAATTATTTTAATGAAGAGTGTATTTTGGCTTCCCATTCTTCAGCGTCTCAGTACAAGTTTTCTTGGCTTATTATTTTTCATAGAATGGACCTTAAGAGGTCCTCTATTCCAGCCCCCAGCACTCATGGAAGGACCAAGTATTATAGACCATCCCTGACAGGTGTTTATCTAACCTGCTCTTAAAAATTTCCAATGATCGAGATTCCACAACCTCCGTAGGCAATTTATTCCAGTGCTTAACCACCTTAACAGTTAGGAAGTTTTTTCCTAATGTCCAACCTACACCGCTCTTGCTGCAATTTAAGCCCGTTGCTTCTTGTCTTATCCTCGGAGGTTATGAAGAACAATTCCTCCTATCCTCCCTTGTAATAACCTTTTATGTACTTGAAAACTGTTATGTTCACTCTCAGCCTTCTTTTTGCAGATTAAACAAACCCAGTTTTTTCAATCTTCCCTCATAGGTTATATTTTCTAGACCTTTTATCATTTTTGTTGCTCTTCTCTGGACTCTCTCCAATTTGTCACATCTTTCCTAAAATGTGGCACCCAGAACTGGACACAATATTCCAATTGAGGTCTAATCAGCGTGGAGTAGAGCAGAAGAATTACTTCTTGTGTCTTACTTACAATATTCCTGCTAATACATCTCATAATGATGTTTGCTTTTTTTTGCAACAGTGTTACACTGTTGACTGATATTTAGCTTATGGTCCACTATGACCTCCAGATCCGTTTCTATGGTATTCTTACCTAGGCAGTCATTTCCCATTTTGTATGTGTTCAATTGATTATTCCTTCCTAAATGGAGTATTTTGCATTTGTCCTTATTGAATTTCATCCTATTTACTTCAGACCATTTCTCCAGTTTGTCCAGACCATTTTGAATTTTAATCCTATCCTGCAAAGCATTTGCAACCTCCCAGCTTGGTACTGTCCACAAACTTTGTAAGTGTACTCTCTATGCCATTATCTAAATAACTGATGAAGATTTTGAACAGAACCAGACCCAGAACCGGTCCCTGCAGGACCCCACTCTTATGCCCTTCCAACATGACTGTCAATCACAGATAACTACTCTCTGGGAACAGTTTTCCAACCAGTTATGCACCCACCCTGTAATAGCTCCATCTGGGTTGCATTTCCCTAGTTTGTTGATGAGAAGGTCATGTGAGACAATATCAAAAGCTTTAGCAAAGTCAAGATATACCATGTCTACCGCTCCCCGCCTACCCTCTCCCTCCAATCCACAAGGCTTGTTACCCTGTCAAAGAAAGCTATCAGGTTGGTTTGACATGATCTGTTCTTGACAAATCCATGCTGACGGTTACTTATCACCTTATTATCTTCTAGATGTTTGCAAACTGATTTCTTAATAATTTGCTTCATTATCTTTCTGGGTACAGAAGTTAATCTGACTGGTCTGTAATTCCCCAGGTTGTTCTTATTTCCCTTTTTATAGACTGGCACTATATTTGCCCCTTTCCAGTCTGATGGAATCTCTCCCATCTTTCAAGACTTTTCAAAGATAATTGCTAATGGCTCAGATATCTCCTCAGTCAGTTCCTTAAGTATTATAAGGATGCATTTCATCAGGCCCTGGTGACTTGAAAATGTCTGATCCTACCTCATTTTTACTGACATTCACTGTCACCACCAAACTTCTCGGTGAAAACCAAAACAAAGAAGTCATTAAGCACCTCTGTCATTTCCACATTTTTTATTATTGGTTCCCCCCTCCCCCCCCATTGAGTCCTTGGTCTTCCTTTTGCTTCTCATGTATTTATAGATTGTTTTCTTGTTGCCCTTTATGCCTCTAGCTAAATTGATCTCGTTTTGTGCCCTGGCCTTTCTAATTTTGTCCCTACTTACTTGTGCTATTTGTTTATATTCATCCAATGTAATTTGACCTAGTTTCCATTTTTTATAGGACTCACTTTGCCCAACTCTTCCTTCCTTTTCTCAGCACTGTCAGTACAGGTACAGAGGTAGAATGATGAGCCTCCTAAATGGTTAGCAAATTCTAATAATAAAACCATACCAATGCCATTCATGGTTGCTTTTTCATCTGCTGATCTCTAAGCATTTGATAAAGGTGATTAAGTATTATCTCTATTTTACAGTTGGAGAAACGGAGGCAATGTGACATAAAAAGAGTTGCCCAAGGCCACATAGCCTGTAGCAGAATCAGTAAACAGAACCCAGTGGCTCAACTTTTGGCCCCAATGGAGTCAATGGCAAAACTGCCATTGATTGCAGTAGAACCAGGATTTCATCCCAGATCTCCTGCTTCCCAGCCTTTTTGTTTGTTCCTCATAAAGCCTTTATGTTCTAAGGATAAATGGGGCTGAGGAAACAATGGAAATTCTGTCATATGTAAGCATTCTGCTACTGTTATAGAAATGGAATTTTAACTAAGGTCTAGATACATTCCAGCTAGTCACTAAGTGTTAGTCACCCTACAGCTTACAAAGTCGCTTTCGCCCTGTGTTTTCATATTAAATAGTGTGCATTGTTTCACAAATCTGAAATGTGTTGCTCTGTTGGTTCACTTCTGCACAAGTTTGAAATTTTTCATTTTCAAAAATCACACATCAGGGAAATAACCTGCCCTAAGCAACATTTCCTTGAATGAAACACAGTGGCTGTTTTATTGACAACGCAGAGCACTTCAAAGTCAATACAGTAGCAGTGACTCTAAAAGCGAAGACAGGACTTGAGAAAACTGTAATATGCAGTGTGAAAAACAACAGAGAATTGACATAAGAGAATGCAGAGGACCAAGCTTTTAATACACAGGATAAATGCCAGAAATAGTGTATTGTGCACCATCATCTCTTTAAATTTTAAACATGAATGTTTTCTAAATTCCAATAGAAAATGAAACACAAAGCTTAATTAGAAAATAGCATTACATGTCCCTTCATACATCATCTCTTAAAATATTTATTAGCTACATCTTCCAGACCAAGTAGGCCCAAACAAATTGGTGTTCAGTTACAACAGTGATATGGGCCACAAACTAAACACTGTTGTAGTCTAGAAGGGAAGAGGATTAAGAAAAATCTTTAGGTTTTTTCTCGAATTGTAAAGTTTTCACTACAATCCTTTCTTTTCAAGCACTTTCCCGTAGTGCTATGTGAAACTGCTGCAAGTAGAATAGATATCCCTCCAATCCCCAATTTCAACCTATTCAGTATTTCTACACAGCAAAGTCATGTCTGTAGATCAAGATTGAAATTAATGATTGTGCATTCAGAGGCGCTCACACTATAGCTGTCTATATCAGTGTTTCTCCACCAGGAGTTCGGGATTCCAGGGGGAGCCATAAGTGGGTTTCAGTGGGGCCACCAAGTAGGGCTGGGACCGAGGGCAGAAAGCCAAAGCCCCACCACATGGGGCTGAAACCTCCAAAGCCTGAGCAATATAGCTTCATGGGGGGCCTTGGTGGCTGCCCCCTAATGCTGGCTACCCCCTAATGCAGGCCCTGGCTTTTATATACAGAAAACCAGTTCTTGTGGCATAGGCGGGCCATGGAGGTTTTATTGAATGTTGCAGGGGGAGGGTTCAGAAAGAAAAAGGTTGAGAACCTTTGGTCTATAGTACCATATTTAGCCTGGCAAAACATTTCTTAAAATATTATTCAGAATACAGGGCTGATAACGAGAGCAGAGCATGAAAACATTTCCAAGGAAATGTATATAACTATATTAATGCAATGACAGGCTGCTGGAGCAAGACAGCTTTCTGCCTATTGGAGCCAGACAGAAATCTTCTGAAGCATGCAAAGCTATGAGACAAGCCATCAAAAGTGAAAGCTGCCAGGAAAAAAAATTAACACATTAGTGCCTAGGTCAGCACTAAATACTGGTAATATATTGGTATGTTATTTATTAGTAACAAATTTCTGTTAAATGTTATATTTTCTCCAAGGACAATCTCTTGTGACCATTTTGCCTTCTACTAGCGATCACATTTCTCAATCTTTAACAGTTCAGTATGTATGTATGTATGTATTAAGCAATCTAAAACTTCTCTAAATATGTGAGGGAATTCACATATATAACTCCCAATAACACTCAACATTTGTTGGGCATCTTTTTAGAAGGGGGCTTTCAGGTTGATTGATAGCCTACCCCTTCTCCCCCCCCCCCATCCCTGAAAAAAATCAAAGCCCCACTAACTACAGCAGTGCTGAATTCTTAGCACTCTTCCTTTGCTATTTGTTCAAGTTCAGAGTTCAGTTCAAGAGACAACCAGTAAATCTTCATTTAATTTCATGCTGGTGAACCATTCCTTGTTCTTTTAATACAGCTAACTTCTATGATCCTGGACAAACAATTATCACCAAAAAGACTTTTTTGGGAATAACCATCCTTCTTCTCTGAGCACAAGAAACAAAGCTTTAAATTGAGCTCACACTTGGCAGTGCAGGAGTTTTTACGGACTCACAGGAATTGCAGGATTCCAAAGCTGCATACATCTATTATGTAGTTCTGCGATGTGTGTAATAATTTCTCTCTAGTACATTATACAGTCTGGTTTATATCATACCTGGACTCCAGTAGTTGCTATGATTTCTGCAGTTGTCCTTGATTAATTTTTTATATGGAATTAGGTTATTGCTTATACAGAGTGTTGTATGTTATATATTAATAGATGCTCTTCTCTCCTCTTGCTAAGAGTGTGATCAATGTGATAGAGATATGCATCCATCACAATTTTATAATCATTTATTTTTAAATAAACTATGTGGCTCATATATTTTTAGTCTTCTTTTAAAATCGGTCTAGAGTAGGGTATTCTATAGCACTTACGGTGCTAGAATCTAAGTACTTTCAAATTAAATTAGATTTGCATAGTGAGGCCCCAGTGGACTTCAACAAGTCAATGATTATCTAGATTCACTGATTATAAGAAGTTCCGCTTGCAATATCCTATTTTCACCACCCCCTTCCTTCCACCTCATCTTTCTGGTTATAAGAGAAAATCCTTATAAAAAACCTCAGATCTTGCAATGTACCCTAAAGATGATCAGATCGTAGATTAGTATAATCTCCTCTGAAAACTTGTTCCATAGGCAAATCCTAATAACCAAGAATGATTTATCTCCTGCTCTTTGACATGTTTTGTCCTGGGTTCTGTACAGTAAACCCTCGATTTAACGGACCTCGATTTAACGGACTTCGGATGCAACGGACAAAATTTCTGAGCAAGTCTGATGCATCCGAAATCCATTTCTCGCGGGCTGGCTGCCAGCTCCCAGCTGCCGCCCGAGTCCAGGCAGCGGGCGGGCTGGCTGCCGGCTCCCGGCTGCCGCCCAGGTCCAGGCAGCGGGCGGGTTGGCTGCCAGCTCCCGGCTGCTGCCCGGGTCCCGGCAGCGAGCGGGCTGGCTGCCGGCTCCTGCCCGCGTCCTGCCAGCAGGCGGGCTGCTGCTCCGACAGCTCGTTTTTTTTTTTTTTATTAAATAACGGACTTTTTGATTTAACGGACACCCCCTCGCCCGAATTAGTCCGTTAAATGGAGGTTTTACTGTATATTGTTTTGTCCCCAAGGAGCACAGCTATCTTGGCAGTTCAGAGACAGAGATACATGTGCTAACGTAGCCAACCTCTGACCTGTTTCTGTCTTTGAAAACCAGGACCAGCATCGTAAACTGGCAAAGGAAGTGGACTAAAGCAGTCGTATCTTGTGGTCTATTGCATTGACAATTGCAGAAAGATCCAGTATATTCATGTGAAGACCTGCCTCTGTCAATATCATGGAGAGGAGCGCTTTTCAAAGTGTGGGTCCTGGCATGTCAGGCACTGAGTCGCTCTAGTAAGCACCGCTGACAGGGATGTTAAGCTAAGTGCCTACCAGTACCGTGCTATGCGCTGCAACCGGCCAGCAGCGGATCCGACTTGTAGGCAGGGGAGGCCACAGGGTGCTGCGCACTGCTCCCACCCCGAAGACTGGCTCTGCACTCCCATTGGATGGGCCCAACCCCAGAGCCCTGACCCCCTCCTACACCCCTACCCCAGTCCTGACCCCTTACCTGGAGCCCCCTCCTGCACCCCAAGCCCCTCATCCCTGGCCCCAACCAAGAGCCCTGACTCCCTCCTGCTTCCCAGCCCCCCCATCTCATCCAAGCCCTACCACAAACCTGGAGCCCCTCCTGCACCCAAAACCCTCATTCCCAGCCCCACCCCAGAGCTTGCACCCCCATCCCAGAGACCTGACCCCCTCCTGCATTCCAACCTCCTGCCCCAGCCCAGAGTCCCCTCCAACACCCTGAATCCCTCATTCCCGGCCCTGCCCTCACCCCAACCTTCTGGCCCAGCCCTGAGCCACTCCCACACCCCAAATCCCTCATCCCCAGCTCTGTTGGGTCACAGGCATCAAAATTTTTCTTCAAATAGATCCCCAGAAAAAAAAAGTTTGAAAACCACTGATGTAGAGTTCCTCATTTAGACCTACCGTACAAGGGGCTGGCTCTGCGCTATGAGGCATCCAGGATGTTAGCAGATGTCACATGTTACGAGAGCTTGGTAGTTACCGCTTTTTCAATATTTTGCCCAGGAATGGGAGGTTGAAGAAGCCTTCTGGGTCGACTGTTGGCTTCTTGAGGGGTGAATGGACTACTGCAGTTTTCAATGTGACAGGTATGTTTGCTTCTCTGAATGAGTGAATTGATATAAAATACTATGAGTTAAAAGCAAAACGGTGTCATTTCGATTTATCATCCACTGGATTGAATTCAGCCCTGGGTTAGACTAGCCTCCGACAGCATAATCAACAGTGGAAGCCTCTGGTGGTCACAGTCTTGCCAGAGGAGACTTGCAACAGCACAAGGTGCCTTATCCTCTGTTTTGCTAAGAGGACTATAGAGAACCCATGCAGCCTGTGAAGTTACAATGGTCACAAGAGAGAAGCCTGGGCCAGTGTGGTTGAGGCTTTCTTTGATTCAACACCACACATGCCACAACATCTCAGAGGAAACTGCATTATCACACCCCTACCCAGCCAGTCAAAATACAGGAAGAAAAATTCAGACATCCTAATCATTGTATAGGATGTTAATGAAACTAAGAATTAAGAGAGACTTTTATGAACTATTAAAATGTCCATTTCCTTTTGTTTCTAAGGGGAAAAAAATCTAATACAACATGTTCAAATGGCGATAAAGTCATTTTTTCAGGTTTGTCTTAAATGAGGTACTTCAATCACTGATACGCAGATTCAATGGAATAATGAACACCTTACATTTTGCACACATTACTAGTATCCCTTATTGTCTGAAAATACACTCATTTGCCACAAAAAACAATCAACGAAAACAAGGAAAAAAAACATTATAAAACAAAAAAAAATTTTTTTCAAAAATACATTTATATAATATAGAAGTAATCTATAATGTAATGTAATAATCTCTGTCTGTATATACGGCCAGATCCTTAGCTGGTGTAAATCAACACAGCTCCACTGAAATCAAAGCTGATTTAAAGAGATTTTTAGATAAGAAGCTGATCCATTATTGGATCTCATTTTCAGAAAGTTCATAAATAGTAAATACATAGGCATATGTCTGAAACTATCAGTTAAAGAATTGTATATCTAAACTCTCTTCTATGTGGTCTTTTGGTTACATCTAATGATGCTTATATGGTTGGAAACATATGCACTTAGGAGTGGCTTCTTCAACACAGTTAAAATACAGGTCTTGCACTTCATCAAATTAATGGGTAAATCTGAAGTAAGCATTACAGAATTGAAAAGTGCATATTTTAAACCAAAGACAGCAGTTTAAATTAAGTAGCGAGAGGGGCTATGCTAAAGTCCTGATCATTCTTCCAAAATAATTAAATCAAAACCATTTGAAAAGGCTACATGGGGAAATGATTTTTTGCCTGGTGTTGATGGATACCTAGAACAACAGACACTGAGAAGACAGCCTTGTTTAACAGCACAGTAATATGTACGCATTTTTATAACATGCAGGCAAAGGAATATGTACAGGCAGAGTAAGCGTTGATAACTCTACTACTCTGCATAAAACTTCAAATAATTTTCAGTATCATTAACAGTTAGGCTCAAATTAAGTAGTGAAGTGTTAATTGAACTATTTCTCTTACTATGTGATTTGTGTTGTTTCATTAAGGAACTAATGAGAGACAGCATGTATATGGATGTTTTTATCCTAATTTGTTTTGATTATCTCTTCTTTGTTTAAGAAAAGCTCTGCTATTCAAAGGTTAAAAACTACCAAAGCTGCAGATAATTTGGAAGGTTTAGTAGAAACAGAATCACCCAAAGTCACAATCACTAAACAATAATGCATTGCAACACTATTTAAGCAAAGTGTTTTGGAGAATCTGAACCATATGGGCAAAGAGATGAATGGGAAAGCCAAGCAATACATCAGGGGTCAAAACTACACTTTGATTAATCAGAATTTTCACATTGTTGCGGTTTCTTCATATGGGTTTAGTAAGCACACACATTTTTCACTGGGAAAATCATATTGGAAATAATGTCGCTTTGGATTATAAAGGAAAAACTACTAAACCTCTCTTTTGGGGGATAAGAAAGCCCTTATCAGTTCATTCTACCAGAAACTTTGCAAGCTATAGTCGTACCATCTTTTGGAATCAGTTATTTAGATTTTCATATAGGAAGAGCTGTTAAAATGAGCAAGATTATAATCAAAGCCAAGTGAAATGATTCTTATAATCCTCATAACTTGTAAAATTTGGGACAGGTTCAGTTAAGAAGACACCCTCCAATTCACATCGGAGGAGCTAAACTAGGCCCTGGACTCCCTCCCTCTTTGCAACTTCTGCACAGAACTACATTCCTGTATGTCTCAGATGCTCCCATCTGGTTCCTGGCTTGGCTTTCCCATATAAACTTATAATGATCTTCATAAGGTCCTTTATATTTTGGCATATTCTTGTATGCAATGCAGCAGGATGCTTATCAAGCCCTGACCTTAGAGTTAATATAAATTTAAAGTGACGTCACGAAGGGCCCAGCAAAGAGGCAGCTGGGCTCCAAGGCAAACACATATTTCAAGATAAGTGGACCACACATTGCGAAGAATCTCCAGTTACAGTAAGTAACCTCCTCCTCCTCTTCAAGTGATGGTCCCTATATGGATTCCAGATGTGGGTGAGTAGTGAGCAGTGCTCAGCATGAAGGCAGGTGCGTAGGCTCGCATAAAGTCAGTCTGCGGGACGGCTTGGCCAACAGCCGCATCCATTGCTGCTGCCAGGGTGATGGTGTAGTGAGTGGTAAAGGTGTGGACAGAGATCCAAGTGGCCCCCTTGCAAATGTCCTGCCAAGGTACAGCCACAAGGCAGGCCAATATGGTGGCCTGCATGGAATCAGCCTTTATTCCAGGTGGTGGAGGAATGTGTGAGAGAGAGAGAGCGCATAGCAGTCCACAATGCAATGGAAGATTCATTTAGAGATGCATTGCGAGGAGAGAGCCTGGCCCATGCACCGTTCCACATTGGTGACAAAGAGCCTGAGTGAAGCACAGAAGGCACAGGTCCATTGGAGATAAAAGGCTAGTACCAGGCAGATTCAAGAGAATGCAGCGTTTTTGCTCTGGGAGGTGTGTGATTTGGGATAGAATATCAGATGGTGGATGCTTTGGTTGGAATGATGAGACCACCCTGGTAAGAAACTTAGGGTGAAGACGCAGGAAGATAACCAAGCTGGCGAGGAAATTGTGAAGGGTTTGGATAGTGGAAAGGAGGAGGGTGTGGAATGCAATGAAGAGCAAATTGTCTAGATAGGGAAATACAGAGTGGCCAAGGCATGGCATATGGGCTGTGACAAAAGCAAAGAACTTTTGGGAAGATGCAGGGAGTGGTGGCAATACCAAAGGGGAAGACCCGGAACTGATAAGTCCCACTACAAAACGGAGAAACTTCTGATGAACCAGGTAGATGTTGATGTGGAAATATGCAACTATTATATAGAGAGCCACGAACGAGGAGCTCTGGGGGAGGGACAGAATGAGGGGGAGCATGATGATCTGGAACAGGAACAAACTTTTTGAACAAGTAAAATGGGGTGGCGGACACTCTCCTTTTTTGGAACAAGGAAATAAGGGGAATAGAATAGTCACTGGCCCCCGGTCAGTTGCCCCGGGAGGGTAATGGAACCATGACTTGGCTGAAGGGGTATATGTGGCTGGATAGGGTGCGTGTTACCAGGGATCCAAACTCTGAGATCACACAAGTAAAAAGGAGAGGTCCAGCTTGGAAAACCAGTCAGACTCTGAGCAAAGGCAGGGCTGTTGGTATGAGTGGTGTAGGGTGGAAGAGGAGCGCCACTCCGGGAAGAGTAGGAGAGGGTCAACTGCTGGAGAGGAAAGCAGTGAGGCATCCGAGGGGCCAGAGTGCGGCAGGGAACTGGCATATGAGAGCATCAGCTCAGCATTAGGCATCAGTGGTACCAAGCAACCTGGCACGTGGGGAACTAGACA
Source organism: Sternotherus odoratus (assembly GCA_032164245.1). Classification (NCBI taxonomy): domain Eukaryota; kingdom Metazoa; phylum Chordata; order Testudines; family Kinosternidae; genus Sternotherus; species Sternotherus odoratus. Next base: position 31,928,922 of record JAVMKO010000007.1, read on the forward strand.
TAACAGTCTGGAAGGGTCTGGCAGCATCAACAGTACCAGCGGTGAAGATGGCACCAGACCAGTAACCGTGGTGGTAGGCAATACCTGCGGCTTGTGGTGGTATTTTGCCTTATGCTCTGTCTGGAGCTGCGTACGAGCCAGAGCACCTGGGTGGACTCATGATTTCTAACCCAACTTGGCCCCATCTAAGAGCCGCCTTTATGCCCATGCCTGTGCCTCTTACCCTCCCAGTGGATGCACTGCTTGGGAGGAAGCCGGAGGAGTGGTGACAGGGGCTGCTCTGACAGATACATTGGCCGTACATGAGCTTCACCGAGGCACTAGAGACAGTGTTGGTCGCTGATCACGAGCTTTCCTCAATATCAGTCCAAAGCAGTCCAGACTGACACAGGATCATTTTCATCATCTGAGTCAGATGCCTCCAACAGAAGGTTGATTTTCTTTTTTGATGGTTCGGGTTCTGTAGTTTTCACGTCAGAGTGTTGCTCTTTTAAGACTTATGACAACATGTTCCACACCTCGTCCCTCTCGGATTTTGGAAGGCACTTCGGATTCTTCAACCTTGGGTCGAGTGCTGTAGCTATCTTTAGAAATCTCACATTTGCAGTTTGTCAAATCTGCAGTAAAAGTGTTCTTAAATTGAACATGTGCTGGGTTGTCATCCAAGACCACCATAACATGAAATATCTGGCAGAATGCTGGTAAAACCATAGAGCAGCAGATACAAAATTCTCCCCCCAGCATATCTGGCACATAAATATCTTGCAATGCTGGCTACAAAAGTGCCATGTGAATGCCTGTTCTCACTTTAAAGTGGCCTTGTGAATAAGAAGCAGGCAGCATTATCTCCCATAAATGTAAACAAACTTGTTTGTCTTAGCAATTGGCTAAGTAGTAGCGAACAAGAAGTAGTAGAACAAGTAGTAGGACTGAGTGGACTTGTAGGCACTAAAGTTTTACTTTTTTAAATATGCAGTTATGTAACAAAATCTACATCTGTAAGTTGCACTCTCACGATAAAGATATTGCACTACAGTACTTGTATGCGGTGAACTGAGAAATTCTATGTCTTTTGTTTCTTTTTTTACAGTGCAAATATTTGTAATCAAAAGTAGTAATCTAAAGTGAGCACTGTACTTTGTATTCTGTGTTGTAACAAATCAAAATATAGAAAAACATCCAAAAATATTTACAATAAATTTCAATTGGTATTCTATTAACAGTGTGATTAAAACGACGATTAATCGTGATGATTTTTTTTAATCAAGATAATTTGTTTTGAGTTAATTGTTTGAATTAACTATGATTAATTGACAGCACCATTGTTCACCTCAATTTACATAAAAGTTGTAAACATGGTCCTCAGAGAGGGGGAAGACAGGAGACAAGAAAAATGTACATTTTAGCAGAGAGGTGAGAAGAAACAACATGCATCCTCTTTGACCACCAGACAGCATGTTGTCTTCTATATTCTTTGTATGAACTTTAACTAGGGGTAACTCTCAAAGACATTTCAAAATGGTCACTGAACTATAAAAGTGACAGGCAAACACGTCATATTATCTCTCCCCATCCATCTCTCTCATTTTCACATAAGATGACAAAATAAAAAGCCATTGGACTTTGAGAACAGATTCTAGCCTGAGAGTTTAGTCAGCAATATTACTGGAAATGGGCGGTAAGAATTTTACCTTGAACCAAGTCTCTAGCTTATTACGTTTAGTACTAGGAAGTATTTTATCTTTATTTCTCTTGTAACCATTTCTGACTTTAATGCCTTATAATTGTAGTCACTTAAAACCTAACTCTCTGTAGTTAAATAAACTTGTTTTATTCTTTAATTAAAACAGTGTTGTGAACTGTGTGGGTAGCAAACTGTGGCATATTGATCCCCTCAAAGTGGCAATGGACCTAATATATTTGTACTGTCCAGGAGAGGGCTGGACAGTGTAAAACACACATTTTCAGGGGGAAACTGGGCATAGGTGACCCTGCAAGTAACAAGGCTCCAGGAATCCAGTGTGTGGCTGGTGTTTGCTGACAGGCTACTGGGGTCAGAGTTGCTGGACCAGGGCTGTGGTTATACACAGGTGTAACCTATATGTTATTTGTGAGGATCCCAGGTTGGGAGCTACAGCAGCAAAGCATTGTGAGGTACCCCAGGACCCCAGAATGTAACAGTCCCCAATTCAGACTGGATGCTGCTGTAATACAAGTCATAATAACCTTCCTTCAGCAGACTCTGTTCTACATCCATTGCAGTTCCTCTTTTCCTCTTTCCTTCTCTGCCCCTTCATTGCAATATACTCGGGGGCGGGGGGCTAAAAATGCTCTGGAACTAATGCCTAAACCTCAAAGAGCCCCCTGCTCAACAGACAGTTCATTTGGCTCCACAGTATGCAGAAGCAGTCCCATCTCCACAGCTAAACTCATTACAGGCAGAACCAAGGTTGGAATATCCCACCCTGCAGCCCTGGCCTTGTATGCACTATAAATCTAAAACAAATATCTACATAACATATGCATCCAACATAATATCTGGCCGCCCTTACTATTGTTATATACCAAATCAGAAATGTGCGATTGCAAAGGATTGTGGGACTGGGGCTAGGGAAAGGTTGAGAAACATTTATCTAGTCCATCTCCGTACATGTGCAGAATAGTTGCCTACACTATATGTTTCAACAGTTTGGGTAGAGTCGTTCAGAACTTGACAACTAATGGGGCTTCCTGTGAGATAGGATTCCACTATCTTCTAGATGACAATCTAATCTAAAATCTTCTTGTACTCATGAAATCTTCATAGAGATTAAAAAAAGCCATTATTGTAATGCTGCACATCTGGTCTAAGCTCTCCAAAAGCAAAGTTCAATTTAAAGTGCAACTGTAAATGCACCTTGGCATGAATAAGAATCCACATATTTGGTACAATAGTATTTCAGATGCTTTTAATATCACAGTTAGGGAGGATTAGCAACATCACCTTTGGATTCAGTACAATTATGCTTTGAATTCAGCAGGCAGATTAACAGGCTCTAGAAGGAAATTTGCACTAGATAAATATGTATGTATTTATTCTCTTCGTAATACTTGCTTCTCAAGTAGGGTAGATTAATAATTTTATGCAATGCTTTAATGGCATACAGTTTTAGCAACCAGGGATATAGAAGAACCACAAAACGATATGACTGGGGTAAATGTCTTGTCCTTTCTTTCCACCAAAAATGTTACATTTGAAGCCTATTACCTACACACAACTATTAAGATTTCCCAAAACCAATCTTGTTTTTAAAAGATAGATTATGGGCTCTCAATTAAAGGGAACAATCAATGGAAGCTGGCTGCTTCTGAAAGTGAGTACACAAACCTCACCTATTTCCCCTCCCCTCACACTAGGGGTTTGGAGGAAATGGGCTGCCAGGAGGTTTTTGTAAATTTAAAATTAAATGTGTGCACTGTGGTTCACTGTTAGCTATGTTTTAAATTTAGCCCGAGCTTGACTATGTTTATTCACATTTTGTAGAAAACTAGCATCAAATTATCCATGCTACTGGACAGGCTGCAGGAAGGTTCCCTCCTCTGTGTACAAAGTAGCCATACCTTAGTACCTTTTTTGGTAATCACAACACAATACCAAGAACTCAGTGAGCACACACAATGAAGTGGGATATGGCATGTGTAATGTGAGGTGGTACCTAGGTCAATGTGAGGTTAGGTCCGCACTGCGGGTTAGGCTGGTTTAACTGCATCGCTGAGGGGTGTAGATTTTTCATACCCCCGAGTGATCTAGTTATACTGACCTAATTTCCTAGTGTAGAAAAGGTCTGAGAGTCATCTCTTCCCAAGGGCCTTCTCCCAACAAAGTGGTTTCAACTTGACCCCAAGGATGTATTCCTACAGACAAACTAGACAGGCTTGATCTATTGCATCAGAGAGAAAGTGACAGAACAGTTTTTGTTCTTTTTTGAGGGAATGGATGGCAATTATAGTTCAGTTTTCAGGCACATTTTATTCAGAATTTAAGCTTTAATTTAAATACTTTGCTCGTTTTCACCTTTTATGTTTTCAAAGATAACCAGTGTGCGTCTCAAATAGAAGCTGAATCGGTAATGTCTTTCTGTTTGTAGCCAGAAAGCTGATCTGCCTGTGGCAGCTGTTCATAGGTTTGTCAAGCAGTAGCAGAGAAAATTTTAAAACTCGACAGTCAGTTTAATAGTGGCTGTTTAGAACCCCAAAAGCAGTAATGAAACTGAAGAATCATGTGAATTTTATGCAGCTGCCAGTGCTTGGGAAAGCAGCAGAGATAGATACTAGAGTTATTCAAGGAAGAGAAAACCCCCAAAATAAGAGGCTCTGAAAGAGAACAGAGGCTAGGAAAGTAGTGGAGACCCATTTTCCCCACTCTGTGGCAATCAGGGAAGGGATAGAGAATCAGATTCTCCCCCCTTTTGCAGAAACCAGAAGGAAGGATAGAGGACGGAGAACCTGAGTTCTCCCACTTCTACCCCTCTTCCCCCTTTATTTACCCCCTTTGCAAAAACCAGGAGGCTTGGGATGGTAAAGGCGGCTCCTTTTCTCTACCTACAGCTTGACAGGGCTGGAGCTTCACATTTATTAGTCACCTAAAGTTAGAGGCTAATAGAGAGAATAGATCTCTCAGGCAGAATGCCAAAAAATTATCACAGTAGAAATTTCAGCTTAGTATATAGTGGGTGATGCAAATAAATAAATAAAGTCCAATCCCTCCTGCAGCTGGGGCATCTGGAGTGCCAGGTTTCTCACATGGGTGTTGCCCCAGGATCTTAGAGACATAGGTATTGTAGTCTTATTGTTATTTGTTTACATTTATTTCCAGCTAGTATGTTTTACTACAGGTGTCTCGAAAAAGTTTCAAGGCCTTATCCAGTGGATAGGCTCAAAAGAAAGCAGTTAGCACTGGAGTATGAAAGACTGAAGTGAAAGGCATGCTGCTGCTACCAACAACATATCATGGCCAAATGACCAGAAAATGACTTTCCTTCTCACTTAATTCAATCATTGGTTATTTTGACTCACCATTTATTTTAAGCCTCAGGAACCAAATAATTTGCATTGAAAATAATAGTCTCCACCTGATTTACTGTGTTCACTTTAAGGAGGTTTAACTCAATCAATGACTCTGGAAAGTTGCCACTTAAGTAATAAGCAATGAAAAAACTGTGAATTAAATAGAAAGTGGAAAAAAAAGGGCCAAGGAACTACAGAGCAGGTCGGGGTGGCAAACTACAGCCCGCGGGCAAATTCTGTCCTGCCTCCCGAGCTCCCGGCTGGGGACACTACCTCCTTCCCCCTCCCCCGCTGAAATGAGAGGAGGTCAGATAGGGGGCCAGACTGTTTGGGGGGGAGGCACTGCCTTCCCTATCCAGCTCTCCATACAATTTTGAACCCTGATGTGGCCCTTGGGCCAAAAAAATTGCCCACCCATGGAGTAGGTGGTACAAAAAGGATTAGGAATTGGATAAAGTTAGGTAGGTATTCCTAGTATGACTGTCCAATGTCCATCTTCATAGTATCTACACCTCGAAAAGATGGCATGCATGTTACCCTCTTTAAGGATTGCCACCTTTCTAATGTCTGAAAACTGGACTCCTGCTACGCTGCCTCTTCCCCCTCAAGACCCTGCTCCATCTCATCCCCTGAAGTCCTGGTCCCTGCTCCACCTCTGAGGCCCCAGCCCTGCCCCGTCTCTCCCCCCTCCCTAGACCGTGCCACTGCTCTGCCTCTTCCCCCAGGCACTGACCCTGCTTGCTACAATCCCCTCTTTCCCCCGTCACTCACTGTTCTCCCCCTCTCAACTCTAGCATGAGCAGCCCCAAGGTCTTGCAAATCCCAAATCCAACAGGCTGCCTGGGAGTGCAGGTCAGAAGAGCGCTGCAGCCACATGGGAGCGGCCAGGCAGCCCCACTGGCAAGCTAGGATGCAGCCCTCCTGCATGGCAGCCTCCTGCCTCTCTCTGCACTGCCTGCCCAGCAGCCCTCTTCCCCAAGTGCTTGAGCCCTGCTTGAGCCCTGGAGCTGTCTGACAGTGTGGCCAGTGAAAGTGCCAGCTGGTGGGGCACCTCACGCTCCTTCCCTCCTGGGGAATGTTTCATGCCCACTGGGAGTCCCTGCTCACCATGAGCCCCTGCATCCTGTCCTCTCCCACAGTCCTGCAAACTGTTCTCCTTAAGGAGCTACCTGAGCCAGTGTGTATGTGCTGCCGCAAGTGCTGCCTCTTCGGTTGGGTGGGGGCGGAAATGACAGCTGTCACTTCTGTCCCCCACCCAACCACAGTAACTGGACTTTGAGTGTCCGGTCAGGACATCTTTCCGGTTGAAAACCAGACACCTGGCAAGTCTACCCTTTGTTCTCAAAATGACAGACAGACAGACACAATCAACTACATCCTCTTTAGCAGCACTTGTCATCTGTGAGAAGATGAAAGATTACTACCTCTGTAGATTTTTTTTAAAAGTTTCAGCAATTACTTCTTTGGAAGCAGGGCTACAGTTAATTAGCTCAATGTCTTCCTGATTTGAGCTCCTAATATTTTCCCTGCCAAATAGTGAAGATCCAGCAAAGAGAAAGGGAGAGACAGACAGACATAGACAGAGGGAATAGAGAACAGGCCAAGCATATACAAGATCTAGAGGAAAATACTATTAAATATATTGAGGCAAACGAAAGTAATATGGTCATTCTGGTATCTAAGACACTGCTAAGTGAATTTCAATTTGTTTACTAGTGATTTTTTTCTTCTTTCCACTTTGTTAAGTGAGATGGCCAATAATGTATTTTAAAAAATCTCACCTTTTGATGGCCCTGTCATCCAGTCCCAGTTTCTGACAGTCAGAGGTTTAGGGACATTTTGTGCACAGGATTGCATCATGGCTAATAGCCACTGATGGACCTCTGTGAGCCACTCTATCAACTTCTCTAATTCTTTTTCAAAGCCAGTTATATTTTTGGCATACACAACAACCCATGGCAATGAATTCCACAGATTGACTGTGTACTGTGTGAAGAAGTACTTCCGAATATTTGTTTTAAACCTGCTGCCTATTAACTTCATTGGGTGACCCCTGGTTCTTATATTATATTAAGGGGTACATAACACTTCCTTATTCACTTTCTCCATAACATTCATGGTTGTATTTTATCGTATCACCCCTCAGTCTTCTCTTATCTAATCTGAACTGTTCCAGTCTTTTTAATTTCTCTTCTCTCGGACAGAAGCTATTCCACATCCTTAATCATTTCTGTTGCCCTTCTCTGTACCTTTTATAGTTCTAACATATCTTTTTGAGATGAAGCAGTATTCAAGGTGTGGCTGTCCCATGGATTTATATACGGCATTAAATTTCCTTGTTATCTGTACTCTCTATTCCTTGCCGAATGGTTCATAACATTCTGTTAGGTTTTTTTGATTGCCGCTGCACATTGAGCAAATGTTTTCAGAGAACTATCCACAATGACGCCAAGATCTCTTTCTTGAGTGGTAACACCTAATTCAGAACCCATCATTTTGTACATGTAATTGGAATTATTTTTTTCCAATGTGCATTACTTTGCACTTAACATTGACCTTCATCTGCCATTTTGTTGCCCAGCCACCCAGTTTTGTGAGATCTTGTTGCAACTCTTCACAGTCTGCTTTGGCCCTAACTATCTTGAATAATTTAGTATAAACTGCAAATTTTGCCATCTCACTGTGTACCCCCTTATCCAGGCCATTTATGAATGTGCTGAAGAGCAGAGGTCCCTGTATAGATCTTTGGGGGAATCCCACTGTTTACTTCTCGCAATTCTGAAAACTGACCATTTATTCTGACGCTTTGCATCCTATCTTTGAACCAGTTACTGGTCCATGAGAAGACCTTCCCTCCTACCCCATAACAGCTTACTTTGCTTAAGAGCTTTTGCAGTGGGATCTTGTTAAAGCTTTCTGAAAATCCAAGCACACTATATCCACTGGGTCACCACTGGCCACATGCTTGTTGTGTGGTCCTCAAAGATTTCTAGTAGAGTAGTGAGACATGATTTCCCTTTACAAGACACATGTTGATGGACTCTTCCCCAACATGCCATCTACGTGTCTGTGTTCTTTACTACAGTTTCAACCACATCTGCCTGGTACTGAAGTCAGGCTTACCAGCGTATAACTGACAGAATTACTTTTGGAGCTTTTCCAAAAATTGGCCTTCCATTATAGCTGAACTGACCATGTTTCTGCCCTCAAAAGCAATAGCAGAACTCAAGGGAGAGCCGAAACCAATCCACAAATGCAACATGCCCAGCATCCTCGGTTTGTTGTTGTGTTACTGTGCTGGGATTTTAATACTGCTGGATACACATTTTCCCCTTACTCCCAGAACGATTGGAAAGCCATTGAGATTTTTTTAAATTTAATTTTGGACAGAGGGAATCAGTTTTGGGCCTGTCCTTTTAATTTTCCAAATATTTTGAGCACGATTACAGATCCCTCACTCATGCTGAGCCATTTACATGTGAGTAATCCTACATCAATGCGAGCAATGGCTCATCAGCAGGAATATGAGTTCAACCAGTGGGCCCATCATAAATTACGGCTTAATCACGTATCTCCTTGGTGACAGCCTGAAGTAATTATGGGTCAAGTCCAGTCCCAGGTCATGAGACTCAATGGAGTCGCTCCCATCTCCACCAGGAATGAAAGGTTTTAGGATTCTTGAAACTATCTGCTCACTCAGTCTAACTATCTGTTCAGTCTGTTATACAAAAAAAAAAAGGATTGTCACATAATGGGCTGTGTTGGGACGTTAAGCTGTCCCTGGAGTTATTAATGGACCTGCTGCCTGCATAGGGAGGACAGCATAGAGCTTTTTTATTGAGGTAGATAAGCATGAGAACTTCCATCACTCACTGCTAACCTGACACGCAAATTCAGGGGGGAAAACAAAAAAACAAACACAGTGTGTATTAGCACATGGAGTAATCACAAAATGCATCTCAATTGATTCCTAAGTTAGTGGTTTTCTCTGCAAGAAGAAGCTGACTGTGCTAGTTCTCCAGACCCCACCCTGTCAACACATCAAACTTGACTGACGTATGGACTGCAGATTACATTTGTATGAATATACTATCTGTATGCAAGTCACATGAATCAGTGACATATGCTGTACACATACAACACTTAAAGTGGTGGGGGCAGGGAACACATTGGCCAACAGAGTCAGTGTTTTTCTGTCATGAGGTGAGGTAAATTTAATGAAGGGGGGAGGGGGGGGGGAGAGAGAGAGAGAGAGAGAGAGAAAACATCCTGAATAAACTTACTGCACTAGGTCTTTCAAGCCTCAATCCTATTGTGATTACTACCATTTTATTAAAAGAACTATGAATCTAGGGAAAGGATTTTTAACTTCCCCCAACAGCTACGTTTGAGTTCTTTTCAGCCCACAAATACTATCTTTTTGTTTTCATATAATCCAAAGAGCTATTCTAGAAGACACTGTTTTAAAAAAGGGGAGGGGCAGGCGAGAGGAGGAAGTTAGAGGGAGAAAACCCATTAATATGTATTTGTTATAAAATAACTGAGCACAAGTGCTACAAGTTACAAATGACTCCTAATTATTGGAGAGCTTATTAAAGGATTCAGCTTTGCTAACCTTAAATAGAAAATCAGAGAAGATCTTCAACTAAAAATGGAATGAGCTGTTCAGTTAAACCCCCTTGTACCCTTGTAGCCTCAAGCATAAAAACGATGACATCAAAGGAACAACTGAAAGCTTTTCCTTGGGTTTTGAAACTGTTAGTATAACTTAGTAATCTATTTTAAAAAGCTTTTGAACACTGATAAACATTTTAGTAGAGAATGGAAATTTTCTCTTTAAATACTGAGAAGAGCCATTGCCAGACAAGATAGCATTCATTTCACCATATGAAAGGAAGGTCACTGGAGCTCCTGTCTCTTGAACAAGCAGAGAAAAACTTGATTTTTTCAAGTTTGCAGTTTTACTGTTTGTTTTTTATATATTGAACAGTAATTCTAAGGATTTTTTAAAAAGAAAAATGCTTTATGAATTGTATGGTTTAGAAACTGAAATACAGCTAACTCACTGACAATTACTGTGTATGATATGGAGTTTTGCTTCCTAAAAATATTTTTCTACAAATTTAAAACACAAGTTATTTCTATATTTCATGTGTTACTTGACAATGTGTTGCTTTAAAAGACAGTGAAAAAGCATTAGGAACAGATAATCGTCTATCTGTGCAATGTCAATATTGAGCTGAAAATTATGAGATTTCTTTAAAAAAGAGAGACATATCCACCTTGTTGCCACATTCTCCTCCTGGATGAGAAGGAGGTGCAATCTTCTATTTATCTGCATATAATCAAAGATAACATTTGATTTAAAAAATGAAAACAAATCAGTTCCGATAGAGACTGATGTTAGAATGACAATTTCTTACTCTAACAGTAAGGACAAATTATTTTCTGATTATCTCAGGGAAATAGCTTGTTTTGTGTCTCAGCCAGATACATTTTGATTAATCAGTAACATCTAAAAGCAAATGTGGATATTATACATTAAAAAACTGAAGGCAGAGTCGTCTGGTTTTGAGTGACTGATGTTTTCTATATTAAACTCTCCTGTAATGTGGGAGACATGAGACCAAACCCAGAGAGGTCCTCTGGGCAATGTTCCCTCTAATTTTTGACAGGCCATGTGCACAAAACATTTCTTCTGTGCAAAGTTTTGTGTGCACGGGGTTTAGGATCTGTGTGAGCATGCACACAGCTTAGCGGGACCAGTGCCTCTGGGGTCTTTGAGCACCCTTAATCCCTGCAAGATCACTCTTAGGGCCAAACTGCTGGGTTCAACCCCACTACATTCAGGACAGACCTTAGGAGAGAAACAGAGTTGGAGGTATGACACCTTTTTACTCCCCTGAACATGGGAACTTCCGTAGGATGGTTTGGCCACCGTATACATTTGAACAGTCTCAGGGCTGCTCTAGCTTACATCAGTTGGAAACTACCTTCTGGGTGCCACTCTGCCAGCCTAAGGTAGCCAGAACACCTCTGGCCATTCCTCCAGGTACCTTCAGCATACTTCCTGCACTAGGATTAGGGGCAGGAGCGGTGATACAGAGCCTGGAAGCATGTGATATACAGCCAAGGATTCTGCAGCTGACTGTTTAGGCCAGCTTCCATCTTTTTCTACAAGCAGAGTAGCTCAAAGTATAGAGCAGGGATGAAGATCTGGACTTGAGCCTTTCACTTCTGCCATCAGACAGGGTTACGAGACCATAATAGTAAATAGCCCTGGGGAGCAAGGAATGGAAATACCTTGCGCCATTCCACAGTATCACCTCCCTTCAGTTAAGATACATAAAGAAAGAATAGCAGGCTGCAAATAAGGAACCTCTCCATCTAGCTTTTAAGCAATGTAAAGATGTTTTCTTCCATAAACTAATAATATTATGTTTTTACACTGACTTTGCTTGGTTTTCTTAATTAAAAAAAGAGTGAAAAAAGGGAACAACAAAACCTATCACATGTACAGAACTTAGTATTTCCAAAACTGCTTTGCAGACATTAACCAATTAATCCTCACAACCTTCCTGTGGAGGCAGGAAATTTTCCCAATTTGCAGAGAGGCAAAGTAAGGTTAAAAGGTCAAGGCTAACGTGCAACTAAAGTTAGGCAACCAAGGGCCCAACTCTGTACCATTAAAGTGAACAACAACATTGAGACATCCCAGCCAGAATTTTGTAATCATGAGTCAAACATTTTTTTAAAAAGCCCTTTTAAAGGAGGTTTGAAACTGAAGTCTTCATCCAGAAACTGAGGCAGCCTTTAAGCAGGAAACTGCATGTGAAACACTGGATTCCCTCTATGGCAGGGGGTAAGTGCTGGAAAACCATTCAGAAGCAATAGGTAGCATATATTAGAAATGTATTAATATAGAAGTGTAAAGCCTGAAGTTGCCTCTTTATGATAATTTCCTGGGTAAGTTGTATGTATTTGCTTTTCCTTACTGTTTCATCCTTGACGCTGTGATTATTCCATTAAATAAACTTTGTTTCTATTTACCCCAAACAGGTTGCTGGTGTGCAAACTGTATGGACTGTGTCCCCCCCAAAATAACTGATAACTGGGGGGCAGATTTCATGCTGTCAGGGATGATGAACCAGAGGGGAAAAGTCAGAGTGCTGGTAGGTAAGAACTCAGGAAGGACGGCTCTGGGGAGACGAACGAATGGAAGGGCTGTTAGTGTCACTCTGTAAGGAGTAACTAGGTTGGTGGAAGCCAAGATGAGATGTTTAGGCTTGGTGGGCTGGCTACTCGTGTCAGGGCTCGGTATTCATGGAATCATAGAAGATTAGGGTTGGAAGAGACCTCAGGAAGTCATCTAGTCCAACCCCCTGCTCAAAGCAGGACCAAGACCAACTTTAAGTCATCCCAACCAGGACTCTGCATTCGTCCTTATTGTACCTCATCAGATTTCTTTTGGCACAATTCTCCAATTTGTCTAGCTCACGCTGGGCCCTATTCCTAACCTTCAGTGTATCTACCGCTCCCCGCAGCTTAGTGTCATCTGTGAACTTGCCGAGGATGCAAACTATCCCATTGTCTTGATCATTAATAAAGATATTAAACAAAACCAGCCTTACAACCGACCCCTGGGGCACTCCGTTTGATACCAGCTGCCACCTAGACATTGAGCCATTGATCACTACCCATTGAACCTGACAATCCAGCCAGCTTTCTATCCACCTTACAGTCCACTCATCCAACCCATACTTAAGCATAAGCATTAAGGCACCCAAAGTTACAGGGCAGGTGGTGTGACAGGATCCCTGAGCTCTGGCTGATCCCTGAAATATCACAGTGTGGCAGGTGACTGGTCAAATACCTTGTTGTCTATAAAATACTTATCAAATCGAGTTACTGATACAAAAACACAGTGTGGCAAATATGTGCATAAAATATTTGCTCATCATCAGAAGACACACTGGCAACTTCTCTAAATGTTGCTAATCTCCATAAGTATTTCCTTTGTTCACTATTCTGTGTAATGTTACTAAACCTATTGGCTTCTGATTGCTAGCCCCACATCATAACCCTGCAGTTCTGTTTGGTGGCTCAACTCTACAGCTACTTGGATGCAGTGTTTCTTATTTTTAATACATATGGGCCTCATTCTCCTCTGCTTTCCACCTTGCATAGTCAATATCTGTGCGAAGTGGGAGTAAGATCAAAATGGCAGCATTTTACAACCACCCTGCCATCCCTTTACACAGATATAAGTGACTACCCAAGAAGTAAGTCACTGGAGAGTCAGACCCATGTAATCAGTTCCAAGTTATGTGCTGCTGGGCTCAACAAATATCCTGCTGAGATCCCCCATCAGGCTTCAACAACTGCCACATATATGATAGGATTGTCAGCCTGCTTCTGACTGTTATTTTCTTCCAGGTCCAGGCAGCTCTTGTGTATTCACCCCATTATTCTTTCCAACAAAAGGCAATTGCACCTGATCAGTGATGCAGGATACCACAGATGATAGGTCAGAGACTGAAGCCATCAAAGGGATCCAATCACCAAGTCTAGAATGGCCTCTACTTTTAAAAAAATCAAATAAAAGTAGGGAAAAAAAGCTTACTTGGCACCTTGAAAGAGAGCAATAATTATTTCATGTTCAAAGGATGATGATTTAATGAGCCCATCTAAACACCAGAGACGCACTAATGAACAAATCTATCTATTGAGATTAATCCTTACATTAGAACTAGGTTCTCAACATTTCAGCTTGTATGTCAATTGTCAAGCTCCCTTTATTTGTCACACTCTTAACATTTGCTCCAAACCTTCCCCCAAATATATTTCTTTAAATCTTCTCTCACAGAGATAATTTCATGAGAAGAATCTATTTTTAATTTCTCTCCTGAGAGGAAGGCAGATCATAATATATAATTCCGATATACTTTAGTGCAACAGTACAGGACACAAAAATAATTCTAAAAATATCTGAACTGCCACAATTTCATTCTATGTTATGTTATCAAGGCTTCCAACAATGGTGTTGGTATCAGAACAGCCAAAAGCTTATAACATCTGTTTGGGATGCAGCCACAAGAGGCTGCCTCCCCATAGTCTGTTCTACTGTTTTACAGAAATTAGAAACAAACAGCCTACTAGATCACAGAAGTAACAAAGTCCTGTGGCACCTTAAAGACTAACTATAAAGTTTTGAAGCATAAGCTTTCGTGGGCTAATACCCACTTGCATCGGACGAAGTGGGTATTAGCCCATGAAAGCTTATGCACAGGACATTGTTACCTCTGCTATTCCAGACTAACACGGCTACCTCTCTGATTCTAGATCACAGAAGTGCATCTTCCTGCAGATTCAGGATATAGCATTCTGATGTGGATTAGAGTGGAGACTCTTACTACATAGCCCTGTTGCAGTTTTATTATTCGTCAGATGGGTAAAACACTACCCACATTGCTGAGTCACACAGTATCATCAATGTGCAGTACACAGGAAGCTCTACAGGAAGACCACAAAAGATGAAGAGTGTCCAAAGAGGGACAAACAGAAGGCTCCCAGTGACATACCAGTCAGAATATACATGCTGCTGGAATCAGAAAAGAAAAACTACACAACAAGCTACTTACTGCTTCAGTAGATGGTTATTTACCCTTTCTAAATTTGTAACTTTAAATGGGGAGAGGAGGAAACAATTTTATGTATTAATTTTTGCAAGAGGGATTTGCTGTTTAAAATATTCTGGAATGTCGTGTTTGACTGCATCCTGCAAAGGCCAGGGCAGACATGCAACATCATAGTTTATCACACTAGCAGGACATGAGCTATGTGGTGCTCATCAACTGCTGTACAGCCTATGCCTTTCCCACTTGAGTGCAGTTTTATTCATGTGCGTTTCCTTGCTAAAAGGAAAGGGATTATTTTTTATGAGGCCTTTTAGAATTAATTGAATAAAAGGGTATGGGATTTTTTTGTTTTCTTCCTTTGTATTCTCGATTAGTGCCATTAGAATTAGTGACAGGTGAAGCTCAAAAAGCTCAGTGGCTCAGTTTGAATGTGCGCTTCTAAAAGTTCAGATTCTTCTCTGAACACTACCGGGCTCAGTTCATGTGTGGTTAGCAAGCCATACCCAATTAAGTGTCATTGCACACAGTAAGAGAGAACCAACATGCTCTTACATTTCCTTACAGACCAAAATGCTAGCGTTCTTATCACCACATGTGCTCCCTGTGAACCGCTTTTAGAGACTCCTTGATGCAATCCCTGCACACTCCATATATTTCCCTGAGGAGACCCCTTACATAATCCTATTGTAGTAAAAGACACCCTGGCACCTCCTGTTCATTTATATATTTGTGTAGATGCACTCTCACCTGCATTCCTTAAAGTTTGTGACATCCAATTGTTTGTAGCATCTCAATTTATCACCCTAGAATCAGCTGACTCCTCTGCAAGGGACTCACACCACAATGATCTCCGAAAGCTGCTTACTAACCAACAAAACTGGTTAAAAACAAACAAACAATCTCTCTTTTACAGATTTTTAATTTTTCCATTCCAAAATGATTTTTGGCCATTACATTTTTTATTTTTGGAAAATTTTCTCTGTAATTTATGTATTGATTCGGTCACTGAATTCCACAGGAAAAATTATATCCAGAGTTTTCAAAAGAATCTTTTTCCTGTTGCTATTTACAACTTTTCAAAGGTTGAGCAGTTTTGAAAAGTTGCAGAGTGGCAAAAAGAAAAATGGGTCAAACAACCACACTACTCAAAACCCCATAAAACTCTGTAATTTGCAATTTGTAATTGCAAAAACCCTTAACTTTTTGCAAAAGTTTCCAGTTTTGAAAAAAGGCCCTTTTTGTCTACAAAGATCTGAATGAAACATTTTAACCAGCTCTACAAACTGAGACGCTTCTGTTTTTTTTAAAAAAAGGCATCTACAGTGAAATCAGGAAACACACACACAAAAATGACATAATAGGTTTTAAAAAGAAAACCACTTGCCTGAATAGGACTGTGGTTTTGCTAGGTTAAAATTTTCATCCACCCTTGTTTGTTTTTTGTTGTATTGCTGCATGCATCTTTAAGAAACAAAGCCGGCTTTTCAGAAAGCTGACAAAGTGGATGCTTCTGGCCTCAGAAATTAAATGACAGATTAAAACAGGATGCCTTCGTTTGAACACAGAAATTTATATCATACTAGCAAAAATACCCGGCGTTGCTCGGGTCCGTCGGAGGTGGGGAGGGGGCAGAGAGCTGAGCGAGTGCGGGGTTCGTTGGAGGGGGGAGGGGGCAGAGAGCAAACCTGACACCCCCACCTCACCCCCCAACCAAACCCAACACCCCCACCTCACTTACCCCTCGACCAACCCCGACTCACATTTTCACCCCCCCACCCAAACCCAACACCCCACATCATCCCCTACCAACCCCAACACCCCCTGACCAACACCCACACCTCACCCCCCCCAGACCAAACCCGACACCCCCACCTCACTTACCCCTCAACCAACCCCGACCCCCCTCCGCACCCCCCTAACCAAACCCAACACCCCCTGACCAACCCCAACACCCACACCTCACCCCTCACCCACCCCGACACCTTCCCCCCCCCCCAGACCAAACCCAACACCCCCGGCTCACTTACCCCCCGACCAAACCTGACACCCCTACCTCACTTACCCTCCGACCAAACCAACTCGGGTCCGTCGGAGGTGGGAAGGGGGCAGAGAACTGAGCGAGTGCGGGGTCCATTGGAGGGGGGAGGGGCAGAGAGCTGAGCGAGGGCAGGGTCCATTGGAGGGGGGTATTATGACATCATAACTATGTCACAGAGAACAGCAGCTGCCCAGCTGATGTGATTGGCCTTTAAATAATTTCACCCCTGGGGGGCGTCAGAGGTGAGATTTGAATAATTTTCGACTCTTACCCTGATTAGGACCCTAAGGCCTCTAACTGTACCAAATTTCAAGTCTCTAGCTCAAACGGTGTGGAAGGAGTAAGTGAACATACATACACGCATACACCATTTGACTTTTATATAGATAGATAGATAGCATGGAATGACCCCATTACTACTGTAATGAGTGACCGACAGTGAGAGGACTGCAAGGCCCTTTAACAGATTTTTTTTTTTTTAGACCCTGGGTCTAGAAAGGTAGATTGACACTTGCTTAACATGTAAGTTAAATTCAATGGTACTTCCATACTAAAGTATACTTGTCAGAGCACTTATTAAGATACCGGCACAAGTCCTACTTCTGCACAATTATGAGTTGTTGATTCTGTCTGAGAGATTACTAAATGAACTCTGCCCGTGTAAAAGCTATTAAATGTCTATTTAGTATTCAGCAGACTTCTGTTCAAATGATCCTTGAAGGAGTCTTGCATAATTGATGTTACCATATTTCTCCAACTGCAGGCACCTAGCTAAGTAGAATTAGCAGTGTATGATAAATTTAACCACTGGACCATCTCAAAATAATGATATGTGAATAAACATACATAAGATAAGCTTAAAAGCAAATCATATTTTATACTTTGCTCTAAACCTCTTCTTTATGAGATGAACTGCCACTGTGACCTATTTTCCCCTGCAGCTTTACAAAAGGTAGAGCTAGGAAACCCACGTCTTCAGGTAGAGCAATGTCCTTCCAAGGTCAAGATGGCACCATCTCTCAGAGGAGCATGGTGAAGTCATGCTTTTAAGAAAAGGAATAAATCTAACAAAGAGAACAAAATATAAAAACCATTGGAGCCTATTCTGATCGCAAAGCACATGCCTTATTTGCTTAAAGACAATGAAGCACAAACATCAAAGTAGCCATAAAGCAATGTTGCTGGTATCTCGTCCCAGTGTAGGGCAATCCTCTAGTGGTGTCCTGGTGTTGGCATATGGGCTGCGTTTGTAGGTGTAGGGAGAAGCAGATATGGTCATGGCTTCCTTTCACTCCAGTGAACCACAGCTAATGTATTAGTCCTTTGGGACCACAGGAAGCCAGCAGATTATTTGCACTACTGCTGAGTGCAAACCAAGAACTCTTCAGCTGCAGTTGAGGGTCTGTGACCTGTATTTATAATACACACACAGACATACAATATATATAGTGCATGTTGGGGAGACACTAATTCAAGCACTTACCACAGAAATTCAGCCTCTTTGTTCTGTATACAGAATATCATCCACAAATTTAAAACTCTGATTATTTGGGTACAGAATGAAATCTTCTTAAAAATTTGCAAATAAGGTCCCAGTCCGGCCAACACTTATTCATGTGCTTTACTTTCATGTAGTCTGTTAATTAGTTTACGAGGTTTATATAGCATTAAACAGTCTGCAAAAACAGTCTTATGGTCTTATATACTTCTCTGCCAGCAGCCTTATGCCTTAGTTCTCCTATGAGAAATCTCTCTCATAATCAACACACTGGGCCTTAATCTCCATGCCTGTCATCTAAGTAGACATTTACACCTGTGCAACATGAATGCAGAGTACAAAATGGATGTAAAATGCTAATATTGTGAGGCCCTCATCCTCAAACACACATCCTAGGCACATGTCTAGTGTAAAGTGTGAAGTTATTTATGAGTCTAAGCGTTCACCAGTTTGGGACCCAATTGGTAAAATTATACATGCTGAAAGAGGGTAAAAACTATAGATCTTACAGTGAAGTCATTAAGTGCACACACCCATCATTAAGTACATTCCAGTGTGCATATTAGACACACACACAAAATTCAAAGTAACTTGAAAAAGTAACTTCAGTAACTTTTTTAAAAAATCTCAGGTGCTCAAGGCTAACCATTTTTCTCAACCAAAGTAGAATTTTATAAGAGGAAGTTTTCTTCATCTCAGAGGCGTTACAACTTTTACCACATAGGAAGTGAATAGAGAAAGGGGCAAACAAAAAACTCCAACAGATGCTGTATATTTTTCTTAACACATCCCAGTAAACCTTATTTTAACTTATCACTAGTCCTATATGATAGTAGAAATAAATTATGCTAATGTCTACCAAACTCGCACAATTGTTACATACAGCTGGATACAATGTATCTGAAACCTTTTTAGAAAGATCTAATTTCAGGAAAAACAAAATCAAGAAAATATTTATTTGGATCCAAAGTTATTTTCAAAATTAACTGTGGGACAATTAAGACTCAAATAGTGTTTAATAAAATAATGGAGTGATATTACTGCTAATCAATGTGTCCACTGATTGTCCATTGTGGGGCACATAAAGCAATACTTTTCAGAAAGCAACTCTTCAGTATTAAATGCAGATGATACAACCTCATTTTTCAGGTAAAAAATGCCAAACCCACATTTCATACAGTAGATGGCCTGATTACCCTTCCCATTTTGTCTATCCTTCTGTCAGATAGAGTGTCTATATGAATGTGTGATTATGTGAGCAGACATATACAATGATTATTTAAACAGAATTATGTGCCACACACATTAGAATTGAGATTTAGACAAGAGCAGTGTTAGTTACTTGAGGAAACTAAGGATTTTGAAACTATGTTTTCTCACAGCAGGACAGATCATATGAAATGTACAAAGATCGCCAAGCAAGCAGTCACCAGCTCCTTCTTTCCACACTAGCAGATGAAATAAAATATTGCACAGGAAAGATAAAAAACAGACATCACTCCCCAGCCAGCTGTGTCCTTCTGTACATACTAATTTCCTCTTGCCTAAGTACAGTCCTTTATTTATAAATTATAATATTTAAAGTGAACAAGAGATTATTTTAAAATGCTAAATAAAAAAGGAAGAGGAAAACATTTTATTGCACAACAAAATGAGTTGCTAACCGTGAGCATTTAGAATAATGACTAAGATTTCTTTCTGCAATACACTATATTATGGCTAGAGCCCTACCAAATTCACGGTCTATTTGGGTCAATTTCATGGTCATAGATTTTTTGAAATCATTAAACTTATGATTTTTGCTATTTAAATCTGAAATTTCACAGTGTTGTAATTATAGATGCCCTGACCGGAAAAAAAAAAAAAAAAAAAAGAGTTGTGAGGAGGTTGCAAGGTTGCTGTAAGGGAAACTGCAATACTGCTCCCTTTACTTCTGCACTGTTGCTGGTGGCGGTGCTGCCTTCACAGCTGGGCACCCCGCTAACAGCTGCCGCTCTCCGGCCGCCCAGCTCTGAAGGCAATACAGAAGTAAGAGTGGCAATACCATGATGCCCCTAAAATAACCTTGTGACATCCTCCAACTCCCTTTTGAGTAAGGACCCCCAATTTGAAAAATGCTTGTCTCCCACGTGCAATGAAAACAGTATAGGGTAAAAATCACACAGAAGCATGAAAATCAAACAGCCATGTTTTTCATGGCTGTGAATTTGGTAAGGCCCTGATCCTATCAAGACTTATAAACAAGCTTAACTTTAAGCACAGGAGTAATTCTGTTACATTTGGGAGGAGAGGCGGGAATACCTAAAAGCTCAGCATGCACGTAATTCTTTGCAGAATTGGGACCTAAAATAGTCTCTCTGTTTTAGTCGTTGGGATTTCACCAGGAAGGGGAAAATGCTTTTTTGTTTGTAACAGAACGAAATATTCTCCTGCTGCTGGACCTGGTGGCTGCTTCCAATGTGAAAATTAGTGGTATGTAAGCCAGGGTACTGTTAAAATACATACATTCAGGTATTCAACTTATGGAAGGTTTTCTTTAAGCCCCCTTTTTATTAATTTTTAAAATGACAAAGAAAAACAGAATGCAGTACGTATAATGAGACTCAATCAAGAAATATTGCAGAAAATTGTACTGACATTCATAGAGCATATAGGCAAACCCCCTTCTTTATGTATGATTTTAAAAATATACAATGTGCTTAGATAATTGTATATATTATACAAAAACTGGCCAGAGTTTTGAGACTGGAGTAAGCTTGTCTCCCAAAAGGAGTAAAAAAGAAAGACAAAAATGTAGTGAGTACCACTGAGTTGTGGTACCGCTTTGGGTGCTCCATATCTCTGAAAATCTGCCCATGTTTATTTAAATGCCTTTATCACCATTGTCAGTATTATGACAGAACCTACAACTCAGATAGGGACCCCACTGTGCTAGACATGGTTCAAATAAGACAGAGAGTGGGGGAAAGGAAGCATTATTGAGATTTTACAAATGGTAATGTGAGATAGAGTGAAACTAAGGCCCCGCTTAAGCAAAGCACTTATGCACAGGCTTGATTTTGAAAATAAGGCCCTGGATTCATTGTAAAGAAATAAAATTATCTTTTTAAGCACGGTGTAGGTAGAAGTGTGAGAGAGACAAATGGTAACCAGTGGATGAGGACACAGTGGGAGAAAGAAGAATGGAAGAAAGAGGGAAACTCTCCCATTGAGACGAATGAGGCATAAGCAGAGGGGAAGCAGTGCTAAAAGAGGAGGGATGGGGTGCAGTGTGGGGACAGTGAAGTATGGTAGTAAATGGAGCATGGAAATGAAGGAGGACTCAGGTGTGGTTAGAACTAATTAATCAGTCAACGAGCAAGTGTAAAGCCCAGCGTTCATACTGTGAGGACGAGGTTTCTAATAACATCAGGATGCTGCTATGGAGTGTGTCAGCCCTTAACACTGCTCCCTATGCTGCTGCTGGAGAAGTGTTCCAGAGGGTTGTTGTTGGGTTTCAAGGGAGGGCTGGTTTTTTTTTTTTTTTTTTTTTTTGTAAATAAAAAGACACCCTGAAGTTCCTTTCACGGCTGACTCCCAAGTGGGAAGAGGAGTGAAGCCCACAGCATTCATCTTACGGCACAGAATGATTCCTGCAAATCTATCATGGGTACAGTCCATGGTTCCTTGTCTGCACCCATGCGGTTAGGTGTGATGCTAATATAAATCTTATTACACAGGTTTTCATAGTGTCTGGCTCCCAGAAAATCTATTCCTTGACAATAAGTTGCATCCAGAGGTAACCAGAGTATAAAACTACTTCATTATCTTTGTTTGTAAACCTTCTCTTTACTGGACAACAGTCTTCATTTTTGTGTGCCTTGAGATGCATTAAGGAGATATGCTTAAGATTAATGAATGCTGACAGTATTAAGCCTTCTTTTTTATAACCTACTTTTAAGACCCTGTCGCAGTCCCTCAGGTTTGAGACTTAGAAGAACATCATGCAGATGGCACAGTTTGGATCTCTCCATCCTCTCTGAGAGCAACTTTATGAGCTCATTCCAGGTCAAATGAATACTTAATTTAAATATTACAGGAATCTCATTTTTCTAAAAGGACAGTAGTCCCCCAGACTCTTCTCTGTCTAGAAGTTGATAAGCAATGTTATTGAACATACCAATAACATTCTTCTTGAATGTCAGGTGAGCTGTCTGAACTAGGCTCTCTTTGTCATCAACAGTAGCATTTGTTTGAGGTTGTTGGGATTTAACAGTGTCCACCTGAAGCTCCAAATCATTTACTTGAGAGGTGAGTTTATCTAATTTGGCAATCATAGCTACTACAGATCTTTTACAATTGTTATTAATTTGTTCCAAAAGATAGTGGGTAGCATTGTCTGGCTCTGAAGCAGCAATTAGACAGCTGGATGCACAATAGCTTGGGATGAAGGCTGCAGAATCAGACTGTGCACCCAGAATTTTGACTTTAAAAAAGTTTGCCCCATCCATTTGATTTTGAAACATTCCTTTTATAACAGGGTAGTAAATATATAGATTGCCTTTTGTGATGAGTCTCAGGTCATGACCTTGGATGAATGAATACAGAGATATTTTAAACCTACAGCAAAAGTTAGAAACAAGTACAAACTCCTTGCTCTACTGGCAAGGCCTGCTCTCATTTTTGTCTTTTCAGCCTCTTTGAATCAACTATTTCTTGCCGGACACTTCATTATGACAATTTGGCAAGTTAGATTCCCATGGACTTGTTGCCTGTGAATGAGATTCTGTGCACCCCAGCCACAAATCCTGAACTAGTCTATTGCCTCTCTTGTCCCTGTCTGTTAGGGAGAAATAGCTAATTGTCTTTTGGGAAATGTATACCTCCAGTGTAGTGACTTGAGTCTTTTCTTTAGTAGTTCCCCAAGAAAGTGCTTCCATAATGGTGGGAGATAAAGATAAAAGAATTCATACTGATGATATGCTCACTCCCACCCTGTCCCTTTACCATTGGTTACGTGTAGAAAATACACAGCAGGAGGGAGGGCTCAGGACTACCGTCTCTGAAGCAATAGCTTCCAATCCACTATTAAGAACACAGACTCTGAGAAGACGTTAGAGGAGAGAATAATGGCCCATAATGCTATACTGAACTTTGTAGCTGATAGCACTATTGACAGGAGCCAAGACACACGGCCACATTTCTGAAAGACAGGTCTACAATCTGAATGTAAAAAATGTGAGAACACTTGAATGTCTCTAACTCATATGCAAGTAGCTCACACTGTGGTTTTCAGGCATATGTTGCCATTTAGACCCCTGATAAGCCACGTCTGAATGCAAAATCTTATTTCTGTATGTAATCCTGATAATTGCCTAGCATTTTTGCATGTGAAACTCAGGCTTATCTTTAATTTATAAAATGAGCTTAATTGTATATCCATCTTGACTTGTTATAAAGTTTAAGAAACCTCCACAATTACTTCAACTTTTAGTTTCAAGATATAAAGGAAAAACAATAAGCTTTCTCCAAAAACAAACTAGATGCCAAGCCATAAATCACCACTCCCCATGTCACGCAATATCCTGAGTGAAGAAACAAGCCGCACACAATACCCTAAACCTCAAAAGAACTCAGACTAGCAGGGGGAAAGAATTCTGGTGTCAAGGCGTTGTATGACAGAATCTTCTACCACAAACTCTAAGACATTTCATTCTAAATACTGTATTTAGCCTGAGGATCTCAGCTGACTTCCACCACCATGGCAATGAATCTTACAAACAGCCAAGATCAGAGTCACCTTCTTTAATTGCACCAGTTAAGTCGATGCAATCTATCAGGAAGTCTATGCAGTTCCTGAAGAAATTACTTAACATGTAGTCTGTGGCTAACACTGCTAATAGGTAGGCAGCCATGTTCTACATTAGCTGCCTCTTCCAAGTGGCCCACATAGAACATATTACAGTTATCCAGTCTAGTAGTCACAGAGGCCTAGATTATCATAACAAGGTCCCAGTTGCCTATTTAGGAAGACACTGCAGAGGTAGGAAGGGAAAGACAGATTTTTTCCCCCACTGGCAGCACCTGATATTGCAGGAGCAGTCAGAAGTCCAAAACATCCCCAGGTTTTGAGCTTCCTGGACAAAGGAAGGAGAAACCGTTGAGACAGACAATACCCCCACTATACCCTCAAGATCCAACCCACAGTCTGTAGCATTTAATGAACAAGGGCCATTCTATTCTCAGGTCTTTAAACACAATCAGTGTTACTATGATTTGGAAGCGCTGCAGTTTTCAAAACTAAGGGGGCAAAACAAGTGGTAAGCTAAAAATAGGCTGTTACTCAAACTTCAAGAAATTCTCTAGAGATAGGATTTCCTGATATGAGATTCAAGTTAATAGGAAGTGCCCTTCCTGTGTTTTTTAGGATGCAAGGGTAATGAGTTTGTTTTCAGCAGACTTGAAGTGGAGTCTTATCTGAGTTCATTGTTTTAAAGTGACCTTTTCTATAAAATGTAAATTTGATAGATCTCCCTCAATAGTTCAATGATTTTGAAACAACTGTAATGTCTCTTATATTTTTGTATGCAAGGAGTCCTTAAGGAAATTGTGTATAGTTCCTATAAAGTTAGGATCAGATCCATATATTCTTACTCATGCTGGGTAGTGCCTTACTTCATGTAGCCCCATCAAAGTCAATGGAACCACTACTGGCTATTCTGGGAGAGTAAGGGTATCAGAATCTGGCCCTTAAAAGCAGGGGTCTCAAACTCAAATGACCACGAGGGCCGCATGAGGACTAGTGCAATGGCTCGAGGGCCGCACCACTGACACACACACACACCCCCTCGCTGCCCCGGCTGTGCCCCCACTCCACCCCTTCCATGAGGACTAGTGCACTGGCCCGAGGGCCGCACCACTGACACACCCCCCGCCCTTGCTGCCCCAGCTCCGCCCCCACTCGACCCCTTCCAAGAGGTCCCACCCCTGCCCCACCTCCTCCTCTGAGCACGCAGCTCCCCATTCCCTCCTGGAAAGCACTAGGCACCACCAACAGCTGTTTGGCAAACAAAGCAAGAGCAATCTAGGAAGTCCAGAGCTAGAAACACACGCGGCCCAGCCAGGCAGCAGAGAAGCCTCCACTTCTGGCCCCTCCGTCCTGCAAACTGCTATGGGGGGACCGGGGGGGGGGGGGCAGGAAGCTTGGCGGGCCGCAGGGAAGGACTTTGCGGGCCGCATGTGGCCCCCGGGCCGCATGTTTGAGACCCCTGCTTAAAAGTATCTAGGATTTGACATAAGAGTAAGTACAATAATCATTAACACCACACACAGGCTCTGATGTGCCTTTCATTAAACTCACCTGACATACCATATTCAGCCAACTAGAACTCACAAGAAAATAATAACTAGTTTAGGTAGAGATTATGATTAACTGTAACAGAGTTTCCAAATTCTGCTTAAAAACAGTTTGGTCTTATCTACACTAGCAAGCCACAAGAGATTCAATACTCCCTTATTGCTGAAGCCGATGATATATTTTGGATGCTGTATGTGCAGTTCACCTTTAATAATTAAATCTCATATACTTCAACACAGTGGGTGTCCACCTTAAAACCAGTTTATTAAATCCAGTTGTTTCTAGTTAATGGCGGTTTATGTCTGTGGATATCCTTGCTCTTTGATGTTTTGGGTACTTAAACAACAATTACTATAAAAAACAAATATTTGAGTGACTGGAAAGAGTTAATCTCACTTTTGTACAGCACGATTAAATAAACAGAGTGACTTTGCAAGAATCAGCGTGAGGACAGCATACTCTTCAGAGAAAAAATAATTGAATCATTAGGACCATATCTAGCCAGCATTGCAAGAAAGAAACTCTCATTGAAAGGTGAGAGAGTTTGATAACAAAACGCCTGGGAGATTATGGAGATTACAAATAATCTCTTTAGATTCTTTGCTGTAGCAGCAAAACACTGAAGTTTTTCAACATTCCCAGCAGCTACAAAGAGATGCTATTAGATAAAATTCAAGGGTTTTTTTTAAAAAAGAAAAAATGGCTTAAACCTGTATTTGTGCCTTAAAATAATACTATTTCATTCAAATACTTTAAAAATCTATGCAAAGGTAAGCAAATATCATCTCAATTTTATTCTCCTTATCTGAAAATAAACTTGTCTGCTTAAGAGACGTGCCCTATGTTAAATTGTGAGCCGGGAGCAAAACCAGGATTAGAATCCAGGAGGCAAATTCTCCAGGGAAGTCAGCAGGAGCTGCATGCATGTATTTGACCCCTAGCTTCTATGTTCCAGTTCTGTTTTCTAACCACTAGGTATTCCCAATATTCACACCTCTCCTATGTTCCGATGAATACTGGGAATTTTACTACCTTTCAATGAAGTGTTCAAAAATTTTAAAATATATTTTCCATTTAAAAAGTAAATACAAAAAGGGTCAGGAATAACTCAGGTTTAGCTAAAGAAAACCTGACAATCTATGCTTACATAGATTTTCCCTTTTCATATCAAGCACAAATGTTGTGAATTTCAGTGATGTCATCAGCCTCAATTTAATTTGTCTGCTTGTCAGTTTGTGTCAACAAGCATGTCTGAATAACAATCACATACACATGCACTCACTACCATTTTGATATTTAAGTTTCCAAAATATATAGCACTGAAAAGACATTTTAAAATAACATATGCAAACAAGTTTAGCTTGTATAACGATTTAGCCCTACTAATAGATAAAGACCTATTTTATCAATATTTTAAATATTACGGGGCAGATCTCCAGGTCTGGCTGAGCCATGCTCTGCATGGAACCAAGGGTGGAAGAATGGGAGGGAAGATGGTTCCAAGAATCTCAGAGCATGACAATCATACTCCAGCCTGCTCCTGACAATGCCCCCAGCCAGTCCCAAAACACTCCCTACAATAAGGCATCCAGGGATTCACCTGATAAGGACAACTCTCAGAGCCAGAGCAGTGCAAAGGGAAGAGAGCCAGGAGTCAGGATGTGGTCCTATGCATCAGCCTTCCACACAATCTGCTGTCTGAAAGATCTTTTCATCTAAACATTAAGTACAGTATAACTTAAATGCCATGAAGCAACTGTATGAAATTAAGAGCCTTTCTGCACATTCCCTAGTACATAAAAGTGGAAAACATTCAGCTGCGTATTTAAACAAAAATCTCACCTTATTGTGTTCATACTTGTATGGAATTTTGAGTGTATCCATAGCTCTGATCATAGCTTGCATTGCTGTAAATATATTCTGATACACGAGTTTTGTGAAACCCCTTTTGTCTTCGTCAGAGTATCCTGATCCATGGATGATTCTCATCTGTTTGATGAATGTGCTTTTGCCACTTTCTCCTGTACCTGCAAGACATCCAACAAAGACACATTGTCAAACTAAAACATTCACAGAACACAAATATAAAAGAACAAGAACATAAGAATGCCGTACTGCGTCAGAACAAAGGTCCATCCATCCGAGTAACCTGTCTGCCGATAGTGGCCAATGCCAGGTGCCCCGGAGTGAGTGAACCTAACAGGTAATGATCAAGTGATCTCTCTTCTGCCATCCATCATCCCCCTCTGACAAACAGAGGCTAGAGACACCATTCCATACACATCCTGGCTAATAGTCATTAATGAACTTAACCTTCATGAATTTATCAAGTTCTCTTTTAAATCTTGTTATATTCCTAGCCTTCA
This sequence comes from Sternotherus odoratus, assembly GCA_032164245.1. Classification (NCBI taxonomy): domain Eukaryota; kingdom Metazoa; phylum Chordata; order Testudines; family Kinosternidae; genus Sternotherus; species Sternotherus odoratus. The sequence goes on from JAVMKO010000007.1 coordinate 31,956,844, forward strand.
CAATCTCCTCAGGCAAGGAGTTCCACAGGTTAACTGTGCACTGTGTGAAGAAAAACTTCCTTTTATTTGTTTTAAACCCGCTGTCCATTAAATTTCATTTGATGGCCCCTAGTTCTTATTTTATGGAAACAAGTAAATAACTTTTCCTTATTCACTTTCTCCTTACCACTCAATTTTATATACCTCTATCATATCCCCTCTTAGTCTCCTCTTTTCCAAACTGAAAAGTCCTAGCTTCTTCAATATCTCCTCATATGAGAGCTGTTCCAAACCCCTAATAATGAAATTGTTGCACAAATTAAGCAACTTATTCTGAACAGAGCTGAACAACCTTTCAGCACTCAACCACTAATAAATAACAATCACTCTTAATTACAGAGAACACTAACAAAGGCCTATCCTATATCCAAACAGTGAAGGCATCCAGTCACAACTAAACTAATGATTAATAAAAAGTTGCCTTTTTGGACCAAAATAAATAAGAGTATAATATGAGAAGGGTTTCAAATGTTATTAACAAAAACACATATACATCAAAACCTTTAGAACATCAACTGCTGGCCCTCTCTGTCAAGGTGGAATGAATAGTTATTAAGGAATTGGCTAAAACCAACCCAAATCTACAAGGTGTCCAGAGAGACGATGCTCCAGTGACTCAGACGGACACTCTCACTGGAGAAGCTTAGCAGAGATCCCAACTCGAGGACAAAGGACTGGAAAGTATGAGATGAGGGGTATATTGGCTCTGGAAGAAGCTTGAGAGCTCTCTCACCTGGGAACCTGACTGAGGAAGGAAGAAGTCAGAGAGAAAGAAAGAAGCAGAGAGCCTGGAAACAGAGTTCACTACAGCTTGGCTTGGTGGATTTTTCTGGGCTGACCAGAATGGACTGTTCTTCAACCTTCACTTCTCTATGAAAACCTTAGGCCTTTCAATGCTGTGTCCCAGTTGACTAATAAACCCTATCATTTAGAAAATGCTGGTTAAGTGTCACTGTAAATGGTGAAGTGCATTTACCTCCAAAAAATGCACAGGTCTCTAACCAGGAGAGTATCTCAGTTGGCCTTGCTGAACAGCACTCACAGAGTGAAGCAGGAGTGCCGAAGCCCAGAGATTCAGTCTCATGGAGATGGTGAGGCCTACACTGAAGGAAGAGTGAGTCCCCTTAGGGTCTGGCACATCAAAGGGGTTTCTCCAAGAGACTGTTCCAAAGCTAGGGGGGGAGGGAGAGGGGGGAGAAGGCACTAATCCTGTGGATCCATGACAAATCTACCAATGACCATTTGAGCATGTATTTATAGTTGTTTATCATATGTAAACTGTACAGGGTGATTTCAAATGGGAAAGACTCAAGATATTATGGTGATGGGGATAAATATAGATGGATACCTTCTTCATAAAGACAAAAAAAATAAATTTGAAGACACATTAACAATTAGGGCTCTGCAAAACTGTAAATTTGATCCTAATTTGTTAACAAGCATTCATTCATTCACTTGAATTTACAATTTTGAATTTGTTCCATAAATGTTGGCTAGAGCTAGTGAGAACAAAAAAATGTTTTAGCTGGATGTCCGAATACGTTTTGAGTATTGGTGCATTTCAAGTCTGAGCTGCATTTGTTGAGAAAGATCACAGGGAATATGTCACTTGCATTTTTGTCTGTGATTGGCTGAGCACATCAGGAGGGTCAACAGAAGCTATTTTACTTATTTTCTTAGAAGGAGGTGGCGTATTTTAGAACAAACAAAAAATCAAAACATTTTATCCTTATCTTTAACTCTGGCAGATGTGGCCCAGGTAAGCATGTTATTAGTATTATTCCAGTTAAACAGTTTAAAAAGACACAGACACATTGTTTTATTATTTACTCTTATTAATACAGAGGTTAATCCACAAAGCTTTCTATACAAGTGTGTTTTTAAAAATGCACTAACTTTTCCATGGTGCCCATTACTATGGTACCTAAGCACTTGACTAACATTAATTAAATTACTCTCACAACACTTCTCAGGGGAAGGGAAATATAATTATCCCTATTTTACAGATGGGGAAACAGATCCCAGGAGAAATTAAATGACTTCCCCAAAGTCATACAAGAAACCTCTTGCAGAACAGAGACTAGAACCTCATTAGTATTACTCAGAAGGCCACAGGTCCTTGCACTGGGAACAATAAAATGAATTCTCCATAGACTTCTATCCCACTAAAACAGGAAATTTGATTTAATGGATTACTCTCTCCCCCTCCTTCCAGAAGGGTGCATGGAGTTGTGGGTATCATGCCACGAGACTCCTCCTCTTCCACATTGCTATTCATCTATTCTGCAGTCTGTCCCTTATCTTCATTACTAGGGTCCTCACTCATTCTCATCTTTTCTATATTTACTTTTATCTATTTCAATTTGTAATAATACATTGAATCAAAACATTCTTACTCAAGCACAATATTTTGAAAACAAGAAGTTTTACTAAGTGGCACAATGCCCAACTTTCCCCAGATAAAAGAACCATAAATCCCTTCAGAACAACCTCTGTGGGAATAGACAGGCCTTGAAAAGTATTAGAAAGGTCAGCAAACTCTTGGTACGTTGGACCAGAGACGGCCAATGAGCTTCAGAGAACCCTCTCAGCACTCTCTCATGACATTCAAAGATGAAAGCCAGATTCTCTTTAACCCTAATCTTTTCATACATCAGGGCCTCAGATCCCATGGGAATTTGTTTTGACTATACAACACTGTCCATTTCAATCTGATGGGAAGGTTCAATTAAAAAAATAATTTTTCCCACTATACATTTGAAAGCAGCTTTAGAATATTTGCTTTTAAAGTGTGTTAGCTGTCTAACAAGAGTTAAATCTGGAGATGACAGTGCACATTGACAAACTGCTCACAAAGAGATAGCAAGAAGAGGGCGGGAGAGGGGGGAAGACCATGAGGTTTATGAAATGGATATCTGCACAAACATACACATATACTGCAGTTACCCATTACACAAATGTCTATCCATATACATATGGATGCAATTTTTGAACTTTTACTAGAAGGCTTACCATAGTCTACTGATTCCAGAGTAGGCAATTAAACAAAATGTGTCCTACAGACAGGCCATATTTTATTCATACAGAATATGATAGATAAGTATTTAAATACTTTTAGGAGTGTAAATACATCCTTGATCCCCTTACCCTTCAATGCTAGAAGGCTACCTCACAGAGCACCCAAACGCCTGCTAGACCAAGAAAATCAGAACTCAAATTCAGATCTGCCTACATGGTATAGCATGCACAGCTCACTGGATTCTGAGGTAAACTTTGAAATCAAAATTGGCCGTAACAATTATAGGAGCTTAAACTGCACTCTTATTTTTGGAGTTTTTGTTTTTAACTGTACAACTTTTGTTAGTAGATTTATATAATTTTTTTTCAAGTGATGGCAAGATTAGGTAGTAGAAAAAAAGAGAAAAATGGCAGCTGATTTTCTGGGATTTTTTCCATCTGTTTTTTTCCATCCTCCTTCCCACTTTCCTCCAAAAGGAAGAGAACAGTGAGAGTTGAGGTTACCCTGTCAACATGAATTTTGCTACTTCAAATAACTATTACTCATGAGCAGTCCCACTGAAGACAGTTGGACTCCTGATGTGTTTAAACTTAAACACATGTGTAAATGTTTGAAGGATCAGAGCCCCATTGAGTCTCACAAAGTGGCGGACATGCTAGCATGTTCTTTTTTCTGTTCCTGTATATTATTGTGCATTTCTTTTGAAGTGGGAACAAAGTCTTTAAATTTAATTGCTAGAAATTATTTAACCCAGCAACAAAAGCAGCTGTTCAAAAATTATTTAAAGCTATTTTTTATTTACATTTTATGTGGACATGGAAAAAAATGTAATGAGAGACTTCCACCAGGTTTTGTCTGCAGCATTGAATTGAATACAGAAAAACTACTCACTGGTGGAATCTTTTAAGGACACAGGTGGCTCTTATCTCCTGTTTACATATGGGGAAATTACATCCACGAAAATTCCCTGTGCATTCAGGGTAACATTAGCCCCAAACCGGGGTCAATAATTCAGGTAGATGTTTCCATGTAAAATATATTTAGATCTCTTTTATAAGGAAAAGAGTTTGGTTCTAAGAGTTTGACTAGACATTTTGGAGCAGTGACTGAATTTACATATGTAAAGCATAGGGTTTCCAATTTTTGGTTGACGTATTCCTTGAGGTGTCCTCACATGACAGTCTTTAATTACGGATTAATCTTAAATTCCTGGAGACTCCAGGTCAATCCTGGAGGGTTGGCAACCCTAGTAAAGTGCTACTGGGAGTAGGCAGAAGGCCCTCAACAGCACATGTGCCGGATGATGTACAAAATCACTCCATTACTGGTATTGACCTTCATTATTAACCTGAAGCAACATAAGAAACCTCTCCTCCACTTACCTGTTTTCTCCTGTGTTTGCCTGTTCCTAGGGTTTCTCTCAATACCTGCCCTCACTTTCTTCTGAAGCAGTGGAAGGCTCACACCTTTTTTTTACTGCTGGATTGGAGATTACAGGAACTACCTGGGTTCAGGTGCATCAGCGGAAATAGCTTCCCATTTTTATGCAGGATCCTAGAACCTGACTGTTCTCATAACTATATACACTTAGGATGCTTTATAAAGACAAACCAATAACAAGCTGAAATATACCTTTGACAGATCTTGATTATAAGCTCTTGTAGCTGGATCCCTAGCTCCAATTCTTTTCTCATATCTGTGTAAAACAGGTATAATTCTATTGAAGAAATTAAGCCAGTGTAAAATCATTTCACATGAAAAGAGAATGGAGTCCATTGTCTTCTGACTGTACAACACCAAGTACACTAGTGGAGCATTATAAAAGACAAACAGTAGTCTAGTTTTCAAAGACACAAGACTTTCTTATTAAGGCATCTAGTACATATGAACATTTCCTCAGGTAGAAAAATTAGGAAATGCCCCTTTTGGTTTGGCAGTTTTATGTAACCGGTGTTGTCCTGATTTTACACTAATATCTTTATGAAATGACACAATTAATTTTCCCTTGAATGGTTATTCTCATTCCTGAGGTCACCCTTCTTCCTTTTTACCCCCATCATGCTCTTTTTCGTGGCTACCAACTAACCATCCAACCTTCCAGAGAAAAGAAAATGAGATTTTCTTTGGAGGATTTCAGGATCCTCCAAAGGGCTGAATGTGCTGCCTCTGCAGCAATTTCATCCCAAGGAGTGAAAGGTCATCACTTAAAATGTAGAGGGAAAAAAGAGTCAGTTAATAAAAACCATTAGCAGATGTAATTCTACCACAGACATTCCAGACAAAAAGACACATTGTCTGGATCAGTATGGAGCAAATATTCTATATTTCGTACCCTTTTTCTTTTGGACTAGCATAACATGAAATACATTTACAATATTAAAACTAGATAGTCATGAGCATTTTTCACTACTAAATACTATGAGCAGCCACCTCATGTAGAACAATGAAAATATTCAAATTACAATAAGGAAGGTTTAATGCACAGTATCAAACCTAAAACCAAACTGAATGAACTAAAAGTATGCCTGGAAATTTCAAAACAAATATTTTACTTTTGTTCAGAACTGTTTACTGTGCTGTATTTAACTGTAACTCCTGGAAAGGGATTTAGACAAAAAAATTGAAGTCTCTACTGCCACCAGGAAGAAGAATGAGTCCATGGATAACATACACATGCTATAATGATTACCTATATTGCCAGTGACTTGGGAATCAAATACAGAAATCAGTTTCTATCCCAATACAATAATCAGAGTTAGAGCTTTGCAGAGGGGCTTTTGGCACAACCATTTTTTGTAATGAACTAAACACACATACTAAACTATGTATTTATTTGTGTGATCCTTCTAGACTGATTACTGTTACCTTAAAGAAAATAAGCTTTATAGTTTAATATATATGTTCTTTGTCTCAAAAATTAAATAGGGCAAGAAAAACTGTACATGATGCCTCTTCCATCCCTTCCCCTTCCTCAATTGGGCCCCATGGAAATGAGAGATAAAAATGCTTTTTTCTGAATATTTTCTTGTTCAGGTACATTTTTCAACAGCAGTTAAAAGAATTGACTTTTTTTTAAAAAGAGAAAAGAAAAGCATGGTACACAGTAATACAGGTCTCAAATGTTCTGCACTGAAAAAACAAATCACTAATGCAAAAGTTTCCCTCCATCCATAACCTAAAAGCAACCAAAAAAAAAGGTAGAGATGCATGCAAACCTCATTTTTGACTCCTCAACAGACACACCTTTCTACAGTAATTAAAAAAAGCTCAATGCAAAAATCAAGGTTAGGAATGAAACAAGTCACCTATTCTCCATTAGGACCCCAATTCTGCATTATGACCTTCAGGAGTGGACCACTGCACCCTTTTACTATCAATTGCGGGCTAAGGCCTACATTTCCAATACCATTCAGAACACTTCCTCTGGTAAAAAATAAGGATAGGTCCAAAGGTTCAACTAAAATAAAAATCTTTACACTGGCCTAGTTACTGATAGGCAATATTCAGTCCTAGACCAGAAATAAGTTTATAGTTCAACATCTCGTGACTCATTAGATCTAGAGAAGGGAGTTTTAATACTTTTGGAATTACTATCCAAAGGGGAAACATCACTAAGATGGGAAGTTATGAAATATTAGACCTGAAAAATCACAGAATTATTGCATATTGGAAAACTATTTTGGGTTATTGTTAAGGGGTTCTAATTATATATTTTTTTCTCTCTGAGGCCTCTCATGAGGATTCATGGTGATTAAGACACTTGGCTTTATAGGTAGGGAGAAATAAAATACCATACTAAAGTAATTTTTAAACACACTACAAGATTTCTAACAGCTTTTCTGCAAAACGTGCAGCACACACAAAATATATGGTGGTGTAGTACAAAGGTCTGTCTAAGGCCAATGCTGCAAGGCATACACATTTTCATTTAATCTATACTGCATGTTCATCAGCAGTTATTAGTTCTTATGAGCAAAGGCATTGAGAAAACACTTGGATCAAGCTTAACTAAATATTTTAAAAAGAACAAAACAATTGACACTTCTGGTAAAGGTAGAACTACCCTAAAAGAGAAATTCTCTTATTTCAGATTGACTGTACAATAACCTAAGCATAAAAACATGCAGAAAAATACATACAATTGCAATATTATTATTGTGCTTGGTTTTGACTGGTGAAGCTTTTAGCTCTCATTTTGCTTTGTTGAGCGTCTGGATAGCGATGAAACCAATAGGATTATGTTCAGTTTGTTGACAATGCAATTTTCATTAGGTTAAACAGGACATTATTTCAGGTGATATACAATTTCAAAATGAGATTCTGGAAGTCACAGTATATAGGTATTCAAATACATAAGTACACAGAAGGCTTCTAAAGATTAAAGAGTTTATACCTTGTCCAAATATGTGGACCTATGTGTGCACCATTCCCCAGAGGGGTCTTTAATTGAGTGAGGCTGTTCTGGGGTTTCCTCTCATAGCTAGTCATGATAATTATATAGCACATCCACCAATCTCAAAGTAGTTTTAAAAGAAGGATGGTTATGTGGCTAGGCACTAGACTGGGACTCTGTTCTCAGCTCTGCCACAGACTTCCTGTGTGTGTCCTTGGGCAATGAATTTAATCTCTTTGTGCCTCAATGCCCCAACTGTAAAGTGAGATTCAAAGGAAGTAGGATCAGACACGATATACATTTACCACAGATGCACAAAACTGGCCTTGCTGGTAGTACTCCCTGCTCATGAGGAACATCTGGGCTGATCCAATCCTACACTCTCATTTCCCAAATCAGCTGAGAGTGTCCTCTAGAAGAAATGCCCCACATTGTTCCACAGAGTGGTCTTCTGGCCATTCAAGGAGCAACTTTAATGTGCTTTGAAGAGAACAGTCTGTCAAGTCTTCCATGGCTGAAAGGGTGATGACTGCAATACAGAGATGTCAGTGTGCATATAATAGGGTAAAAATGGAAATCCACAGGACTCTGATGGGAATATTAAAGAGTTACAAGAAAAGAGCAGAACACACTAAATCTGTTACACACAGGATACACAGATACATGACTCAACTACGTGATTCCATGTAGATTATTATGAAATGAAAAAGCCTCTTTTTTAGCCCAGTGCACAGTGATTTACACACTATTGATATTAATAATTTCTCCTGGACTGCTATAATCAGGGAAAAAGAAACGTGGTGTTTTACATTGTTGATGACAAGAGAAAGCTTCTAGGATGGCATTTTTTCTACTGGAGGTCAGATTCTTCTATAAAAGATCCTTGCTCATGAAAAAGGAAAGCTGGATAAAATAAAGCTGATACAATTGTGAGAGTTTTGTGGCGTTTGTTTGGATATTTCCCCCAAAACTAAAATCATTGGTAACAAAATAAGTTAACAGTTACTGTAACAAAACAAGAAAAAATTGAAACAGTCAATCACCAGGCTTAGCTAAACCATACATAATCAATTACAGTATTAATTCCAGGTGGGGTAAGCAATTTAAATTTACTCTTATTATACCATTATCAAACCCAGATTACTTATCCTTGGCCTTTCAACATAGATACTTGGCATTATGGGAAGGTTGGTGCACTGACCAAAATTCATACCCATTGTGCCTTCCCATAGTATCTCATTCACTACAGAGCAAAGTTTAACTTATTCTTATTTAACTTAGTCTTAGAAGCCTGATTTCCTACTTATTTATTCCCAATGGAATAAATAATAGTAAAAATTAATACTAGTAGAGGGCTGGATTCTCAGCTCAGCCAAGTTAACTCTTTTGGGGCTTCCTATGCATGGAACTGGGAGCTTTTTCCGCAATCTAACCGTGGCTTGCACCCAATGGAAAACACTCCTGTAGTATTTTTTACTTAAAAAATTGACTTTTACAATATAATTTTAAAAAACCCACAATTTCTAGAAACACACAAACCTATAATTGGAAAGAAATAGGACAAATGGACAAGGGGGTGACACACAAATGAGGAAGATAAACATGGAGGTGACTGAAGTCATTAAAAAAAAGTGTTTAAAAATAAAGATTTAGGTGTTTTGAAAAGATGGAGCATGTTTCAGTGTACAATCTTCCTAAAGGCCATTTCAGCAAAGCTATGTTTTCCTGTCAACCGAAAGCACAATACAGGGAACCTTTAGAGACAACTCCAGCAGAGGAAATCTGATGATCTACAGATCTCCTGACAACTTCCAGATATCCCAGCAGCTTCCTTCTGGAACTGAAAGCTACGATCAAATCTGCTATGTTAATACTTCTTAGTGACTTTAGTGCCTGTGTGAATGACTTCACCAATCCTCTAGCGCAGAAGCTCATCTCCACCATGGCAATTTTAGATACTGTTTTACCAATTCAGTGGGTTACACAATGAATCCAGAATTCAGTGCTGAAATAGATATTGGGGTCATAGCTACTGTGTCCTCATCATGGTTTGACAGCCACACCCTGTCCTGCCTAGCAAACACACACACACACACACACCCCAAGACTCAACCCTGAATTTTCATGAACCCAGAAGCTATACTAATTCCTATAAAGAATATGCCATCCTCCCCTAACACTGGATGGTTTTTACTACTCATTTCTGCAATTTAGATGTCATGCTAGGTGCTAGGCTCCTAATGGATGCTCAAAAAGGAGGCCGTGACAAAGACAGGTTTCTTTCAACTATGCATGGCAAGGTTTTGAACTTTCCAAACAGAAGCAGGCCTCCCTCTTGTTAGATGTGCCTTCACTATTTCAGCTTCAAGATTAGCCTTGCAAAATGCAATTGTAGGCGGTCCTCTTGCCGCCCACTTCACAAACGGGCAGGAGACTCCGTTTTGGCTTCACCAGTGTCCTTTATTCTATACCAGGGGTCTCAAACATGCGGCCCGGGGGCCACATGCGGCCCGCAAAGCCCTTCCCTGTGGCCCGCCAAGCTTCCTGGCGCCCCCCCGCCCCCGGTCCCCCCATAGCAGTTTGCAGGACGGAGGGGCCAGAAGTGGAGGCTTCTCTGCTGCCTGGCTGGGCCGCGTGTGTTTCTAGCTCTGGACTTCCTAGATTGCTCTTGCTTTGTTTGCCAAACAGCTGTTGGTGGTGCCTAGTGCTTTCCAGGAGGGAATGGGGAGCTGTGTGCTCAGAGGAGGAGGTGGGGCAGGGGTGGGACCTCTTGGAAGGGGTGGAGTGGGGGCGGAGCCGGGGCAGCGGGCGGGATGTGTGTCAGTGGTGTGGCCCTCGGGCCAGTGCACTAGTCCTCATGGAAGGGGTGGAGTGGGGGCGGAGCTGGGGCAGCAAGGGCGGGATGTGTGTCAGTGGTGTGGCCCTCGTGCCAGTGCACTAGTCCTCATGGAAGGGGTGGAGTGGGGGCACAGCCGAGGCAGCGAGGGTGTGTGTGTGTGTGTGTCAGTGGTGCAGCCCTCGAGCCAGTGCACTAGTCCTCATGCGGCCCTCGTGGTCATTTGAGTTTGAGACCCCTGTTCTATACAGTGCAAACCCTACCACCTATGTATTAGACCCGGGCCCTACCCTGCTAGGCAATCAGCTCCCTAGCTTAGGGAGCTGCCAGCAGAGGCTTTTCTGTTCTTAAAGGGGCAGCAGGGCTGGCTCAGTTGCTCCTGGCCAGCACCCTGCCACACAATTTACACATGAGGCTATACCTCAAAACCACTCAGTAACTCAGTTTAGTGAAGAACATGGCTGCTCACTTATTAAGCAGTACTTCACAAAGTGAGCACATAACAACAGAACTGTACTCACAGTGAACAAAGTTAAGCATGTACTTAAGTCTTTGCAGGATACAGGTCCAAGCAGTTATATCCCTCACTACCGGCTTACTATTCCAGAAGGGCAGGATACTGGCCTTTCCCTATTCATCCTGTTTCTGTACAAAACTGAAGGCTCCGGGCAGGAAAACATGTCCACAGATGTGCACTTTCCTCTGGCAACTCTTACTGAGAGCACAAGATTTCTGTGTGGCAATCATAGCCTACACAAATATTAAGCCCAGTTTGCTGCATTACTCCTGTCTTACACTGGTGGAAATGCAAAACTGGAATAACAAAGTGGTACTATGTTTGTACTGATAAGAAACCTAAGAGGGAAAAAACTAGACACAGTATTCATTTTTAACAGGTAGTAGATAGTGCAATTAAAAATGTCTGTATGATCAGCTCCCCATTCTTCCTCCTCTCCCTCCACCCTAGTAATCAACTCTCAAACCCCACCCCACACCTCCTGTGTTTTAGCTAATGAAAACTTGTCTTTATCACTTGAAAAAGACTTGACACTAGGGAGCCTGACTAGTAAGAGGTTTACTTGTCCAATAGCTTCCCCATTGCTGTACCTAAATATTGTTACTCATGGGACAATATAGTCCCTAAGGTGCCACAAGTACTCCTCATTCTTTTTTAAATGAAAAGGAGGCATAAGCTCGTGTGCTCTGATTTAAACTTGTTTCTACCTGAAATAACAAGAAAAACATTTTCAAAGTGAAATCATACTGAATGTTGTCCATTTCTAAGAGAACAAATAATTATCTAAGCTAATCATATCAAAAATATCTTCGTTAATAGGTAAAACTGTGCTCCATACTCAGTAATTTTCAACAAAAATGTCCTGATTTTGTTGGGTGGGGCGTTATAATGATGAAAAGGGGATTCTCGATGAGAAAAGACCACTCTAGGAATATATTACGATATTACTCTAATTAAATGGTCAGTCATCAGTCACAGAAGCTGATTATGAATCAAGATGCTGACGCAGCTTCGTGTGGTGTGGAGCTGTTATGAGAAGAAATACTGTATTCTCCTGAAGGTTGAAACAACAGACTGGATATCTACACAGAGTGCTTCCGCTGATGTGCACAGGCTGAAATTGTGGAAAAGCAGCATCACTTGCCCCATAACCTCAGCCATGCAGAACACGATGCCATTCACAGCCTCAGAAACAACTCTGACATCATAATCAAAAAGGCTGACAAAGGAGGTGCTGCTGCCCAAGATCCATAAACCAGGCATTGACACCCTGACAACAGGATTGTCCGGCTAGGTAGATTCTCTCCTCTTCACTACCAGCACTCCCAGCTATCTTCGAGACTCCACTGACTTCCTAAGGAAACTAGAATCCATTGGTGATCTTCCAGAAAACACCATCCTAGCCACTATAGATGTAGAAGCCTTCTACACCAACATTCCACCCAAAGATGGACTACAAGTCATCAGGAACAGTATCCCTGATAATGTCACAGCAAACCTGAAAAAGTGACAGATTCTTGTAGCACCTTATAGACTAACAGATCTTAGGGATCATGAGCTTTCGTGGGCTGGTGGCTGAACTTTGTGACTTTGTCCTTATCCACACCTATTTCAGATTTGGGGACAATTTATACCTTCAAGTTAGTGGACTGCTATGAGTACCCGCATGGCCACAGTATGACAACATTTTGATGGCTGACTTAGAAAAATGCTTCCTCAGTTCTCGTCCCCTAATGCCACTACTCTATTTAGGCTACATTGATGACATCATCATCATCTGAACCCATGGGAAGGAGGTCCTTGAGGAATTCCACCAGGATTTCAACAATTTCCACCCCACCATCAACCTCAGCCTGGAACAGTCCACACTCAGAAGAGATCCACATCCTAGACACCACAGTGCAAATAAGTGATGGTCACATGAACACCGCTCCATAACGGAAACCTACTGACCGCTATACTTACCTACATGTCCTCCAGCTTTCATCCAGCCTACATAACACGATCCATGTATTTTATAGCCAAGCTCTAAGATACAACCACATTTTCTCCAGTCCCTCAGACAGAAACAAACAACTACAGGATCTCTATCTAGTGTTCTTAAAACTACAATAACCACCTGGTGAAGTGAAGGAACAGTTGACAGAGCCACAAGGGTACCCAGAAGTCACCTACTATACCCACCCAACAAAGGAAGTAACAGAACTCCACTAGCCGTCACCTACAGCCCCCAACTACAACCTCCCTAGAACATCCTCTAGGATCTATAACAGGGGTGTGCAAACTTTTTGGCCCGAGAGCCACATTGGGGTTCAAAATTGTATGGGAGGCTGGATAGGGAAGGGTGTGCCTCCCCAAACAGCCTGGCCCCACCCCCTATATGACTGCCTCCCACTTCCTGCCCCCTGATTGCCCCCCACAGAACCCTCAACTCATCCAACCCCTCTCTACTCCTTGTCCCGACTACTCTCTCCAGAGACCCCCACCCCTAACCACCCCCACCAAGACCCCACCCCCATCTAAGCCCCCCTTGCTCCTTGTTCCCTGACCACCTCCTCTGGAGACCCCCCTGCCCCTAATCACCCCCCAGGACCTCACCCCCTATCCAACCCCCTGTTCCCCATCCCCTGACTGCCCCCTGAGACCCTCTGGCTCTTATCATCCCCCCTGGCCCCAACCCCCTTACCACACTGCTCAGAACAGCGTGTCTGGCACGGAGCCAGACACGCTGCCGCGCTGATCCAATGGAGTGCCGCAGCCCAACCCCCCAGAGCACTGAGGCTGCCGGGGGGGGGGGGGGCAGGGGAGAGAGAGAGGAGGTAGCCTCTCCAGCTGGGAGCTCGGGGGGGGGGGGGGGGGGGGACAGAATTGACCCACAGGCCGGATGTGGCCCGCTGGCCGTAGTTCACCCACCCCGATCTACAAGCTATCCTGAAGGACGATCCCTCTTTCTCAGAGATCTTGGGAGACAGGCCAGTCCTCGCTTACAGACAGCCCCCCAACCTGAAGCAAATATTCAACAGCAACTACACATCACACAACAAACACACTAACCCAGGAACCAAACCCTGCAATACACCCCAATGCCAACTCTGACCACATATCTATTCAAGGGACACAATCATAGGACCTAACCACATCAGTCACACCATCAGGGCTCATTCACCTGCACGTCTACCAATGTGATATATGCCATCATGTGCCAGTAATGCCCCTCTGCTATGTACATTGGCCAAACCGGACAGCTCTAAGCAAAAAAATAAATGGACACAAATCTGACATCAAGAATTATAACATTCAAAAACCAGTAGGAGAACATATCAGTCTCCTTGGGCACTCAATAACAGACTGAAAAGTAGCAATTCTTCAACAAAAAAACTTTAAACACCTACTCCAACCAGACACTGCAGAACAGAATTAATTTGAAATCTGGATAGCATCAAATTTGACCTGAGTGGATGGGTCAGTACAAAAACTAATTTCCCTCTGCTGATACTCACACCTTCTTGTCAACTGTTTGAAATTGGCCACCTTGATTACACTTGCCTCATTAGCATTATAAAAGTGATTTCCACCCCTTTTAGTCAGCTTTTGAGAATAGTCCACTTCCACCTTAATTGAATTGGCTTATTAGCACTGACTCCCACTTGGTAAGCCATATCCCATCTTTCCATATACCTTCATACTGTATTTTCCACGCCATGCATCTGATGAAGTGGATTTTAGCACACAAAACCTTATAGCCAAATAAATCTGTTAGTCTCTAAAGTGCCACAAGGACTCCGCGGTTTTGTTTGTTTGTTTGTTTGGTTACTTTTTTGTTTTGTTTTGTTTCTGATACAGACTAATATGGTTACCACTCTGAAACCTGTACTCTGGAAGGAGAGGATGAGAAAGTGACTGAGTGGCTTCCAGTATCCCACATAGTACTTTCAAGCTGTATTCAGTCTACACAAAATTTTCTACCTGCAAAATTAGTATAGATTGTAGAGTAGGCATCCAATAATCATTCAGAAAAACACCTTTGTGGATTGTTGCCTAATTAATGCACAGAGAAGTATGGAAACCCCAGAAAGCACAAAAGAGATAGATTAACTTGTAGGAGGAAAGAGCTGTGAAAGAAATGGAGAAGTGTGACAAGACTAAATTAAAAACACTTGATTGCAATTATAAGGCTGTTTTCAAGGATATCCTTAAGCCAGAAGAACTTTTTTTTTATACCCACTCAGGTTGTAAAAATCCAGCTAGAGAAAAAAGGCAAACATATCCTTTCTTTTTTTCTTCCTAGGGGCAGAATACAAACACTCTCTTTCTCTCTCACACACCCCCACACACCTCCTGGGATTGGGTTTCTAGAGAGCTAGGATGTTCAAAGTGTATTGTAATAATTTATTAGATCATTCAGGAGGCTAAGCAGAAGGAAGATTATCATAAGATGTAGAAGGTGCAACTGAATGTCAAGAATACCTTTGGCACAATGAGTCATACTATTTGATGCAATAAGTTTCTTTCACTTCTCAAACAGTATTATGAAAGGTCATATTTACTAAGTATGTACACATGAAGAGATTCATGGTACCTTTTTGTGCTATGAACAGGATAGTAAGAGGCTGATATATGAGCCCCACCATTTTCATCTTGTCCATATAAATTTGAATATAAGTACTAAGGAATTAGATGGCTGAGATCTGCCTGGAAACAGGACTGATTGTTCTACCAGTGTATCTCAGTATGAATGATCTGATAATGGTGCTCAAGCTAGAGTGTATACCACACATATATTTATATATTATAAAGAATAATTTGCACTTCTATAGTGTCTTCCATCTGAGTTTATCTAAGTGCTTTATTAGCATTAATAAATTAATCCTCACAAGACCCAGATGAATTCAGGAAGTATTATTACCCAACAATACAAATTAAGAAACCATACTGCAGGGACTACAGTGGCATAATGATGGCACCATAGCTATGCTGACATAACCCGTAGTGTAGATGCAGCTTACAGCAATGGAAGAGGTTTTTCCAATGCTGTAGGAACAGCACTTCCCCAAGTGACAGTACAATTCTTCCAACGATCGAGCTGTGTCACTCCCAGGGTTACGTCAGCATACCTATGGTGCTCTGGGGTGGGGATTTCTAATACTTCTGAGCCCCATACCTACATCAACCTAAATTTTAAATATAGATGAGGTCTAGAACACAGAAAGATCAAGTGACTGGTTCAAGGTCAAATAGAAGCCTGTAGAACAGTCGGGAACAGAACCCGGGTCTCCTGACTTCCAGTCCCAGGCCAAAACTACATCTTTGTTTTTGAACTTCTATGGAAAAAGTAGGCTACAGCAACTACAAAGTGAAGCTCTAAACTTAAGACAGGGAAGTATATAACCGTTTGGATAGGAAACAGATCTGAACTGTTACCTCTGGGACTTTTAATGTTCCTAACACAGAAGCAGATGTTATCAAAAAGCCGGGGAAGGTTGTATACACCATGCAGTTGCCAGGCAAGGGGAAGAGGAGGTGAGTAAGCCAAGGCACAGGTCCCACACTTCTCCTGACGGGATCCCTTTAAAGTAGATTCCCAAATACCCTTATTTAAAATATGTACTTTATTGCAATCCATGTCTTCAAATTCAACTTTCACTGTTGGATTAGAAAGCATATCATTTCACTACTCGTCAGAAGATTTTGTTTAGCTACTTTGTATTGTTAAATAATTTATAAACATATATCTAAGAAGACTATCAATAAATTATGAAAGATAACAAAATATCACTTTCCATGAGAATGACTCATCTAACAAAAATATGCAAAGATTCCTTCCAAAAAAAAATAGCTCACAAGAGTCTATGAATACATCTTAGAATGCAAAAAATTATAATGAAAGTGACTTGAAACCTCAAAGTCAGTTTTCTGTGAACTGTTTCCAGAATATAAGGTTGAACGATTTTGAAATGTTCATGTGAACCAAACAAATGTATTCATAAGAAACAAAACAGAATGGTCACTTAAGCCACTGTATACTTTTCTTTGTAAGATCTGATTTACAAAAACCTTCTTCATTACACATACTTAGGAGTCAAATCTTACTGCACACACTCTCGCTATTACGCATGAATTCCTGCATATCAAAGCATGTCAGCTGATTTTTCTCACTTTCTTAAAAAAAATCTCTCTGAATAGAGTTAGTTTGTGAATGCTTTCTGAAGCAGAGTAATCCTCTCATAGCAGCACTTAATTGGCTATGTTTGAGCAGATGATAAACTTTGCTTAGCTTTCTAGTGTAGCTACTAAATCCAGTGAAATAAGACTAATACACATCTTATTGAATCTGTGACACAATTAAGATGCACAAAGCGACTGCTACTAGAATGCCTAAATTAAGACACTAACCTGACTGTTAAGGAAGAATGCAGGATCCATTGCTAAACTAAATGGGGGGGGGGGTAGCTTTTTCCTTACTCTCACTTTTAATTCTAAAAAGAAAGAGGAAAATTTGTTTTTATTATTTTTATTCTGAAGCTATGAAGACAAGGACAATTTGAAGATCTCTTCAAACTAATATCAGGAAATATTCACAAAATCCAGCTCTGTCCTTTTGTCATTAAGGCTTAAATTAAAGGCTAAACTCTAAAGCACATAACCACAACCCAGCATTGGTGAGGGGTGCACTGTCCCATAAGGAACATCATACAGTATAGGCACAAGAACTCCTGGAGCTCCCAAAGAGTGCAGCTGCCATACCATCAAGTTTCATGGAACAGTTCCAAAAAAGGGTAGGGAGGCATGTCCCTTCTCCCCACCCCCCCTTCAGCTTGCTTCTCTTACCTCCCTTTGCAGAGTCTAGTTCTGCTAGCTCTGGGGATTCCTGGAACTTCCTAGGTGTAATATGTTTGGCCCTTGGTTTCAGAGGGTACGAAAGGCCTGTGGGGATACTCCCAGTATATGCGTACAGAGAGTGAGAACATGCTGACCAACAATGTCATTCTCCCAAAGTCAGTGCTGCAACGTGTTTCACACTCGAGAATTGATTTTCTCAGTGCTATTCAGAATTCTGTTGGCAGCAGCAAAGTTGTTGAGAATCATGCCTATTTCATGCTGGTACTTCTTGGGAGAACTATGAGCAACAGCAGAGGTAGGCACTGGAGTGAGTTTACAAGATAGGTAAACCCAAAAAAATTAAAGCTGCAGAAAAGCAGAGACCAATTTTCCCTCCTCTCACAGCAGCCAGAGGATAGAGGTTCTGGAGCAGGGGACAGATTAGGGTAGATCCTTTCAATGTGGTCTTCTTTCTCCCTGCAACACATATGCCTCCACCTTTTCTTTCCCCGAATAGTAAGCGTCTAGTAAATTTTTCATGCGCTGGTATTACTCATACAAAATATACACACTAAAATAAGCCCTTCTCTGCCTCACACACAGACTAAGTGCTAAACATTGTATTTGAAAACTTGAATATAAACTTCTAACAACTTGTTTCCAATTGGATTTGTGCACACCCATCCAAAAGCAGAATACAGCCTCAAAACAGCAGACCCAGTTAAGTAAACTCACAGGCATAAATCTTTCACTGTTGTGATCCTTGTTCCCAGAGGTATTCAGTTATCACCATGGTGATGAGCATGATATAAAAACCCAGGCAAAGAGAGAGAGATTGATATCTTCTCCACCCAACCCTTCGTTTATTTTCCCTTGTTGTTTTTAAGGCTAATTTAAACAGTAATCTCCTTAGAGGAGAAATCTGTCACTTAAATTTGTCTACAAAACATCATGTACACTTCTGACATTGTATTAATTGATAGTAATTAATAATTATGTGACACCCCACTGAAATTAGAGGGAAACGTACTTGATTTGCTATTAACTTCCCCTCCCCACCCCCAACTAACAAGAATGACCCAGCCCCTTTTCCAGATAAAAAGAGAGGAGTGTTGAAACTCTTAATTTACTTGTATGAGCCACATACTGCACTTGATCTGCTCACATAATTACCCATGTTAGTGGGAGTTGCATATGTAGATCTGACAGCCCTATGGTATTTATTCTCCAGTCAGGTTGTCTCTAGACCCTATGCAAGTGAAACTCCCATTAACTTCAATGTGAGTTTTACCTGCTTAAAATACTGCAGGATCAGCCATGAATGTGCTTGTGAACTCTCATTAACTTTATTAACCCATTAAAGTTGATGGGAGTCATGTAAATATGTGGAGGAGGAAAAGCAGGAAACAACTCCCTCTCTCAATGTAATTTCAGATCGGCAAAGCCAAATACAGTAGACTCTCGATTATCCAGGATGATAGGGAAAAAAATAATTCTGGTTAATAAAATCCTGGATAATCACCATCCATAGGAAATATGGGTAGTGGGGGTTGATTCACCAGCCATCCTGTGCCGGGGGGAGGAGGTGTTGGTTCACTGGCTGCCCTGCGCCCTGGTAGGTTTTTTTTGTGTGTGTGCTTGGGGCGGCAGCAAAGCCAGAGCCGGCCCTGCGAGTTGCACATATTTTTTTGACATCCTGGTTAATCCACATTCTGGTTAATCCGATCCTGGATAATCGAGAGTCTACTGTATGGCATTAAATATAGTCCTTGAGCTTTCTGTGTTTAGTATATTGGTTTGAACCATTAAGGAATCGTAACCAGTAAAAGGGATTCAAATAATCTTTTAACAAATTAAACCAGATCAAATAAATTTACAAACAGGTTAATATGCAGTTTATTCATCTGAAAAGCAATTTTAAAAATGCAAGAAAAACAAAGTCATCATCAGATGACTGGGAGGTGAATACGAGGTAATGTTATCTGTAAAATCTTCAAGCAGATTATATATTCTTCATATTATAAATACTACTTATTTATTTAAAAATAAACATTTACATGTTTTAATTACTTTTTTATGGTATAATAGAAAGTTATAGAATGGAACGATAGCATTGACACTTGAACTTTATGTTACAGAAGAATATGAGTGTTTCTAATAAGGAAGTTTATTGTTTAACATTCTTCTTGAATCTCTTTCATTTTCTGTTATTTAGAGGGATTATGAGCAGACAAGAAGAAACGTTCTATATTAGTCCTAACAATTTCTGACATACTACATTTCAAACCACAGTACAAATCACTATTACAGGGGTAGACAACCTATGGCATGCGTGCCAAATGCGCACTGATTTTCAGTGGCACTCACACTCCCCGGGTCCTTGCCACAAATCTGGGGGGCTCTGCATTTTAATTTAATTTTAAATGAAGCTTCTTAAACATTTTAAACACTTTAAAAACCTTATTTACTTTATATACAACAATAGTTATATATTCTAGACTTATAGAAAGAGACCTTCTAAAAACGTTAAAATGTATTACTGGCACGCCAAACCTTAAATTAGAGTGAATAAATGAAGACGCAGCACACCACTTCTGAAAGGTTGCCAACTTCTGCACTATTATTTGGTGAATAAAATGCACAACGCATATAGATTTATTATTTAAAATCTTAACATGTTTCCTGCATTTGTACAGTGAGGGAATAAAAAACCATTACTCTTTTACAAAGCAAAGTTGTCCAGAGTTGTTGCATTTTTCAGGAACATAACTACAACATTAAGCGAGGAGTTACTGTACTTAAAACTTACAGAAATTGAACACATGCTTTGGTTTTAAATTTGTTTTCAAAAAGGACATCCAGACATACTGAATGATGATGCCACCCCTCACACTTGTAAGTATCTTAGACTTATTTATGCAAAAGTAGAATTTAAAAAACCCTTCAACTTAGGCTCTAGCAAGTAAGACAAATTCAAATTCAGATCTCTGTGATTATTCTAATCTCACAGACCTCGACATACCCACTTCTCTACCTAGTGATTTATGACTAGACACCAGGTCAAAGTAGTAGAGGGGACATACAAATAGTTCTGTTAATCTCTTGTGTCAGTGCACCACACTGCTGCTTCCTGAGCATGGGTGTGTGTGTGGAGGTAGCAAGTTTCACAGAGCAGCTAAGGATGTGAGTGGGATGAAGCAGAGCCTTGAGTCCAGCTCTTCTCCCCCACAATCCAGAGTGCTGAGCAGTGTAGCTATGTCAACATGTTGGGAAATGGATGCTGTGACATGGACAGACACAGACCCCTCACAGATTACTTCCTCCCAGAGCAGTGAGCAGGTGGTGGCTCTGCAAGCCCCAGTTTCCCTCCCAGGCTGCTCCAGGGCAGTGCCTTACTTTGGATTAGATTGCAAACTGACAAACAACCCCTTCCATAGCTATGCTGTCAGCTACAGGGCTGTACAGCAGGACTTTGTAGAACCAAAACTAGCAGATACATCATTTCTCAGCACATCTGACCTTGTTTTTAACCCACTTAGAAACCTGGAACTACAATGAAGCCCAAGGCAAATCAGAGGCATTCTGTTATAAATTACCTTTTTTGTTGTTGTTGTTGGATAAATAATTTCAAATAAAAAAAGTTCCAAACATTACAAGCCTTTGTTATTAATAAGATATGGAATTTATAGCCACTTCTTTTTGTCTAAACAAACACATGCAATTTAATTTTAATAACTCTGTCCTGGCTAGAAAGAAAGTAATTCAGACAAATGTCTATCAGATGCCACAGTTCAGATCTTTACATTGTAGTTGCCCCCTTCTTCTGACTACTCAGACACAAACTGTGCTGCAAGACAGTATCAACTTGCCTTCTGACCCAATCTCACCAAACTAATTTTATTTTAATTAAAAAGACCTTTGCTAAACCTATCAACAACGACATTTTCCCATTATTAAAGCCGGTTCCACACATAGATTTTGTAACCATTTCATTATTTTTGTCTAGAGCTGTGTGATTTTTTTTTCAACTGAAATATTTAAATTGGTACAACCTCCTCCTCTCTGCAATGTGGACACAGATATTGGATTAATACACACACCTATCCACATGACTAGATAAAAACAAATTCTGCTCCTCTTGTCCTGCTCCTGTCCTCATGTGTGAGGGACCCTTGGTCTCAGGGCATCTCTCTCTTCCCCTGACAGCCTTAACGTAATTAGCCTGGGCTGCTCTCTCCTTATGATCAGATTAAAGGAGCAGAAGTACTTGAACTGATCTGCTTCCTCCTCTTCCTCCATCCCATCCAGAGACAAGGTCCAGAAGCTCCCCGACTATTCAGCCAATAAGCATTTTTGCTCACCCTGGGTCAGCAGGTGAGTGGGCTTGTCAAGTCCCAGTTAGAACAGAAACACTTACATAACAAAATCATGAGTTACTTTATTCAAATCTCACAGACAAAAATTAAACACACAGGCCTACTCTGCCTACATGGATTAGACTCTAAAAATGAAATGTTTTTTGCAGCCAATTACAGATGATGATTTTCAATATAAGAATTCTTAAGGACCATTAAAGACATTAGTTTTAAACCACATTCTCACTGGTGTCGAGGAAGAATTCTGCTTCAAAATAATAAGTAACATGATATAGTCTTTAAAAAGTACAAATGAAATATAATAAAGTGTCACATTTGATACTTTTTTCAATCCACTCTCCTTCCTCCTACCACTGTGTCTTTTAAGGGCATTTCTACATATTAGTGTTTCCTTCCTCCAGTAAACTGAACCAGCAGTCAAGCAATGCCAACAACATTTCTTGCCTAAAACCTAAATTTGCCTGATCTCCAGGCTGCTCATGTCTCCTCCATTGAAGTATCTCTCTCTCTCTCTCTCTTTTCTGTGTGTTCTGACATCCCTCCCACCCAGCCTCAGGATGATCTGGCTCAACTTCATAATGTTTAGGTTCACTATTAGAGGTGAATTGAATCTAGGCTAGCTAGGAAAATCTCCCACAGACTTAATTTTTTCTTAAGCACTAAGACCTAGAAAACCATCACCCTCTTCATAAAAAAAACAATAGAAGAGGAAACTTTAGCTGCAGGGAGCTTCCTATCCACTGGGTAAGTGACAAAGGAGAGAGATTTATACGTACACCCAGCAGACCAATCCAATCACCAATCCTGAGAATCCATGTGGACCCCAATACTGCAGTGTCACTGATTTTAAAGTATCTGATTCTGCAGAACTCAGAGGCTAGTTCCAACTGGGTCATGAAGGATGCTTTCTGCAATTGACTCCTTGGACACATGTCATCTGACTCTTCCTTAGCAAAAGAGATTGTACAAGGTGCAAATTTTCACTGGAGGTTAAGCAGCAATGACAAGCAACAATGCTAGAGAAAAAACGGGGGGGGGGGGGAATAGCAAAAAACTTTTATTTAATGGGACCAACATGGCTACAATAACACTGCAAACAACAATGCTGATATGGCACAAGCCCAGAGCTAGGGGTAGACCTAACATAATATAACCCCCTCATAATAAATCTGTGCAGCCTCAATTTCTTTGAGTTCACACCACGGGACTCCTGCAGGCTTGTGACGTGTGAGACAGAGGTGGAGAAAGCTTAGAATTACTCTGTTTTTGCTTTCCTTAAAACAACACAGAGGCATAGGGACTGAATTTCCAGTGGTCAACAGGGCCCTAAATTGGTAATGGTACTTAGAGTTTTATCTCTCACACACATATTTGGACACACAAGCAAATCCATACTGATTCCAAGGGCAACAGCATTATAAATCCGCCCACAGGGAAACACAGTTCCAGATATTGTGGCATATTTCCTGCAGCCTAAGGCAGATTGTCCTTAACCTGAGAATGCTTTTTTAACTGCCATTTCCCTTGAGAGTCACTAGCTACTTGTTTTCTTATCCCCTTGGATTTTTAAGCTCTGAAGTTTTAACAGGCATTCAAAGCAATACATGAAGATGGTTCCAGCTGACCAGTTCCACGGCAGAGGAGTCAGCCAACCAGCCTGCCTGATCCCACCAGCAAGGAGAGAAACAGAGTAGGGTCAGCCAGCTTCTCTTGGACCAGAGTCATCAAGGAACCAACTAGGTTCTGTTAGATTAAGATTCATGGGCACCAGCCAGGATGTTATCTAATCTTCTTGAGGGTTTCTGCATCAGAGGTGTGGGAGCACAAGAGACACACTATCATACTCTTAGGAAAGAAAAAGCACAAGTCTCATTTTGGCAATGTGAACAACAAAACTAACATGGCAGGTAAACATGCAAGGAGTTAATTAATTCACATTGAAAAGTATTTATTTCTTGTATGTTTTATATATACTTCTCTGCTGTCAGATACTTTCTATCCACAAATATATAACACGCACTCAGCTAGTTAAAAAAATTAGGTCAAGGGTAATGTTACTAGAGAACAAGTTTTTAATTAAAAGTTTATAATTAGATTGTCCAGAAAAAAAAACTCTGAATTTTATGGAGGAAAAATAGACTAAAAGAACTGAATTGCTGGGTTCTGAGAGGATACCTTTGCTAGCAATATGCACTGTAATATCATTTCAGGCATTTTTATGCCATCTCTATGTTAACTGCAATACTATGAATTATTTCCTGAAGCTGTAGTAATGTCTCATGAAAATAAAAACAACAACAAATCAAGATACTTTTAACCTCTCCGTAGAAAGAAAGCCATTCTGAACACAGGATTAGTAGATATCAGTAACAAATGATTGCACTTCCTTGGCTGAAGTGCCTTGCAATTTGCACACTACACATTTTGTTGCATGTTTATTCATGAAACCATCATATACTAAAGTAAGTCTGTACCAGCATTTTACTGATGTTTTTCTTCTGAGATATTATTTGGCAGAACAGCATTGCCTCTTATTATTATGCAGGCAGCATTCACCTATTTTATCCAATCAACCTGGCAAGTTCAAAGCCATCTCCATTCAATTGACCTGCTTAGCTGAGGTGTTCCAAGGCAAGGCTTAAAACGGTTTCTGTCTATGTTTCCATTCAAATTAAATTGATGTTACTAGGACCCTAACATCCTTTTAAGATAGCTACTGTTTATCATTACAATTACCTGGAAGCTTCTTACATTCCAGGCAATCTAGATGTTTTCTCAGAGTTCAAATTTATTTGGATCTGAACTTCTATTCTCATCTGTATGGTAAGACTAATTACTCAAATGCTTTTATTTTCACATTTTTCCATTATACATATATAATAACCAAAGGATGGATATAGGAATAAATATTCAAAAAATGATTTCTATTGGTATCCAGTAAAGATACTAGGTGTCATTATGACATTTCTTAAAAAGAATATCAGTTGCAACAGAACAGAAATTATGGGTAGGAGATGTTACTCATCCTTCTTTAAGTTTGTTTCAGGGAAAAAGGAAAATATGTTGTGATCCTAAGGGTGAAATATTCATACATGACTAAATTAGAGTTTCTTCGGTTATAGTCAATCTCTCTTTTATTCACATAGCATCAGCTTTAGTTACTGCTATGACATATGACTATTTTCACCCATTAAAAATAAAATCTAAAATTCCTGTATTATGGTCAGTGCATAGTTCTGCTCTCACTTGAAATGATTTGCTGTTCAATGCCCACATGTTGTTTATCTACCATCTATAAACCTCTGCACTAGTGGCATTAAATCATGACCCAAATGAGGTCAATGACAAACCTCCCATTGACTTCAGTGGAACTAGGATTTCACCCTGGGGACATTCACTTATCTACAATAAAAAGGGGACACCAATCCAAAACTCTAGGTGTCCTCGACACAAGCTACAAAAATTAAATTAAAAAACAGAAGCTTTCACCCTCACAACTTACAGAAGTGAAGTCAGTACATAACATAGGCACCATTTGTGTCTTAACAACATGAGACACACAATTTGTATTCTATTTAAAAAATACACACACCTGTGTACTTCAGGGCAGAGGATTAGCTAACAACCTTTCCTCCAACAGCCCGCAAAGAAAAAAGCACTGGTAAAGTTTTGATCCCAGATAAAAGCTGAAAGATTTACTGACAATGTCAGAAGAATTTTTTTCTTTTCTTTTCAGAAATACCTTTTCCTTCCAGGAAATAAACATTTATTTGATATGTCACTCCTCTGGATAACATTCAAACACAAATGAGTCAACTCAAATTTCTACTTTACATTTTATAGCGAGTGAAATGTTTTTCATACAATTTTTTTCAATTAAAATTATTATTATATTATAAGCTCCGTATAACAGAAAATAATAATGCACACACTCAATTCATAGATTTCAAGGCCAGAAGGGACCATTGTGATCAGTCAGTCTGACCTCCTGTTTAACACAGGGCCACAGAACGTCCCCAAAATAATCCCCGCATCATATCTCTTAGAAAAACATCCAATAATGATTTATAAATTGCTAATAATGGAGAACCCACCACAACTCTTGCTGAATTGTTCCAAATATTAACTACCCTCACTGCTGAAAATGTATGTTTTCTTTCTAGTCTGAATTTGCCTAGCTTCAACTTATAGCCATTGGCTCAGGTTATACCCTTCTCTGACAGACTGAAAAGTCCATTATTAAATATTTGTTCTCCTTGTAGGTATTTACAGACTGTGATCAAGACACCCTTAACCTCTTTATAAACAGATTGAGCTCCTTAAATCTCTCTCTCTGAAGCATGTTTTCTAATCCTTTAATCATTCTTGTGGCTCTTCTCTGAACCACTTCCGATTTTCTAACATTCTTCTTGAATTGTGGACACCGCAGCTGGACACCATGCTCCAGCAGTAGTTGCACCAGTGTCAAATATAGGAGGTAAAATAAATACTCTGCTCCTACTCATGATTCCCCTAACATGCATCTAAGAATCACATTAGTGCTTTTGGACACAGTGTTGCACTGGAAGCTCATGTTCAGCTGATTATCCACCATAACTTTTTCAAAATCTTTTTCAGAGTCACTGCTCCTTGGGATAGAGTCCCCATCAAACAAGTGTGGCCTACATTCTTTGTTCCCAGATGTATATATTTACATTTGGTCATAGTAGAATGCATATTGTTTGCTTGCACCCAGCTTACCTGATTGCTCTGAATTGGTCACCAATTCTCTTCACTAATTACCACTCCCCCAATTTTTGTGTCATCTCAGATTCTAAAACCGGAAGAGACCATCGTGAGCATCATCACTGCAGGCCACTGAACCACACCTCCCACTCCTGTAACAGACCCCTAACCTCTGGCTGGGTTACTGAAGTCCTCAAATCATGATTTAAAGATTTTGCATTAGAGAAGTCACTATTTACTGTAGTTTAAACATGCAAGTGACCCATGACCCTTGCTTCACAGAAAAGCAAAAAAAAAATAATTCTCATGGTCTCTGTCGATCTGACGTGGGAGAAAATTCCTTCCCGACCAAAATATGGCGATCAGTTGGACCTGAGCATTTGGGCAAGACCCCTAAGAATCAGTTCTCTGTAACAACTCAGAGCCCTCCCCATCTAGTGTTCCATCTCTGACCATTGGAGATAATTGCTAATAGCAATCACGGCTGGGCCATAAGCCACTGTAGGCAAACTCATCATATCATCTTCTCTGTAAACTTACCAAGCTCAGTCTTGAAGCCAGTTAGGTTTTTTTCCCCCACTGTACCCCTTGGAAAAGACAATAGGGAAAGTGAAAGTTTTGAGCAGAGAATAAATCACAAAATACCCTTTTTTATTACTAAGGGCTTCATTCTGCCATCCTTATTTTACATGTAGTCCCCTTGATTTCAGTGGCACTATTGCTTAGTAACGTGAGTACAGGTGGCAACAGGAGGGCCTAACTATCAAGGACATTTTTTCAAATATGTATTTTACTAGGTTTACAGGCACTCCCTAACAGATAAATAATGAAGAGCCTTGAACACTTTTGAAAGTTTTATCCTGTATGATTTAGAAGCCTAAGTCCCATTTTAAAAATGATTTAGGCACTTAAAAGTCCATTTGTGTGCACGCACACACAGCCGCATGTAGAATTATATTGGAGGATTGGGGGGAAGCAACAGGGACAGTCTTTTGTTCTGTGCTTGTACAGCACACCACACAAAGGGGCCCAAGTCCATTATTGCAGGGCTCATGGGTGCTACCATAACACAATAAATAAAACAAAACTAAATGGTGGAAAAAGCTTGGATATTACAAATGTTTAATTGGAATCATAATATATAGATACATAATTACATCTTTTAACCCTTGGTATTAAGACCACAAAACTTTAAAATGCAAATAATTTGAAATCTGCTTTCTAATAATCCAAATCTGTAATTTTCAACAGGTATCATTTTTTTACAGTACATTGTTCTACCCTTTCAACCTGAATTTATTTTCTAGTAATTCACTACATTTACTCTAATGAAGGAATGCAACTCAATGGCTACAAGCTTATTAGTAACTTGTTCTAATATTTTCTCTTTTTTATTTGAGAAATAGAAATAAACATCTTCCAAAGAACTAACATGTGAGTAGAGAACAACATGGAGAGAGGCCTGATTCTGGTCCTCCTGAAGTCAATGTCAAAACTCCCATTTATTCAAATAGAAACAAGTTGGAGCCCAGGGTTATTGTACTGCTCACATGTGTTGTTGATACACCATGGTACCTCTCAATTCTTCATCGGTTCTTTGCAAAGAATCACATGCTTCATTCTTACAGCCATCCTTCATTTAGAAAAGAAGACAACTTGTTTTCTTTTAAAACAATCAGAAGTAGTAAAAATCACTAGAATTTTGAAAGTAATTTCCTGAACCAACATAAAAGCCTATTTATATTTAACTCACTCACCATATTGTGAGGTTGTTTTTTAATCTCATCTTTATACCAGATATTCCTGAAATGTTTAGCAAAATTATAATGTACGGATTCTTTTAAATGCACTTATGTTTTCTTATTTCAGTTCATAAAATGATATACTACCTGATTGTCTGTCACTTGGTGTTTTGACATAGTGCATTTTCCTTGCATAAACCAAATGATAATGTTTGTCTTTCTGAGAAAAAAAAAATTGAATTACATCGTTGCACAATGCTATTTGAATTTCTTTGCAACTCTGCCTAATGGAGTTCCATTACATTTTCCCAGTTTACAGATCAGTAGAAAGTGCAATAACTGTCATAAATTACATACCTTAGAAGCCACAGAAAGTGCAACAACAACCATGGATAAAATAATTGTAGATGAAAGGGCTTGTACTCCATTCTGCATTACATTTAAGTAAACATTAGCATCTAAGATAAATTCACTTTTGAGGTGAGGCTCTAACTATTTGATGAACTTTGGCAGGTCTAGCAAGTTTTATAATACCTTGGCTCTTCAATATGAAGGACAATGCTTATATTGTTATAGCTCTCAACTTTACAGGCTGGCACAGGGTTTTACATTTGCTCCCTTCCCTTCCATAGGTTCTTTTCTGAATTAGGAAGATTGAAATGAAACCATGTTCATTCTGTATTTCTTTACATATGCCTTGGTCTTAAAAGGATGCTATTTAGGATCTTTTCTTAGGTTAAACATGGATGAAACACAATCACTTCCATCTGTCTCTTTGAAGAACTACTCGGTGTATTCTTAAGGAAATACCAGTCTTGCTCGATATAGCATTCTTCATCACAAAGCATTTTATAAACATACACTGGAGTCACTTCACCCATTGCTGAAAGCATCTGCCTTATGGGTGAAACACTAGAGATAGTTTAAACATGCAGCGCTACTGATACTCTACTGAACAGTTTAGGCCACAACTATAACTAACATTCCTGGGGGAATTCTGCACCACTGCACAATGCAGAATTTTGCAGAAGCTAATGTTGTGTGCACAGAAATTCCATTCCCTCCTCCTCCCCCCATAGAAATGGGCTGCAAAAATGTTGGCCACAGAGACCAGATGGCAAATAGAAGACAAGGCCAGGGGAGGGGAGATGGGGAAAAAACTGGAGGGTTCCGAGAAGTTGCAGTTCCCTGCAGCTCTAAAGGAAGGAGGTGGTGGGGCACAGGAAACTTCATGCAAGCCTGCAACTCAGCATCAGGCTGTTTCTCCTTTTAGATCCCTGGGCTCTAGAAGGTATGGGCTCTGAGTGTGTAGGCTGGGGAGGGCCCAGCTGGCCTTTGGGGGGGTTGGGCCAGAAGGGTCCAGCAAATGACCTCTGGGGGAAGAGAGGCATGGCAGGGCTCTGGGGAGGAGAGGGTTGAGAATATGGGCCCCTGGCTGGGCTCTGGGGGAAGGGGGTCAGAGAAGCAGAAACTGAGTTTTTGTATATAAGAATGGCCGCACTGGGTCAGAACAAAGGTCCATCCAGCTCAGTATCTTAGCATTGACCACTGTCGGTAGATAGGTTCCCCAGATTGAGTGAACATAACAAGTAATAATCAAGTGATCTCTCCCCTGCCATCCATCATCCCCCTCTGACAAACAGAGGCTAGGGACACACTTCCTTATCCATCCTAGATGATAGCCATTAATGGACATAACTGGACAAATTCATGGAGGTTCTCTTTTAAACCCTGTTATAGTCCTAGCCTTCACAACCTCCTCAGGCAAGGAGTTCCACAGGTTGACTATGCGCTGTGTGAAGACCTTCTTCCTTTTGTTTGTTTTAAACCCTCTGCCCATTAATTTCATTTGGTGGCCCCTCGTTCTTATATTATGAGAACAAATAAATAACTTTTCCTTATTCACTTTCTCCACACCACTCATAATTTTATATACCTCTATCATATCCCCCCTTAGTTTCCTCTTTTCCAAACTGAAAAGTCCTAGCCTCTTTAATCCCTCTGCATATGGAACCCCTTCCAAACTCCTAATCATTTTAGTTGCCCTTCTGTGAACCTTTTCTAATGCCAGTATATCTTTTTTGAGATGAAGAGACCACATCTGTATGCAGTATTCAAGATGTGGACGCACCATGGATTTATATAAAGGCAATAAGATATTCTCCATCTTATTCTCTATCCTTTTTTAGATAATCCAAACATCCTGTTTGCTTTTTTGACTGCCACTGCACACTGTGTGGATGTCTTCAGAGAACTATCCACAATGACTCCAAGATCTTTTTCCTGATTATCTGTAGCTAAATTTGCTTCCCATCATATTGTGTGTATCGCTGGAGTTATTTCTTCCAATGTGCATTACTTTACATTTATCCACATTAAATTTCATTTGTTGCCCAATCACTTAGTATCGTGAGGTCTTTTTGAAGTTCTTCACAATCTGCTTTAGTCTTAACTGTCTTGAGCAGTTTAGTATCATCTGCAAACTTTGACACCTCAGTTTACCCCTTTCTCCAAATCATTTATTAATAAATTGAATAGGATTGGTCCTAGGACTGACCCTTGGGGAACACAACTAGTTACCCCTCTCCATTCTGAAAATGTATCATTCATTCCTACCCTTTGTTCCTGTCTTTTAACAGTTCTCAATCCATGAAAGGATCTTCCCTCTGATCCCATAATAACTTAATTTACGTAAGAGCCTTTGGTGAGGGACCTTGTCAAAGGCTTTCTGGAAATCTAAACACAGTATGTCCACTGGATCCCCCTTGTGCACATATTTGTTGCAAATGAGGGTATTGGTTCTTGGAGTCCATGGTCTCTTGCTTTACAACACAGCAGCCTGCATGCTGGGATTGTTTTCACTGTGAAATGTGCGGAGCCAGGTGGCTTCCATCTTTTCTAAAATCCCATATCTCTGCCTCCTGTTTACTTTCAGATCAGGTAAGGGCCATTTTCAAATTGCTGTCAGCCAGCATGGACCCAGCAACGCTTCGCTGTGCTATGGAGACAGCTGCAAATACACAGCGGCTACTTCGGGGGTATTTCAGCATTCACACAAGTTCAGCTTTGGAGACTGCCCCTCCCAGCAGCTCCTCTGACAGCAGGAGAAGATTCAGCAGAGGTGGAAGTGAGACAGGGAAGAAGACGAACAGTTGGTAGTAGATGAAAGGCTCCTGGATTGGCTATACACCATGAAGAGCCATTTCTGTACTTAGGAGACCAGTGATTGGTGGGAAAGATCACTGCAGTACTGGCACAGGAGCTTCCTGGTGATCGGTTCCAGGGTCTCAGCATATCTCCGAGCAGCAGCGTGAGGCATGTTGTGGGATTTCTGACATTCAATTGCAGTAATATCATAAAAATGCTGATACACTTGAATCCAGGAACAAGCTTTTAAATGGAGGACGGGTCATTCTGGACATGACACCAGCGGAGGAGAGGGCATGCAGATAGACAGGTCAGTAACAGCTGACTACAAAGCAGTGTTCATGCAAAAAGTGATGGACAGCTGCTGCATACACACAAACAACAGATGAAAATAATTACATTTGCAGCAAACATTCTCTTTGCAGGAGGACTCCAGAGTTTGCAGTAAGTGCAGAGTTAATATCCTGTAATGCACTGTGTCATGGCAGCATTTTAGAAATGGATTAATTGGACTTGAACTGGTACAAAATATGTAACCATCTGTAATTCTAGATCTAAACAGTCTCTGGGATTTCACAGATCCCAGTTTTAGTTCTGCCTCTTTTAGTTAATAAACTACTTTGTGTATTAAAATTACTTAATATTTTCATTATAGGAGGGCCCAGAGAGCCCAATCAAGATAAGAATCCTTTGTTCTAGACAGTGCATAACCATATAGGAAGAGATAGTCCCTGTCCCAAATAGTTTACAGTGCAAGAACTACTTACAACACACCTCCGATTGCTCTTTCACCATTTTGTGTGTGCAAGTGAGAGACAAAATGAGTATTCCCCATCCCCATGAGTGGTAGGATATTTTCTTAAACATATACTGCTTCAGAAATCTGAACCCTCCTACACTCCTTCTGAGACAGTCATTTCTTCTCTTTCTTACCTTAAAACCTTCTTTTTCTGTTTAGTTGATTACCTAAACCCACTCTAAAACATTTTGAGAAAAAGAGCCTATAAACCAAGTTATAGGCATCTAACCCACTTTGGGCATGGATTAAATAATAATTCACAAAGAAAAGTAACAGTACATCAACTTGGTAGACTTAGAACTGCCATTTGGAAGATCCAGGTTCATACCTATCACTAAGCACCCGGCAGCTCATCATGTGACAACAGGTATTGGCTAGTCAACATTAATTTAAGGGTGACATGAATTGGTGAGGGGTGTTGTCTTTCGGCCTTGTTTGCTTCTTTCTGATACATAAAGTCTGAAAGATTTGTTTGCTTTTTTTCCCTGCTTGACTTTTTTAAATGTATCAGGAACATCTACTTGTCTTTCCTGTTTTGTTGGTGGATCCCCTTGGAGGACTCTGGGCTGTGGACTGACAATCCTTGCAGCCATTAACTGAAAGGCAGGAAAATGTTGAAACTTGAACAAAAAAAGTGTTTCCTCCAACTGTTTATTCAGATATTTGAATTACACAGGGGTTAACAAAAACAAATAAAAGTCAAAGAATTTTAAACTCTCAATCAGTATCATAAATCTAATTGTTCTTCAGCTATCTACAGAAACTGACAGAGAAAACAACATGAAATAAATTAATTAATTTTAAAAACGCCGCCTTACTGAATCACAAAGAAGCAAAAACAGAACCAAAACAAAGCACAACCTCATTTACTTTTCCTCTCCTCTGCAGCTCACCATCAATTTCCACTGTCCCAAACAGTCATGGTTATGTGAGCGAGGTTTATAGAGAGAAAGCAGTTATAATTGTAGAAAAGGAAATAAATAAAATCTCTAAAAAGGCCACTTTCTGACCAACCCCATAGAAGCTCACACTCTGGGTTTCTCTGCCCAAACAGGTTGGCCCCCAACCTGGTAGAAGCCCAGTTTGTACATTTGTGTTGACCAACAATAGAGCTAGAAGTCAGTTATACAGGGTTGTCGAAATCTAGCACTGGCATGGGATAGACAAAACACATTTTTAAATGCTAAAAAGGAATTTTAAATGTAAAATAACTGAAAAGAATCACATCTTTCCCAACCTGCTAGATCAGTGATGTCAAAATCTCTTAACTTGCCTGTCATCCTGACATTGATGTGCAAACAAAGATGTGTTATTCTTAAGATTGAGAGAGAAATAAAAGATTATTTATTACTTCTTAGAGAGAGAGAAAAATTTTATTAAGGCAAAGTTACAATAAAATGTTAACATTACTACATTGTACATTATTAACCTGATCCTAAGTAGAGAACCTGGCTAAAGATCTGTCTTGCTAGCTGGGAACCCCTCCTCCTCTAAATATGCTAAAAAAAAAAAAGGTAACCACATTTCTAAGTATCTTTTTCTCACTTCCTTTATGTATGTAGTCGGTGTGAAAGTTTTTTCATTACAAGCACAGTCCACATCTTAATATACTATAATTTCACAAGAAGAGAAGTCATATTTTTCCAATAATGTGTTTTTAATATCTTGGAACTTTATAATAAGATCTTCCCCAACTCTAACCAACCTATGTAGAGTATTATCAGCAATGTCTACTGGACAGAGAATGGGACAAAGAACCCAGAATCCTGAATTCTAATTTGGAATCTGCCACTAATTCCGCATGTGATCTTGGACAAACCACTTAGGGCTAAATTTTCATTTTGGATTCCCAAAATGAGAAAGTTAGTATTAGAATTTTGAGGTGCTTAGCACATGTAAGTCTACTGAAGTTCCATGAGTGATAAGGGTAGTCAGTACTTCTGAAAGTGAGGACTTTGGTGTCAACTACAGGACATTCAAATATCAAGGTACCCCCAAAGGTATGCTCCACCTAAGAAAGGGATAGATAAGACAGGAAATATCATAATACCTCTGTATGCCCAAACCTTGAATACTGTGCGGTCAAAAAGGATATATTGCAATTAGAATAAGAGTAACAAAAATGACTTAGGGCTATGAAACAGCTTCCATATGAGGAGAGATTAAAAAGACCGGGACTGTTCATCTTGGAAAGGGGACAACAGAGGGGATCGGACAGATAAATCTTGACATTTTTTACTCCTTCACATAACACAAGAACTTGAGGTCACCCAATGTAATTAACAGACAGCAGGTTTAAAACAAACAAAAGGAAGAACTTCTTCACACAACGCATAGCAGGGCCGGCGACAGGGTGGTACAACGGTTACAGCTGTACCGGGCCCCGGACTTCAGGGGGGGCCCCCCTGAAGTCTGGGGCCGGTACAGCTGTAACCGTTGTCCGGGGCTGTGAGCGAGGTGCGCTCACCAGCAGCCAGCCCCGCCCCCCTTTGCTTCTCCCGGCCGGCCACGCGGCCGCAGCACATGCGGGGGTTGGGGCCCGCTGGAGGTAGGAGACCGGCCGGGGGCCGCGGGAGATCGGCGGGCCGGGGGGGGGGAGGGCCGCGGGAGATCGGCGGGGCGGGGGGGGCCGCGGGAGGCAGGAGACCGGCCGGGAGGGGGCGCGGGAGATCAGCGGGGCGGGGGGGGGCCGCGGGAGGCAGGAGATCGGCGGGGGGGGGCGGGAGGCAGGAGACCGGCGGGTGGGGGGGGGCCGCGGGAGACCAGCCGGGGGGGGCGCGGGAAGTAGGAGACCGGCGGGGGGGGGCCCCTCGGGTGGCGAGAGATCGGCCGGGGGGGGGGCCGCGGGAGATCGGCCGGGAGGGGGCCCGCGGGAGGTAGGAGACCGGCGGAGGGGGGGGGGCCTCGGGCGGCGGGAGATCGGCCGGGGGGGGCGCGGGAGGCAGGAGGGGGGGGAGCGCAGGCGGCGGGAGACTGGCCGGGGGCGGGAGGGCCGGGGGCGTCGGGAGATCGGCCGGGGGGGGCCGTGGGCGGCGGGAGACCAGGGGGGGCCCATACGGTCTGCCGTACGGGGCCCCAAAATTCCTGTCGCCGGCCCTGACGCATAGTCATGTAGAACTCTTTGTCAGGGGATGCTGTGAAGGACAAAATTATAACAGTGTTCAAAAAAGAACTAAGTTTGTGGAGGAAAGTCCATCAATAGCTATTAGCCAGGATGGGCAGGATGCTCTGAATTTCCCTAGCCTTTGTTTGCCAGAAGCTGGGAGTAGATGACAGGAGATGGATCACTTGATAATTACCTGTACTGGTCATTCCTTCTGCGGCACCTGGCATTGGCCACTATCAGAAGACAGAGATAAAGTCCTGTGGCACTTTAAAGACTAACTATAAAGTTTTGAAGCATAAGCTTTCGTGGGCTAATACCCACTTCGTCGGATGCACACTTCCACTGCTTGCATCTGACAAAGTGGGTATTAGCCCACGAAAGCTTATGCTTCAAAACTTTATAGTTAGTCTTTAAGGTGCCACAGGACTTTGTTACCTCTGCTATTCCAGACTAACACGGCTACCTCTCTGATTCTATCGGAAGACAGAATACTGGTCTAGGTGGACCACTGGTCTGACCCAGTATGGCCAGTCTTATGTTATATTCTTACTTTTTAAAATGTTGGCCTTTATCTCTCTGCCTCCATTTCTCCATCTACAATTACGGGAATAATAATCATGACTTATGTATTTCATTGATCAATTAATGGGTACAGCGCACTCTGAAGATGTAAAGTGCTAACATTGGAATACATACATATTACCTTCTACAGAGTAAATGGACCAAAAAACAAGAATTAATTAAGAACCTCTTATATTCCGCTGCTGTTAAACTTTGCTCCAGTTGCTGGCTGAAGTCAGATTTTAACATATTTCTTTCACAAAACAATAAAAATAATGATAGTGTTTCTTCTGATGATTCCCGGCAGGCATTTGCTTTGAAAACTAAAATCTGGCTTCTTATATTGTAAAAAGTCTGTCCTTTTGCCAGGCTTTAGAAATGTACTTGATACTATCCGCTAGGAGAGAAAAAAGCAGGTTGAAACAAACTGATTCTGCTCAGTTTGACGGATACCCATCTAGGTTCCCAGCAATGACTAACAAGTTTTTTATTTAATCTCTACTGTACTTCCCTTCCTTCCTCTGCATTGTCTGCTTCTTGTTCTATCCTCGGAGGTTAAGGAAGAAAATTTTTCACCCTCTTTCTTGAAAGGATGAAAACACTGTTGTGTCCCCCCTCTGACTTCTCTTCTCCAGTCTAAACAACCTCTCACACTTTTTTTTCTCCTCTCCAATCTTTCCTCACAGGTCATGTTTTAATTATTTTTGTTGCTCTTCTCAGGACTGTCTCCAATTTGTCACATCTTTCCTGAAATTGATGTCCAGAACGGGAAACAATACTCCAGTTGAGGCCTTATCAGTGCAGAGTAAAGTGGAATTACTTCTGGTCTTGCTTATAAGACTCCCGCTGATACATCCCAGAAAGATGTTTGCTTTTTTTGCAACAGCGTTACACTATTGACTCATATATAGCCTGTGATCCACTATAATTCCAGCTCCCTTTCTGCAGCACTCCTTCGTAGGCAATCATTTCCCATTATGTGTGCAATTGATCATTCCTTCTTAAGTGATGTACTTTGCATTTGTTCTTATTGAATTTCATCCTATTTACTTCAGACCATTTCTCCAGTTTGTCCAGATCATTTTGAATTTTAATCCTATCTTGCAAAGCACTTGCAACCCCTCCCAATTTGGTATCATCCACAAACTTTAGAGGTGTGCTCTCTATGTCATTATGTAAAATCACTGATGAAAATATTGAACAGAACTGAACCCATGACCGATCCCTGCAAGACCCCACTCAATATGCCCATCCAGCTTTACTGTGAACCGCCAAAAATGACGGTCTGGGAATGGTTTTCCAAACAGTTCTGCACCCACCTTACAACCTAAATGGAGCTATTATATTTCCTACTTCGTTTATGAGGTCATGCAAGACAGTATCAAAAATCTTACTAAAGTCAAGATATACTACATCTACCACTACCCCCTTGCCCTCATCAACAAGGTTTGTTACCATGTCAAAGAAAGCAAGTAGGTTGATTAGACATGATTTGTTCTTGACAATCCATTCTGACTTATCATATTACTATCTTCAAGGTGTTTGATTGCTTGATTATTTGCTCCATTATCCTTCCAGGTACTGAAGTTAAGCTGACTGGTCTGTAATTCCCCAGGTTTTATAGGATTGGCACTATATTTGCCCTCGTCCGGTCTTCTGGAATTTCTCCCGTCTTATTTAGAAATATATTACAAAATACTGAAGTCCTTGAAAAATGAATTAATGGATATTACAAAAATAATTTATTTTTAAAAGACAGCAGAGCAAATTACTTTCTCTTAGAATCATTTTATTCTGCAAATATTTTAAATACATCTAATTATTAATTAAATTAGTTTGCAGGATTCCTTACTGAATCAGGTTTGGTAGCCCAGCAGTTGTCCTAGGTTTGCGGGCTCAGGTTTCTAGGAGTATGCATTTTGGACGTGAGCCAGGAGATAAAGCAGCAGCAAGCATACTATTGAAACAACTCAGTCATTAAAACTGCAATGATAAGAAAGATTTCCTATCTGGTAACCAGGGTTCTGCAAGTTGCAACTAAAGCTCTTTCGATGTTAGAGACTTTTGGGATGAAATCTTGGCCCAATTAAAGTCAATGGGAATTTTGCCATTGACTTCAGTGGGGGCCAAAATTTCATTCTGGATATTTACAGAAACAATTCAAGCCCCTGAAATGTTTGTAAGAGAGTTTGGGCCTGATTCTCCTCCCATACCACTGTAAACAAGAAGGATGATCTTATAACCTAACTGAAATGATTTTGAACTGAGATCTGGTGTTTACAGGAAGCACTGATATTGTAGTTGCATCAGGTAAGCTGGTTCTTTCAGCACAATTCTACAATGCTTTGGGTGAACAGGGAACAGCACTGGAGTCTTCAGTTTTGTAAGTTAAGTTCCTGCAAACTTTATTTTCTGCTCCCTATGACATTAATTAAACTGCAGTAATGTGCATTCTCTTCTGGACTCCTAGTTTCTTTCTTGTTCTGGGCTACTGCACTTTCTGCAATTTCATGCATCCAACTTTTGGCTTGTTAGACTTTAAAAAATACTATAACTGCCAAAATTATTTATATGCAGTACCAGTGGTTTGTTTATTTATACATACATATATTTGGCACTTCTCCAACTGTGGAGTGAAACTCCCATATGAATATTGCTTTGAGGCCCCTTTGTGCCCAAAAATGTAAGACAATACCAAGAAAATTTGGGCCTCCCAAGGTATCCACAGAGGATGGAAGGAGTGCTTTGTGTGCACAATGAACTATTTCAAGAGTAAACATCTCTATAATCATTTAACCAAATCATTTAACCAAAAATTGAACCAGTTCAGCCTTTTTGTGAAATTCCTTAACTCAGACATCAATTTACTCATCTTGGGCACTATCAACTGAGCAATAATCTCTAGAGTCTAGTTCAGCATAATGCTAACTAGCTAAACTAATACTGATCAGCCACTGGTCTCTTTCCAATGTCATCCAGGTAGAATAAGCCACAAGACCATAAAAACAGCACCATCAGCTCCTCCTCATTTGAGAGCAACATATCACCCCCCAACAATCACAACCATCCTATTCAGAGACAGCATGTCCTCCTTCCTACCTGGAAGTACCGTAGTGCTCAAGTATGAGGATATGTTGATCCAGGAAATCCATAGATTTCTGCACAGGTCAAGAATGGAATCTACCAGTGGAATTAAGGCAGTCACAGTTTACCTAGGTATATCAAAGACAAGTAGCTAGCAATCTAGATTAGACATACCTACCTCCTGATAAATTAAAATGGCTCAGACAGTGTAAAGCACGCATGCCATAGGTTGCCTACCCCTGGCTTATACAGTCCACTTACATTTGAAGCAGCCTAGAAAATGGAGACTGTAAAAGGCAGGGGATGGTGGTTTGGCAGGAAAAGTTCTTTGTACTGATGAGGGATAAACTCAATGGATTTTTTTTCCCCCACAGCTTCTTGGTATTGATTTTAACAGAGAAGAGAAGTACAGAGAGAAATGGCTGATTCACTAACAGCCATTACTGGAAGCAGCCAAGGAGAGTTAAGAGAAATATTTATAGTCATCTATTTTTTCAGGGTTCGCCTCCAGCAATGAAATGGAGGGCAGGGAAAACACTGGAAATAATAGGAAAGATTTGAAAAGAGGAAAGGGGGAAAAAGGAGTCAACAGCATGTCAAGCTACATAAGCAGTTAATAACCATTAAGGAGGTGAGAGGCATGATGGGTATGGAGTTTTCATCTCTGGCAACATGGGTTCATATTTTTCATAGGACATAACTGAATGGGTATTTACGTTATATACACAATGGACAGGCCTGATCAAGGCAATACTCACACAGGCACTGATCACAGAAACGGCTCCACACAGGTAAGCCCATGAACCTTCACAGAGCCAGTGGGCATATAGGTACTCAGCCCTTTTGAAAAATCAGGTCACTCATTTTGATGCTTCAGTATTGATACAGCAAGCTCACTATTGGCACCAACATTTTAAAAAAATTAATCTACATTTCTTCAACAAGTTTTAAAAGAACCAC
Source organism: Sternotherus odoratus (assembly GCA_032164245.1). Lineage (NCBI taxonomy): Eukaryota > Metazoa > Chordata > Testudines > Kinosternidae > Sternotherus > Sternotherus odoratus. Next base: position 31,996,967 of record JAVMKO010000007.1, read on the forward strand.
CCCATTATTCAGAATGAGATTATAACTGCAGCATAACAGGTATGTCAAAGCAGACTGTAAATGCCACAATATACTATGCTTAAGTACCGCAACATACTGCACACACACACAAATGAGATGTGTGACCATGGTTGTAGATACACGAGGGGGCCTTCCCACGTCATCATGTACAGAGGGTACCAGATTGTCTTAAATCATTTTTGTGAATGGATACCATGCTGCCTGCTGGCAAGCTAAATGGCCCCACAGACAATGACCACATGGAGATTTAATTTACCAACCACTATTACACTAAGCCCAAGAATAACTGCCCTGCAAGTCAGGGCATGTTTAAAAAAGAAAAAAAAAAGTTGTTAATGCACCTGAAGGCAAGGAACTGAGCCAGGCAGAGCGCAGCCAAGGGCGCTTATCTCTGTCACTTCACCTTATTCCTGAAAACACATTACAGTCCTGAATTAAGTACTGTATTTAGAATGTATATAGTTGTGTTTGATTGTATCGCATGGCCATATACTTTCTCCTCACAGAATCAGAGCACAAGGAAATGAAAGAGTCGTACATTTGTAGGGTGACCAGACAGCAAATGTGAAAAATCAGGACAGGGTGTACAGAGTAATAGGAGCCCATATAAGAAAAAGACCCAAAAATCAGGACTGGCTATAAAATCGGGACATCTGGTCACCCTATACATATAGCATGGAAAGGTAAGTATGGAAATATGACAGAATGGTCTAACACCTACTCATTACACCTGTATCATAATCAGTATTGAAGGTTAAGATGATGGTTTTTTAAAAGTACAGTTTGAGAGTCGTCTACACGGGGATATTCAGGAAAGTTAATCTGAATTAATTTTTAGAGTGGATTAGTCAAACCACATTAAATGCCTGTGTGGACACTCTTATTTAGAATTAAAGTGGCCTTAATTCATTTTAACTTAGGCACTTCCAAAGTAAGTGAAACTATACCTAATTATGACCACTTTAATTCTGAAAAAGAGCATCTACACAGGCATTTAATGTGGTTTGACTAATCCACTCTAAAAGTTAATTCAGATTAATTTTCCAGAATATCCCCATATAGACAAGCCCTCATTTTCATTTTTACGGCCCTGATCCTGCCAACGGCTTCACATAGGCAGACCTAGAGTTGCCAACTTTCTAATCGCACAAAGCCAAACTTCCTTGTCCTGCCCCACCCTTCTCCAAGGCCTCCTCCACTCACTCCATCCCCTCTCCCTCTGTCGCTTACTCTCCCCCACCCTTACTCACTTTCACTGGACTAGGCCAGCTGGTTGGTGTCTGGCTGGGGGTGCGGGCTTTGGGGTGGGGTTGGAGAGGAGGGGACTCTGGGCTGGGGTTGAGGAGTTTGGACTGTGGGAGGGAGCATGGACTGTGGCTGGGGTGGATAGGCTCTGGGGTGCTGGAGAGGGCTCAGCGCTGGGGCAGGTGGTTGGGGTACAAGAGGGGGTACAACTCCAGACTGTCAAAGCTTACCTGTATCCTCCTTCTACACATGCATAATGATCTTATTAGTACCCCCCCAACCCTGCCTTTTGCTTTTCACACCTTTCATTCTAAGATGAAATACCTTAAATATTTAAAGTTTTCTTTCCCTAATGAAAATGCAAGAAGGCAGTCAAAGAGGGATAATTTTTTTAATAAATATTTCCCCTTCTTGCCACTCTGTTTTGTCTCAGTTGCCTTATTAAATCAATCCTTATTCACGGCCTCTTTCTAGAGCCCAAGTTGGTGAGGACCTTTCTCAATTACCTCATGTGGCTCCCGGAAATGTCTGGCTCCTAGGTGGAGGGGCCAGGGGACTCTGTGTGTTGCCCACAATCGAAGGCACCACTTCCGTAGCTCCCACTGCCTGAGGTTCTTGGCCAATAGGAGCTTTGAATCCAGCTGCTTCTGGACATGCCAGCTGCTTCCGGGAGCCATGCAGAGCCACGGCAGGCAGAGAGCCTGCCTCAGACCTGCTGCATTGCTGAACAGTCACCAACGTCCCCTTTTGACAGGGCATTCTGGTCGAAAACTGGGTGTCTAGCAACCCTAGGCCAACCCTGTGTGTGTACAGAATCCCATTAAAGACAATGGTCCTTCAGACAGGTGCATGAGGTTTAGAGTAGTTTGCAGGATAAGAGACGATATTTGTACTTGTGCCAGGACAGAAAAATCATGACAATATTTATAATTTGCTGCAGTTTCTATTTTTAAACAAACTAAATTCTTCCCCATAAAATTTCCAGTAAAACTTCCCCAGTACAATTTCCAGTGACTGCTCCAGCTGTGTTATCTGCATAGGGACCTCCAGAGTTGCTAAGATCCTGCAGGCTAGTGTCCCCTAGCATTTTTAGATAACATCAATAGGACCTGCTCTGACAGTATGAAATTTTCTACCCAAAATCTTACCAAAAACACTTGTGTGTTTACATTTTAGGTTGGAATCTCTTCCATCTTTATTCCGGTGTATTGTGCCAGTGGCCTCAACTAAGACCAAATTGTCAATGTAAAACAAATACGACCCAGCAATATTCTTAGTAGTAGAGGATTTCTGGGGTATCCTGCTGCATATTATTCCAATGAGTAACACATTTACACAACTATAGAAACAATTACAATTTAAAGCAAAAGCAATTAAAAAACCATACAGCAACTCTAAGATTTTCTATGCAGGGAACATGACTTTTTTATACACTTTGTAAAGCACCATATGCTTGTAGTGCTATGTAAGCAATTATTAAGAGAACGAAAGACCTCCTTGTTTAGACTGTGGTCACTGCAGAGGCTGTATAACTTATATTTTAGAGAGAGAGAGAGAGAGAGAGAACATGTCTGCATTTTAAAATTCTGCACCTACTCTGTTAGATGGTATATTGCATAGGCTGAAAGGCAATGTCCGCATACATACAGAAAATGTCAGACAAAGAATTAACTGAAAACAGTATTTTAAAGTGGATTTTTTTAATGAAATCTTTACTATAACAATATCCAAAAGAGAACCAAACTACCAGTAACACTGGTGTTTGGAAAAAGCCTCCACATTGAGGAAGACAGACATTTTTAGGGCAAAACTACTCAAAGGTAAATCATTACCTGCCTCGCCGAATACTATAGAGCATGGCATTTATCATTGGGAATATAGCCAAGTTAGGCTGTTGGCAAATTCAGAACACATTGTTTATCTGGTTTTGGTTCAAAGTAGGGCTGTCAAATTATATTTAAAAAATTGCAATTAATCATGAGATTTTAACAAATAGTTGCAATTAATTGCAGTTTTCATTCCACTGTTAAACAATAACAGAATACAAATTTATGTTTATTATGAATATTTTGGATGTTTTTCTACATTTCAAATACATTGATTTCAATTACAAGACAGAACACAAGAGGTACAGTGCTCACTTTGTATTTTTTATTTTGATTAAAAATATTTGCACTGTATAAAATATAAACAAAAGAAATAGTATTTTTCAATTCACCTCACACAAATACTGTAGTATAATCTCTTTATTGTGAAAGTGCAACTTATAATTTTACAATTGTTTTATATAACAGCATTAAAAAACAAAACAAAGTAAAACTTTAGAGCCTACAGGTCCACTCAGTCCTACTTCTTGTTCACCCAATCGCTAAGACAAATACGTTTGTTTACATTTATGGGAGATAATGCTGCCCGCTTTTTATTTACAATTCTGTCTCATAGATAGGAACCAGGGGGCGAATAAGACAAGTAAACGCCTCCAACACAAAAAAGAAGAAAGTAGGGGAGAACCAAAAATTACTTCAGACATTTAAAAAAAATGCTCCTACCTAATATCATTTCTGAACCTGAATGGCAAAAAAGTCAGGTTTAAACTGCTCACAAACCATCTGAAAAATCAGTTTTTAACTAAGATATACCAAGTGAAGTTGATCAGATTCACTTAACTACAAACTAACAAAAGTATACACAATTGAGACTCAATAATTCTCTCTTGTTGACATGCAAAAACCAATAACTCTCACAAATCACAGTGGCATTACAAACCCCACTTCTTAGCAAAGTATCAGCTGCACACCTAGGTGGAAGAAGAAATAGGCAAATCTACTCTTGAGCTGTTTGCTCTTCCTTCCTATTTAATGAACTGTTAAACCAGGTTAAGCAGCAGACTAGGTAATTTCTATCTTTGTACAGACAAGAGTAAATGTTATTATTTCCTCCATGTTTCTTATGATTCAATACTGAAATGAACAGCCAGCATGAGGAAAGAGAGCATAATTTTCTCCTCCTCGAAATTTCCTTCCTAATAGAAAGTAAGTATGCTTTTAGTTACAATTTCAAAGGCGGAAAACAAAAACATTATCCCACCCACAATTCAGTAGCAGGGAAGAGGTTTAAATGTATTCTAAGAAACCTTTTATAACCCAAAGTACTAATCAGTTTGGATTTTAAGGGCTCCCTAGGACCAGTTTCTCATTATGGAAAAAATATTGTGATCTTCATTTTTAGCACAATTTCCACTGAAACAAAGATGACAGTGCCCTACAATTTCCTGGATCAAACAAACAAAAGTTCATTTTAACAAGATTTCATGGCTCCATAATCAAAAGTCATTCATTCAGCTGTTTGGTGGCATATCTTATGATTTGGTGTCTCTCATTAGTTGACAGTGATCAGGCCTACACATTATAACTAAGGCCATCATTAATCGCAGTTAACTCACATGCTAATTCAAAAAAATTAATTGCAATCAGAGTTTTAATCATACTGTTACACAACAGAATGTCAACTGAAATGTATTAACTATTTTGGACGTTTTTCTACATTTTAAAATATATTGATTCCAATTACAACACAGAATACAAAATGTACAGTGATCATATTTTTATTTCAAATATTTGCACTGTAAAAATGATAAAAGAAATAGTATTTTTCAGTTCACCTCATACAAGTACCACAGTCCAATCTCTTTTGTAAATTGCGATTTCACAATAATGTGTTTTTTTTGTAACATAACTGCACTAAAAAAAAAATTAAAACTTTAGAGCCTGTAAGTCCACTCAGTCCTACTTCCTGTTCAGCCAATCGCTAAGAGAAAAAAATATTGTTTACATTTATGGGAGATACTGCTGACCACTTATTTACAATGGCACCTGAAAGCGAGAACAGACGTTCACATGGCACTTTTGTAGATGGCATTGCAAAGTATTTGTGTCAGATATGCTAAACATTCATATGCCCCTTCATGCTTTGGCCACCATTCCAGAGGACATGCTTCCATGCTAATGATGCTCATTAAAAAAAAATTAAAATCAAACAAATTTTCCCCTGAACTCCTTGAGAGAGAACTGCATGCTCCCTGCACGGTTTTATACCTGCATTCGGCCATATATTTCATGTTATATCAGTCTTGGATGATGACCTAGCATGTTGTTCGTTTTAAGAACACTTTCACCGCAGATTTGACAAAACACAAAGAATGCACCAATGTGAGACTTCTAAAGATAGATACATCACTCTACCCAACATTTAAGAATCTGAAGTGCCTTCCAAAATCTGAGAGGGGCGAGGTGTAGAGCATGCTTACAGAATTCTTTAAAGAGCAACACTATGATGTAGAAACTACAGAACCCAAACCACCAGAAAGGAAAGTCAACTTTCTGCTGGTGACAGCCGACTCAGATAATGAAAACAAACAGGTGTTGGTCTGCATTGCTTTGGATCGTTATTGAGCAGAACCCATCATCAGCATGGATGCATGTCCTATGGAATGGTGGTTGAAGCATGAAGGGACACATGAATCTTTAGCGCATCTTGCATGTAAATAACTTGCAACGCCAGCTACAACAATGCCATGAGAATGCCTATTCTCACTTTCAGGTGACATTGTAAACAAGAAGCAGGCAGTATTATCTTCTGAAAATATAAACAAACTTGCTTCTCTTAGTGATTGGCTGAACAAGAAGTAGAACTGAATGGAATTGTAGGCTCTAAAGTTTTACATTGTTTTACTTTTGAATGCAATTATTTTTTGAACATAACTCTACATTTGTAAGTTCAACTTTCATGATAAAGAGATCGCAATACAGTGAACTGAAAAATACTATTTCTTTTATTTTTACAGTGCAAATATTTATAACAAACAAATATGAAGTGAGCATTGTACACTTTGTATTCTGTGTTGTAATTGAAATCAATATATTTGAAAATGTGGAAAACATCTAAACTATTTATATAAAAGGTGTTCTATTATTAACAGCACAATTAATCATAATTAATTTTAATTGCTTGATATCCCTAATTACAACTACTACCCCAAAACTAGCACCCTCTTTCAGTAACATCATCAGAAAGGGCAAGGCTTAATTTGTCATGGAGACTGCCTTCTGCTAGGCAAAGATTAGAGTTCACACATCACACTCCCCAAAACTCCAAGAAGGTGAATGACTAAATATGACCGAGAGCAGTTAAAGCAAAGGACCGGAACTCAGGAGATCTTGGCTCTTTATACAATACAACCACGGGCAAGTTGCTTATTCCTGTTCTTAGTTGTCATGTTTACAAAAAAAGGATAACACTAACCTACCTCACATGATGGTGTTGTAGAAGTGGAAAATACTTTAAGCATCCATATTGATTTCTCTCAGTAAAGCTAAAGAATCAGCTGAGTTTTATTGTCATTTTTTATTTATTTAAAACTCGGTGGTTGTAATTATTGTTCCTTCCTGCAACACATCTTCAAAAGATTTTCACTACAAACCTAAGTGTATGATTTCTGCCCACTTGCACTACAGTCCATTAAACATTTATTTGTAACAATCAAATTACGCAAGTACAGTTTGTGGTATAAGATCCTGTTAAAGCTACCTGGACTATTCCTTTATAAACGTTTTCAGCATTCATTACCGGAATCCATTTGGACTACTAGATACATTGGTTTTCATCTTTCATGCTGGCAACAACATCAAACGAATTATATTTAAGGAGCAAAAGAAAGAAAGAGTCTCCCTTCAAGTAACATTGCATTTCTAGCTAATCAATAGCAGAAATGGCACTCTGAAGTGTAAAATATATTTGTGCAAGTGTTTGATATTTGATGCCCAGTTTTCTAAGCATGCTAGGTTCCTAAAAACACAAGGAATGATGGCATCTTTTCCATTTTGTGTGTGTTTGAGTTTTTCTAGCCTTTTAAGTTAGCGGCCACCACTAAGGAAACCTTTTGTCTGACTTCCTGGCTGACACCCATTTACCCAGAAATGCAGTGGAGTAGCTCTAGACATTCCTTTCCAGAACAAGACAATTACTATTAAGATTATAGATTGGAGACATCAATATTTTTCATATGATGGGAATACAGAAGAAGGGAGAAAAGCAACTTCCTCAACTCACATATTCATTCTCATCCAGTGCAAAGATTCTAGCCAGAGACTTTCCATGCTGCTTTTGCACCTCAATTTGCACCTTAAATAGCACCAAGCCACTAAAGGCTGTGCATAACTTAGAACAGCGGTCAGCAACCTTTCAGAAGTGGTGTGCCGAGTTTTCATTTATTCACTCTAATTTAAGGTTTCGCATGTCAGTAATACATTTTAACATTTTTAGAAGGTCTCTTTCTATATGTCTTTAATATAGAACTAAACTATTGTTGTATTTGAAGAAAATAAGATTTTAAAAATGTTTAAGAAGCTTCATTTAAATTTAAATGCAGAGCCCCACGGACCGGTGGCCAGTACCCGGGCAGTGTGAGTGCTGCTGAAAATCAGCTCGCGTGCCGCCTTTGGCACCCGTGCCATAGGTTGCCTACCCCTGACTTAGAGACTGGTGTATGTCTCAGGCACCTTGTGAGGCATGAGAATGGTCGAAGAATGCTTCAGCAACCTAAGTTCACTAACCGTCTCCTAATGCAAACACTGGAATAATTAATTGCTGTTGGAATAGGTCAGGTGAATTTAAATTGTAAACTTTTAAAATTATTAAATAAAATGTCTGCATGCATGCATTAAAAGCAGGTTCTAGCTCATCTTCCAAAAGTTAGGGATACTTCATGGGATTATAAAACAGAAGTGCCATAATGCCATATGTGATGCCCTTTTGTTTGGTGATGAAATCTCAGCTACGTAGCATTGGAAGTTGGTGCATGACTGTGACCTAACCAAAAAAGGATCGCCGAACCAATCAGTGCCCAGAGCTATACTTGGATACCCATTCATTCACAGAAGCTGTAACAGCACAGATCTGCACTGCAGGTGGCACACTAAAAGCCTTCTTTATCTTCTGCCTTTCCACTTTACTGATATGAATGATTAGTGTTTTCAATCATTTCAGGATATTTTACTGGTTTAGTTTATATACACATATACAAATACATACATACATCTATTATATATCTGAATGGGGGAGTCACCTCCCTTTATTAAAAGACTGAGATGAAGAATGGCTACCAAACACAAAAATAACTGAAACGGTAGTGTACAAGCTCAACAGCCCGATTCTTCCATGCAACCAGTCCTTTATAAACCCACAAATGATAAATCTATAGACAATTACCCCTTTAATAGAGTCTCTCCTATAACATTACTTATTGTGGAAACTATCTCCATCTAGAACATTAATGTTGAATCTTTTAAGATTTAACATGGCTTAACTACTCATGCTGTTCTTGGAATTTCCCTGGTAAGATTTATTTTCAATCCTTTTCTGATGCTGTAGGCGTATTTGTTACTGAAACTAAATATTGAGTCTTGGGTCCCGATATATTAAAACAGGGGTGGACAAACTACAGCCTGTGAGCCACATCCAGCCCACAGGACCTTCCTGCCCAGCCCCTGAGCTCCCACCAGGGAAGGCTACCCCCAGCCCCTCCTCTGCTGTTCTCTCTCCCCCACAGCCTCAGTGCACCACCGATGCAATGCTCTGGGCCACAGGGCTGCAAGCTCCTGGGGCAACACAGCTGCAGAGTCACGGCCTGACCCGGTGCTCTGTGCTGTGCAGTGAGCAACTGCCTGTCCTGGTGAAGCCACCCTGCCAGCCACCCATACTCCACGCAGCGCGGTAAGGGGGTAGAGAGTGGGGGGGCACTAGATAGATGGCAGGGGAGTTTGGGGGATAGTCAGGGGGTAGGGGTGTGGATAGGTCTTAAGGTAGTCAGGGAACAGGGGGGTTGAATGGGGGAAGGGATCCCCGGGGGATAGTCAGGAATGAGAGGAGAGGTTGGATGGGAGAGCAGGGAGCTGTCAGGGGTAGAGGTTCCAGGAGTGGTCAGGGGACAGGGAAAAGGGGTGGCTGGATGGGGCAGGGGTCCTGGGGGGGGGGGACAGACATCAGGAAGGAGAGGAGTTGAATGGGATGGCAGAGAGTAGTTAGGGGCAGGAGGTCCAAGGGCGGACAGGAGACAGAGAGAGGGGGTGGGGGGGCATGCAGAGGTCAGGAAGGAGAGGGGGGTTTGGATGGGCAGGAGTCCTGGGGGGGGCCGTCAGGGGGCAAGAAGTGGGGGTGGGAGCCGTGCCACGCCTGGCTCTTTGGGGAGGCCCTCCATACAATTTTGCAAACCCAGTGAGGAAACCCTCAGGCCAAAAAGTTTGCCCACCCCTATATTAAAAAGCTCACTTCTTTGTACTGTGCTTAATACAATCCCTAGAGTATGGACACTTAGTGACCTGCACAGAGAATACTGCATATATTCTCTCACAGTATTCAGCAGCTTATTTCCTAAATTCATGCCCTCGCTTGTTCTTGATACTGTTTTCTTGATGTTGGTCTTTGCCAGTCAGACTTTTTATAGATATTATAACAGCAAATAAAAGGTGGATATTGAAAAACGTCCCATAATTTTATTAGTAACAGATGTTCACACAAAATAGTGTTGAAGTGTGAGCATAGATCTTTTCTGAGAATTATTCCACTTAGCAGGGAAGAAAAAAAAAAAAGCTCAGTCTTTATAGTATTCAGTTATTGTAACAGAATTAATTACCAGTATTCACACATTTACCTTATAACGTTATTTCACACTTTTCTGGGATTCATTTTGCCATGATCATCAACTTTACTCCAAAAGCAGTAACAGCTTTTCTCTGTGAAACTGTCACTGACATCATCCATGAACAAAAATAATTTGAGGGAGCCTAAGAGGGTGGGACCATTAGTTCTAAAAATGGTAGCATTCCCAAATATTCTATAGCAACAGGTTTCAGAGAGCAGCCTTTCCTTCCCTCCCTCCACCCCCATACTAATTTAATATTGTTAATTGCAGTGTAGTTGTAGCTGTGTAGGCCGCAGGATATCAGATACAAGGTGGGAAGAGGTAATATCTTTTATTGGACCAATAAAGACGAACCTGGGAGCTTAAATTTGTAACTTTGCTAGACACTAAAAATCATGAATTTAACAGAGACACTGGATTTATAGCTTATTACAATGATCTATAACCCATTAACTTCCACCTTTTTTGTCCTATGACGGCAGAGATGTTAACTGGCTACTTCATACTGAATGGCGTCTTGTAATGTGTGTTAATTGCTTATGCTAAACAAGATGGAACAGATTGCATTTAGCTGTGACACTACTAGAGTATCTTTCTCAGTCCAGAAGAGCTCTGGGTAAGAAGAAAAGCTTGTCTCTCCCTCACCCACAGAATTTGGTCCAATAAAATATATTCCCTCACTTACCCGTCTCTCTAATATGGCTTATGTTCTTTAATGTAAGATATGCATTTTGCGGTCCTTTGGCCTCTTAACATGTGGACTTACATGTGCATTTAGGACATGAGCCAACGCCTAGGATTTGAATGGGAATTAGATCACTGTAACAGAAAAATTAAGAATACTGCACAGTATCCTTGTAAACAAGAGCTTCCTTGACAGTCCATTAAAAATTAATAACACATTCATTTTAAAGTAACATCAGCAAAATTGTGCCTTTCTTCTTACTAGATACGAAATATATTCCTCGAAAGGGATAATCATATTTATGTCCATCAATACAGCTCTGCATCCATAATAAAATAAAATATTAATACAAATAATTTTTTGAAAATAGGATCTGTCTACTGGCTCTATTTGGAAGACACAGCTGATGAATATTAAAGTATTTTTCCTTTTAGTTGTAAACACATTTTGTAGTCTCTGACCTAAAAAAAAATATGCAAATGTCCAGCAGGGATTTAAGGAGGCACATTAAATACAAAACCTAAATCACACTTCTGTCTAAAAATCTATTTACTTGTTACTTGTAACAAGTCACACCTAACACTAACAAAGAAACTAAACACAAATATTTTTCAGGATTTTTTTTTTAAAAAACACTTTCTGCATTTGACAGCAATGTGTGTAGAATCAATTTAACTATTTACCCGAATAGTCAGTTTCTACTGTTGTGAGAAAGCAATAGGGATGAAATAAAATAAAATAAAATAAAATGGGACTGTAAAACCAGTCCCATTTGGGTGGGATCTCGGGAGTAATTATAGTATTTGAAACTCATTTTTAAAACTACTAACAATACTCTGCATTTACTGCATATGAGGCTTTTCATGTTGAACACACTTGAAATTCATTACCTAGTAAATCATTAAACAATTTAATACTATCATCCCTACTTTTTAGTTAGGAAAACTGAGGAAAAGAAATAAATCAACTTAAAAAAAAACTTTTGCAGTGTGTGCCCATGATAGGGATTATTCAAAACCCCTTCTCAAACTATAGGGACTTAATTATAGAAATACAGACAAAACAAACCTACTCAAAATGAAGTTCAATGCCTTGTGCCAAATGCTGCTCTTTTGAAGATAACAGCTAGTAAAGTTATAATCTATGTAATCTTTGATGATCAGGGAGCATCTTAAATAATACACTATTAACACCATTTTTATACATCTATTTTCTTAAAACAGAAATCTTTAGATGGATCTGGCTGTGGGAGGAAGTACATACTTCTACATTTCTGGTCACCCAGGACCAACAATTTCTAATTTACATGAATGACATATTATATATGTAGTATTTCTATTTAGGAATCTCTTTCAGTTGTTTGCCTTATTCTGGACAGCCAGACAAATCTGAATTTGGGCACAATTTGTTCCTGAGCATCTTATTCACTGAAATAAGCGTACCATGAAAAATAAACAGTGTGGTTAAAAGGGCAAGATTTCAATAGCTAGGCCAATATATATCTATAAACAGGAAATTCAATTATGTGGGATTTCTCCCAAATCTTGTATTTAATTTCGTTCACATTCTAAAATACCACAATAGAACAAGCCGATTGATAGTTATTGCATCGTTGTGTACAAGGAACTTCAATACTGTCATGTACTATTTAAATAAACCAAGTGTAGAAGTTAAATTACATAAAAAATAAGGGATCCAGATTGTATATGTCAGAGATGACAGTGCTACCATACACCAGTGTAATCCACTCTTGGTGTAATGGACTCATCTCCTCCTCAAATACTTTAGTGAAGGTCAAATGTTTTCATTATCTGAATATTTTCCATTTGGATCTCTAATTTAACTGACTTATGTATCAAAATGCATGTTACCAGATAGATCTGCTACTGGATACTCACCTGAGGAGGTTCAAGAATGTTTTTCCAGTTAAGGTTGGCTGCAACTTATGCTCACTCAACTGGCTTAATTTCCACATTTCGGCTGATAACATATGAAGAATGCAGGTGTTTTGCTAAAATCACCTATATTTTTGAGATCTCACTTCATTTTAGAGACCTGCTATCTTAAATGCAGAGAACATCTAAACCTGGATAACCATGCTTTCAGAGTGACATAATACCACCAGGTCTAAATTAAAGCAACAAGTCCCTCAAACATTTAACTTAGCCAAATATCAAGCCAAATATCACTTAGCCAAGAAGAAAAAAGCACTTTAAAAAAACCTCATGCTAGGCCACTCAGGAGCATAAGTACCATTTTCAAAAGCACCTAACCCTCTTAGGCTCCCAATTCCTAGGGTGCTTTTGGAAATGGAACTGAAGACTAAGTAACTTAGGCACCAAGGGTGGGTCAAAGTGGCTTTGGACAATTCTACCTAGAGCCTACATAAAATAAAATGAAGCACTATTTTACATATTGGGGGGGAATAGGACACTGTCAATTTGCAATCAATTAACAAAAATAGTTTATGTAATTTTAGATATTACTCCTTCTTAGAATCTCACCGGTTTCTATGACTTTATAATGAATGACATTTCCTATTTTTTAAAATTTCTCTCTCTCTCTCTCTCTCTCTGCTGTATGAAAGACCCATACAAACAACAGGGAAAACTGAGTCACTGACTAGACAGGAGAAGCAATGGGAGTGACTAAATACAAACTGGTGTCAAATACACAAAATAAGTCAACTGAAAAAATATTTCCCCTCCCCCCCCTCAAATCTGTTTCAGTACAGATTTTAGATCTGGGTCCTGGGAGAAGCTTTGTTCAGGTAGATCCCAGAACCTGCACTGAGCCCCAGTGACTTCAAGGGGAGTCTGCCTGCACAGAGTTCCTTGCAGGATCAGAACCTTAGGTGTTAATTGTGACACCAATATATATGCAATTAACCATCACAAGCATGATTTTAAGTTGACAATGTCCTTTAATTAAATTCTACTCTTTTAAAAGTAGTACAGTACAGGCTTGTATCGACTAGGAATTTCTGGAGTGGATTGTTATAGTGGTGCATATGCCCACTGTAGATGCATTATTTTGTATAAAGCGAGGATTGCATCAGGGCAACTTCTCTCAGTTTCAAGTAAACTTCACCAGTGCAAGCTCACTTTACACTAATGCAGTACATCCACACTGAAGGTTTGCACTATTGTACCTATGTAGAAAAACCCTGAGCTTTCTCAATACTTCTACAAATGAATATAGACCCATCTATTCTCGCTGAAACTGACCACTTTTCACTTGGCCTAAAATAATGTCAAAATTATGCCCTGAGTCTGCCATGAGTTATACACATACTTAACTTTACAAGTGACTGGACCCCACTGAAGTCATTGAAATTAACTTAATGAATGAGTAAGCATGTATATAATTAACAACAGCACTGGGGGCCTAACTCTTTGAAACTATATAAATTCATATATTTAAATCACCCCCTATTCTGGGAGCACAGTGTTTCCCTTCCCCCACCCCATAAATTTCCCTCTTCCCTAAAATACTGAGCAAAATCCTGTAGCATTATTGCAAAAAAAATGCAAAATACAGAAACAACATCGACTTGTACATGTCAAATATGACAAAAAAAACTTATTGAATATGTTAAGTTAATTTCCATAAACTAAAATAAATGCAAGCTATATACTTTATTTCACCTCTTTTCTGAATCCCAAAATAATCACAAAATGAAATTTAATCTACCAAAATTAGGCCAAAATCAAATGAGCAGAGCAATTTTTATTGCCAGTATTATCACTCTCTCTCTCCCCCTCTCCTGAACATTCCTCTACACCCATTATTCCAAGTATAAAAGTGAAAATGCAAAATAATAAGTTAGTGAAAACTGCAAAATAATTTAAATGACTATGTATGAACATATTCTTTCCCATGTTTTATTTATTTTGATCCAGGTTTAACTCATTTAAAAACAATTTCCCCTGTATCAATAACAATCTTTATACACAAAATAGCATATTTGCACTAAAGCAGACAGTACACATCTTTTGCATGTTGTATATTCAGTTTTATAACCTCATATACACTAGGCTCTACTGCAGACATTTTTAGGCCCTGTTAGTCCAAAGCACAAACTATATCTACCACAGTAACTATGCATTACATTTCTGTAAACCGGTCATGAGCTTTTTTATTATTATTTTTAATTCAAAGGACTATTATTTTAGCAGAAACAAAAATAGAGAAATATTGCTTTTTGTACATTAACTATGATTATATTACAATAACTGTTGAGATTAAGGGGAAATTATATTGTATACTGTACATTTTATTTCTTATCCATTGGATGGATTCCAAAGATATTCAATAGCCTGTCATTCTCCAACACTCTATAGGTTATTATTCAGTTTCATGTCTTTGTCTGTTGTTGTATGGAATTAGCCTATAATCTGACTGTAACCGTTCATCTCAGTTTACCTCATTAAATAAAAATCATACTAAAAAAATACAATCAGCCACCCAGCAATCTTTGGAAAGGCTCACAGAACAATGCAGACATTAAAGCCTGTCACCATCAATCTGCAAAGCAACTCCGCCTGCGAGTCCTTTCATTTAGCTGCTTCCTTTGCAATTTCTCCCTTACACCCACCCCCGAACGTATTTGCCATTTATGTTCTCTCTTCATCCCTCTGTCACCCACCAAGCACTATCCCCTCTCCATTTTTGGAAGGCCGGTGTCTCTTCCACATCAAATCACCCACAGGAACCAGAATCAGCTCTTTACCCAGTTACATATGTATTTGCAATACGTGCCCACGGATCTATAGCATGTAACATCGTGTATTATAGATATCGGTGCACAACCACCGATGTATCTCCACCACCACCACCATCATCCTGAGAGCCCGAACAAACATAACCACGTAGATTGGAAGCACCCGCCGAGCTAAGACGAGGAAACTGAGTGTAAATTGTGTCCTCCCTCTCTTCCCCTCCCCCCGCACCCATGATCAGATTCCCTTTACTTTCACTTATCAATGGATGGATACAAAGTACACACCGTATCCAGACACACACAGAGGCATGTCTACTGCATATGTGCCTCCATGCATGTGCAAAGCTGCACCCCCAACTGGCACCGTGTGTCTGTGTGTGAGCAGCAGCAGCAGGGGCTGAGCGGCAGCCGGGGCAGCTGGCCGGGTCGGGGTGCAGGCGGCGCCTGCCTGGACTCACCCAGCAGCAGCAGCTTGAGCTCCCGGCGGGCGTCCCGCTTGTCCCGGCGGAGCTGCCTCTCGATCTCATCGTTGATCCGCCTGGCTTCTTTGGCTTCCTCGCTCAGGCAGCACGCCATGATGGACTCCAGAGTCATTCTTCCTAACTGGTTCAGACACAACCCCCACCCCCCGAAAACACACACACACCCCGCACCGCGGAGCGAGGGAGGCACGCGCCCTCTGCCTGCGAGCCCCCACCCGGGGACAGCGGAGCCAACGCCGGGAGAGCTCTAGATGCTACACCCAGGGAGGAAGGGAGGCAGAGAAAGGGCCCCCGCCAGCAGCAGCGCAACCCACCCCCCTATCTCCTGCCTCTGACACTCGCTGGTTCCAACTCCTCCTCTTCTCTAAATCATGCACCAAACAACAGGGAAACATCTACCGGAGCAGCAGCGCCCACCACCCCACTCTTTTCCTTTCCCGACTCCTGCAGCCACCGTCTCCAAACGTCCCTTCTAAATGACACCCGCTGAAATCCCCCCACCTCCCTCCAAAGCAACCAGCCCTTATTAAAATGCTAATCGCAACTAACCCCTCCCCCCCTCCACACACATTTTCTTGTCTCTTCCCCCCCTCCCTGACTTGAAGATCATCAGATCCTCCAGGGGGTGGTTTTGCTTGTTGCCTCTTGGAAATATCTGAGTTTGCTTTGCTTAAGGTCTTCTTTCCAGTGGACTTTTCTTCCCGGCTTTCTTTGGGGTTGGAGGGGGGGGGGGTGTCTATTTGCTTCTGTCTTGCAAAGCAGCTGTTCTTCTTGTCCCTGCCTTTCCCTTTCTGTAAGGAAGCGAGAGGGGGTAATGCGAGAGAGGAGGAGGGAAGCAAGAGCTGTGGTGCATGTACAATATGTATCCAGCCAGCCTGACTTTGGCTCAGCTCCCCGGGCGTGGTAAGGCAGAAATATGGCGGACCTTCCCTCCCTCTCCAACCCACGAGACAGAGGAATATGTTACAGAGAGAAAGGAAAATCCCAGGGAAATAAACCTCCAAACCCACTAAACAGGCTTTCGTACAAAGACGAACACCACCACCCAATAGCAGTAACAGAGGGAGGAACAAATCCTTTTGCACACTAAATGGCCGCAAGGAACACTCTTTTTTATTTGTCCTAAAGGGTAGGGCTGAGGTTTTTTCTAACATTACATTTTTAGATTTGCTTTTGTTTTCTTGTCCTAGTCCGTTTTATTATAACCCTCCATTCCATCCTAAGAAGAGGTGACTTTGTACATTGGGAAAGTGAAATTATAACAATTCCCAGGAGGGAAAAAGGAGGGGGGACCTCTCTCCCTTCAGATGGCAATGTACATTTGGGGAATAAAAGGGTCTTCAAGGCATTCCTTGTAACTTTTAATGCCAATAATGGTGTGCAAAAGAAGAAGGGGGGATTTTAACAATTATAATAATAAATGAAATGGGTAGTATCCTTCCCTTGCTTATAAAAACCTAATATTCTAAAAATTAAGTAGATTAATCTATTTTACTTTTTATTTTTGTAGTTGTTGCTTTGAGGGTATCCATTGTGATTTAGCTTGCCAAAACCCCAAATCCCTGGTGTATGTGTATTACCTCAAGTCACCACTCCATAGCAATGGCACATTTTGGACTGACATATGATATAGGTCCTAGCTTTCATCAGTACTTGATGTTTTAACTGCATTTTGTCCCATTCCCAGCTCCATTTTAAATTAGCTGTAAAGGAGACGGTTGAAGTCTCTCCCAGGAAAGCAATGGAAGTCTAGGAAGGTTGCTAGGCAGTAAGAGGGGCACCATATCCTCTTTCCCCACCTTCCCCAGTTTCATGTGTGTGATATTCTTCCCAGCACCTGCTGGCATATAGTTTGAAAATGATGCTGTGCTCACACCTCCAGCTGCTCATACATGCTGACAATTAAAATATAAATGAAATGATGCCCATCACAAGCTATGGTATTGAAAATTAAAATGTAATGATCAAGCCAACGACATTCTGTCTGATTTTGAATACAGTCATTCTCATTGCTTCACAATTTTAAAAATACATTAACTTGCTCAAATCTGTGCAGTGGGTTTTTTGATGTACTGTACAAAAACAGTCACTGCACCTCAGTAGATTTTTGTTAAGTGTTTCTTTTTCCTTGTAAGCAAAATTAAAATAAAGATGTGCATATTTTAGATTAAATTCTATCATCCTATTTTAATAAAAGTACTATTATTTCAGTGAAAGCATCTTTTTCATTAAATTGAAATGGATTTAAAATGTAATAAAAATTTTTACAGGGCCCTGATTTATATCTGTTGGCAATAAATTTAGCAACATAAAGATATAGTTAGACACTAGTTTTCAGTTATCAGATTTATAAAAATGTTAACCAAGAAACAAGTGAACAATGACACAGGGTAGAATCCTCTTTGTTTTCACTTAATAAATTCTTTGTGGATCAGAACCTGTTCCCATGAGTGCATAGGAGACAGAAAGTCAGAAGAATGAGTGCACGGTGGCCAGTTATAAGGAACACATGCCGGAGACATGCTGTGTGCTCACCACACTACTTGTACAGGGTCCCTACATAGTGCAAAGGGGTCTGCAGCAAGTCTGGGGGAAGGGCAGAGTAGGCAAGTGGATCTGCACCATCCCACGTTAACTGATCAAAAGCTCTCTGCATATTGAGAGCACAGCAGCCGCTCTAAAGGGCCTTGCATTGTAGTCATCTTCCTTCAGAAGAGGAAGTCTGATAGCTTCCTGCAGACTTTATCAGTCCCATTTTATACATTCACTATAGGAGTTGCAAGAGTCTCTTCAGCAGGGGTCTCAAACTCAAATGACCACGAGGGCCACATGAGGACTAGTGCACTGGCCCGAGGGCCGCACCACTGACACACACCCTGCCCTCGCTGCCCCGGCTCTGCCCCCACTCCACCCCTTCCATGAGGTCCCACCCCTGCCCCACCTCCTCCTCTGAGCACGCAGCTCCCCATTCCCTCCTGGAAAGCGCTAGGCACCACCAACAGCTGTTTGGCAAACAAAGCAAGAGCAATATAGGAAGCCCAGAGCTAGAAACACGCGCGGCCCAGCCAGGCAGAGAAGCCTCCACTTCTGGCCCCACCGTCCTGCAAACTGCTATGGGGGGGGGGGCGCCAGGAAGCTTGGCGGGCCGCAGGGAAGGGCTTTGCGGGCCGCATGTGGCCCCCGGGCCGCATGTTTGAGACCCCTGCTCTTCAGGGTCTGAACACTATATATTAAAAATGTGAAACTATCATTTAATTATAGGCATGCTTTGGGATATATACTGCATTTCATCTATATGTGCCTTTCCAACGTACGCTGATTTTTGATGTATGAACCTGATGGCAGTGCCCTCCGCTATGTACCTTGGAAAAGACCACAGATTAAATCGATTTCAGAGTGGTAGCCATGTTAGTCTGTATGTAAAAAAAGAACAAGGAGTACTTGTGGCACCTTAGAAACTAACACATTTATTTGGGCATAAGCTTTCATGGGCTAAAACCCACTTTATCAGATGTATAGAGTGGAACATACAGTACAAAGATACAGAGAGAAAGAGAGAGAGAACAAGAATGTGAAAAAATGGGAGTTGCCATACCAACTCTAAGAGGCTAATTAATTAAGGTGAGCTATTATCAGCAGGAGAAAACAAATTGTAGTAATAATCAAGATGGCCCATTTCAAACAGTTGCAAGAAGGTGTGAGTAACAGTAGGGGGGGAATTAACATGGGGAAATAGATTTCAAGTCGTTTAATGACCGAGCCATTCCCAGTCTTTCAAGCCTAATTTAATAGTATTCAGTTTGCAAATTAATTTCAGTTCAGCAGTTTCTTATTGGAGTCTGTTTTTTGAAGTTTTTTTGTTGAAGAATTCCCACTTTTAGGTCGTTACTGAGTGACCAGAAAGATTGAAGTATTCTCCTGCTGGTTTGAATTAATGTTATGATTCCTGATGTCAGATTTGTGTCCATTTATTCCTTTGTGAGAGACTGTCCTGTTTGGCCAATGTACATGGCAGAGGGGCATTGCTGGCATATATCACATTGCTAGATGTGCAGGTGAATGAGCCCACGATGACATGGCTGATGTGATTAGGTCCGATGATGCTGTCACTTTAATAGATATGTGGACAGACTTGGCATTGGGCTTCGTTGCAAGTATAGGTTCCTGGTTTGGTGTGATGTAGGGTTGTTGGTGAGTATTTGCTTCAGGTTAGGGGGCTGTCTGTAAGTGAGGACTGACCTATCTCCCAAGATCTGTGAAAGTGAAGGGTCATCCTTCAGGATAGGTTTTAGATCTTTGATGATGCACTGGAGAGGTTTTAGTTGGGGGTGGTAGGTGGCGGCTGGTGGCGTTCTGTTACTTTCTTTGTTGGGCCTATCCTGTAGTAGGTGACTTCTGGGTACTCCTCTGGCTCTGTCAATCTGTTTCTTCACTTCAGCAGGTGGGTAGTGTAGTTTTAAGAATGCATGATAGAGATCTTGTAGGTGTTTGTCTCTGTCTGAGGGACTGGAGCAAATGCAGTTGTATCTTAGAGCTTGGCTGTAGACAATGGATTATGTGATGTGTCCTGGATGGAAGCTGGTGGCATGTAGGTAAGTATAGCAGTCAGTAGGTTTCTGGTATAGGGTGGTGTTTATGTGACCATTGTTTATTAGCACTATAGTGTCCCAGAAGTGGATCGCTTGTGTGGATTGGTCTAGGCTGAAGTTGACGGTGGGATGGAATTATTGAAAGCATGGTGGAATTCCTCAAGGGCCTCCTTCCAATGGGTCCAGATGATGAAGATATCATCAATGTAGTGCAAGTAGAGTAGGAGCATTAGGAGACAAGAGCTAAGGAAGCGTTCCAAGTCAGCCATAAAAATGTTGGCATACTGTGGGGCCATGCAGGTACTCATAGCAGTGCCGCTGACTTGAAGGTATAAATTGTCCCCAAATGTTAAATAGTTATGGCTAAGGACCAAGTCAAAAGTTCAGCCACCAAGTTTGCCGTGACCATTATTGGGGATACTGTTCTGGGTGGTTTGTAGTTCATCTTTGTGTGGACTGTTGGTGTAGAAGGTTTTAACATCTCTAGTGGCCAGGATGGTGTTTTCTAGAAGATCACCAATGGATTGTAGTTTGTTCAGGAAGTCAGTGTTGTCTCGAAGATAGCTGGGAGTGTAGTGTAGAGAGAGTCTACGTAGTCAGACAATCCTGCTGATAAGGTGTCAATGCCTGAAATGATGGGGCATCCAGGATTTCCATTATGGATCTTGAGTAGTAGATAGAATACTGTGCAGATTTGTTCCTGTGCTTTTTCAGGGAGTTTCTTGAGCAGATGATGTCATTTTTTTTGGTAACCCTCAGTGGGATCAGAGGGTAATGGCCTGTAGAATGTGGTATTAGAGAGCTGCCTAGCAGACTCTCGTTCATATTCCGACCTATTCATGAAGATGACAGCACCTCCTTTGCCAGCCTTTTTCATTATGATGTCAGAGTTGTTCCTGAGGCCGTGGATGGCAGCTACTCCCCACAAGAGAAAGGACATCTGGAAGATGGAAATCTTAAATGGCTGCCCTCACTGGACCACAGAATATGGATGCAGTTACCCTGAAACTGCGACAGTTGTGGTTGCTTATTTAACTGCCATTGTATGTTGAGAATTATCCATAATTAATCTAAATCTTGTTTCTGAGTTAATTTGGTACCTCTCAACCTGCTAAAGCCTAAATTTTCTATAATCTATTTAAATTAAATAAAAAATAACATTAAGCAGTACAAGTTTGTGGCCAAGTTTTAGAGAAGGTAAAGCCAATGAATTGGTGGAAGTCACGGTCTAAACACCTAGAATCAGCTTTTGTTAAAATGCTAAACCAGCTTTTGATAGCAGTAGCCTCTTCTGCAGTGTAAAGAGAATATTTTTATGTCAGTTTATTCATCTAGTTTGATTCAATAATTAGTTCATTAGTATTAAGAAACTAATTGAGAGTTGAAAAAGCAGAAAACCTTGTTTTCGTCTTCCTCTCTGTGAATAACAACTAGGCGTGAATTTTATTATTTTACTAGCAAAAATACCCGGCGTTGCTCGGGGTATTTGTAATTGGAAACTGGGATGTAAAAAGACTACCATGTTTTTTATGAATACAAATTTTGTTCAGACGTCTCGGCGTTGCTCGGGTCCGTTGGAGGGGGGAGGGGGAAGAGAACTGAGCGAGTGCGGGGTTCGTTGGAGGGGGGTATTATTACATCATAACTATGTCACAGAGAACAGCAGGTTTTAACCTGCTGCCCAGCTGATGTTAATGGGCTTTAAAGAATTTCACCCCTAGGGGGTGTAAGAGGTGAGATTTGAATTTTTTTTGACTCTTACCCTGATTAGGACCCTAAAGCCTATAACTGTACCAAATTTCAAGTCTCTAGCTCAAACAGTGTGGAAGGAGTAAGACAGCATACATACACGCACGCACGCATACACCATTTGACTTTTATATAGATAGATAGATTATTAGATGCTCTTATGCCTTCTGATACAGGAGGCAACCTAGTTTTTCTGCCTCTATATGTCTAATGCCACATTTCTTGCTCGGTTATAGTCTGCTTTCATGACAGTGACATCTTTCTGAATAGTTATCTTATAGGTCATTTTTCTCTAATCGCTGTTTCTACTGAAGGCCAACCCTTTGTAATCCAGTGTTGGTTACTTTATTCTTGGCAAGCATCTTTGACAGAACAAATTAAGTTTCCTTTTGTGGGTGCCTAGTATTTGCCAAATTTCAGAAGCACCTAACAATGAGAGTATCACAGTGGCATTATATAGACTTTGTCTTGGCTCTTGTGTAAATCTCATTATTTTCCATATATTTGCCAGTATTGGGGGGGGGGATCCACTTGCCTTCCCCATTCTTGCTTCCACCTCCTTATAAACCTAGCCTTCAATCATTAACTGTGCTTCCAAGATGTACATATTCATTAACCATGTCATTCTATTCCCTATTGATTACATATGCACCATCATTGCTGACTCTTCTCTTAACAGTCATGACCTACATTTTCTTTTGGCTGATTTTTAATCCTAATTTGGTGGTCTTGACAGTGGTAGTGATCTTTTTCATAGCATTATTATCTGTGTCCAACAGAGTAATGTCATCTGAAAAGTTGAGGGCTTCACATTTCCCTCCACTCTATCTCATTCCTGTATCTTTTGATATTGCTTTTTGCATCAAAGAACATAAGACTATCCATACTGGGTCAGACAGCCCAGTAGCCTGTCTGCTGACAGTGGCCAATGCCAGGTGCACCAGGTAATGATCAAGTGATCTCTCTTGCCCTCCATCTCCACCCTTTGACAAACAGAGGCTAGGGACACCATTCCTTACCCATCATGGCTAATAGCCATTAATAGTCTTAATCTCCATGAATTTATCTAGTTCTCTGTTAAACCCTGTTATAGTCCATCAAAATCTATGACAATGTAAAAGAGGAGTGATGATAAAATGGATTTCTGTCATACTTCAGTGACTATATAGAAACCAATTGGTCTCACCACTTGGTCCTTACATGGCATTTTGAAACTTCATACAACATCTTAGCCAGTAACACAGTCTTTAAAGTCAGCCATATTGTCAGAAGATTTTCCATAGTGACTGAATGTAGTTGAAAGCTTTGGTAAAATCTATAAACTTCAAGACTAATCTTCTCTTTCTAAATGAATTGTCTCAGGTTAAAGATGTGGTATAAACACATGATCTTTTAAGCCTAAAGCCTGCATGCATCATTTTTCCATTGATAACTGGTTTGATTCTATTCAATAGTACATTACAGAATGCTTTTCCAGATACTGAAAGTAGTGTTATTCCTCACTAGTTGTTGCACACCAGTTACTTTCCTTTCTTTTGTAATTTAAAGATCACACCTTACTTCTATTCCTCTGGGCAAAATTCTTTCTTCCAACTATATAACAGAGAGTTTATGCATTTCCATACATATTCCTCCACTTCAAGCATTTCAGCAGTGATCTTATCTTGACCAGGTTTGTCATTTTTAGTTGCTTAATTTTTTCTTCTATTTCTGCTTCTGAAATTTCTAGTGGTGACATATTTAATTCTTCTGCACATCCATTGATTGGAATTGTTAGCTCTGGTTGGTTGAGTACTTCATTAAAATGTTCTTGCCATCTTTTTGTTGTTCTGCTTCCATTGTTAACAGTCTGGCATCTTTTGCTTTTATGATATTACTGTGACACTGAAACCACGATTAAAATTGCTAAATTGAGTTAAGTCTCACTGATGCATTTTCAGTTTCTCTCACGTTGTCAAGCTATTCTCATATCTTTCTGACATCTTTACCTTTCTCTACATACTCCCATTGCAGTGTGCATTGTTGTTCTTCTTGTGCCACCTATGCTTTCCGCTTTTTCCCCCCTTCAGTCACTTTCCATGGGTGTGGCTGTATCCACTTTTCACTCATTATTCCTCTTGGTCCAAGTAAAGTTGTGGCTGTTTCCCAGCAGATCTCTTTAAAGCAAGCCCTTTGTTCTTCACTATCATCATTCATTACTTGCTGCTTTTGGAATCCATTTGGGAACTGGATTTTGAAGTTCCTCCTGATTCCTGGGTCAGTTTTTTCACAGCAAATACCATTTTCCCCTTTTCTGTTAGCATAAAGCTAAAAAAGACAAGGTAACTGTTCTGATGACAAGATAGTGGGTCGCTTCCTACAAGAGTACCAGTAAGAGACTATATCCAGCAGTGATCTTCTCCACATCCGCTGATGGCAGCTTGATCCAATTGTTTCTCACTAATTCAGTTATTTCATTTCATGTTAGTTTGTGTTTCCCGCAATGAGGGAAAAATGCACAGATTATAGATACTATACTACCTAGTAATCTTTAACTGTTATCTGTTCACCCCTCAGTTCCTTATTTACCCATGTGACTTATGACTACCAACTCGGACATTTATATCATCCACTACTGGAGTGACATCACAAGCATGGACCACTTTAATGTGTCTTGCAACTTATTCATCATGGTCATTAGGAGGTACTTAACACTGGATAATAGTTACTTTAGCATGATTAATAACAAAACATGAATTTACAATTCAGGAGTCAACTGGTTTCCATTCCTGCATAGCTTGTGTTGCCTTGTTGTTGAGGAGTACTTGGTGTGTATCATCTTGCCTTCCTGAACAGAGTATTGATACACCATCTGAATGAGTCTTCCATGTCCAGTTCATGTCATTCCACTCACTACAAAAAATGCTAATATTGAATTGAGTCATATCTTTTGCTACTTAACTCAGTTTCACAGTGTCTCCCATTCCAGCACCTAATTCTAGTCATGAAAGGGTGAGATCTACCAGTTCTAATAAAATTTTAAATGCAAAAAAAGTTTAGATAAACTTTTGGATATTTTTTTCTTATGTATCCAGTATTTTTAAAGTAGTTTTATTGAATAAATAATAAATGATAATAAATTACAATCCTGCCTTTGTACATTTTTATTGAATTTGAATTTCCATCCAAATAGAGCTTGACATGAATCACAAGTAAAAAATTGATAATTTAGTAAATCAAAGTGCATAATTCACCATTTCTAACATAATAAAAATTAAACATTGGAATAAAGTTTAAATTAAGCTACACAAAAATGTTTACAGATATAGTGTATCCTCCTGGTTAGCATAAAGAAACACCAAATTTAGTGTAAAAGCTGTATTCAGTTGCAAGTCAACATGTTTTAATGGATACCAATTAATGAGATTCAACCTCTCTTTAGGAAAATAACTAAAGTACAAATGTAAATCAGAGTTTAAAAAAAATATTATTTAAATTAAGGTTTCTTGCTTGCTGATTTAAATCACAATTAAAATCAGGCATGAAGATTGCTGAGATTTAAATGAGGCTACCCTGTTTGTAAATAAACAGATTGCATCAAAAGAAATACTTGACTATCATTTTTTCTCCTAATGGAAAAGAACCCTCAAGTCCCCCAATATTAGCTAATTTCTAAGGTCAAAAGGGAAATAAAATCTGAATAAGAGTATGTATCTGTAAGGGGTTCTTGTCTGCAAGCAGGCCTATACATTTCCAAAGAAATGCATGTGTGTGCAGAGCTGGGTGAGGTGCCCAGGGGAGCTTTCTGCCTGAGAGAGTCTGATCACAGGATGGAGAATTTGTACTAATGTAAAATTAATAGGGAGGGGATAGGGTTTTGTCCCTGGACAGTTTTAAAGCCCTGCTGCAATTTTCTGCATTTAGGAGTGTAGACAGAAACTGTTAAGGTACTAGTTATCGGTCTCTCTCCTACAGGCAAAGACGAATTGGCTGGAGGGCATCTTTGTACCTCTTCTTCCCCTCACTGAGGGAGAGAGAGAAAGCAGAGACTTCTTGCCTTTCCTCTCTCTTCTGTAGGAGGGCAGATCTTCCTTAAGAGGAGGGGCGGCGGATATGAGACTCTTGTATGGGACACTGCTTCATTCTTTATCAGGTGCAGCTACTGTGCCACCTACTGGTGGAAAAGGATGGGAGTCCCAGAAACCCCTCAGCCAAGCACAAGCTCTTCCTTTTGCTCCCACTTCACATTCCCTTACTTTAGGGTGACCAGACCAGGATAGTCCCGATTTTCGGGGAATTGTCCCGCGTCCCGATCATACTTTGGTCGGGACGCCCTTTGTCCCGATATAGGGACCCTCAGAGGCCGGTGCCAGACTCACGCCTCACTAACCGCTCCTTCCAGGGAGGCCGCAACACCCTCCTGCCGGCAGGAGCAGGCAGCAAGCCTCACTGCCCCATGTGCTGCACTCTCAGGCAGCTACAGGGTGGGGAGTGCTTGAGCGGGATGGGAAGAATGCAGAGGGAAGTGGGAGGCTGCCATGCAGGAGGGTCACCTCTGGCTCGCCAGTGGGGCTGCTTGGCTGCTCCCATGTGGCTGCAGCGCTCTTCTGACCTGCACTTCTGGAGCTGGGGTTTGCAAGTTACTTGGGGCTGCTCACACTGGAGTTGAGGGGAGAAAGCTGTGAGAGATGGGAGGGGGCAGAGGAGCGAGCAGAGGTTAGGAGGTCCAATTCTCAGAAATTAGAAAGTTGGCAACCCAACACAGTCTAGTAAATCTGGCTCAGACTCGTGTTTAAGCCCAATCCGCACTACTGTCCACACAGAATGTATTATGGATGGGAATGGAACTCTGAGCCACTGGGATTCAGGTCCAAGACACCATTTTGCAGCCTAGATGCACCTCAGACCCATGTGCAGAGATTGCACCAATGCTATCGCACAAAATCCACCCAGGCCTGTGTTTCTCAGCCTTTCTACCCCAAAGCTTCCATCTCAATTCTCAGGAAGTGGAAGGAACCCCACTTGGTTCAAATACAGTTCAAATGCAGCTGCTCGGCATTTAATTTTTCTTCTTCATGCTAATCACTCACCTGCAAAGACATTTAACAGTCTTCTATAGGAAGAAGCCTTATACCACGTGCACTGTTACTCAGCTAGATGAACACTGCCAAATGCTGTTAAATACCTGATGTCAGGTGTGCACAACATTTCACTTCTCTATGGGTGCAAGAAATGATCCTCTGTACAGAGAAATCTCAAAAAAGCTCCTGGCCTTGGGGATTCCCTGGGCCACTGATCAGTGCAGAGAGTGAGTCAAGTGGCTTAAACCCAATTACTGCAAGGTCAGGGGGTAGTAAAGGCACCACCGAGAAATTGCCTTCTACTCGCTTCTTATATGGGCAATTTGACTGGGCTCTGGAGTCTTCAGTGAGCCCAGAGACCAGCAGTGGTGCATGACCATCTGCTAAGCAGGTACGGCATCCTTATACTTCTCAGGTTAGAGGAGCCACTGGAGGAAAACCAGCTGCTACTAGTTGGAACTAGGGAAACAATTCTGGTTTTCACCCCAGTCACTCCAGTGGCTATGCCACTGGATCAATTACAGCATCTCAGGATGTTTGGGGAGCAGCTTGCAGCAGAAGAGGCACCTGAGGGAGGTATGGTTTTGGCTCCTTATTTGTTAATATATGAATGGGAGGGATTTTTGGCTTATGACCCTATAAAATTACATCCCAGAGATTGTAGTGTGTTTTCTTTAATGGCAGAATTTATGCCACTGCCCTGCCTCTCTCCCCACCACATGGAATTCAAAATGAATGCCAAGAACTTAAAACAGAAGTTAAGCAAGCAACTATCATGAATTTTTTACTAGATCCTCTCATTAGATTACAAAAATGGGTTGGGGCAACAAAATTAAGAGCCTTGCATTGCCTTTCCTGCTTGTACAGCATACCATATGCACCAGCTACATCAGTCTATCCCAAGCCACCTTTCTGGATACCCCAAATGGCTCTGGTTAGGTGGGGGCATATGTAGAGCAAGAGATCCTTAGTATAAGTATTAACTGTCTCAAGGGGGTTTATGTGTATGTGTCCCATATTATGAGCCAAAACTATCCTGAGGGGGGAGGGTTGTATGTAGTCCATGGCTCCTGTATCCTGGTTGGCGTGGGAGAGGGGGAATTGTGCTCAGTTCATGGATGCAAAGTGCTTTCAAGAAAGCTGTAATATGTCTTGACCTGAAGGAGCATCTTATGATTTTCCACACAGATTTTAACCTATTCCTGGATGGTAATGCTTGTGTACTTGTGCAGGAAGTCAGATTTTGAGTCTGGGCACACTTATTAGGTCTGCCTCTGTAACTCACAAGCTTCCTTCATTCAGAGATGTGTTGGGCAGTCACCAAAAACACTTAAAAGCCTCAATGGAGATGGGTGGATGGCCTCCACGAGCTTGGAACAGATCATACTGCCAGTCAGGAAGCCCCATAAACTATAACGTTTGCTGGTTATTGCCCTTCCTAGGATAGTAAGCCCATACATAGTACAACACAGCACATAGCACCCACCACACACACAACCCCAGGGGAAAATGGTGAAGAGTTATAAACAATTTAAAGTTAAATTTGTAAAGTGTATCTTACCATGATGTCTGCAGTCTTGCTGCTGAGTAGAGCTCACAGGACTGTCTGCATACACGTTTCTTAGCTCAAGGGACAAAAGAAATAAAAACCAGTGATAAATAGCATCTTGTGATCTTGAGTTGCCACAGCCTCCCTTGTGCAGCAGATGCGTTGTGTGTTTTCATTTGCCTTGGCAGGCCATTCCACCTCTTCAGGGCACATACAGGCTACCAGAACCTTGGTGTGCAAACTGTGATGTAGTGGGCAAAGAGGAAGTGAGTCCAATATGAATTAATAGGTGAGATCCAGCAGGTGGTCAACCAACAGCTGAAATACCAGAGAGAAATATGTAAGACGTGGAAATAGGGGAAGGCTGGGCAGTGCAAAGAAATTGGCAGTGCAGTTTTTATAGCAGGAATGAAGGTTGACAGAAGATTATGAATGCAACAGAAAGAACTGTCTGAAAGGATGCTAGCTCTTGTGGCACTAAGACTATAGGCTCCAGTTCCATTCCCGTACCACAAGTCCCCTCTGTTCTATCCTGTCCTGCAGCCCATGCACTGTTTGGACAATACTGGGGTAGGAGTGGTCTGCGTCACATGAAATGACCAGTAGTTAGAATCATCAAATGTAGCCCCTGCCAGTCCAGCAGTGGCCTGTGAGCGTGAAATGCACTAAAAGGTTCAACAAAAAGAGAAACAGCAAGCATTCAGAAGTAGTTACAAATATTGAGTGGCACTAAACAGAACAGAGATTGGGTATTCTGCATTGTTGTGGATTACATGCACTGTTCGCTGGGTTTTGAGTTGTTTGTTTGTTGTTTCGTAAGTTTTGTTAGCAGCTGGTCTGCCTATCAGGTATTTAACATTGGGAGCTTCTATTACATGATTGCTTACAAATAAAGCAATGCATATGTACACAAGGTGTCGTTATCATGGTTTATTACATTTACTTTGAGAAATTTCATCACAGTAATCCATAAACTGTGCTTTTGAAGGTCATTAAAAGTTTAACATCCATAAAAGCCCCATTACCTTCAAAACAATCACACAATTAAGTTGTATGTTTTAGTATATGGCTAGTTTTTATAATACATACATTTCATACATACCATCTCCCTGAATCAAACTGTTATGAGATACATGACCCAAGTATACAAAAATGCATAATACAGATTTATAAAATCTACCTTCTGGATCTGGCCTACACCCACAGGATGACTGTGGCACAGTTGAAATACTATTTCATTCCTCATTCATTCATATACATAATTTAATTCCCCCTCACTCATTGGACCATGGAAACTTATGTTAGTACACAAAGCAGTCCTGATTTTCTGTTGTGCATGTGGATCCTGCCCTAGTAATGATAGGCTGATACTCCCTGACAGAAAATGCACCTAACAGTGTCTTTAGTCCATTCCTGGCCAAATGGCACTCCTTTGTCCTCACTGACTTTGTGCAGAAAACAATACACCACACTGATGACACTAGCCTCCAAATGGTTCTGTAAACATCACCACTGGGATGTCAAACTAGAAAACACACATTCCACCATCAGCCTAAAGCTACTCAGTATGTTGCTGAATCTTCTTTTGCCAGGTCCTCTGCTATTACCATTAAGTGGAGACATAAGTTGGTTAAACAACAACAAAGAGTAACGATTAATGGAACGCCTGATTGGAAGGAGGCCTTGTGTGGGGTTCCAAAGGGATCTGTTCCTGGTCTGGGGTTGTTTAGCATGTTTATTAATGACCTGAATGTAATTAATAAAAAGAACACTAATCAAATTTGTAAATGACCCAAAGTGGTGGTGGGGGGAAGGGAGCAGCACTTCGGAGGATAGAGTTAAAATTCAAAGGAATCATATCAGTACTGAAATACTGATTCTAGATCATCCTTGTATATAATGGGAAGTTATTCTCCATAATTTTTTTCCTTTTCCTAAGTATATTTCAACCAAGCCTATTCTTGTTTCTTACCCAATATATGGCACTATAAACAGTTAGGGATCACCATCTTACCAGCCAGAATTTCATAATGTAATTCAAAACCAAACTTGACACAATACTCTTTCAGATTCACAGCTCAAAGGTTAGGTTGTAAGATAACAAAATGTAAGAACTTATTTCCTTAGAACAATTCTGCAAAGGCTTTAAATAATCAAAACAATGAAATCAAAGACTTAAGTTCCATAACAGGATTGCTTTGCTGTTGCTTACTTGTGTATAAACATTAACATTTGTATTATTATGAGAGGAGTTTCAATTACAAATACCGCACATAAAAATACAACATTTTTATCAAGCATGAAAGGGGAAAATACCTATACAGCAGCACCAGGAAGAATATACATAAATAGAATTTGTATACTGTACTGCTTAAATAATTCAATAGCGAAGTAAAATGTAATTTGATACTATAAATGCAGTGCCAGAGACATAACATTCTGTACATATACTGTACAATCTCAGGTATCATTCAGCACCACAAATTAGGAGGTAACTAGGAGATTCTGACATTAGCAAAAGATAAAAATTAACAATGCCATCTGACACCAACTGTCTCACATTTATATACTCAGCCAGTAATCTTAAAAGGAAATCCTTTCCCACCAATTATGCCAACAATAAAACAAAAAGCAAATAAATAAATATAGAAAATTCTGAGTAAGAACAAATTTGCATGTAAATCAAACTGCAAATTTACAGCTAAGAAAATATGCAGCTATATCCACAGGATTTCCATAATTGGTACAATATGTAAAACCTTAAGTCAATATGATACTTTTGCATTGAATCCCAATAGAAATATAGTAAATGCTTTTAGTATAGTGGCATGTTAGAATTGTTATGCCAGGGTTCTATAGCTCAAAACACAAATTTGCTCCAAGTTGAAATGTGAAATCTGGGTACCTGATCCTGTACTTTGTACAAGTCTCCTGGCTTAGTAGTATATTTAGGAAAAATTCTATGCAAGGCACCAAACCTTGACTTCTGTTAATCTTGGAGTGAAAAACAAATAAATATATAACTAGCATTCAAAGGGGAGAGGTGTGAGGGAAAAAAATTCTGCTCTGGTCAGATTAATTTGTTTTCTTTGTGGGACTTTTAAAAGTATTTATGGCTATTGTGTGAGTTAAGAAATGACTCCCAAATGTCAATTTACAGCACATCAGAAGACTGACTCTGACCTTCAGGATTTCAAGATAGGTACGGAGGAAAGATAGGTAAGAAGAAAAGCAATCATTGGCTTCCTTTTAATGGAAACATGCCAAAAATGGACATATGTACTCAATCATCTAGGGAGCACCTACAAAATAACTATGTTGTGATTGGAAAAAGACAACCTCCTTGTACAAAATCTTATCTAGGGCCATCACAAGTATCTAAGCAAAAATCCGATTCTTACAAATCTGTAGAAAATAGAGGAGAAAATAGAGTTAGAAGGCAGAACCAAATAATCAGGTTCTGGGTGGTACCCTTCAACATCCAGAGAAGAAAACAAATGATGTGTACATTGGTTCTTGAAGTTCTAGAATCAAAGTGAAATGTTTCCTGTATTTGGCAAACATTTGGTCAAGAAACTTTATTTTTGAGCTTCTAATAAGATCTTACTTACCATGAAGTAAAGTCAAGTAAACCATGAAGTATTTTTAAAGTAATTGGCAGAGTCCTATTTTCAAAATACAGCATATACAGTACATGAGCATGGATACGATTATAAAGTTTTTTAAAAAGCCACTGACCATCTTTTGGGTTTGTACAATGCCCAGTACAATGGGGTCCTGGTCTCTGACTAGGGCTCCTAAGTACTACAAGAATGAAGATCACCCTCAAATGCATGTCATTTTTTTCTGCCATCAAGTGACATTGAAAATGAGCAAAATCTTACTCACTTTTAATAATGAAATTCAGCATCGGTATCACAAGCTAAACAATTCCAGAATAAGTTAGTGTAGAAATTTCTCATTTTGGAGAGGGGCACAGCGAGAAAGACTTTAGTGTTACACCGATGGGGTAAAATCAGTAAGCTAATCTTCCTTTGTAGATATTTGTATGTTAATGTGACATTAGAGAAACTCGTGTGCCCCGAGGAATGTGGTTCTCTGCTGCTATGACAGAAGTTTTGTCCTGCATATGCCCAATAATAGAAACTCAATATAAGAACTATTTGTTTACACAAATATGCCCTATGATTTAAAAAAATCACAATACTTATGTAAACATTTGCAGAAATACAGTCTGTTCAGCTAATGTGTTCTTTAGAGATTGACCACATGGGGCATGCCAATGTTCCACCAATCACTAGTCTAAGATTTATTTATATCCTTGGCTTGGGCTTCCCCCTCTCCTTTTAACTTAATAGCCCCAGCATGACAAAAATGCTGCAGAATTTAAACTTACAGAAGCTGGTAACGTTGTTTTTTAAAAAATAGATAATTTATTACCAAGTGGGGATTAAATGCCCAACTTCAGCAGCTAAAATGTGACCACAACTCTATCTTCCATTACAGAAAGTGGGGGAAGCCATGTAAAAAGCAAATATAAAGAAAATGTAGTCAGTGATTTACTATTGGCTCCCTTGAGAGCCAGATGAATTTTTACTAATCTTAATGATTAGTTCAGTGACTTACAGTCTTCATGGAGAACCTGACCATGATCCTGCAAGATCAAATCTGGTCATTCTGAGAGCTGGATCAGAGGTTGAATGGGCATTTGAAGCATATCGGTCAGCCAGAACTATCCGAGTCGATTCAGAGCTACCAGAATAATCATGACTTTGCCCCTTGAGTTTGAAAATTATGCTGGGCATCAGAGGAATTGGTAGAAAAAGACTTGCTGTATTCAAGGAAGGCATCCGGTAATGACCCTGGACTCAGGCTTCCTTGGAGAGCAAAAGTTGACATTTGTTCTTGGTGATAAGCAAGTCTATTGTGGGTACCCCACTGATAAAATGTCTTCTCTGATGATCTATGCAGGGACAAATTGATTGGTCACTGACTATCTGCTTAGGAAGTCTACCAAAATGTCAAGAATCAGAGAGGTAGCCGTGTTAGTCTGGAATTGCTGAAGTGACAGAGTCCTGTGGCACCTTAAAGACTAACTAAAGTATTGAAGCATAAGCTTTCGTGGACTAGTACCCACTTCATCGGATGCATGCAGTGGCTAAAATGTTGTTGGCTCCTGGTAGATGTAAGGCTGACACCAGTTAAAAAAGTCAATGATCTACACACAAAAGGATGAGGAGCGAGCTTCTCTTTGCTTGTTTATGTAATGCACAGCTGTCATGGTGAAAATCTGCACTACTGAGTCTTGGATAACAAGTAGGAACACCATGAGGCCTGCCTGATGGCCATGAGCTCTAGGACATTCACACATAATCCCATGTTGGTTGGGGACCGGGCTTTCAAGGGAGCTGCACTGAGTCTGTCAATGCCATTAACCATCTAGCTGTTGGAACCAGCTGTGTCAACAGTTTTAGTGCTGGGATGATCAACATTGATGTAGTCTGTGCTGATTTTGATGGGTTGTACATCTCTGGCTTCTCCCTGCTCAGACTATGCCATCAGCTCGGAGTGCTAGTGGGGATCACTCCCTGGGGTCCTTGGAGGTGGATGTCTTTATGTTTGATGTGATGAGCACTGACTACTCAAAGTGATGAAGCCTGAGCCACACATCTCTTCACATGGAAGTCATTGACTAGAACGATTTGCACACTGTGCATTTAATGGGACTCTGACTTTCCTCCAAAGAGAAAAAGCTATGGCCACTGAGGGGGATGAGTGTTGCAAGTTGGGCACAGATCAAGGTCAAGCCATGAAGGCTTAGAGTTCCCCGACGGGGTTTGGGAGTGGGGGAAAGAAATGGCACAAAGTGCCTCGCCCTACCACAGGGGGGATGGTCCTCCTCTATTTTTCTTTTCTTTTTTTAAGAATAAAATAACTTACAGAAATGAAGAAGGATTTCTTCACTAGAATAACTAGCAAGAAGCTCAAGGAAGAATGGCAGGCTGGACGCTTACCAGGTTCTGTCTCACTGCTATGGGCAGTAAGAGGGAACTGAAGGTAGGTCACAGCTCTCCATCTTTTATGCCCTCACACAAGGGGGCACAGGGCAGATGTGTGGCCCCAGTGGACATTGCTATTCAAAAATAATATGCTCTTGTGCACGAGCAGTGCATGGGGGTCCCACCCTGACACTCTTGAAGCAGCAGCAGCATTTTTCATGGAAAAAAATTTAAGCTGCCTGGAAATCTAAATCCATCTCATTTGTGCCCTCTAATGTTCACATTGGAGGGCTTAATTCAGAAAGGCATTACACATAATTTATGTTGACTTTTGGTACCTGGAAACAGTACAAGACATGCTGTATCTGAGTGAAGTAAGTGCTTTCAATAAATGTCATACTCCATTTCCCCTGCACACAAGTGGCAACATTCCTGTTACACTATTGTAGGTATTCAAGTCAAATAATTGAAAGAAAACACAATGTTCTTGAATAAAATATACATTTTAATGGCTCAAAATGGTGCATGTAAAAAGGCCAATGCACGAGTTAAACTGGACCTAAGTCAGTCCTAACATGCATACGAGTAATTTTAATTCAGTGGTTTATGCATCATCCTCTGCTTAATTTAATAGTAGTCTATGCAGCATGTCAAGAACTATGCAAACACTGAGAAATGGAGACTCTTGTCAATTTAACAAATATGGTGAATTTCACTACAAATTAGAATCTTTAACAGGAAAAGCATAGAAATACTGCATTTTCTGTGTACTTTTAAATGTTATCGCTCTTTTCTATTCAGTTTTCTTTGTTCAATTAAATTCTCCATTATCCATGTCATTTTGTCCCCAAAGTGATATTTTTGTTGTTCAGACAATGATTACACATGGGCAAGGAAGCACAGGGGTGGCCAACCTGTGGCTCCAGAGCCACATGCAGCTCTTCAGAAGTTAATATGCAGCTCCTTGTATAGGCACCGACTCCTGGGCTGGAGCTACAGGCGCCAACTTTCCAATGTGCCGAGGGCTGCTCACTGCTCAACCTCTGGCTCCGCCACAGGCAAAGCACCCCCTGTTACCAACCACATTACCACAGCAGGTCCAACTGGCTTAGGCTGCTCCTGTAGTTTTTTCTTTGGGCTTGTGGCCAGAAATTGCAATGACTCAGGACAGCTTCTTCAAAACAAATATTATATGTTGTCCATAGGAACATAACAAACAGAGAGAAAAAGAGTTAAGACAACAAAAGATCTATGTGCATATTATCTTATTTAAACTGTAGCCTTTCCTTGCAAGTTGAGGTAACTCCAGTTTCTCACAGGCTCCTCCCAGCACAGAGGCCAGGCAAGGCAGGCTGCACTCCTGCACCTTCTGCCTCTGACTGTCTGATCCCCCACCCCAGTCCATGTTTTTCTCCTTCATGTGATAAAAACTTTTTAAAAGTTTTTTGTTCAAAAGTTCCTGCCCAAGGATCTGCCAAGATTTTGAGCAGAGATTCTGAATCTGGTCAGACTGATTTATGGATTTTTCCTGAAGGGGTAGGAGAGAGAGTCTTCTAGCACTGAAATCACAGTACTGTCCATTTGAGTGCCAGGCAATTAATTCAGAATCATTACCAAGTTCCGGGATACCTCCGAAGAGCTCCAGCTGGAATTAATCCTAAAAGTTCCACAGAACAAGCCACACCACAATGACCACCAAGTCCACAAGATACATATATATATATATAGC
Organism: Sternotherus odoratus; assembly: GCA_032164245.1. Lineage (NCBI taxonomy): Eukaryota > Metazoa > Chordata > Testudines > Kinosternidae > Sternotherus > Sternotherus odoratus. Next base: position 32,033,496 of record JAVMKO010000007.1, read on the forward strand.
TATAGATATAAATGTATATAAACATTCATAAAATGAATACAGATATGTCCCTCATTCCTCACCCATGTGCTCATGTGCTTTAATAAACTGGGGCTTAAATTTATAAGGATTGTGGGTTCAAGTATGAAAGTATAGAACACATCCTTCCTAACACTTCAGCTATTTCTAGATATTGGAGCATTTCAGTCTCTGGGCTCTAATTGCTAGTGGAACATCCTGAAGATATCTATACTGAGAAAATCAGAGTTCAAATGCAACCCAGACAGCTATTTTAAAAAACAAAATGAGACATCTTGTCAAGAAATGCCATCCTCCTCTTAGGCTAGGCCTGAGTACCCAGATAAACTCATACTGCCTTATATGAAAACCTGAAAAAGCATCAGTCAAATGAGTTTTGGATGGACATTTTCATTAAAAACAAATAAATATAAAAGAGCAAGAGAGTGAGTAGTCCGACTGAAAATTTTGAGTGGAGCACTGATACCCAAGAGAAACCTCTGGGGACAGCAATTATAGCTCTATAGGTGAACACAAAAAGAGAAATCCACTGATAATGTACTATTAGAATCTCCCCTTTTGAATTTAAGTATGTGCTTTATTACTTTATTGAATAGAAATGGACTTAAAATATTTTTAAATGCTTTTGCTGAATTTAGGTTGCACGACATGCATTATTTTACTGAGTACAGAAAGGAATTTTTTAAAAAGAAAAGCTTGCCAACCATGGTAGCAGCACATAAAAATCAGTAATAATTTTGATCAGTGTGAGCCATAGAACCTAGGGAGATCTCAGAATGCCACAGAACATATAAAATAACAGGTCAAAAAAAAAACCCTTGAACCATTCCTACCACCCACATAATTACTATTATAAAAGTCATCCAGCAATGCTCGGTTCTGTGGGTGAAAGCTGTGGAGCCTCCACAAAATCAAAATTCAAATCTTTCAAATAGCTGACTTAGTGAACCAAAATGAAAACAAGTTGAGCAAGAAAACATGCAAATAAAACACAGCCTAAAATGAGCACAAGATTAACATCATGTTGTAGGAAAAGTGTAAATTATAAGTAAATGTATTATAAATGTTGTGTAACTTGGTATAAATTTGAGATGCTGCTTGGCTGTGCTGCAGATACTGTGCAGTACAGTTACGCAACATGAGGTTACTGCTGTGTAACATAGCTCTAAGTTGTTTCAAATTCTTATCTTGCCTTATACGTTTGTCTCATACTTTTTGTCTCATATGTTTGTCTTATACGTCTTGTCTTACACGTTTGTCTCGTCTCATATGCTTCAAACTTCTATCTTGTTCCATATATTCTTGCCCCACATGTGTCTTTACAAAATAGGAACTTTGTGTTTGTATGTCCTGTTCTTTCTAAACAAATAAGTAAATAGATAGGGAATAACGTCATGTTTTTACTTGTCAATTTGCATGAGGCCCCTCTTGCCTCCTCCCTCATTTAAAGAAGTATATAAAAAGGTCTTGGCAATGTATAGGGCCAAGCCACAATTTGAGTGTTAACTCTGTGGCTTCAATTTGCTGAGCAAATAAACTTGTATTCAAGATCTCCTGTGTCTACCTGTTCTTTGAAGGTAAATTGGGACAGGCCTCCAAAGAAACGAAGCCATTTGTGCAACAATGTTGAGCAACCATGGCTACAAATAAGGTGATCATTTCCTAAATTTCATCAGCATTATGGCTTAGAGTAAAATTGAAGTAGAGGATCTTGGGGGTAACAGATAATGAATGGTCTTTAAATGGATTTTCAGTCATGGCGTGGATGAGTCCATTCCTCTTAATTCATAGTTTAGGTAAACATTTTAAAAGAGATATATGCCACTGGAGTGGTCATTCGGACACTGTTCTTTTCCCATATTCCCATTTCTGCACTGGCCACCTCTTTGGCTAATGCTGTCAAGACTATACACTGTCTCCATATTCAATCTCCCAGTATCTGTATCTTGATTTTTATAACATTTATTACATTTTATTTTTTAAATTTTGCTTCTATTTAATCTTCGATACAATATGTTCTCTAGTAAAGACTGTATCCTGCACTTGCCAGGTGATGCATTCATTGTTCTAGTATACTTTTGCCATCACTTATGATAGCCAACTTCCATGTGAAAGGAGGGACTGCTGTTTTCTTTGTCTCTCTCCATCATAGTGATGAATATCTGTTGAGGCTTTTTAGCTTGGTCTAGCCTGTTTAGAGACAGCTACAATGATTTTTTACCCATTGCTGTAAATAAGCTCTTAGAACATTACTCCTGTAGGTATCAATTTTACCTACAATATGTGCCAAATAGACTACCTTGGGCATAAAGCCTTATTTATATCTGTAATTTGTTACTTAATTTTTATCAAGACATCTATGCACTTCGAGACATGAAAAATATATATACTTATTATCTCTCATCAGTGTACATATGTTTTTCTCTGTATCTCATCTTTTGAATGACACTTGTTTTGTTTAGATTGTTACCTCCTGAGGCAGGGACCATATAACCCCTGTCCTAATTGGGTTTTCTACGTGCTATCATAATACAAATAGTAATAAAAAATGTCCAAAATTCCCTACCACAATAAAATTGTGCCCTCATCCTCCACCACAGACAATGTCTGCACTGTATGTATTTAGATTGTGAGGTTGATGTTAGGAACTGTATGTTCCTCTCTGTTTGCACTTTGTCAGTGCTCAGTAATCTATATATATATAAAAGTCAAATGGTGTATGCGTGTGTGTATGTATGCGTGTATGTATGTGCACTTACTCCTTCCACACCGTTTGAGCTAGAGACTTGAAATTTGGTACAGTTAGAGGTCTTAGGGTCCTAATCAGGGTAAGAGTCGAAAATTTTTCAAATCTCACCTCTGACGCCCCCCAGGGGTGAAATTCTTTAAAGACCATTCACATCAGCTGGGCAGCTGCTGTTTTCTGTGACATAGTTATGATGTCATAATACCCCCTCCAACGGACCCCGCACTCGCTCAGCTCTCTGCCCCCTCCCCCCTCCAACAGACCCCGCACTCGCTCAGCTCTCTGCCCCCACCCCCCTCCAATGGACCCTGCACTCGCTCAGCTCTCTGCCCACTCCCCACCTCTGACGGACCCGAGTTGGGTTTGGTCAGAGGGTAAGTGAGGTAGGGGTGTCGGGGGGTGAGGTGGGGGTGTCGGGTTTGGTCGGGGGGTAAGTGAGCCGGGGGTGTTGGGTTTGGTCTGGGGGGGTGGGAAGGTGTCGGGGTGGGTGAGGGGTGAGGTGTGGGTGTTGGGGTTGGTCAGGGGGTGTTGGGTTTGGTGGGGGGATAAGGTGGGGGTGTTGGATTTGGTTGGGGGGTGGGGAGGGGGATCGGGGTTGGTCGAGGGGTAAGTGAGGTGTGGGTGTCGGGTTTGTTTGTGGTGGTAGGTAGGGGTGTCGGGTTTGGTTGGGGGGGAAAGTGAGGTGGGTGTGTCAGGTTTGGTCTACGGGGGGTGAGGTGTGGGTGTTGGTCAGGGGGTGTTGGAAGGGGGGTGATGTGGGTGTGTTGGGTTTGGGTGGGGGGTTGAAAATGTGAGTCGGGGTTGGTCGAGGGGTAAGTGAGGTGGGGGTGTCGGGTTTGGTCGGGGGGGTGAGGTGGGGGTGTCAGGTTTGCTCTCTGCCCCCTCCCCCCTCCAACAGACCCCGCACTTGCTCAGCTCTCTGCCCCCTCCCCACCTCCGACGGACCCGAGCAACGCCAGGTATTTTCACTAGTATAAATATAAACTTTTGTTAATCAAAAAGGATATCTGAGGAGGAAATGTCTCTGGTTCCCCCTAACAAATATATCTCAGAGTAGTACAACACATTTTAGTGTTTCCATACTCCTACTTTCTCATTCCACCCTTCCTCCTCCCACACACATTGACTGTACTGCTGTAGTTTGTCCTTTAACATTTTTCAGACACACAGCCTAACACTGGCTGCCTGCCAGACTGTACTTTTCTGAGGCAGGAAAGTGTTACTGTGACTCTGTATTGCTTTGTGCAAATGTTCTTGACTTTAGCAGTTTTGTCAATTATTATTATTATTACTTTTTTAACCAAATAGCCATACCAAGACAATTCTCTTTGAAGGAGCACATTCCAAAATGTCTCCAACCATGCCAAGGCTGCAGTTTATCACTTAAGTCCCTGTTTTTTTAATTGGCTTTGGCTATTTGACTTTGAAATTGAGTAAAAATACATAATCTGTAGTGTGGCAGACTTCCTAATTGGGTTCTGTGTGTTTCTCATTATACTAAACCAAACCTCCCTTATTTATTTCATGTTTTGAATTTGAGTTACATTGAACATGCTGTGTCTGTCTGAATTAGTGATTGCTAATTTGCAGTTTCTGAAGTATTTCAATCCTCTTTAAATGAACGAACGATTCTGGTGTTAAAATCTTTCCTCATCCTCAATACCCTGATCTCACAAAAATGCTTGACCAGAGCACACAGAATTCTACATGTGTTGTGCTGAGGCACTTTAAAGTATATTGTAATTAAATGGAGCTGTGCAGCCAACATATTCTTCCGTTTGGGAAACTCAGCCCTTAAAGGCTCAGTCCCCAATATCATAATAATTATTGCAGAGAACAGCCTGAAATTATGACTCGAGTGTATGCTAAAGGCTCAAAACCAGGAGGCAAATAAAAGAACATTTTTCATTTTTTTCAATCTCATGAATTTTAATCCAATCTCAGTTTTTTGCATGCTCAGAGTTGGCAATATAGAAGTCATGCAGCTTGTTTGTCACCAAAATAGATAGATAATTTTATGAAGATTACTGAGTATGAAAGGTCCATTTTCATATAGCCACTTTTCAGAGCACAACACACATTGACTTATGGTGTTAGGCAAGTGGTTCTCCCCTTTGTGCATTGCAAATTTGGCTGTTCTTCCACAGATTCAGCTTTGAAATGACAAAAGAGCTAGTTAACATTTCACTTCATTTAAATGTTACACTCTTTCTTACTCAGGCCAATCTCTCAGGGTTGCCGATAAACCTTAATTCTATTCTCTATCTTCATGACAAGCACCTTTTTTACCTTAGGTTCTCTAAGCACTTTGCAAACAATTAACTGAATTTCACAATACCCCTGAAAGGCAGGTAAGTATTCCTGTGATGTTTAATAAATAAAGAAATTAATAATAAAAATGGACTGTACATTAAAAGTATCGTAACTCTGTCTAAATAGCAAGATAAAAGTGAGGAACCCATATACCTAAAAAGTCAATCATGACTTTACTTTATCCAAGAGATATTCCATTACTCATAGGCTGCTGCCATTCCTCTAAGGTAGCTGGTTTAATATTTCTGTTTTTCCTTCAAACGTATCATTTTATTTATCCAAAATATACTCCTGTTATGCTATGTCCTACTACTCTGCACAGTGCTGTTATTTTACCTCTCTAGTACAACAGAGATCTAAAGCTTGGTGATTTATATTGCACAAGCACTACCAAACCGTTTTTCTGGAAGATCTTTTTCTCAGAAAACTGAAGGGAGCAATGGGCTGTAATGCATTCTCACAAATTTTGCATTCTGAAGATTTTAATTTTAAGTGGCCAACACAGTACTGTATTGGCATACAGCACTTCATCCATGCTTTTTAAATAACAAATTTGGGAATGATCCTACCAGCCTCTCCTGTCACAATGCAGCCTGTACTCTTGTAGCATTACACAATTGAAAAATTCAGGAATTTAGAGTTTTCTTCCATAGCTAGATTGATGTATGTCCTGTGTCTCAGAGAAATCAGCCGAGTCCACATTGTTATATTAACATACTGAAGCTTGCTGTCAAGAACACAAAATCCTTTGTACGGTCGTTAGATTTAGTCCTAAGTGAAGCACAGGATCTGGTCCAAGAATATAGCTGAACCGTTTGGTAACAGCAACCATAGTATAATTAAATTTAACAGAAAGGGGAACTATACAGAAATTAGGAAGCTAGTTAAATGGAAATGTAAAAGGTAGTTACAAAAGTGAAATGCCTGCAAGGTGCATAGAAACTTTTTAAAAACACCACAATAGAGGTTCAAATTAAATGTATATACCCCTAATTAAAAAACATTGTAAGAGGACTACAAAAATACCACCATGGCTAAACATCAAAGTAATAGAAGTGGTTAGAGGCAAAAAGGTATCTTTTAAAAACTGGAAGTTAAATCCCACTGAGGAAAATAGAAAGGAGCCTAAACTCTGGCAAGTGACATGTAAAAGTATAATTAGGCAGACCAAAAAACAATTTGAAGAACAACTAGCCAAAGACTCAAACACTCATAGTAATTTAAAAAGTAGATCTAAAGCAGGAAGCCTGCCAAAAAATCAGTGGGCCAGTAATAAGGTAATAAGGCAAGTAATAAGTAATCTATATATATAAAAGTCAAATGGTGTATGCGTGTATGTATGCGTGCGTGCGTGGATGTGTGCGTGGATGTATGCTTACTCCTTCCACACTGTTTGAGCTAGAGACTTGAAATTTGGTACAGTTAGAGGTCTTGGGGTCCTAATGACTGTAAGAGTCAAAAAAATTTCAAATCTCACCTCTGACGCCCCCCAGGGGTGAAATTATTTAAAGGCCAATCACATCAGCTGGGCAGCTGCTGTTCTCTGTGACATAGTTCTGATGTCATAATACCCCCTCCAACAGACACCGCACTCGCTCAGCTCTCTGCCCCTCCCCCCTCCAACGGAACCCCGGAATCCCTCAGCTCTGTGCCCCGTCCCTACCTCTGACGGACCCCGGAATCCCTCAGCTCTCTGCCCCCTCCCCACCTCCGACGGACCCCGGAATCCCTCAGCTCTCTGCCCCCTCCCCACCTCCGACGGACCCGAGTTCGGTTTGGTCGGAGGGTAAGTGAGCCGGGGGTGTTGGGTTTGGTCTGGGGGGGGGGAAGGTGTCTGGGTGGGTGAGCGGTGAGGTGTGGGTGTTGGGGTTGGTCAGGGGGTGTTGGGGTTGGTAGGGGGTGACGTGGGGGTGTTGGGTTTGGGTGGGGAGGTGAAAATGTGAGTTGGGGTTGGTCGAGGGGTAAGTGAGGTGGGGGTGTCAGGTTTGGTCAGGGGTGTGAGGTGGGGATGTCAGGTTTGCTCTCTGCCCCCTCCAACGGACCCCGTACTCGCTCAGCTCTCTGCCCCCTCCCCACCTCCGACTGACCCGAGCAACGCCGGGTATTTTCGCTAGTCAGTAATAAGGATCAGATGGTACTCACCCAAGAGTTCTGAACGAGCTTAGATGTGAAATTGCAGAGCTAGTAATTGTGGTATGTAACTTATCATTTAAATCAGCTTCTGTACTAGATGACTGGAGGATAGCTAATGTGACATACATTTTTTGAAAAGGCTCCAGAGGTGATTCTGGCAATTACATGCTGGTAAACCCAACTCCAGGACTAGGCAAATTGGTTGAAACTATGGTAAAGAATAGAATTATCAGACACATAAATGAACATGATTTGTTGGGGAAGAGTCTACATGGTTTTTTTTAAATCAAATCATGCCTCACAAATTTACTAGAATTTTTTGAGGGGTCAACACACATGTGGACAAGGGAGATCCTGTGGATATAATGTATTTGGACTTTCAGAAAACCTTTGACAAAGTCTCTCATTCAAGACTCTTAAGCAAAGTAAGCAGTCATGGAGACGTCCTCTCATGGATGACTAGTTAAAAGACAGAAAACAAAGGGTAGGAATAAATGGTTAGTTTTCAGAATAGAGATAAATAATGGTGTTCCCCAGAGATATGTACTGGGAGCGGTGCTGTTCAGCATATTCATAAATAATCTGGAAAAAGTGGTAAACAGTGAGGTGCCAGAAATTGCAGATGATAAAAAAATAATCTAAATTAATCAAAATTGTTAAGTCTAAAGCACACAGTAGAGAGCTACAAAGATATCTCACAAAATTGGGTGAATGGGCAACAAAATGGCAGATGAAATTCAATGTAGATAAATGCAAAATAATGCACATGGGAAAACATAATCCCAAGTATACATATAAAATGATGGGGTTTAAGCTAGCTGTTACCACTCAGAAAGAAATCTTGGAGTCATAGATAATTCTCCAAAAACATCTGCTTAATGTACATCAGCAGCCAAAAAAGCTAACAATGTTAGGAACCATTAGGAAAGTGATAGATAATAAGACAGAAAATACCATAATGCCACCATATAAATCCATGCCTTGAATACTGCATGCAGTTCTGGTCATTCCATCTGAAACATATCTATCTATCTATCTATCTATCTAATCTATATATATAAAAGTCAAATGGTGTACGTATGTACGTAAGCTTACTCCTTCCGCACCATTTGAGCTAGAGACTTGAAATTTGGTACAGTTAGAGGTCTTGGGGTCCTGATGGTCGTAAGGGTCGAAATTTTTTCAAATCTCACCTCTGACGCCCCCCAGGGGTGAAAGTCTTTAAAGGCCAATCACATCAGCTGGGCAGCTATGTTGTTATGATGTCATAATACCCCCTCCAACAGACACCGCACTTGCTCAGCTCTCTGCCCCTCCCTCCTCCAACGGAACCCCGGAATCCCTCAGCTCTCTGCCCCTCCCCTTTCCCAACGGAACCCCGGAATCCATCAGCTCTGTGCCCCCTCCCCACCTGCGAAGGACCCCGGAATCCCTCAGCTCTGTGCCCCCTCCCCACCTGCGACAGATCCAAGTTGGGTTTGGTCGGATGGTGAGGTGGGGGTGTCGGGTTTGGTCGGGGGGTGAGGTAGGGGTGTTGGGTTTGGTTGGGGGGGTCAGGTAGGGGTGTCGGGTTTGGTCGGGGAGTAAGTGAGCCGGGGGGGTGGCGGGTTTGGTCTGGGGGTTGGGAAGGTGTCGGGGTAGGTGAGGGGTGAGGTGTGGGTGTTGGGGTTGGTCAGAGGGTGTTGCGGTTGGTGTGGGGGGGTGAAGTGGGGGTGTTGGGTTTGGTTGGGGGGGTGAAAATCTGAGTTGAGGTTGGTCGAGGGGTAAGTGAGGTGTGGGTGTCGGCTTTGTTTGTGGTGGTAGGTAGGGGTGTTGGGTTTGGTTGGGGGGGGAAGTGAGGTGGGTGTGTCAGGTTTGGTCTACGGGAGGTGAGGTGTGCGTGTTGGTCAGGGGGTGTTGAGACGTGGGGGTGTTGGGTTTGGGTGGGGGGTTGAAAATGTGAGTCGGGGTTGGTCGAGGGGTAAGTGAAGTGGGGGTGTCGGGTTTGGTCGGGGGGTGTCGGGTTTGCTCTCTGCCCCCATCCAACGGACCCTGCACTCGCTCAGCTGTCTGCCCCCTCCCCACCTCCGACTGACCTGAGCAACGCCGGGCACTTTTGCTAGTATATATATAAAAGTCAAATGGTGTATGCGTGTATGTATGTATGTAAGCTTACTCCTTCCACACTGTTTGAGCTAGAGACTTGAAATTTGGTACAGTTAGAGGTCTTGGGGTCCTAATGACCGTAAGAGTCGAAAATTTTTCAAATCTCACCTCTGACACCCCCCAGAGGTGAAAGTCTTTAAAGGCCAATCACATCAGCTGGGCAGCTGCTGTTCTCTGTGACATAGTTATGATGTCATAATACCCCCTCCAACAGACACTGCACTCGCTCAGCTTTCTGCCCCTCCCCCCTCCAACAGACCCCGGAATCCCTCAGCTCTGTGCCCCCTCCCCCTCCAACGGAACCCCGGAATCCCTCAGCTCTGTGCCCCCTCCCTACCTCTGACAGACCCCGGAATCCCTCAGCTCTCTGCCCCCTCCCCACCTCCGACGGACCCTGGAATCCCTCAGCTCTCTTCCCCCTCCCCACCTCCGACGGACCCGAGTTGGGTTTGGTCGGAGGGTAAGTGAGGTAGGGGTGTCGGGTTTGATCGGGGGGGTGAGATGGGGGTGTTGGGTTTGGTCTGGGGGAGTGGGAAGGTGTCTGGGTGGGTGAGCGGTGAGGTGTGGGGGTTGGGGTTGGTCAGGGGGTGTTGGGTTTGGTGGGGGGGTAAGGTGGGGGTGTTGGGTTTGGTTTGGGGGGGTGAGGAGGGGGGTCGGGGTTGGTCTACGGGAGGTAAGTGAGGTGTGGGTGTCGGGTTTGTTTGTGGTGGTAGGTAGGGGTGTCGGGTTTGGCGGGGGGGAAGTGAGGTGGGTGTGTCAGGTTTGGTCTACGGGGGGTGAGGTGTGGGTGTTGGTCAGGGGGTGTTGGGGTTGGTAGGGGGAGACGTGGGGGTGTTGGGTTTGGGTGGGGGGGTGAAAATGTGAGTCGGGGTTGGTCGAGGGGTAAGTGAGGTGGGGGTGTCGGGTTTGGTCGGTGGGGTGAGGTGGGGGTGTCAGGTTTGCTCTCTGCCGCCATCCAAAGGACCCTGCACTCGCTCAGCTGTCTGCCCCCCCCCCCACCTCCGACTGACGGAAAAGGTATAGAGAAGGGCAACAAAAATGCTTAAGGATATGGAACAGCTTCCTTATGAGAAGAGATTAAAAAGATTGGGACTTTTCAGCTTGGAAAAGAGATTATTAAGACGGGATATGAGTGAGGTCTATAAAATCATGAATGGTGTGGAAAAAGTGAATAAGGAAGTGTTAATTACTCCTTCATATAACACAAGAACCCATTGACCACTATTTTTTTTATCTGTCAGCTAGCGGGTCCTGATTTCATTTAATGAGTGGTTTATTAATATTGTATAGTGCTGTTTTTTTAAGACAGAATATAATATATTAAATCAAATGCCATACAAAAATCTAAGAATCAGAGAGGTAGCCGTGTTAGTCTGGAATAGAAGAGGTAACAAAGAGTCCTGTGGCACCTTAAAGACTAACTAAAGTATTGAAGCATAAGCTTTCGTGGGCTAATACCTACTTCGTCGGATGCAAGCAGTGGACACTGCTTGCATCCGACGAAGTGGGTATTAGCCCACGAAAGCTTATGCTTCAATACTTTAGTTAGGCACTGCTTGCATCCGATGAAGTGGGTATTAGCCCATGAAAGCTTATGCTTCAATACTTTAGTCTTTAAGGTGCCACAGGACTCTTTGTTACCTCAACAAAAATCTAAGTTATACCTATGCAGTTACCTTTATCAACCCAAATTTATCTAATAAAAAATGAAATCAGGGTTATTTGACAAATTCTGTTTTCCATAAAATCATGTTGACTGGCATTAATTATATTCACAACTTTTAATTCTCTATTGACTGAATCCCACACAGGTTTCCATTATTTTGTCAGGGATCAAGGTCAGGCTAACTGGCCTGTAATTCCCCTTGACATCCTGCTTGTCCTTTTTGAATACTGGTAATATTCTTCTGGAATTTCTCTGGTATTCCAAGATTTATTGGAAGTTAAGATCAGCAGACCAGAGATCTCCTCAACCAACTCTTTTGGGATTCTTGAGTGCAAGTTATCTAGCCCCTCTAATTTAAAAATGTTTATTTATTGCTAGTAGCTGCTGTTTAACATCCTCTTTAATTACTAATGGACTTAGAAAGCAGGTCATCATCCTCGTGTAATATGAGTATAACATTCTGTTTCTTTTTAGTAGCAGTGTGGTCCAAGGTCATTGGTTTAATAGCATAAATGATCAAAGAGCCCTCCCACTGCCATCCCAAGTATACTGGCAGTCTTTCAAATTCTCCCACTGATGGGAACTGTGCCAGGTACTGTGGCATAAATACCCAAAGGGTATAATGACTGAAACTGTTTAGAACAGTGCTGGTGTGGATACAAGACAAAATTGTAATGGTTCAGATTGAGAGACAGCATGACTAGTATGGACACATCACGTTTTTTACATTTAAGCTAGTTCTATCCCATTAGAGAAAAGTGTCTGAGGACAAAACAAGGTTACTTACCTGTAACTGTTGTTCTTCGAGATGTGTTGCTCACATCCATTCCACTATAGGTTAGGCACGCGCTGCGGGCCTGGTTGCCGGGTAGATTTTCCCCTAGCTGCAGACTGGGTGAGCAGGGAGCCCCCTGGAGTGGCGCCACTGAGGCACTCTATAAGTACCCCTGCGACACAGTCTGGCCCTCAGTTCCTTCTTTGCCGGCTAAACCGACAGTGGGGAAGGAGGGCGGGTCTGGAATGGATGTGAGCAACACATCTCGAAGAACAACAGTTACAGGTAAGTAACCTTGTTTTCTTCTTCGAGTGATTGCTCACATGCATTCCACTATAGGTGACTGCAAGCAATACCTAGGAGGTGGGGTCGGGTTGACCCATTGCTGATCGTAAGACCGCTGACCCAAACGCCGCATCGTCCCTGGTCTGCTGGACTATGGCGTAGTGGGCGGCGAAGGTATGGACGGAGGACCAGGTAGCCGCCCTGCAGATGTCCGTAATAGGGACTCCCTCCCGGAAGGCCGCAGAGGACGCCTGCGCTCTCGTGGAGTGTGCTGTTACTCTCTCAAGCGGCTTGTCCGCGAGTTCATAACAGGTGTGAATGCACGATGTAATCCAGGAGGAGAGCCTTTGGGCTGAAACTGGCTGGCCCTTCATCCTCTCCGCAACTGCCACGAAAAGTTGGGTTGTTTTCCTGAATTGCTTTGTTCTATCTAAATAAAAAGCAAGAGCCCTCTTAACGTCCAACGTGTGTAATTGCTGTTCCCTTCCAGAGGTGTGTGGCTTAGGATAAAAGACTGGGAGACAAATGTCTTGATTAACATGGAAGGGAGAGACCACCTTAGGCAGGAAGGCCGGGTGGGGACGTAGCTGCACCTTGTCCTTATGGAAGATAGTGTAGGGCGGCTCGGAGGTCAGTGCACGGATCTCTGACACTCTACGAGCCGAGGTGATAGCTACTAGGAATGCCACCTTCCAGGAAAGGTGTAGTAAGGAACACGTGGCGAGGGGCTCGAACGGGGGCATCGCGAGGCGTGAAAGCACAAGGTTGAGATCCCAAGGTGGAATGGGACGCTTGACGCTCGGATACAGCTTATCTAGACCCTTAAGGAAACGGTATACCACAGGGTCGGAGAAGACTGAGTGGTTCGACTGACCCGGATGGAAAGCCGATATGGCAGCAAGGTGGACCTGGATAGTAGAGGTAGAAAGGCCCTGATTTCTGAGGCCTAAGAGGTAGTCCAATATGCATGGGATAGTAGCCTCACTTGGAACGATGTCATGTTGTGTGCACCAGGCAGAGAAACGGGTCCACTTGGCGGTATAGGTACTTCTGGTGGATGGTTTCCTACTACCCAGAAGGACGTTCTGTACCTCGGCTGAGCATAAGAGCTCAGGACCTCTCAGCCATGGAGTAGCCACGCTGTGAGGTGAAGGGACCGCAAGTCCGGGTGCAGGAGGCGACCGTGATCCTGGGAGATCAGGTCTGGCCACAGCGGGAGGCTGATGGGAGGGGCCCTGGACAGCCGGAGGAGGGACGCATACCAGCATTGCCTGGGCCAGGCCGGGGCTATGAGGATGACGTGTGCCCTGTCCCGTCTGATCTTCAGGATCACCTTGTGGAGAAGCGGGATCGGAGGGAATGCGTAGAACAGGTGCCCCGTCCAGGGTAGGAGAAAGGCATCTGTCAGGGATCCCCGGGAGCTGCCTCGAAAGGAGCAGAACTGGAGGCACTTCCTGTTCTGTCTGGAGGCGAAGAGATCGATGTGGGGAAACCCCCACCTCAGGAAGATCGACCGGATGACACCTGGCCGAAGGGACCACTCGTGCGTCATAAAGGATCTGCTGAGGTGGTCCGCCAGGGTGTTCTGGATTCCGGGAAGGAAGGAGGCCACCGGGTGAATAGCGTGGGCTATACAGAATTCCCACAGGAGAATCGCCTCTTGACACAGGGGGCTGGAGCGGGCCCCGCCTTGCTTGTTTATGTAGTACTGGGCTGTGGTGTTGTCTGTCAGCACCGCTACACAGTGACCCCGTAATGTGTCCCGGAACGCCTGGCACGCGAGCCGGACGGCCCTCAGCTCCCTGACATTGATGTGGAGGCAGAGGTCTGACTCCGACCAGCGGCCCTGGGTCCTGAGTTCCCCTAGGTGAGCTCCCCACCCTAGTGACGAAGCGTCCGTCACCAGGGACATGGACGGGCTGGGGGGAAGGAAGGGGACCCCTTGGCACACATTGTCCTGGTCTTCCCACCAAGCCAGAGCGGATAGGGTGGCTCTGGGGATGGAGAGGAGGGCGTCCATACTGTCCCTTCTCGGTCTGTAGGCCACCGCGAGCCACGACTGCAGTGGGCGTAGCCGTAGTCTGGCGTGCTGTATGACATGAGTGCACGATGCCATGTGACCTAGCAGGCTGAGGAAGACCTTGACCGTAGTCATCGGACAGTTGCGTAGCTGTCTGATGGCCGACTGGATAGTGAGGAACCGAGGCTGGGGCAGGGATGCCCTTGCTACCGTGGAGTCTAGTAGGGCTCCTATGAACTCTATGTTCTGGGTAGGCTCCAGGGTGGACTTCTCCCTGTTGAGAAGGATTCCCAAGCGGTCGAACGTGCTGATAACGAGCCGCACGTGAGCTGACACTTGGTCCCTGGAGGTGCCTCGGATCAACCAATCGTCGAGGTACGGGTATAAGTGTACCCCGCGGCGCCGAAGGAATGCCGCTACTACCGCCATACACTTTGTGAACACCCTGGGTGCGGTGGACAGGCCGAAGGGTAGGACGGCAAACTGATAGTGTTCCCCCGCTACCAGGAAGCGGAGGTAACGTCTGTGTGAGGGTTTGATGCTCACATGAAAGTAAGCGTCCTTCATATCGAGGGCAGCGAACCAGTCTCCCGGATCCAGAGAGGGAATGATAGTGCCCAAGGTGGCCATGCGGAACTTGAACCTGATCATGTAGGTGTTGAGTTCGCGCAGGTCCAGGATGGGCCGGAGGCCCCCTTTCGCCTTGGGGATCAGGAAGTAGCGGGAGTAGAACCCCTTCCCCCTGAACTCCTGCGGTACGGGCTCGATGGCTCCCAGTGTGAGGAGCGACCTCACCTCCTGTACGAGGAGTTGCTCGTGAGAGGGGTCCCTGAAGAGGGACGAGGAGGGTGGGTGGGTGGGAGGAGTGGAGGAGAGCTGGAGCGAATATCCCACCTCCACCGTGCGGAGGACCCACTGGTCTGATGTAATGGCCGACCATGCACGGCGGAAGTAGGACAGACGGTCTCCAAAGGGAGGATCCAGGTTTATGATTGGTGAACTGCCCCCGGGCGCACCATCAAAAGTTGGGTTTGGGCCCCTGGGAAGGCTTAGAGCCTTGTTGTTTCCCGCCCTGCCTAGGCCCTTGCCGGCGGCGGTAAGGGCGGCTTCTCCTGAGGGAGGAGTCCTGGGGCGGGTGCGCAGGTGGGAAGAATTTCCTGCGTGGGGGGATGAAGGAACGCCTCTGCGGACCTGGGGTGTGCATGCCCAGGCCTTTGAGGGTTACCCCCCTGTCCTTGAGGGCCTGGAGACGGGCATCCGTATCCTCCGAGAAGAGGGACTGTCCCTCAAAGGGGAGGTCCTGGATTTTAAATTGCATGGCCGGGGCTAGGTTGGATGACGAGAGCCATGCTGCCCGGCGGAGGGCTATGCCCGAGGCCATTGTTCGGGCCGCAGAGTCGGCCGAGTCCAGGGCCGCTTGCAGGGCATGACGAGATATGTCCCTGCTTTGGAGCAATAGGGCCCTGAACTCCTGTTTGCCCTCCTGCGGGAGAGCAGTCTCAAATTTAGTAAGGGCCTCCACCGTGTCGAAATGGTGCCTACTCAGGAGTGCCTGATGGTTAGCGACTCTGAGTTGTAGGCCCCCGGAGGAATAAACTTTCCTCCGAAGTGGTCCAACCTTTTGGCCTCTTTGGCCTTGGGGACCTGCGCCTCCTGCCCGTGGCGCTCCTTGTTATTAACAGAGTCCACCACCAGGGAGGAGGGCGTGGGGTGAACATACAAGTATTCATATCCCTTGGCTGGGACAAAATAGCGCTTCTCCACCCCACGAGCAGTGGGGGAGATAGAGGCGGGGGTCTTCCAAATTGCCGCCGTGTGGAGTCTAATAGTATTAATGAACGGCACTGCCACCCGTGCCGGAGTGCCCTTAGTTAACATGGTGGTGACCGGGTCGTCCACCACTGGGACCTCTTCCAAAGGCAGGTTCATGTTTTTAGCAACTGCCTGGAGGAGATGTTGGTAACTGGAGAGGTCCAAGGCGGGCGGGCTAGTTGATGAAGTGCCCGCCACTGCCTCTACCTCTACGGGGGAGGCGTAGGGACCCGGCTCCATAGGGCTACGTGCCGTGGAGGGCTGGACTGCCGATGATGGTCCTGCCAGCACGTCCACTGGACCCTCTGAGCTCACCGGGAACCCGGGTTCAGACTGGGTTTCCCGGGGCCGATCGTACCCCCATGCCGCCCACTCTGACCAAGCAGGGTTCTGGGTGACCTGGGCTGGTCCCGCCGAGCGAGGGGACCGCGTGCCGGCGGACTCTCGACGCTCCCGGTGCCGTGGGCTTCTCGACTGGTACCGGGCGGTAAGGTGCCCATCCGAGGAGTCGTGGCTACCCGAACGGTGCCGCCTCGGGAAGTCTCGGTGCCGAGACGATGATCGGTACCGGGGGGACCTTCGGCGCCGCGACGGGGTCCGGTGCCGCTCTCTACACTCCCGGTGCCGTGGGCGTCTCGACCGGTACCGGGCGGTATGGTGCCCATCCGAGGAATCGTGGCTACCTGAACGGTGCCGCCTCGGGGAGTCTTGGTGCCGAGACGATGATCGGTACCGGGAGGACATTCGGCGCCGCGACGGGGTTCGGTGCCGAGACGACGAGCCGTGCCGGGACGCGGAGCGGCTTGTGGAGCGACGTCTCAGACGGTCTCGGCGCCAGCTGAGGGACCGGTGCCGGGAGTGTGACCGGTGCCGAGAGTACGACCGGCCCGTACCAGGGTGCCGGGACTCTGATCGGCGGCCAGAGCGCGAGTGGCGCGAACGGCCAGGAGGAGACCTTGAGCAGGGTCTCAACTCCTTGCGGCGCCGAGACTGCGACCGGAGCCGGGCGGGTGACCGTTGCCGGGAGTCTGGTCGGCGCCGCGAGATCGAGCGGTGTCCATGCCCTGCCGGGCTCCGACACGCGATCTCTGCCTCGGTCATGGGCGGCCTGCCCGTCGACCGGACTTGTTGCTGCGGGGCGTCCCCGGCAAGCAACCCTCTCGCAGCAGTACACGCCTCCATCGTGGAGGGAAGCTGCTGCGGAGTTGGCACCCCAAGTGGCAAGACCACTGGCACCGGACTCGACGGGGCCTCCTGCGGCGCCGGAGTCAGCGGTGCGGGTGCTGGCGGCTCTTCCTCAGGTCGGCTCCCCGGAGAAGGCTGAGGTCGCGGCACTGGTACCGACGGCTGGACGCGGTCCGGAGCGGGGCGAAGTTGGGCGCTCCTCTTCCGCTTGGTGCTGGGGGAGCGCGACCGGTGCCGAGGCTTGGCTCTCAGCGGTTTGGGTGCGGGGTCCGGTGCCGCACTCGAGTCCGGGGCCGCCTCCATCAGGACGTGCCGCAAGCGGGATTCCCTGTCTTTGCGGGTCCTGGGCTGAAGGTACTGCAGATCTAGGAAGAAACTGCCAAGTGCACTTACCAGGCACTTGAGAGGCACTTAGAGTGTGGGTGTCCCACAGGCATAGGCTTCCCACACTCTGAGTGCTTGAATCCCGGAGCCTTGAAGACAGAGGCTCCGGCAGCAGGGAAAAACCCCTGCACTTGACTATTTACACTACAAAGACTATGTAAACTAACTAACAACAACTGCTAACAACGAACAATTAAGAGAACAATCGACTAGCTAGGAGATAAGGAGAACGCTGAAAAGCAGAACTCCTCTTCCGACTACCAGCTCCAGCGGTAAAGAAGGAACTGAGGGCCAGACTGTGTCGCAGGGGTACTTATAGAGTGCCTCAGTGGCGCCACTCCAGGGGGCTCCCTGCTCACCCAGTCTGCAGCTAGGGGAAAATCTACCCGGCAACCAGGCCCGCAGCGCGTGCCTAACCTATAGTGGAATGCATGTGAGCAATCACTCGAAGAAGAACTGCAATTAAACTTGCTGAAAAGATGGTTAAACTGGTTCTGGCTGCTTCTTCTTTGTCTACACTGTTTCCAAATGCTTCTAACCAGTCGGATTTTTTCAAAACACTTCCTTGGTATAGGCCAGGGCTTTGACTCTCAAATTCTGCAAGGGATGGAATTAAGGGCCTATCTACTACATAGTAGCACTGACCATGCAGGAAGCTATTATTAGATGGTTTGGTCTTGCCGGCATGGATGAAACCATATGACAGAATGTTATAACCATGTTATAACCATGTTAAAGAATTATTCTTATGAAAATATCCATAAAACAAGCTTTTTTCAAGTTTAGGTCACCATGTGAGCATGTTTATAGTGTTTCCACTGATTTAATGCAACAGAATATACTAAAAAACAACAAGGAGTACTTGTGGCAACTTAGAGACTAACACATTTATTTGGGCATAAGCTTTCATGGGCTAAAACCAACTTCATCAGATGCATGGAGTGGAAAATACAGTAGTCAGGCATATATACACAGTACATGAAAAGATGGGAGTTGCCTTACCAAGTGCAGGGGTCAGTGGTTACAAGACAATTCAATTAAAGTGGAATTGGGCTATTCTTAATAGTAGAATACCAAGGGAGGAAAAATCACTTTTGTAGTGGTAAAGAGGCCAATGTAATCAGGGTGGGCCATTTCAAACAGTTGACAAGAAGGTGTGAGTAACAGTAGGGGGAAATTAGGTTTTTATAGTGACCCATTCACTCCCAGTCTTTATTCAGGCCTAATTTGATAGTGTCCAGCTTGAAAATTAATTCCAGTTCTGCAGTTTCTCATTGGAGTCTGTTTTGTTTTTTATTGAATAATTGCCACTTTTAAGTCTGTTATTGAATGTCCAGGGAGATTGAAATATTCTCCTACTGACTTTTGTATGTTATCATTCCTCATGTTTGATTTGTGTCCATTTATTCTTTTGAGTAGAGACTGTCAGGTTTGACAAATGTACATGGCAGAGGGGCATTGCTGGAATATACACAGATCATTTTCAAAAACATTTATTGTATTCTAAATCATATCTGATTAATAATTATCCTCATTTCAACTCTGTTGGAAATAATAGAGCCATTATAAATGATAGACTATTTTTGTTCACACTTCCTCAGCAGCACTTACTATACTTTAGATTATTTATTTCATCCCTAACTCCTGTCCTGTGATTTTTCCATTTCAGTGTGGCATTTCCTCATATTAAATCTTTTTAGAATTATAATCCTAGCATTTTAGATTTAATCTGAGTCACATTTCAGAAAAAACTTTTTTATTTGTACATCTTTTCTAATAACTGGATCCCTACAAGCTCTACACTATCAAATAACAAGATGCAAAATCAAAATAAAAAAAAGAACAGTACAGGAAAAGAGACATTAAGATGTATAGACAAAGGAGAAAAAATGTTTTATTTGAAATCTCAAATGGGTCTGACAATGAGAGGGAGAGATACAAAAAAGCTGTTCCAGAAAGCAGCTTTTAAATGAAAGAAAGAGGATGCCAGTGATAGACAAGAGAAAAAAAGTTCCCACTTCTGTTAAATAACTTCTCCTTTGCACTCAGCTTTGAATTGAGAATTCCTAACACATTGAAACTAATGCTGATCCACAAAACATAAAGCAGGAGATAGTGTGGTTTCTGCACCCAAGAGGTTTGAGGCACTTAAATTGACTGCTTTAGAGAGTTCCCAAAAAAAAAAAAAAAAAAAACCCAAACAAAAATTTAAAAAATTACCCTTAAAGTGCATATAGTAATCTAGAGCAATTGCATGAGATTCTTATCCTCCTTTCTTCCTTTGCCGAGAGCTTTTATTGACGTCACATTGATTTAGCTAGTTAGAACTTTGAGGTGTTATTACTTATTATTTATATTATAGTAGTGCTTAAAACCCTAAGATTAGGATTCCATTGTGCTAGGTGCTGTACAAACATAATAAGAAACAATTCCAGCCCTCTAAGCAGACATGGCAGAAACAGTGTAGAAGGGGAAAAAGAGGCACAGAAAAGTTAAATGACTTGCCCAATGCCATGCAGTAGACAGTGGCAGAGCTGTGAATAGAACCCAGGACACTTAGACAGAGGCCAGGTCAAGGCTGTTGTTCTTGGGTCCTTACAGAAACAGGATTTCCTCCCAAACCCACTTATTTCCAGAACAACTTTTCCCCCTCAATATCTCAAGTCCTTGTGTATATATTTGACATTTCAAAATCATAAAAGGCCATGCCACATGAATGCACTGACCCCTATGCACCATTAACATTCAGAGGCAGACCTTGTCACAGTCTCCTATTCCCACTCCAGGCTTTATGCCTTTTTTCAAGCTCCATCTTATGATTGGAACAGCCTCCTGACTTATATATACCAAATTCCCTACATCTTTGAATCACTCAAAGTAAATAAGTGATAAAATTCACAGGCCAGTTTTGTTTTTCAACTTGACTAAGTTAGTTCACATTTTTGGATTGTCCTAATTTTTTCCTGAGATCTGGGGATTTGTTTCACATATTTTGAGCATGTCAGGACCATTTTTTGTTACAGCACTATATAAATAATAAATGATCCCATGTTATTGTCGTAGTGTGAGCATCCAAGAAAACTATGATAAAGCCACCTTATGATTACATGATTAAATCGCTATTTCTGTTTTACTTAAAAAAAAAAGTTTCAGTAATTATGAGTCTTTCTTTACTTAAGGAATATTGCCACCTAGCAACAGCCTCAAAGTATCCTCTCAGGCTGCAGGACAAAAGCTATAAAGAATAGCTTCAGCAGCATCTCCTAGAGAACATGTTCAAATAGCGTTTTTGTTTTTGTTCCTTTACCACTACCATTCAATGCCAGCTGGCTTTCTGCAGAACACTGGAAAGAAATAGCTAGCAATTGACTTTTGGAAGCATACTTTAAAAGGAAAGGTAAGTACAGTAGTAAATAAATTTAAAAGAAAAGCCAAAGTATGAACTTAATCAGAGGATCTCAAACTCTCTGGCAATGTACATTGGTAAATTATGGCTCCTCAGGCTCAGGTTGGCCACCCCGGTGTACATAGTGGACTCCCTCAGCCACAGAGCCCAGCTTCAATTATCCCTTCGCTCCTTCTCTGGAAAGTCTAGCACCGCCTGTAGCATTAAACTTGCGAAGTGCTTGCACTCTTTGAAATACATTTGACTTTGTGTTTAAAATAAGAAGCAGTGTAAATTAAAAATAGACAGAGCATATGGCCTAGAAAGCTGTCTGAAAAAACATTTAGAACAAAAATTAGTACAACTAATTCAACAAAATGATGGCTCAGGGAGAAGACAGCATTTGCCAGAGTGACACACAAAGTAAAGTAAGTTTGTAGCTTCTGGGGCAGAGGGATCCACAGGGTGAGGGCCTGGACTGTGTATAAAACCTGAATAGGAGGCCAGGGGGCAGACTCTTTTTCTCCCTGCCATCCCAGCTGACAGGAAGGAACAAATGGATAATGAAAAGTGAGCTGGGATGCCCCCATTGACTCTCTGAATTGTGAAGAATATGTGAGCAAGACCCCACAGATTGCTGTGACCTTGTTCCAAACTGAAGAGAGAACAGAGAACATGGGGGGGAGAAGTGGCCCCAGGGGTGATTTGGGGTATCAGCTAGAGAGCTTGGAGACTCTTCTCACCCCTTCCCTCTTGAGCCCTTGCTGGCCTGGTGGAGAGGGAAGGCCGGGTCCTCTTACCCTCCCCTCACCCTTCATCTGATCAGGAGAACCTGTGGGATGGATGCATTTTAAATCAGATTTGCCCAGCAAGGCCATTCAAAGATTCGGGGAATCTTCTGATCATGTCCTGGCCACTAGACCTGCTAGCCCCCCCATGTTATGCCCATTACACCCTTAGTAATAGGGTGACTGTCACCCTTAAAGCTAGTGTCCCAAATCTTGTATTTACTGAAAAAGCAAATCCCTCTCTAGTTACAGCTGCATTACAAAATGTTTGGCTAGATTTATTAGGATGTGTGGGTAGCTACAGGCTGTCACTGGTGACTAGTTTAGAGATTTTTTTTGCCATATTGTAAGATGAGGGCTATATTTACATTCTGAACATCCTTGATTCTGCTCTATGGGCTGTCCTCAGTCTGACCCTTCAATCTTATTCTCGCCAGATAATAGAACTAATATATAAAGCACCAAGTATAAAACCAAATAATAGCTTTTCATTTCATTTACATGTCAATGACAATGTTGCTGAGATTCAGAATTCATCTGCAAATCCCACTTCTCTACAGATGACAGGAATTTGACAGCAAAATGCCTGGCTGGAAACCATACAAGATAGAGCAGTTGTATTCACTAAGTCTTTATCTCCTATGGAATCTCAAACCAATCTTACTCTTTCTATTTTTCCATGTATGGTTGTCTGAGATGTTTCTTCTCAAACATCTTATCAAGTGTTAAGCCAATCTTTAAATACAAGTTCAAGAAAATAGGAAGTGCATAACAATTCTTCAGCAGTCATGTGAGGAATACAGAGATCTGAGAAGACCTGCCTCATCCCATGCCTTTGACTGGGAGATGTAAGTGTATGAAACTAGTAATAGTTGTCACCCTTTCAAGGTAGCTGCAACTGCATTTCCTTTCCATGGTCCCGCGGGTACTCACTTAGACTTTTGGCCCCCAGCCATCACCTCTCTTGAGCAAAGACCTGCATTTCACTCCCTCCTGACCACTGATTTTAAGGCTACACAGCAACCTGGAATGATAATCCCAGGAAGACACACTGCCTAAAAAGCTGCACATTGCTTTGGACCCCAAGGAGCAGCCATGAATGGTGGGCACCGCCAACCACATGTAAACGGGAAGAGGCGTCAAGAAGCAAAGGTTGCTGCTGTGGGTCTTGCACTAGGTGTGCTCTGAAGGGGTGGGCCTTGCTGGAAGGGGGCAGCGGGGTGTCCAAGGCTGGGGGAAGGACTGCGTAGTATCCGACAAAGGGCGGCGTATCTCCCTGGTAGGCCTCGGACCGATGGGGAGGGCCAGAGGGAGAGAGAATTCGCCAGCTCGGCCACACTCGGGGCTGGCGGGGCGAGAGCGCGCGTGCGTTCGCCGCCTCGGCACATCAGTTACGGCCTCCCCTGCGCCAGTAGATGGAAGGGGCGTGGTTTAGCGGGTGCGAGCTTGGACTCGGTGCCGTCCCGCCTGCGGATGGAAGCGGAGCCGGAAGCTGGCGGCGCGGGACGTTTTGATCCTGCCCGTGGATTCGGAAGTTGGGCCCGGGAGCGGTTGGCAGCATTGCACAGTAACCGCGCGCGAGTAGCTAACTGCGGAGGCCGCTCGGTGGGCGCGGCCATTTTGAACCGTGGTAGCAACCAATGGGTGAGCGAGCACCAAGCGTCACGTGATAAGGGGCGGTTGGGAAACCAAGGAAACCTCCCCACGCGCTCGCCGCTGGCTGATAGCTACCGAGGGGGCGGGTGGCGAGGCTGGTGAGACCGGCTGGGTGGGTAGGTCTGCGGTGGAGGTGGCGTGCTGCCGGCGGAGAGTGCGGTACAGAGGAGTCCGTGGGGAGACGGGGCACGCCGGGAAGTAGGGCGAGCGCGCCATGGGGGCGGGTGGTAGCGGTCTGTGAGCGGGGGGTCGCCGGGAGGCCGCTTATTAGGAGCGTGAGGGGTGGGGTTGCGCGCGCGTGTCTGGCAGCGCACAGTGTGGCCCGTGTGTGTGGCCCGGTGGGTCTCTGCCAATCCCGCATATTTGCGACCGATTTTAAACTTGCAGGTGACGTTACTGGCTGGCGCAAGTCAATCTGGTCACTGAGAAGTGAAGCTCTGGAGAGGGGCGTATTGTGAGAGCAGAAGCTGAGAAAAGCTGGTGGTGCCTGTATGGGGTCAGCCTAGGCAAAGGTCAGTCACTTCCGGATCCCATTCTACTCGCATTCGGGTTTGGGGCTTTGACTGTTAACGATACAGAGTCCAATTCTATTGCTTTAATAAACGATTTAGTTGGAACAGTTCATTGCACGTGTAGAACACGAATAGTTTTCTGTGATTGGGTCTTATTACATAAATTATTTGCTTATGATACAAAACTCAACACACCATCCAGTATTATGAGGATCTTTTTAAAAGCAAGGAAAAAGACAAACGTTTGTTTAACAAGAGGGATGCTAGCTTTTGAGTGCATTTTACATATATGACTTCTGAACATTTTTCAGAGGTCCTGGGCACCTCTACATCTGTTGACCACAGATGGAGTTGTGATGTTTAGCATTTGTGAAAATCAAGCCCTATGATAACGCTGGATGAGAAAGGCCAGTGGCAGAAAGAAATCCATGATAAGAATGTTAGGGTTGTCTGATAAAAGATATATTAGAAGTATATACTCAAAAACTGCTTGTCCTGGGAGGTTTAATACATCATAGCCCACTGTCCACTGTCATTTTCAGTCATGTCTTCAACCTGCAAGGCAATAAATTCCTGATACACTTATCAAACATATAGATACTTATGTTATCTTGGCTACAAAATTAATGCCCAGTCTGTGAGGAAAGGGAAGCAAAGTTGGTTCATGTTCCCTCTTGTTGGTATCACTTATTGTTATAAGAGGCAATTCAAATCCTTCCTAGTAAGTTTTTCCAAAAGAAGCATATAAAGTTTCCACTAAAGGTGCTTCTTAATTAGATGTGCCTGAGCTGTCAGTAAAACAGATGTGAAAATACATGTTGTGCCCTGTTATTTAAGTCTTCCTGAATCTTATGCCCTACAAATAAATAGATGGAAGACTGCTTATTCCTGACGCTTCCTTGCAAAAAATATGAGAGTTTTGTGTGAGAGATGCAGTGACTTTGTGTAATTTATATGCCTAATAGTTTAAAAAAATCAGATTATTGCATCTAAAAGTGGAGGAAGTGATTGATACTCTGAATAGTCAATGTAGTTTACCTGTGAATTGTGTAGAAAGTGCTTATTTACACAAATAATTTTGATGAGCAGTATAAGATGTTACATGGTACTTTATGAAAGATGACTTGGCCAATTTATTTTTTGGCCAGTATTTGGAAGTACATATTTACTGGTGTCTTAGAAACATCTTTAATTTGCAGGGATTTTTTTGAACATGTAATTTTTTTCTTTTTAGCACACAGGAGGAATAAAAGCAGACCTTATAGAGCTAACCTTGTGGATAAAATCAGTAACCGTCTTACTTCTAGTCAAGACTGAATGACTGTCATGCTTATTTCACTCAAATCCTGTAAAGCAGGACTGGCATTTGTTGGATTTTACAGTCAGCTATTATTGGTTACAGAAGCATAGGGATTTGCTTGTATTTGTTTATTTAAGGCCAGGTTAGTGTGTTCATATTCTATGTCTGTGTGTAACCATCAACTTCTTGTCACATACTAACATCAGTATTTACCTAATCGCATGCAATGGTTGGTCACAATTTCTAGTTCAGGAGGAACTTTTAGGAAAAATAGAAGTTTCACACCATGATGGAGATATAGTATATGCAAACTATGTCAATGCAACACAAAAACTGTCTAGTCAACTTTCATGTTCCCAAACACTTTTTCAAATTATTTCTGTGGGTACTATTCGTACAGGATACTTAGGGCTCATTACAGTGCTGGAGCAACCTAGTCACTGTAGTGCTTAGTGACGATTCTACCTATGCCGTTGGGAGAGCTACTTCTGTCAGTGTAAGTTCTCCACCTCCATGAGAGACAGTAGCTATGTCGGTAGGAGAAGCCCTCCTGGGAACATAGCACTGTCTATATCAAGACTTAGATCGGTGACATAATTATACTGACCTGAGTTTATAGAGTATATCAAGGCTCAGGTTTGATTCATGTATAAAATTCCCATAACTCTTAAAAATCTTTGACCTTCTGAGAATCTCCAATCTCAGGGTGGTCCCAGAACCTTTTGTTCTCATTATTTGTATTATGGTACATGGTGGATTTGATTTAAATCCAATTGATTTAATAATGATTTAAATCACTAGTCAGGAAGACTCAGTTTAATCATGAATTTCAAACATCCAAAACAGACTCCAAGGAGAAGCTGCCGAACTGGAATTAATTTACAAATTGAACACTATCAACTAAGGGTTAAACAAAGACTGTGAATGTCATTACATAGTCATTACACTAATTGAATCTGTTTTCCTAAGTTAAGTTTCCTTCACACCTTCTTGTCAACTGTCAGACCTAGATCTACTTGATTATCACTACAAAAGGTCTTTTTCTCCTGCTGATTATAGCTCATCCAAATTAAACAGCCTCTTAGAATTGGTATGGTAATTTCCAGCCTTTTATGCTTTCTGTGTACATAAATGCATCTTCTGTGTGGTCCATGCTATGCATCTGATGAAGTGGGCTATAGCCCATGAATGCTCATGCTGAAATAAATTGGTTTGTCTCTAAGGTGCCACAAGTATTCCTTGTTTGTTTCCGGATACAGACTAACACGGCTGCTAATCTTAAACCTACATAAAAGTGCCTTCTTGTTGGTTGTTATCTTAATGCATATTCTTTACAACTCAGAAATAGATGTAGGTTTTATTTTTAGAAGGTACACACTATGCATTTTTAAACAGTGATTTTTTTGTGTGTGAAAACTTTTCTGATTAGTTTTGCAGCTATATCAGAAAATTATTCATTGTTTGGTTATTTCATTTACCAAAGGTAATTGAAGCAGATAGTTCACCTCCCAATGACTTCATAAATATTTCCAATTCCACAGGTTAATCATTAATATTTGGAGGATTTTCTTGCCATGCTGTGTTAGGAGAACATCACCAGACAGACATTTAAATTGTTTTATTTAACTAGAACAACAACATTATGTATTCTGGATTTTTTTCTTTAACAGCAAATGTTTTAACAAAACAAGCATATGAATTTTTGAATTTATTTAAACATTCAAGTTTTTTAAAATCAGGTATGTTTTAGTTAAGATTATTTTTAACTAAAATTGTTAAATGAAATATTTATTTTAAAAAAACCCAAAATTAAATAAACTATGAAGCCTGTGGAACTCCATAAGATTGGATCCCTAATCCATGAACTATTGGAACTCATTTATAAAACTTTTCTTAAGCATTACATGAATGTATTGTCTCGTACTATAGAATTTATAATCCCTATTCCATGATTAGATATCTTTGACCCATAGCACATCCTAATTAAAACTTTCAGATTGGATTTTTCTTTATAAAATGCTTTTTGAGGAGAAAAACCTATTTTACAAAGAAATCTGATTTTTTTTTTTAAATAATTGATTTTTATCCACCCTCTTATGGTAGAGGCTAGAGACCCCAACTGTGGAATTATGCCCCATTGTGCCAGGTGCTATAATAACACATAACAGAAATACTTAGATCGTAAACTCTTCTCATTCTAAGATGAGAAACACTGATACATAGAGGAAGCACAGGGTAACAGTGAGATGATTACTTCAGTTCTTTTAGAATAAGAAAACTCAATTTCTGTTGTTCTGATTGCAGTCAGTGAAGCAGCTTCTCAGAGGTTGCAACTGACAAGGTCTGCTTTTGATTATTTTCTATAGTTGGACTATCCCATAGTAGTAGAGTAGATTCCTGTCCCGCAAAGCACCTGAGCATATGCTTAACTTGGAACATGTGAGCAGTCCTAGGAGCAAGGATCTATCTCCCTGTATAAATCTCATTGCTGGCTCAAGACTTAAGTCAACACCAGCTTAAGGCTTTGAGCGTTCCACAAGAAGCTCATGTGGGAACGTGGAACCTTGAAAGATTAGCTGTGTAGTAGTTAGCATGTTGACTACATCTGTGAAGGAATCAATGTAAGTCTTTGTCTTTCCTTCCATCTCATTTAGCTGTGTATAGTACTTTAAACATAATGATATTGTCTTAGTGTATGTGCTGAATGTAGTGGATTGTTCAAATGTAAGTTTTATTCTGACTTTTATAATATTGTGTGCCTGTATGTTAATACTGAAAGCATGTAACATTAAATGTACTCGTTCAGTGGAATCAGTCTTTTTTTTTCTTTTTTTTTTTCTTTCTTTCTTTCTTTCTCCCTCAGTTTAGAGAGAAACTCAGCACATGAATAGAAATGATTGACTCGGTCAAAATAAGGAGACAGAGCACCTTGGATTTTTATTCTCACTATGAATTTCTCTGTGCCGTTCAAGGCTCTGTCCCACTAAAAACTGTGAAAGCTAATGTGAATCAGGGTATTCTTGAGCTAAATGCAGATCGCCTCAAGGCTCCTGACTGGGCACCACTTCTGAATGCTATTAGGCATAATAAGACTTTGACTTCTATTGTAATAAGAAGCTTTCATCAACAGGGTCTTGGAGAATCAGGTATGTAATGACCACTTGAGATGGGAATTCATTACAGGAAAGCTGGGAAGTTTTTTTTTTTTTTTTTTTTTTTTTTTTAAATGGTTTACTATCCTGTCCTCTTAAAGCACAATAACTCAGCTTTCAACATAAGATTGATCTGTCACAACATAGGATTGTGTGGTGTGAATAACATCAGCTGGAGACACTTCGTGGAGCTCTCTCCTTTCATTTTAATAGTCCACAAGGTAGTAGTGATGATAAATCCAAGAGGTATAAAAATGAAGTTTCAGGCATTATTTTTTGGGATAGGAAAAACTTTCCCTATAGCCAGTTTATTTATGTCTGTTAGGGATTTCCTCCCCATGCCCTCTTCTGGGTTTTGCCTTCTGCGGGAGATAGGATACTGGATTAAATGAACAACAGTTCTGATCCAGTATAGCAATCGGTGTGTGTATAGGGGGAAAAGGAATAATGCTTCAGATATCACAATCATGAAGAAATACGGATAAATTCTGGCCCCACTTACCCCAATGGAAAAAATCCCACTGATTTAGTGGGGCCTGGATTTTCTCAGTGATTCACTTTTCTTGTTTATTAGGGACTGAAAGATATAAAACCTACTTTAGAAGACGAATTCCAGCAATTCGATCAAAAGACACGACTACCCAATTATGTAAAGCCATCAGAGGTTGTCTGAATATGTCAAATGCTCTAAAAAATTTGGAACTTGATGGATTGCTTCTAAGAGAGCGAGATCTGATATTTTTAGCAAAGGTAAGACTTCAAATACACAAAAAGAATGTATGCACTTAGAAGTAAAGATGTTGGGTGAAATTCTACTTTCCACTTCTTAAAGGTTTACCACAGATGTAGGTGGAGCTATAGTAAATTTAAGCTTCTTTTTTCCCTTGATTATTCTCAGGGTTGGAGTCCCCTAATGTAACTTAGACAGATTTAGGGACCTCTCAGAGTTATTGCAGTCTCTTTAGGTTGTCTGGCATGTTGCAGCTCTCCCCCTTGCATGTCCTCCCCAGCACTATTCTGCATGCCCTCTTCACTGGGGCTTAAGAGGTAGTGCTTAGAAGGCAGATTTAAAGCTTTCTTACTCAGTTTCTGCACTAGGAGTCTGCTCCCTCAGACACAAATAAGGCTTTTAGAGCCCCTTTGCACCATTCTGGCCCTTTTACATGCATAAAGGATCCATAGTGGGAGTGAGGACCACTACTTTTTCTTCAGATATGTGCTATTAAAATATTATTGCTAATGCATTTTAAAAAATGTTTTCAATGACTTTTAACCATTTGAAGGGATTGGCCAAGACGTCATCTTTGGAGAGCTTGTCATTAGCATATTGTCCAATTGGAGATGGAGGATTGGAAAGTAAGTTTTGAAATTTAAAAGAAATAGTCTAAGGTGATCTGTGTCTCTTGTGTTATTGCTTTTAAAATGCCTTAAAAAAAATCTCATTGTTCCATCCTTATTTTAATCTATATTGATTATAACAGAAAACAATCATATTCACTTTGAACATTGTGAAATTTTTCATGTAAAGTGCAAGACTCGTCATTGCTGTGACTTTCTAGCTTTTTGTTTTTTGGTGTTTGGTTTTGAGTATTCCTCACACTGAAATAAAATAAATACCCTACTGGTTTGCTGCAAGCAAATAAACTCTTATGTTGAAAAGTTCCTTTTGTAAATCTTTACAAGTCATGAAATACATTAGCTAATACTGATAAGTGAAATATCTAAACTGCTTTAACATGAAATATAAAGCATTAAATATTACATAAATTTATTTTAGAGAGATTTCATGTTTGCATGCAAAAAGTAATGGAACATTTAAAATAATCGACTTTGATCTTCTACAGTAGTTATTCATTCAAGGATCTAGGTTCTTTCCAAATGCTAAGTATACTTTTATAACACTACTGTGTTGTGGTAAGTATTATTCATTTTAATCATCTGACTAATAATTTTTTAAAATCTTTTTAACTTCAGCAATCTGTCAAAGTGTGAAGAACTCAGCCAACATCAAATCTATAAATTTTACAGGATGTAGTTTGACCTGGCGGGGAGCAGAACACTTGGCCAATGTCTTAAAGGTAACCTACTTTTTGTAAAGGCAAATATTTAAATGGATTCATGTAAAGTACAGTAGACTCTCGATTATCCAGGATTGGATTAACCAGGATGTTGATTAACCAGGATGTCAAAAAAAAATACATGCAACTCGCAGGGCCGGCTCTGGCTTTGCTGCCGCCCGAAGCACACACACACAAAAAACCCCTAACAGGGCGCAGGGCAGCCAGTGAACCGACACCCCCTCCTCCCAGCGCTGGATGGCTGGTGAATCAACCCTCACTCCACATATTTCCTATGGATGGTGATTATCCAGGATTTTATTAACCAGAATTATTTTTTTCCCTATCATCCTGGATAATCGAGAGTCTACTGTATATACATTATGTCAAGAATCAGAGAGGTAGCCGTGTTAGTCTGGAATAGCAGAGGTAACAAAGAGTCCTGTGGCACCTTAAAGACTAACTATAAAGTTTTGAAGCATAAGCTTTCGTGGGCTAATACCCACTTCGTCGGATGCAAGCAGTGGAAGTGTCCAGAGGCAGGTATAGAAAAGTAGGCAAGAACCAGGTGGAACGTAACAAGGTTAGTCCAATTAGGCTGAACCAGCTTGTTATCTCCAATCAGGGAGGGTGGGTTATTCTTCTAGCAGTTGAATGGGGGGTGTGAACACGGAGAGAGGAGAAGCTATTTTTGTAATTAGCAAGCCATTGTAGGTCTTTGTTCAGTCCTAGATTGTTTGTGTTAAATTTGCAAATGAATTGTAGCTCTGCAGTTTCCCTTTGCAGTCTGGTCTTGAAGTTTTTTTGCTGCAGTATGGTGACTTTAAAATCTGTAATTGTGTGTCCAGGCAGGTTGAAGTGTTCTCCTACAGGTTTTTGTATATGCCATTCCTAATATCTGATTTGTGTGCATTTATCCTTTTTCGTAGGGACTGTCCAGTTTGGCCGATGTACATAGCAGAGGGACACTGGTGGCATATAATGGCATATATGACATTGGTTGATGTGCAGGTGAATGAACCAGTGTTGGTATGGTTGATCTGGTTAGGTCCTGTGATGGTGTTGCTGGTGTAGAGTTGGCATTGAGGTTTGTTGCATGGATTGGTTCCTGAGTTGGAGTTATTGTGGTGCAGTGTGCTGTTGCTGGTGAGAATTTGTTTAAGGTTGGCAGGTTGTCTGTGTGCCAGGACTGGCCTTCCTCCCAAGGCCTGTGAAAGTGAGGGATTATTGTCCAGGATGGATTGTAGGTCACTGATGATGTGTTGCAGAGGTTTTAACTGAGGACTGTAGGTGATGGCCAGTGGTGTTCTGTTGTTTTCTTTCTTGGGCTTGTCTTGCAGCAGCAGGCTTCTGGGTACACGTCTGGCTCTGTTGATCTGTGTCCTTATTTCCTTGTGCGGGTATTGTAGTTTTGAGAGAGCTTGGTGAAGATCTCGTAGGTGTTGGTCTCTGTCTGAGGGGTTGGAGCAAATCCGATTGTACCTCAGTGCTTGGCTGTAGACAATGGACCGTGTGGTATGTCCGGGATGGAAGCTGGTGGCATGAAGGTAGGCATAGCTGTCGGTAGGTTTTCGGTATAGGGTGGTGTCGATATGGCCGTCATTAATTTGCACTGTGGTGTCTAGGAAGTGGACTTCCTGTGTGGACTGGTCCAGACTGAGGTGGATGTTGGGGAACAAGCCGGTTCAGCCTAATTGGACTAACCTTGTTACCTCCCACCTGGTTCTTGCCTACTTTTCTATACCTGCCTCTGGACACTTCCACTGCTTAAAATAAATAAATAAATAAATAAAATGGAGATATACCAATCTCCTAGAACTGGAAAGACCTTGAAGGTCATCGAGTCCAGTCCCCTGCCTACACTAGCAGGATCGAGTACTATCCCCTGACAGATTTTTTGCCACCGATCCCTAAATGGCCCCCTCAAGGATTGAACTCACAACCCTGGGTTTAGCAGGCCAATGCTCAAACCACTGAGCTATCCCTCCCCCCCCTTGCATCCGATGAAGTGGGTATTAGCCCACGAAAGCTTATGCTTCAAAACTTTATAGTTAGTCTTTAAGGTGCCACAGGACTTTGTTACCTCTGTATATACATTGCGACTCCTAGCCGAGTCTAGTATGTAAACACAATTTATTTACATATTTTAATATTGTTCAGATACTATAGGAAAAGCCCTAGTATAATTTACTGCTAGTGTCACATTGGGTTCTTAATATTTCTCAAAAGATGATATCTATTCAGTGAGATAACTGCAGCTAGCAAAATATGCATATATGGCTATTTTTGATTACATCCCTGAAAATAATGTAAGGTTACATGATGAGAAATAGTTCATGCCATATGAATGTTTAATGTGTTGAGCTATGTTATTATAGTCTTAATGTAATCATAGGTCTATATATATCCTAGTTTGATGAAGTGACTCGAGCCCCAGTGGAAAAAAAAATACTTAAGCATCTTCATAACTTCAAACAATGAAGTCAATGGGAATATTCGCATGCTTAAAATTACATGTATGCTCTTATACCACCCAGAATTAGGGCCTATGAGAGCACAAATAGTCATACAAATTTTAATAGTTTGCACTACACTTCAGCTGATGTCTTCTTGTTAATAAAGAATCAAGCTAAGCTTATGCACATCAGTAGCTCAAGGAAAACTATTATACTTTTGACAATGCAACCTCCTCTTCTATCCCAAGAATTGGGGGCCCCATCCAATGCCCATGGAAGAAAATGGAAATTTTTCTATTGAATTAAGTGGGTTTGGATCAGAACTCTAGGCCTTGTGGGCTTTTAGATCATTTGGAGGATTTTAAAGCATGAAAGGATAACAGATGTGCCTAGATTAGAGCTGCATAATTAAAATATTGTCTAGATGACTTTCTAGCTGGAATTTTAGGCCCAAATCAAAGACAGCCTGACTCCCAAACAGTCTGAAGTATACACTGAGGCTTTTGTTAAAGACTCATAGACTTGAAGGTCAGAAGGAACCATTATGATCCTCTAGTCTGACCTCCCGCACAATTCAGACCACAGAATCTCACCCACCGATTCCTGTAATAAACCTCTAATCTATGTCTGAGTTATTGAAATCATATCATGCACTAAATACTTCAAGGTGCAGAGATCCTCCAGCAAGTGACCTGTGCCACACGCTGCAGAGGAAGGCGAAACCCCCCCCCAGAGCCTCTGCCAATCTTCCCTGGAGGAAAATTCCTTCCTGACTCCAAATATGGCCATCAGCTTAACCATGAGTCTGTGGGCAAGACTCAACAGCCAGACACCCAGATAAGAATTATCTGTAGTAACTCAGATCCCACCCCATCTAACATCCCATCACAGGCCATTGGGCATATTTGCTCTCTACCTTCTTTAATGAATGAATCCCTAGTTTATGTCAAGCTTTAAACCTGGCAAAGATTCCCAAGAATTTCCTAGATATTTCCCAATACCGTTAATGAACTCTTGCATTACTTGTCTAAAATTCTACCTGGATGACTAGAAAAAAATAACGAGGAATATAATGCTGCTTATATAGGACTAGCGAAAATACCCGGCGTTGCTCGGGTCCCTCGGAGGTGGGGAGGGGGCAGAGAGCTGAGCGAATGCAGTGTTCGTTGGAGGGGGTATTATGACATCATAACTATGTCACAGAGAACAGCAGCTGCCTAGCTGATGTTAATGGGCTTTAAAGAATTTCACCCCTGGGGGACGTCAGAGGTGAGATTTGAAAAAATTTCGACTCTTACTCTGATTAGGACCCTAAGACCTCTAACTGTACCAAATTTCAAGTCTCTAGCTCAAACGGTGTGGAAGGAGTAAGCGCACACGCATACATACATGCATACACCATTTGACTTATATATATATATATATAGACTTGGGTCATCCAACACTTGTCAGCTTCTCTGAGCGGTCTTACTATTAAAACCCTTCAGAACTGTTCTGTCACATGTAGAAAAAGTGTTTGGTTCCTCATTCTACAAAAATTTGGATTTGGTCTCTTTCATTTCCTGGATTAGACTTCTGTATTCTAGTCCTAACTCATGTGTTGTAACCAATTATATCATCTCTCCTTCTGGGTACAAGAAAGGGATGTCCTCATTCCTCCCCCCTATTTGATTTGGCTTTGGAGTTAAATACAAATTAGGAGTGCTTAGGGTTCCTAAGCGATGAAAACATGCCAACATGCTGATTTATACATTTTTATTCACTACCAATCCTCTTCAGACCATCCCCAATATTACAAACTGCTGAATTGTTAGGGAAAATTTCAGGATAGAAAATAAATTGGCATAAGATGGCCGCTCTCAGTATCTGAGGTGTCTAACTGTCCCTCTCAGATTATAGTTTTCATTGGCAGCAGGTGGAAATCAGGTAGCTGAGAGTCCTTTTTTCCAGAGACCTAAGGAAAATAGTCAAAATTAACTTCAATTCTTTTTATCAGACAGATGGCTTTGGATTTATATAGATGTCAGACCCTCTCTCTATTTAGGCATAGTTAGAATATTAAAAACAAATGTTCTCCTGTGACTTCTACTTGTTCTTAACTCCTTGCTTTGTTTCTTTTCAAAATTAATAATACTTTTAAGAGCTTCTTGTGGGACATGGGCAAGAAGCCCAGATTATCCTTTGAAAAAATGCAACTGCCTTTGGTCTACTTTGGCTTTATTATGTATCCTTAATCATGAGTAAAGCAACACAATGTTGTGTCGCTGTCATAGACTTTAAGTCCAGAAGGGACCATTGTGATCATCTAGTCTGACCTCCTGCACATCGCCAGCCACAGAATCTCACCCACCTATTTCTGTCCATTATCTCTGGCTGAGTTACTGAAATCCTCAAATCTTGATGTAAAGACTTTGTATTACAGAGAATCCATCATTTACTCTAGTTCAAACCAGCAAGTGACCTGGGCCCCCATGCTGCAGAGGAAAATGAAAAACCCTAAGGATCTCTGCCCATCTGATATGGGGAAAAAGTTCTTTCCAACTCCAAATACAATGATTAGTTAGTCCTTGAGCATGTGGTTCAGACTCACTAGCCAGACATGTGGGAATGAGTTCTCTGTAATAACTCAGAACCCTCCTCATCTCCATGTTCAGTGAGGGTTGGACAAGAAGTAGTCTGTCTAATTTTCTGCAAGGGAGATTTAGGTTGGATATTAGGAATAACTTTCTAGCTATAAGGAAAGTTAAGATCTGGAACTGGTTACTTTGGGGCTGTGGAATCCTGGTTACTTTGGGGCTGTGGTTTTTAAGGACAGAGTAGACAAACATCTCTAAGGGACGGTCTAGGTAGTCAGTCCTTCTGCTGAGGAGGGTGAGGTAGATAATCTTTTGAGGTACCTTCCAGCCCATTTGGATTAATGAGCAAATCAAATTTGTAATTCAAGATTTACAGTGAACATTTCATGCACAACGAGCTCCTAATGATTAAAATAATTTAAATATTTTTTTCAATGGTAGAAGAGGATATGGTAGAACTATAAGGTGTGTTTAAACTAAAGTATTGGTCTTTGTGAAAATAATAAGAAACAAAATATTTTAGCGAGTGTCTGTTAGTTAATACACAAGCATCAATGAGGCTATATCTGTTTCTGCTTGATAAAAAGCAGGCAGGGAGATTCCGAACCTGGTTTATATTTTACTTCATGAAATAATTTATCAGTAATAAGAATGTGAGTTAATAAGCATACCATAGGCATAATGTGTAAGAGCATGATTGTGTGTATTAATTTCAGTAACATTGTAGTTGGGTTTTATTTCATTTCAATAATAGTAATTGTATTTGAATCATTACTTTAACTAATTTTCTTTGCATCAGTGTTGATGGCTTCACCTCACCACTAATGTTAACTTGTTCTGTTTTCAAAGCATCAGGCAATGAAAAGACATAGTGAAGCTTGGGCCGAAAGCCTACGCTATAGAAGACCTGATCTTGACTGCATGGCAGGTTTGAGGCGCATTACTCTGAACTGCAATACACTTGTTGGTGATCGAGGGGCTAGAGCCTTTGCAGAATGTCTTGGAGAGGACCTGTGGCTGAAAGGTATGGTAAAAAATTTGTTCTGTGCTTCTAAATAGGGTGACCATATTTCCCAGAGCATCACTGGTCACCCAAGGCCTGCTGTGTGGGGCTGGCATTGCTGCTCTCTTCTCTCCTCTCTCCCTCCTCCCCTGAACGTTCCCCAGTGTCCCAGTGGGAGGCACACGGCCGATGATCAGGTGGCAAGAGCAAATGGGAAAAATGCCCAGTGTTGCCAAAAAAAATCGAGACTCCTGGGACAGCACTTAAAATGTGGACTTTCCCAGCCAAAGTGAGATGTGTGATCACTCTACTTCTAAGGCACATTTGTATCTGTAATAGATGTATAGGTAATTATTTTTTAAGTGTAAGTATTTAACAAGCTAGGGATAACACTTTCAAAATATAAATCTAGTAGGCAATATATGGAGAGATTTTGTAGAAGAAGAAAAAATGTTTTCATGATGATTAGTTAGACACTATTTGGTATTTAATTCAAATTTTGGTAACTAATTTTGTGAAACTCCTGAACCAATTTTGTAGGCAGTCTTATAAGATGGCAGTCTTCATCTACTGTACGTAAACCCAAAAGGTGGCTATAGAATTCCAGATGTCTTTGATTTCTTACAGCTCTGTAATCTGGAGTAATTTATTGGTTGTACAACTTTCAGTATGTTTGACTGTGGACCACATCTAGGAAAATACTGTGGCTGTACAACATGAAAGAATATTGCAAGAAATGGCAAAGATACAGCAAGTTTCAAAATATTGGATAATACAATCATCTACATAGTATGGGGTCATCTCCCCCATGAAATACTGAAGCCAGTATTTAAAACCTAAGTTATTTGAAACTAATTTATTTTTCTCCCAGCAGCTGTTGATTGGTGCTCAGCACCATTACATTTAATATTGTCTTGCATATTAGACCTAGCTTCACTGCTGTTCAAATTAGCAAATTTCAAAACCAGTCATAAAGATAACTGAGTGTATCAGATGATGCAGTTGGGATTTTTAATTTAGTTTAAATGTTGTTTAGAAATATTGTACACCTGCTATCATTTAGTGCAAAGGAGACA
This sequence comes from Sternotherus odoratus, assembly GCA_032164245.1. Lineage (NCBI taxonomy): Eukaryota > Metazoa > Chordata > Testudines > Kinosternidae > Sternotherus > Sternotherus odoratus. Next base: position 32,070,939 of record JAVMKO010000007.1, read on the forward strand.
TTCTAGTCAAAAGTATTCTGGATTTAAACACAGGCCTTTAAATTCTGCTGATATTTCAGTATTTTAAAAACTTTTGTAAGAGCAATCCTTTTTCCATTCACAAATATTTATTTTCTTTCATGTTTGTCCAGCAACCTAAGTTTCCTCTAAGCTCTGCAACCATACAGCTGCATAGCAGCCTATTAAGCACCGCACAGGTGCCCAGGGCAGCAGCCAGGAGAGATGCCTCTCCCCCTGCCATGGACCTATCCCAGCCCAGCCACAGAGCTGCCGCAGCTGGGGGGGGGGGGGGGGGGAGAAGCACCCCTTCTCCAGCCTCAACCCACGGTCATGGCCACGGAACTGCCGCAGCGGGGAGAGGCTCCCCGCCCAGCCCAGGTGCTGCTATGGGGGGGGGAGGGGAGGGAGTAGGAGAGGAGTCCTCTCTCCCCATCGCAGCCCTGGGGTGGCCTGCACCCTAAACCCCTCATCCTTGGTCCACCCTATGGCCCCCTCCCACACTCTGAACTCCTCGGCTCCTTTCCTACCACATGAATTTTGTTATATGGACCAATATGGAGGTGATGTGTGTCACGCTTCACCTCTTTATTGGTACATGTAACAAAATTCATTCCACACATAAGTGGGAAAAATTAGAGGAACACTGCCATCAGCTATATTTTGAAACTTTGATATAATGACTTAAATGTTAATCTCCATTCTGCATTTAAAATATTATCTTAGCTCTCCTTTGGGTAGAGTTGATAATACTATTTATTTAGGTTACTTGCAAGACTCTTAGGTGCATGCATGTGGATATTTTCATAATGGATAGATTAATTATTTGATTTATTGGTTTATGTGATACAACTGAGTAATGTTTAACTTCTCAAACATTTTCAGCACTTGACATGCAGCAGTGTGGAATTTCCAATGATGGAGCAAAATCATTGTTAGATACTTTTCAAACTAATACAACTCTAATGATATTGGATGTAAGAAAAAATCCATTAATTGGTATGTACTTTTATCTGTCCTTCCCTTCTGATTAAAAAACAAAGATTTTTCATTTATACCTTTTTTTAAATGTAGCATTTTCAGAAAAATTAAACCAGATTTTACTGAATATTTGCCAAATACATTTTAAATATAGGAAGATGTTGACTTATTTTATCTCACTCTACTTGTGTGAATATTAGAGTTGTCAGTCACAATTAACTCAGGCAATTAACTCAAAAAAATTAAAACTCTGATTAATCACACTTTTAATTGCACTGTTAAACAATAGAATAACAATTGGGATTTTATAAATATTTTTGACAGGTTCAAGAATAGCAGCCATGTTAGTCTGTATCTGTAAAGAAAGTGAGGAATACTTGTACAGTAAAACCTCGATATAACGGACTAATTCGGACGAAGGGGTGTCCGTTAAAGCCGAAAGTCCGTTATTTAATAAAAAATAAAAAAAACCCGAGCAGTCGGAGCAGCAGCTCCGCAGCCCGCCGCTGCTGGGACCCGGGCGGCAGCCGGGACCCGGCAGCCAGCCCGCCCGGGTCCCGGCTGCTGGGACCCGGGTGGCGGGCGGGACCCGGCAGCCAGCCCGCCCAGGTCCCGGCTGCTGGGACCCGGGTGGCGGGCGGGACCCGGCAGCCAGCCAGCCCGCCCGCTGCCGGGACCCGGGCGGCAGCCGGGAGTCGGCAGCGAGCCCGCAAAAAACTGATTTGGGATGCATTGGAAATTTTGTCCGTTGCATCCGAAGTCCATTAAATTGGGGTCCGTTAAATCGGGGTTTTACTGTAGCACCTTACTGACTGACTAGTTGATTTCAGCATAAGCTTTCATGGGCTATAGCCACGTTCATCAGATGGATAGAATGGAACAGAAGTAAGATGCATTTATACACACACAAAGAAAGAAGAAAAAAAAATTAAAAAATTGTACATTAGCATACTAATTCTAAGAGGGCTGTTTAAATGTAGATGGACCAAAACAATATTTTTTCTTTCTTTCTGTGTGTATAAATGCATCTTACTTCTGTTCCATTCTATCCATCCGATGAAGGTGGCTATAGTCCATGAAAGCTTATGCTGAAATCAACTAGTTAGTCTGTAAGGTGCTACAAGTATTTCTCGCTTTCTTTATAAATATTCTGGATTTTTTCTACATTTTCATATGTATTCTGTGTTTTAACTGAAATCAAAGTGTATATTATTACAAATATTTCAACTGTAAAATGATAAAAGAAATACTGCATTACAGTACTTGTATTAGATCAGTAAAAAAATACTATTTCTTTTGTCAGTATATTTATGCCTGCATCTGTAATTTTCACTCCATGCATCTGAATAAGTGAAGGGTTTTACCCACAAGAGCTTACGCCCAAATAAATTTGTTAGTCTTTAAGGTGCCACTGGATTCCTTATTGTTTTTGTGGACGTAGACTAATACGGCTACCCCTCCCCTCTGATACTATTCCTTTTGCTTTTTTTAACAGTGCAAATATTTGTGATAAAAAATAATTCTAAAGAGAGCACTGTACACTGTATTCTGTGTTGTAATTGAAACCAGTATAGTTGAAAATGTAGAAAACATTAAAAAATGTTTAAATACATGGTATTTTATTGTGTAATTTTTGACTATTATCAAAAATAATCTTCTAATGAAATGAATTTGTTTCACTCTAGATCACATTTTGATGAAAAAACTTATTGAAAGAGTTCTCATGAATGGAAACAGTGCCAGTTCAGAGGTACATTTCAGGCATTCTGGAATGACTTTTGTTTGTCTGTATTTGAATTTAAAATAAGCCATGATATTATGACACCATGTGATTCTGTACAGATTGGTATAACCGTTTTTATTTAATATTAATTTTAAGTGCATGATCAGGTTGCAGTTAAAAAATCACCAAAGTTTAGAAAATGCAGAAGTTATAGCACCAGCAGAAGCATTAACTATGCCACTTTGAACATCTATATATTTTGTGTATTTTACAACATAAACTAATAAAACGGGAATTAGATATTGAACAAGAAAAATAGAAATAGAAAACAGTGCATATCTACAACATAAAGTTAAAAATGCTGTTCGAAGTTTTTATCTTCTGTAAGTTCTAATGTTTAATGATCAGCTGGGGACTGATCACCCTTATGAAGCACCTCCCAGAGGACACAGCTTTTCAAACCAGTTCAACATCTCAATATTAGAGATAGCATATCCCACAAATATGAATACAAGTGTGAAAATGCAGAGGTGACTCTCAAAGAACATGGCAAATAGCCCCTCTTTCCAACTGTCAGACCTGCAAATTCAACCTGGACTCTGAAAGTCCAGCTATGTTCACTCTAGTTTATATTTTGTCGTTAATTTTATTAAGCTTCACTTGCGGAATCTTTTTCTGTTGATCTATAAGCCAGATTAGAATCCAGTTAACTTTCCCAGAATTGTTGGCTCTGCTGTAAAAAGTAGTAAAAACTTATTTTTGTCCATAAAGTATGTAAATCTGACTTTGAATAAAAAGGAAGGCAGATCAGCTGAGAAAGACACAGCTGTTTTTACATTAACATTCTTTTCTGATCATCAGCACACTAATAGAATAGTAAATTCCTACCAGAATGCTCCTAATAAGTTCATAAATTTGCAGGTGGTGGTGTAGGATTTTCTGATGTGACAAATACTGTTGTACTGATGCAAGCTTTTTGGAGCCAGGTCTTCCAAGTGTCATTATATCTACAACATGGAGACACATACTTTAAAAAGCAAACAAAACACCGGAATAGATACTTGGAATATAAACCTAGAAAAGTACTGGTCAGACCCAGTCCTTTTTGAGAATCATCTAGAGCAGCAGGGTGTCACCTTTCAAGGAAAACAGTAAATTCAAAGGATAGCTTTTCCTTTGATCTCCGTACATTTCATTTTTCATGTGAATTCTAGTGAGAGGGATGCTAATAGGGCACACTTATCACTGCAAGCACTGAAAAAAACAAAAAAACCAACCACCCCCAAAAAACTTTTTTTTTAAAAACTTGTTTTAAAAAAAAGCTGTATTTAAGCATTATCTAAAAAGTAATATCTTACTAGAAAGTCTTTATTAGTCTGGAGAACTTTGGCTTGAGCCAGACATTCCTACGAGTCAGCTCTGTAGGGGAGCATGGAAAGCAAGTGCCAGTTTTTCCTTTTTACAGGCCATGTGCTGTTTTTCTTACTATAAAAGGAGAACTGTTGCACAGAGGAAGAGAAGTTGGAGGGGGGTGCTTTAGAGGTGTTCTGGGAACATTTGTCTGCAAATAGTATGATGTTTATGTCCATTTAAGTTGGAAATTATTTTGTTAAATAATAAGTGATCAAACCCTCTAAAAATCTTGAAGATTTTTAACTCATACCTGATTATTGAAAACTCAAATTGTTAACAAGCCTACCTAAGTGAAGTTTATTAAGTAAAAATATTTAATATAGTAAAGTAATCTGTAGCATATTAGCTATGAAACTCCAAAGCTACTGTCTCCTGAAATATAAGTTACTAAAATGAAGTTAACATTTGGGGTTTTTGTGTTTTTGTTTAATGTTCTAGTACAAGTGGCTGACATCTCCTTCTTCAAAGGATGTTCTCAAACCTAAATCAAAAAAAAGAACTATTGTCCTAGGAAGTGGTCGGAAAGGAAAAGCTACTATTCGTATTGGTAATACTGCATTCCCTTTCTCTTTGACGGAAATCAAAAGTTATTTCTATGCTTGTCATGCTTTCTACTTGACCCCATGTGCCTAGAAAGAAGGCAGTGAAATTGGTCCCAAGAGAATGGAAAATACAAATAGTAATGGCATAGTTTTCATTTACTTTATACAAACACTTCATCTCTTTATGATCATTTTACTGTACATGTTATTGATCTCGGTTGTGGGAGAAAACAGAATTTTTTTGTGAAGAAGAGAGGGTGGGAGGAAAATAGATGTAGTGCTTTTGGTTATGAAATAATAATTGAAACTATATTCTTAAACCAATAGCTAGCCCCTCATCATCCCCCAGATTTAAAATATTAGCTGCTGATCTCTTATTCTGTTCTTATGTTGATCATCACGCTAGTCATTAACTGGAATACCTTTTATGTTGATGACATTAGACATAGCTAATAGTACTTTACCTATTAGAACATAGGTAGGAAAGACTCAGCTGTAGAATTTCCCCTCTTTTAGTTTGGCAAAACTGAATTTAATAGAAATGAATTGTTTCAGCCCTCAATAAATTTCACTGCTTCCTTCCTGTTGTGGGCATAAAAGAGGCCGGGCTGTTCTAAGGGTTTGTCTAAACACAGAAGTTTGTATTGCTTTAACTTTACTGGTATAATCAAAGTTGTACTGAATGCTGTTATATCTGTATAACGGTTCTTTTATCAATATAATGTATTCCTCTTCCTTTACAAGAAGCACTGTTATACCAGTATAATTGTGCCCATATGAGGGGTTCTACTAGTAGAATTATTTCAGTAAAATTTGAATATTTCAGTAAAACCCTAACCAAAATCTTTTTATTGATACAAAAATTGTGTCTAGACCATTTCCTTCCCCTTTTTCCTGGTGCTTTGTAGAATTAGTAACATTCTTTGTGAGTACTCTTAGTTTCATGTACTGTGGATTAGTATTTTTCGTGCTCCATTCCCTCTTCTGTTTGGGAGGGTTGCAATATTTTCAGTAGCCTGTGTACTTAGGCTCATGCAGAATGAACTGAGAAGTGATCTAAGATACAAAAGCAAAATATCCTGTAATTTGGGAGCAGAATAAGCAGTTGATCCTACATGGCCAGACCAGAACACTTTATGGAAAACCAGGTGGAATTTTGAAGATTGGCATTCAGTTGTTGAATCCTAACGTAAAATGAAGCAGAATAAACACTTAATAAATAAATAGCACCCTGAAAATGTGTTTTAGAATAGCTAAAATTTGCCCTATGTTCTATGTGTTCCCTAAAATACAGAAGTTATTGCTACCTGATTCAGATTCCTACTTCTGCTGATCCCATTTCACACCAAATAGCACACAATCAGTAGAAAAGCGAAATAATGCATCTGAATGATGTGTGCTGCATCAGCAATACCCTTTCCTTCCCTCCCAGGATGGCCTTGCCATATTTTATTCACTCTTTGAACTGCAATGGCTCTTGGAGGCTTTGCAGCAGATAGTTGTCTATTTTTTCATGTCTCAGACTCTCCACTTCCAGCATAAGATAGGATGAATCAGGCTCTATATATGATTGACAGTCCTGTTGCTTCTTTGCTGCAAGTAAACCTGCTGATTTGAATAAATTAATCAAAATGTTCTTATTTTGAATATGTATCTCTTAAACATGGTTAATGAGTTCAGCACATGATTGTATAAATATTTTTAAAAGGTTACTAAAATCATACTTAAGTGCATTTCTTTGGCTGTTTACCTTTTTTTAATCTTTGCTTCAGTGATTTGGAGACATAGAGGTAAGCATAATAAGTCAAACTGCACAATCAGTAGATTTCAAAGGGCTTGAAATTGGGGCAGTTTTGAGGATGGGGAGGGAAATTCCTGCTGCTGTTAATTTTTTTAAAAGAAACCTCCTTAATCCTAGTTATTTGCTAAACTGTGACCAGGAATTTGAAATCCCATCAATATCAGTAATGTCTTTTTACAATCCTAGCAGGATAATGGGATGTCCTCCAGAGCAATAGAACTCAAAAATAAATAATTTATTTCCATTGTCAGACATTTCACTAAGATAGATGATATAAACTTCATGAGCATTTCTTGAATGTGGCTAGGTTCTAACTGACGTAAAGACCAAAGACGGGATGCGCACTTAGCTGTACAGTTAGGAATGTGGCGTAATCCATACTGTAAGTTAAATCAGTCTCTGGGCTAATGGGTATAAGGGTATATTTTCACTCTCTTGGTACTGAAGAATAGCTGAGCTATTCAAAAATGAAAAATGTATTCTTAATCAGAAACGTGCCCTGAAAAAACTTCAGCTGGAAAGGTACATGTTTGAGAAAGTTATGAGCAGCTGAAACAGAATCCTTAAAATGGAAATGTCTCTCCATGCTGTAACTGTAATGAACTCTCTCTTTTCTCCCTATCCCTGATGTACGATACAGGATTAGCATCTAAAAAGTCCATACACCCTGGAAAGAGTCCATCTGATATAGATAGCTATTCACCAAAACCATTACCACCAGGTGCATATGGTTTCCTACCTTGGCGTACTGCAGCGCGTGCAAAGAGGTGCAGGTGAAGTATTGAGAGCATGAGGAAGAAAATATAACATGCAGATTCTATCTTGTATTATGGTATAAAAAGTGTATGTGGATTATGGTAGAATAAGTGAATGTGGTTTTCAAATGTCAGACTGTGATCAAGGGTTGAGAATTTTTTTTTTTTTAATTGGGCCATTGACCCACCAAAAAAAGTCAATGGTTGGGCACATGCGTTCAACTCGCCTGCCCAGGTGTTTGCAGCTCCAGCCGCGCAGGGGTGTGCTGAGTCTCTGAGCTCCCCCCCTGCAGCTGTGGCTCCAGCCCCACGGGGAAGCCTGAGCCCCTGCGACTCTCCCCCCACCTCTCAGCGGGTGAGTTGAATGTGTGTGGCCCGTGGGCTGGATGAAAATGAGCAAGGGCTGGATTCTCCACTCCTGCTGTAAATTCTAGTCTGTACTCATTTTAAAACAGATTAGAGCAGTGGTCGCCAACCTTTCGGACCTCAGGGACCACTAAACTCACAATTTTGAATCCCGCGGACCACTAACATGAATTTTTTAAAAAAGACCCGGGGAGGGAGCGGGGGGGGGGCGGGGGGGTTGTTTAACTTTTAAATGACTTTTGTGTTATGCCTTTTCATATAACCTTGTTTTAGAAACTCTGTATTGAACTTTGATAATCTGTTATAGCCCCCAAGGTAGTATAATTAAGGTAAAAGAAAAATGTCTCTGCTAGAAGTAGAATAAGATCTCCCCCCCCACACTTTATAATCAAGTGCCCTGTTGAATGAATGAGGTGTGAATGAGGAAGGAGAGACAGATCAAGGACAATCAAACTTGTCAAGTGGGCTAAGAGCAGACATAACCCTCAGGGGTTAGCACCAGACCAGAGAGAAGCAGCAAAAAGGAGCAATGGACAGAGACCCAGATTTGCAGGAGAGGGAAGCTGCTATAAAATAGCAAACTTGGCAAAATTTTTACCTTGCGCCTCTGCCCCCCCCCCCCCCCATTCCCTTTTCAAAATCGCTTTAGGTCCTTGTTTGGTGGTTTTCTCTTCCTGGCACACAACTCATCTAAATATCACTACTCTTTCATTTATTACAGAAAAAAGTTTTTAAATACCCTGAAAACTATTTAAAATGCAATTTGCTAATTTAAAAATAGAGATGATGGTAGCTATTCCCTGCAAAGTGGGAAAGCACCCTGTTCCCCGGCAGGCATGCGGGGCTCCCGACACTTACCCCCCCCCCCTCCGGCTTGCCTCCTCTCCCCTCCCAGCTCCGCTCTCGCTCTTCTTCCCCCCCACCCCCTCGCCTCTTCTCTCCCGGCCCCGGCTCCGTCTCCGGCCCCGCTCTTCCCCCCCACCCCCTCGCCTCTTCTCTCCCGGCCCCGGCTCCGTCTCCGGCCCCGCTCTTCCCCCCCACCCCCTCGCCTCTTCTCTCCCGGCTCCGTCTCCGGCCCCGCTCTTCCCCCCCGCCCCCTCGCCTCTTCTCTCCCGGCTCCGTCTCCGGCCCCGCTCTTCCCCCCCGCCCCCTCGCCTCTTCTCTCCCGGCTCCGTCTCCGGCCCCGCTCTTCCCCCCCGCCCCCTCGCCTCTTCTCTCCCGGCTCCGTCTCCGGCCCCGCTCTTCCCCCCCACCCCCTCGCCTCTTCTCTCCTGGCTCCGTCTCCGGCCCCGCTCTTCCCCCCCACCCCCTCGCCTCTTCTCTCCCGGCCCCGGCTCCGTCTCCGGCCCCGCTCTTCCCCCCCCACCCCCTCGCCTCTTCTCTCCCGGCCCCGGCTCCGTCTCCGGCCCCGCTCTTCCCCCCTCACCCCCTCGCCTCTTCTCTCCCGGCCCCGGCTCCATCTCCGGCCCCGCTCTTCCCCCCCACCCCCTCGCCTCTTCTCTCCCGGCCCCAGCTCCGTCTCCGGCCCCGCTCTTCCCCCCCACCCCCTCGCCTCTTCTCTCCCGGCCCCGGCTCCGTCTCTGGCCCCCGCTCTTCTCCCCACCCCGCTCGCCTCTTCTCTCCCGGCCCCGGCTCAGTCTCCGCTCTTCTCCCCCTCCCCGGCTCGCCTCTCTTACTGACCCCGCCCCTCTCCTCCGGCTGCGGCTCCGCAGACCACCCAAATTTTCTCGCGGACCGCCAGTGGTCCGCGGACCACTGGTTGGCGACCGCTGGATTAGAGTACACAAAACGGATTTTACATTGCTTTCATAATCCTTTCTGTATCTTGTATTTTGTAACATGTGGCTCTGCCCACAGCTGCAACTGATTAGCTTCTTCAGCAATAATTTAAACTAAGCATTTACTATGTGGATGTTTCAAAAGAATTCTAAAACTTAGCTGCACATAGATTTTGTTTTTATATAGAGTTTTTTAAAATAAAAAAAAATTGGAATGTTTCAGATGTCCTAGTTGATTTTTGTAAACCAAGCAGAGGAATAATGCTATTGCAAAAGTGCTCATAAATTTGATACCTTCTGTTTCAGCTGATCCATTCCTTTTGTTGAATCACATCATCTAGCATTAGTGATTAGCACTTTTTAAAGCTAGTTATTACTTTTAGCTCTGCAGTGCTAATACAACTGAGAGAGACTGAGCAGGATACTATTCCTTCTTGTACATTATTAAGAAGAATTGTTTACAAAGTTTCAATCAGTTTATGCAAGCATATAAATAAACATATAATTTATCTTTTTGTCATGTTTCCCCATCAATCTGCTTTTGCCCCACAGATTCACAAAACAGCCACTTTCTTTACTACTCTCCTTCCTGGCTTATTTACCCGTCTGTCTTTTTTACTTGCTGTGTTTTTTACCTAATGTGGAGTTAATTGAATTTCCCACGTATCCTCACTTTCTGCGACCTTTTAAAAAAACAGAGTGGGGAAATTTTTCCACAGTTGTGACAGCAGTAAGGGCACAAGAAGTCTATCACTGGATCTGGGTGGTGGAGGCTCTTTGTTGAACCTCATCACTGTAAGGTTTACAGAAGTTTGTAATCCTCTAACGGAATTGAGCAGCTCCTCAGAATGAGAGACTGTGTGTGATTAGAGGAATGATAGAATTGGGGACTCAAACAGTGAAATGGGCCAAAGTTCTCGTCAGGTTAGAAGAGGCTAGCAGGAGGAGGTAATGGCTGTGCATAGCGCCTAAGCCCTACAGGAGTTGCCTGGCCCCCCTTCTCCTCCACCCCACCTTGGGTGACAAAACTGACTCCAGCCAGTAGCAGAATATATGTTAACTTCCACTACCCTAGCATATTCATTTTGGTGTGTTAACATAATCATAACTTGAAAAGTGAATTGGATGCTCATGAATGATGATGCATAATTCAGTGTGGCTTGACTACATCAAATCGTCATGAGGGTTGCCTTGCTGCCTAGTTTTTAGGACTATTGTGCAACATACTACAAATGACTTTGGTTACACCCGAACTAACGTAGTGAAGACAGTTGGTCTCTGCAAGTGTTTCAGAAGTGATCTGTGCATTCATGATTTCAATTGCATCTTGTGTCTAAGAGTGAAGCCACAAATATTGAAAAACTCCAACGGGTACAAACATAACAGCTATGGTTGCTGTAAACATATTTTTCTGGGGCTCTGCTTTCTGCATTAGCTCCCCATTGAATATAGAATACGGTTTAGGGTTTCTCTCATGATACTCCAATCCCTCAATGGGATTGTCCCTACCTACCTGGGATACCACCTCCTTTCTGACCATGACCTTCCAAGGTGTCCTCTAGCACAATAAAATTGTCAATTGACATGGCTCCCATTGCCATAATCTGTGAGTGCTTCCCAATTATTTAAAGATAGAAATAATAATATTAGTGTCTTTCTTCTGAGTTTGTGGTGAAATTATTTCACTGGTTTATAGTTGTTTGTTAGGTGGAGGCCTGTGAATGGAGGGGACAGAACTTTCACAGGACCTGGATCTCCCTCCTCTGAGGAATAAGACGGACCATGGACCTTACCGGTTTCAGAATTAAATACCGAACTCATTTATTTGACTTACTTTCCCTCTAAGTGTTTTTGCACACCCACAAACATAGTCCCTCTTCAAAATATTATAATCAGGATATTTCTGCTAGACATTGGGAAGGAAGAAAGAGTAATTGTTGCTATTTCTGAGTTTGTTTGTTTGTTTTTAAGGCACTCAGATATGAGGGCAATAGGAGGACTTTATAAGTACTTAAAATACCGAGAGCTTAATTTTGACGGCACTAAGAACTGAAGGAAAGATTTGGTTTGCCACAGCCTTTCTTGCTGGTGGTAATGCACAAGAAAGAAAGTATGCAGCCTACCTTTATGAGCCTAGGTGTAAACTAAAAGCCAGACCTGTACAAGTGAAAATAGCTCTTCTTTCTTTTTTCTTTTTTAGCAATAATTTTGATGTTGCAAGCACTAAGACACAAATTTGGAATCCACAACATCGTTTTTACATAGCTCCTGCATGAGCAGGTTTGGCCAAGGAATCATACAGAAAAACTGTACACGTAGTTACAAATCATGTATAAAATTAGAGGCCAAGATATACAGAACTGTATGCCTAAAGTTAAGTTCCTAAATCCATATATAATTGTCATGAGTGTGGAGGGCTGGAGAGGGTTAATGTCATCTGAGACAGCCGTGTCATCAGAGCCTCCAAACCATGAGGAAGGGAGGAGTAAAAAGTCAGTTCCATCTTGGCTGGCCTCGAGGCAGGAGGCAAGGGGGGGGGAGAGGGAGGGAGTTTATCTCTGGCTGTAGAGATAACTCAGCTTTTCTTCTCTTAAACTTCTACTTAGCTGATGTGAGTATAACCATTTGATTCTTCTATTAAGCCTGTGCCTTTTGGGGTTTCTTTCCTTTTCAGAAGAAAGTGGGGAACCCCAAATTGTAAGTGTATTGTATCTTTATTCATTCCCTTTTCTTTATTAAATCTTCTAGTTATAAAACCGTCTAGTTTATTTCCCTTAGGGTTTTCTCTGCTTCCAGTCTGGGAAGGGAGAAGGGGAGGGAAATAGGGACCAGGGCAGCTAGTGCATAGCTGAAGGTGGAGACTGTCTCTCCTTACCGTCAGGTTAGATGGGGGAAGGGAGAAGCCTCTAAGGGTCTGGCTCTCAGGTAGAGAGAGACAGGGTTGGGGGAAGTCTGCCTTCAGCCAGGAAGGGTGAAGGGGAGCAAACCCCAGGTGTCTGGCTCTGGCTTCCAGGGAGGGAGACAGGGTGCGGGGGGAGGGGGGGGGAGGAAAGCAGCCCCCAGGTGTCTAACCTTGGCCTCCAGGGAGGAAGACAGAGTTAGGGTGGGGAAGTTTGGGGCCCCCCCAAGGTTTTGGAAGTATTCCCGAATGGTGGCAGCAATTGGTAACCCCTAGAACCCCAACTGGCAAAGTGGGGGTGTTGGGGGGAAAAGGACTGGTTGGTCTGGCATATAAGAGCCCTGATCTCTGTACTCGAAGCATAGGGACAGGGAAACCCCCCCTCTTACAATAATCATTAAATAGGACCTGATTTTCAAAAGTGCCAAGCACCCAACATATCTTATAAACGCCAAAGGCAGCTGCAGTGGTGCCACATCAGGCTGCTTACTTAGGTATCTAAATATGGACTTAGGAGCCTAACTTTAGGCACCTAGTTTTGAAAGTGTGGTCTAAATCTTGATGAGAAAGAGCTACTTTGGTGTACAGAATAATATTTTAATGACAGTTTGTTCAAAGGATCCTGTCAAGTATTTTTATACCGTGTATTAACTTTTAATTCTTTTGAATATCTTAGCAATGTGTGTTTGTAGGATCAGGACCCTTAAGTCAAAATTATATCTTGAAAGTGCAGTGTTAACAAATTGCAATATTTTTCTCAAAAAACCCACCCTGATTTAAACATATCATTGTAGGGGATTCCCAGTGGATGGTACTCAGGAGTTACCACTGAAGTTCCAGGTATGATTATCATCTACCTATTACTAGGTAGACACATGATGCAGTACTGTAGATAATATGCTGAACAAATAAAAATCCTTTGTACCGAGTGGTTTTTATGGCTTAAATACTTCCTGGAATCATGGAAACTATGTGTGTGAAAACACTTCATGGTCACACTTTTGGGAACATTTGGGTTTTTTTATTGTTTTTTTTTTTTTTTAATGCAACATTGGAGGTTTTATTTTCTTCCTTTGTGTCAGGTTTTTTGTTAATTGTCAAATAAGTGGTTTCAATACTATTTTCTGAGGTGTTTTATTTTTGTTTTTGTTTTTTTAAATTAAGCTAATCTATACTTGTGAGACTCCACAATAATTAGGAAGAAGATAATTAAGATCTCATGGCTTTGCATTTTTTATCATCAAGGCTGTTTGTGTTTCAAAAACTCCATACTACAGCATATCTTATCCTCCTCTCAAGCCTTTGTGAAGACTAATTCCATACTGACTTAAATTGAAATAAATGACCACATCAGAGGATTACACTGATTTAACTAAATCAGTCCAGTGTTCTCATGTAGATGGGTGGGTTTTTTTGTTTGTTTTAAGTTAAACAAATCTAAAATTTTTGAGTTCAGTTAATTGTATTATAGAAGATACTGAGGGAAGAATACTAATGAAATCACTGGCACCAATCACCTGCTTTGAGGTTGACATCATTTCATCTGTTACTGAAAGCATGACCATCTTATTGATGGTAATTTTAAAAAATTGGCTTTAGGGGGCAGAGAACCCTGACAGTTACAGCAAAATTTGGGTGTGATTTTAATGGAATAACTTTTGCTCTCAACTGGCGTCTGGGCTGATCAGGAACCAAAGCAACTTCCAGCAGAACTTCAGCATTTCAGGGAGCTGCTCTAAGTTATGACCATGTCTGGGGTACCTCTGAACATCTGTGCAACCCAGAGTTGTGCAGAATTACTGAAGCACGGTGCACTATAACTCTGCCGCTCTTGCCTGCAGGCAGTCAGGCCCCCAACTACGAGAGCTTAAGAGATGTCTGTGTAAGACAGTGGTTAGAATTTATCTTATGTAGTACCTGTGTAGGGGGAATTCTCACTTGGTCAGCTTAAGGGGCTTTTATGGCCCCTATGCACTGTTACAGCAGAGTTCAGGGGCTGAGGGGATAATCCTTCCCCATGTTTTTATTTATACTATTAGGTGTCTTACACACTACTGACACAGCAGTGTTTCAAAATAACAACTGTCAAACTGCTGTTTTTGATCTTCCAGGAGGCTAAATGTGTTTTTACCCAAAGCCACTGCACTGTATGTTCTGTGGTGGAGATGTGCTTAACATACAAACATGAAGAACCCTGGCATAATTGTAACAAAAATTTACCAACCGGGCACAACATTTATTTCTGTGCCCATTGTTATGATAATGAAACAATATTTTAATAGTTTTTGGTGCTTAAAAATACTCTTCCTGGTTGACTAAAATGTTTCAAGTCTAGTATAAAGAGAGGCTACAAATAAAGTAAAAGCTTCTGACAGGTGATGCACTTTGCCCCATTTTGGCATAGAAATTCCTTTTACAAAGGATTTATCGTACTCTTTCCACATGCACTTATTTCTAGATTGTGTGGAACTATTTAAAGTGAACATATAACTAATTCAGAAGAAAGAGAACTTTTTGGATGACGTCTTCTAATCTGAAGTGTTCACTAATATTATATGACTTATTTCGTTGTTAAGCATTGTTAAATAATGCTCCTGTGTTCACTTATTTCATATAAGCAGACAGGCATTCCTGTGAAAGTGACAGTGGAAAGTGCTACTACATCCGAAACTGAAGAGACTGAAGGGGCTTCAGGAGACATTATGCATGATTCTGATTTGACAAAATCCCCAGTTAAAACTAATATGAGACGATATCAACAATTACAGGTAAGAAGAAATAATTTCATTCTCCAGATTTTTCAAAAGATGAGTGCATAGAGCTTCTATTTTTTAAGAAAAATGGGTTTTTAGTATGAGGTTTAAATGGGTAAATAATCACTGGAAGGGAACTTAATTTAATTTAAAGGCTAATGCTTGCATACTTCTGTTATACTATACTAGCAAAAATACCCGGCGTTGCTTGGGGTATCTGTAATTGGAAACTGGGATGTATAAAGACTACCATGTTTTTTATTAATACAAATTTTGTTCAGCCGTCTCAGCATTGCTCGGGTCTGTTGGAAGGGGGGAGAGAGCTGAGCGAGTGCGGGGTCCGTTGGAGGGGGGAGGGGCGTGAGAGCTGAGCGAGTGCGGGGTCCGTTGGAGGGGGGAGGGGCGTGAGAGCTGAGCGAGTGGGGGGGGCCGTGGGAGGGGGGAGAGGTGAGAGCTGAGCGAGTGGGGGGGGGCGTGGGAGGGGGGGGAGAGGTGAGAGCTGAGCGAGTGGGGGGGGGCGTGGGAGGGGGGAGAGGTGAGAGCTGAGCGAGTGGGGGGGGGCGTGGGAGGGGGGAGAGGTGAGAGCTGAGCGAGTGGGGGGGGCGTGGGAGGGGGGGGAGAGGTGAGAGCTGAGCGAGTGGGGGGGCGTGGGAGGGGGGGAGAGGTGAGAGCTGAGCGAGTGGGGGGGGGCGTGGGGGGGGGGAGAGGTGAGAGCTGAGCGAGTGGGGGGGGGGTGTGGAAGGGGGGGGAGAGGTGAGAGCTGAGCGAGTGGGGGGGGGGCGTGGAAGGGGGGGGAGAGGTGAGAGCTGAGCGAGTGGGGGGGGGCGTGGGGGGGGGGAGAGGTGAGAGCTGAGCGAGTGGGGGGGGGCGTGGGAGGGGGGGAGAGGTGAGAGCTGAGCGAGTGGGGGGGGGCGTGGGAGGGGGGGAGAGGTGAGAGCTGAGCGAGTGGGGGGGGCGTGGGAGGGGGGGAGAGGTGAGAGCTGAGCGAGTGGGGGGGGCGTGGGAGGGGGGGAGAGGTGAGAGCTGAGCGAGTGGGGGGGGGGCGTGGGAGGTGGGTATTATTACATCATAACTATGTCAGAGAACAGCAGCTGCCCAGCTGATATTAATGGGCTTTAAAGAATTTCATCCCTAGGGGGCGTCAGAGGTGAGATTTGAAAAATTTTCGATTCTTACCCTTATTAGGACCCTAAAGCCTATAACTGTACCAAATTTCAAGTCTAGCTCAAACGGTGTGGAAGGAGTAAGGGAACGTACATGCACGCACGCATACACCATTTGACTTTTATATATATAGATAGATGGCATATATGCCTCAATTCAACAGGGTACTTTAAGCACAACTTTTGTCCTCAATGGTTAAGGAGAACAATTTGTCACACTTCTCTTTACAACATTGTTTACATACTCGAAGACTGTTATTCTGCCCCCATCAGTCTTCTCTTCTCAAGACTAAACAAACCCAGTTTTTTCAATGTTTCTTCAGGGGTCATGTTTTCTAGACATGTAATCATTTTTGTTGCTCTCCTCCAGACTTCCTTCAATTTATCCATTTCTTTCTGGAAGTGTGATGTCCAGTACTGAGCACAGTACTTAAGCTGAGGCTTTATCAGTGCTGAGTAGAGTGCAAGAATTACTTTTTGTGTCTTGCTTACATCATTCATGCTAAATAATATGCTAGAATGATGTTTTATGTATTTTTTTTCCCCAGTAGTTTGGCTCACAAACTAAACTAAACACATGTTTAGTTTTGTGAGCTACTGTAAGCCCCAAATTGTTTTCTTTAGTACTCCTTCCTAAGCAGTCATTTCCCATTTTGTGTTTGTGCAATTGATTGCTCCTTCTGAAGTGGAATACTTTTCATTTGTCCTTATCAAATTTCATCCTATCTAATAAAGGCCATTTTTCTAGTTTATCAAGATCATTTTAATCTTGCAACATCTCCTAGCTTGGTATTTTCTGTAAACTTTATAAGTGTACTTTCTCTGCCATTATCCAAATAATTTAAGAAAATATTGAAGAGAACTGGACGCAGAACAGATCCCTGCAGGACCCCACCTGACATGCCCTTCCAGATTGACTGTGAATCATTGATTACTCTCTGAGTAGTTTTCCAACGAGTGGCACATCAGCCTTATCATAGGTTGTCAAGGCTATATTTCCCTAGTTTGTTTATGAGAAAGTCACGTAAGACAGTATCAAAAGCCCACATCTACTACTTTTTTCCACCCTGTCAAAAAGGATATTAGGTTGGCTTGATGTCATTTGTTCATGACAAATCCTTGTTGTCTGTTACTTATCTCTTCATTATATTCTAGATCGGCGGTTCTCAAACTTGTGGGGGTGGCGGCCCTTTTTCTCGTCCCTGCGGACCGCCACGACCCCTCTGTCTCCGCCAAAATGCCACCGACCGGAACGTTTCTGGTTTTGGCAACATTTTGGCGGCGATGCCGAGCGCTTCAGTGTCCGCCGAAAAGCCGCCAAAACTGGAAACTTTCACTTAAGTGGCTTTTCGGGCGGACACTTGGAAGCACACGGCATGTCCGCTGAAATGCCACCAAAAGCGTAAGCGTTCGGCTTGGCACAACTTCAGCGGCGCAGGGAGCTCACGACCCCCGGGGGTCGTGACCCCCGTTTGAGAACCGCTGTTCTAGATGCTTACAAATTCATTGTTTTGATTTTTTTTTCTCTGTTGTCTTTTAGGGTACTGAAGTTAAGTGACTGGTCTATAACTTTCTGGGTTTTCCTTAGTGCCCCCTTACTATAGATATGACATAATAGATAATGCTTTCAGTAGACTCTCGATTATCCGGGATGATTGGGAAAACCTTAATCCCGGTTAATAAAATCCTGGATAATCAAGCATCTACTGGGGGGGAGAGGGGGTTCGCCGGCCCCCCTGGGGATGGTGGGGGGATGGTGGTGGTCCCACCACCTGCCCCAGTCAGCTCCCCTTCTAGCCTGAGTGTGGGAAGCCCAGGCTGGCAGTGGGAGCTCAGACCCCGGCTAGCAGGAGCCCGCGGGGAAACTAAAGCGGCAGCCGGCTGAGCGCTCAACCTGCTGCCGCTTTGGGGTTTCCCCCCAGGCTCCTGCCAGCCGGGGTCTCAGCCCGCTGCCAGCCTGGGCTTCCTACACCCAGGCTGGCAGCGAGTTGAGACCTCGGCTGGCAAGGATCCACCGGGGGAAACCCCAAAGCGGCAGCAGGCTGAGTGTTCAGCCCGCCGCCACTTTGGGCGTTCTTCCCAGGCTCCTGCCAGCCGGGGTCCTGCTGCCTGCCCCAGTCAGCTCCCGCTGCCAGCCTGGGTGTAGGAAGCCCAGGCTGGCAGCGGGAGCCGAGACCCCTGCTGACAGGAGCCTGTGGGGAAACTCTATCGGGAGTCTACTGTATATTGCAATTTTTGAGTCTTCTGGGATCTCTCCTGTCCTTCATGCATTCTCACAGATAATCACTAATGATTTAGTGATCTCTTCAGCCAACTCTTAAGTATTCTAGGATTTTGTCTGGTACTACTGACTTGAAGACATTTAAGTAATTCTTAATTTGTTTCCCTAATCTAGCCTCAGATTATACCCCATTTACACTAATGTTCACTGTTAGTTGTCTGATCACTGCTAACATTTTGGTGAAAATGAAACAAAAATGGCGTTTAACACTTCAGCCGTTTCTGTGTTTTCTGGTGCTGTCTTTCCCTTCTCGTTTGAGGAATGAGCCTACCTTGTCCTTGGTCTTCCTCTTGCTTCTAATGTATTTGTAAAATGTTTCATGATGTACGAATCTATAAGAGCAATAACGAGGTGCTTATTTCTGTTTCCTTAAAAATTCATAGAGGGAGTAAATGTATTTTTAACTTTTTTTTAAATTCAAATATTTTAATGTACCTTGTACAAAAATGTTTTTAAAAATAAATTGAAATTAGTTACTTTAAAGCTCCATTTTCAGTCGAGCTTTATAGTAACATCTTTTTCATTTCCTCATTATTCTTCCCGATTCCTTTGCTTGCTATCTATAGCAAAATGAAAAGTGATAGCAAGACTCCCTGACAGCTGCTACAAACATCTTCTTCATACAGAGTGTGTTATAATGATGTGTGGAAGAGAAGGAAAATAAAGAATCAGAGAGGTAGCTGTGTTAGTCTGGAATAGCAGAGGTAACAAAGAGTCCTGTGGCACCTTAAAGACTAACTAAAGTATTGGAGCATAAGCTTTCGTGGGCTAATACCCACTTTGTCAGATGCAAGCAGGAAAATAAAGTGTTTGTTTTAATGGTTCAGTAATACTGCTATGGTAATACAGTAACATTACTATAAAACTTTCCCTCTCAGGCAGAATAACTAGACACTGAAGTGCTAGCTGTTGAGAATCTAGTTTGCAAAAGATATCTTGCCACCAAGTTAACATAATTTTGAACCACACACTTGCAGTGGGTTTAGCTTCAGATCACTCTGAGCTATCATTCATTGTATCTGATTGTACTGATTAGGTTCTTAAAGATTTATCCAAGGACATAGATTGTTTTTATGTAATCAAAATAAATAAAATAAAAATAAAATATTAACGTTACTTTAGTGGCAGATCTATGCTCTTTCTGAGCATAGAGAACAATTGGGATGTGGAGGAGACAGCATGGTGACTGTACTACAATATAGGTTCTCTTGTGAAGGGAGAACCTACTACGTCTTACTTGAAAAATCCTAGACGGGAAGCGGAGGGAGAATAAGGGGAGTAGGTATTTTTTTTATATTTAGAACAAAGCTTCTCTTAGAGGGTGAACAAATTCAGTACATTTTGAAACATCTGAAAAATGCCTTCACAATGTCCTGCCCTTCCAGTTAACTGCAGGCCAGATTTTGATACCTGTCATAGAATCATACAATATCAGGGTTGGAAGGACCCCAAGAAGCCATCTAGTCCAACCCCCTACTCAAAGCGGGACCAATCCCCTTCTAAATCATCCCAGCCAGGGCTTTGTCTAGCCTGACCTTAAAAACCAAAGAAAGGAGATTCCATCCCTAGGTAACCCGTTTCAGTGCTTCACCACGCTCCTAGTGAAAAATTTTAGTCTAATATCCAACCTAAACTCCCCCTCTGCAACATGAGACCATTACTCCTTGTTCTGTAGTCTGCTGCCACTGAGAGTAGCCTAGATCCATCCTCTTCGGAACCCCCTTTCAGGTAGCTGAAAGCAGCTATCAAATAACCCCTCATTCTTCTTTTCTGCAGACTAAATAATCCCAGTTCCCTCAGCCTCTCCTTATAAATTATGTGCTCCAACCTCCCAATAATTTTTATTGCCCTCCATTGGACTCTTTCCAATTTATCCACATCCTTCTTGTAGTGGGGCCCAAAACTGGACACAGTACTCCAGATGAGGCCTCACCAATGCCTAATAGAGGGGAATGATCATGGCCCTTGATCTGCTGGAAATGTCCTTATTTATACAACCTCAAAAAAAGAACTGAAATCTGACAGTATCTGGCCACTTAAGTTATTTCCCCAAACTGGGGAAGTTCTCAACTGTTTGATGTTCTTAGCTGTCACATTGAGTAAGTAGTACCTGGTGCAGTGGATAGTTGCTTTATTCCAGTGTGACTATTCAAGGATCAGAATACTATTGAATGTGAAAAGGGTGACATAATGTTGAATTTAAATTTATTGCTTCCTTTTGTCCTGTGCTTCTTGCCATAATGGCATCTTACAGTCTCTTTAATTCTTAAGTTCAATAAAATAATAGTTAATGTAGTTCATTTTAAATCAAGATAAAGCGATTCTGAACTTTTTAAATGAAAATGCCAGTGTTTTTCAAAAACTAAATAAAAATAGGTATACTCCTTCGCTCCACTAGAGGGAATGAGAAGTGCTTGAATTGGCTCTTATGCATAGTGGAAAGCCCTAAACCAAGGATTAGACAGTTGTAAATAGTGATTTAAATGGTTGACTTCACCCTCCATGTTGTGCAATCTCTAACTTTACATAATCACTGCAGGTGTTTATATAAGATGTGAAAAGGGTTAACCTGTTTTCTTCTTTTTAGTTTTTAAAGGCTAATCTGTCTGGTAATTTATCTAGTACTAGCATAAGTGCCCGGCGCTGCTCGGGTCAGTCGGAGGTGGGGAGGTGGCAGACAGCTGACACCCCCTGACCAACCCCAACACCCACCCCTCACCCCTCACCCACCCCGACACCTTCCCACCCCCCCAAGCAAACCCGACACCCTCACCTCACCCCCCGACCGAACCCGACACCCCCACCTCACTTACCATCCCACCAAATCCAACTCAGATTCCGGGGACCTTCGCAGGTGGGGGGCGGCACAGAGCTGATGGATTCTGGGGTTCCGTTGGGAGGGGGGAGGGGCAGAGAACTGAGGGATCTCCGGGGTTCCGTTGGGAGGGGGGAGGGGCAGAGAACTGAGGGATCTCCGGGGTTCCGTTGGAGGAGGGAGGGGTGAGCTGAGCGAGTGCGGTGTCTGTTGGAGGGGGTATTATGACATCACCACCACCTAACCGCCAAGCTGATGTGATTGGCCCTGAAAGACTTTCACCCCTGGGGGGCGTCAGAGGTGAGATCCGAAAATTTTTCGACCCTTACCAGCATCTAGACCCCCAAGACCCCTCACTGTACCAAATTTCAAGTCTCTGGCTCAAACGGTGCGGGAGGAGTTCGCAGTCATACATACATACACCACTTGACTTTTATATATATAGATTAGCAATCTAGTGTGAAATCATAATTGCAAAGGAGTTGAGGACAGATTTTGTTTCCTCCTTAAACCTATCACAGTAGTATCCATGGAATTTTTTTTAAGGTTCTTGTGACTGTCTTCTCTCTGCTTTCCTTTATGCAAATCAGAAACTGTTGAGATATAACTCCCCTTGACAAATTTAAATAAAGGATTTTCTGCATAAGGACTGCAGAAGAGGGTAAGCTAACTAAAGGACACATTTCAAAAGTGAGTGCCAAGGCTGCACAACAAACCTGGCACATGCACCTGTTTTAACATGACAAATGGGTGCAATGAAGTAAATTTCATTCAAGTCAGATCCATAAAATCTGTGGCAATGCAATATACTAATGTAGCACCAAAAGACATTATTATCCAAAATGTTCAGAGGCTGAGCACAAAATCTACATTTTGGATCTATGCATGTAATCATATAGGAGAACCACAGTTATAAGGACAAGTAACTGTTGGGTTTTTTTTTTCTTCACCCCCTTTGGTGCCACAAGACCACATTAGTTATTGTACCTTAACTGGGATGATGGACAAAATAATATTTTTTTTCCTAAGTGCTTCTAATAGTAGTGTTGGCCAATCCTGACAGAATAAGCTTCATGTGTGACCTGTCACTTGAGAGGCAGCCCGTAGCTTCTCCAGCTCTTGTCGTATACATCTTTGCTACAACTCTGCTCTTCTTTCCTTTTAGCCTGTGCTGCTTTCCATCTTCACTGATCACTATTCAAGAATCTCTCATACATTGGTGGTCTTGGAGCATGGTACAAAACAGGAGTATATTCCAAAATGTCATATTCTGATTTAGTCTTGCTTTCTTTGATCTGAATATGTTTAATTTAGATTGAGACCTTTATTTTCTTTTGTTGCCTTGTAGTAATAATAATAATAATAATTAATAAAAATATTAATCCTCTTTAATCCAATCAAGTAACCATTGAGGGGAGATCTAGTATTGGAGGGTAACACCTATAACTTTGAAATCTCATATTCCTGTAAACATTCACAGTTCTGGACGATAAATACCTACCAAAAGCATAAATGTAGCTCTCAAGTAAAAATGCATTTTACTTTTTCTAACTCCACTCTGGGATTTGAACTAGCTAGACTTATTTATTTTGAAAAACAGAAACAATCCTTGCATTTAATGTCGGCAATGACATTTAATGTTTTAGAGTAAACATTTTAGTGACATTTAAACTTTTTTATTTTAATCTAAATGATGTCATTTTATTAGAAAACAAAAAGTGCGTCCCTCTCCTTCACTATCAAATCTCCCCACTGCCTTAATTACATATTAGTAAACCAAAAATTATGTTCTTGCAGACAACTATATCATATCTGTAATATTATGGACTGAAAGTGTACATCCAATTAGAACACAAATACATTTCTAGAGAATTATAGGTGTGTCTGATATTTTAAAGATAATATTCTACTTTCTGACAGACAGAGTTGGAAGAATGTCTATTAGAATTAAAGGAAGAAAGAAGGGCAAGAGTAAAGGCCGATGAACGGATAATGGAGGTAGTTATTGTTTAATATTAAATATCAGTTCACGTTTGCTTTTATAGGTGCATATATTATATTATCTGAATGTTTAGTTTAGAGTAACTATCAATGACAATTAGGTGTGAATTAATATATTATTAATATATTAATATAATAAGCCAAATTATGTGAACTATTTTTTAAAAAAAAATCTAGGGTTTTAATTGCTTTAAAATGATGAGTTCCATTCTTTTCTGTAGAGGCTCTTAATACCTTGATGAGCCTGGTATATCTGAACACTTTCCATAGTGTATTAAGTGACATGACTAACATCCAACAACATCCATGTTGTTTGTTCTCTCACCATCTCTGCAGGAGTAGAAGTGCATACAAGGGAGTGACTTGTTTGGTAGCGTGCTGTTTTTTAATATACATGCTGCTATATGCTAGAGAAGGCAAAGTCAAAGAAATGCGTATTTCACTTGGCATTGAAAGTGGGGAGGTTTATGATGGTCTTTAGCTCCTGAGGGAGTTCATTCCACAGACCTGGATTGGCTTCTGAGGATGTTCTATCTTCCATACACATGAGCTACACTCTTATTATAATGAGCTGCATTGTGGCATAGGAGCATAATTGTTGACCATGGTCTTTATTATAGAGCTTTAGGTGATCTTTTGGATATCCTGAATCACCTTGAACATAAGGAAAAAGACCTTGAACTTGATTTTATATTCTATGGGAAGCCAATGTGGAACAGAGGACAGGTTTGATGTCTTCACAGTAGCCTGAGAGATCTTACGGCTGTGCAGCTGCATCAGTACAGCTGTGCTTCTTGTAAGGTCTCAGTGTAGACATAGCCCTAGAGTTGACATTCAGATAATCTTCAATACACATCTGAAGTAAGATCTCACTAAGAAATATGGGGGGCAGTTCACACCTTTCAAAGCTATTCCAAATTCAGGAGGACATTGCTACACTGCAGACTTGCTTTTTTTCTTAAATGAAAGCTAACATTCTCGGTCACAAAGAGGCAGCTGGTGAAAGGTGCCACTGTACTAGACAATATGAGATCTGGTTTAGACATTTGTAACACTAATTATAAAAAGAGTACTAACCTTTGCTAAGAGGTGTTCCTTTGTTGATAATGATTACACTGTCTTGATAATTACTTTGTTGATATTGATTACACTGTCACAGAATGCTTTTTTCACCTAAAAGAGCGCAATTTGAAATGCCTTACATCCTTTTTCAAGGCTTATCATCCACGATGATAACATCCATGGTGATAGTTACTTATTTTTTTCTCACCCTTTTTTGTAGCTTGAGGTTGAAAATGCCCGATTAAGAAATCTAAACTTCTCTCTGTCCGAGGTTCTTCATGCACAGTCAGTAACCAACATGATTCTGGAAGATGAAGGGGTTCTGGGCAGCATTGAGACCTCTTTCCAAAAGTTTCATGCTTTTTTAGACCTTCTTAAAGATGCTGGGTAAGTTATTGTAACATCTGAATATTTTACCTTTTTCTATTACATCTTTCCCCTCTTTCTGCCCCCTCTTCCTCCTGATAGGGAATGCCTGCCTTTCACATGTCTAGGTGGATTTCCTGGGTCTCCTAGATACTTGGAGGGGAGGCATGCACTATCAGGAGTAAATCTATCTATATATATAAAAGTCAAGTGGTGTATGTATGAGTGTATATATGTATGTATGTATGTATGTACGTATGACAGCGAACTCCTCCCGCACCGTTTGAGCCAGAGACTTGAAATTTGGTACAGTGAGGGGTCTTGGGGTCTAGATGCTGGTAAGGGTCGAAAAATTTTCGGATCTCACCTCTGACGCCCCCCAGGGGTGAAAGTCTTTCAGGGCCAATCACATCGGCTGGGCGGTTAGGTGGTGATGATGTCATAATACCCCCCTCCAACAGACACCTCACTCGCTCAGCTCACCCCTCCCTCCTCCAACGGAACCCCGGAGATCCCTCAGTTCTCTGCCCCTCCCCCCTCCCAACAGAACCCCAGAGATCCCTCAGTTCTCTGCCCCTCCCCCCTCCCAACGGAACCCCGGAGAGCCCTCAGTTCTCTGCCCCTCCCACCTCAACCCCGGACTCCATCAGCTCTGTGCCCCCCCCCCCACCTGCGAAGGTCCCCGGAATCCCTCGGCTCTGGGCCCCCTCCCCCCCTGCGACGGATCTGAGTTGGGTTTGGTGGGACGGTAAGTGAGGTGGGGGTGTCGGGTTCGGTCGGGGGGTGAGGTGGGGGTGTTGGGGTTGGTCAGGGGGTGTTGCGGTTGGTGGGGGGGTGAGGTGGGGGTGTTGGGTTTGCTTGGGGGGGTGAGGTGGGCGTGTCGGGTTTGGTTGGGGGGTAAGTGAGCCGGGGGGGTGTCGGGGTTGGTCTGGGGGGGTGGGAAGGTGTCGGGGGGGTGAGGGGTGTGGTGTGGGTGTTGGGTTTGGTCTGGGGGGGGGAAGGTGTTGGGGTGGGTGCCCATACCAAACCCGACACACCCCCCCGGCTCACTTACCCCCCGACCAAACCCGACACCGCCACCTCACCCCCCCACCAACCGCAACACCCCCTGACCAACCCCAACACCCACCCCTCACCCCTCACCCACCCCAACACCTTCCCACCCCCCCCAGACCAAACCCGACACCCCCTGGCTCACTTACCCCCCGACCGAACCTGACACCCCCACCTCACCCCCCCACACCAATCGCAACACCCCCAGACCAAACCTGACACCCCCGGCTCACTTACCCCCCGACCGAACCCGACACTCCCACCTCACCCCCCCAAGCAAACCCGACACCCCCACCTCACCCCCCCACCAACCGCAACACCCCCTGACCAACCCCAACACCCACACCTCACCCCTCACCCACCACGACACCTTCCCACCCCCCCAGACCAAACCCGACACCCCCTCGGCTCACTTACCCCCGACCGAACCCGACACCCCTACCTCATCCCCCCAAGCAAACCTGACACCCCCACCTCAACCCCCCACCAACCGCAACACCCCCTGACCAACCGCAACACTCACCCCTCACCCACCCCAACACCTTCCCACCCCCCCAGACCAAACCCTACACCCCCCGGCTCACTTACCCCCCGACCAAACCCGACACCCCCACCTGACCCCCCGACCAAACCCGACACCCCCCCCCCCCCGGCTCACGGTGCACTGTGTAGCACACAGATTATTAAATACACTGTTCGGTCGGGGGGTGAGGTGGGGGTGTCGGGTTTGCTCAGGGGGTGAGGTGGGGGTGTCGGGTTTGGTCGGGGGGTGAGGTGGGGGTGTTGGGTTTGTTTTGGGGGGTCAGGTGGGGTTGTCGGGTTTGGTCGGGGGGTAAGTGAGCCGGGGGGTCTTGGGGTTGGTCGGGGGGGTGGGAAGGTGTCAGGGTGGGTGTTGGGGTTGGTCAGGGGGTGTCAACTGTCTGCCCCCTCCCCACCTCCGACTGACCCGAGCAACGCCGGGCACTTATGCTAGTAGAAAATAAACTCCTCCCCCCCTCCAGTTTTTTTTCCTCATTAGACCCAATGACCCAAATTAACCCAAATCAAGTTTACTTATCTGTGTCGAGTATAGACTTTCAGGATCTCCAGTTTCCTCCTCCTTTTTCTTTTTCTTAAGAAAAGGAAGCTTCTCCTTCTTTCCAAACATTCTTTACTGGATTCACCTCCAATTCCCAGCAGCTCTAGAAATATGGCTCAGAAATCCTAATGCTGAGAGGGGAATTCCCTCTCCCATTGCACGTAGGACCTCTGGTCTCAAACTCTGATTAGAGGCAGCAGTCTGAATTTGTTTTCTTGAACCTTCTACAGTCTTTCCAAGAGCAGTTCCTCTCTCCTATTGGCTTATTTCTTGTCTCAGAACATAAAGTATGTCATTACCATGGCAACCCTGGAATGGAGTAGCATGGCCTGGGGGCTTTCCTCTCTACCCTAAAAAGGTATACACCTGCAGGTCTAAATAATAATAATAAAAAGGCAAGGCCACTCAGAAACTATGGCAGAATTAAATTGTGTTATTTTTGGACCTTAAGATTGTCTCTTTATTTCTTCATCTCAGACAAGACCACTAAACACAGGAAAATCTCAGTCCAAAAATCTCCAATGGATTTTGTACGCCAGATCATTAAAAGTTGACTAATTAGTGCAGGGGTGGGGAACCTTTTTTCTGCCAAGGGCCATTTGGGTATTTATAATGTAATTCACGGGCTGCTCACCCCTCTCCCCCCGAGGAAGCCCAGGCTAGCAACGGGAGCTGAGACCCTAGCTGGCAAGGGGCCAGCAGGGGAAACCCCAAAGCAGTGGCAGGCGGAGTGCTTAGCCCTGCACTGCTTTGGGGTTTCCCCCGCTGGCCCCTTGCCAGCCGGGGTTCTGCCGCCTGCCCCAGTCAGCTCCCGCTGTCAGCCTGGGTGTAGGGGGTGATCTTCCTTTACCCCTGCCCAGCCTCCCCCCATCTAATTGCCTTCCCTCCCCCACCCCTGCCTGGCCCGGCCCATCCCATCGAACCTAACCTCCTCCCCACTCCCAACCCAGCCTCCTGCCCCCCATGCCTGACCCGCCCAGCTCAGCCTCCCCCCACCAAACCTCCTTCCCTCCCGCACCCACGCCTCGCCCACCCCATCCAGCCTAGTCTCCTGCCCCCCTCCCCGCCCTCCCAGCCTGGCCTCTCCCTCCCCCACCGCCCCCTTGCCTGCCCCCCAGCCCAGCCTCCCCCCCCATACCCCCTTGACCGTCGGCTCCCCGCGGCTCCTCCTTTCACCGCCCAGCTAATGGTGGCCACGCGGCGCCGGCGGCTCCCCCAGGCACTTCCCGGCCCCTTCGCTCAGCGCGGAGCCGCCCCCGCCTGGCAGCCCGCGCGCATCCCTGGCCGGCGGCTCCCCCAGACTTTTACTGGGGGAGTCCACTCAGATCAATCGGAAAAGTGAGAGAAGAAAGAAGCCATCGGCTCGTGGACAGCAGCGGCCGGCGAGTGAGAGGAGGCAGCTCCCGGCCTCTCCGACACCCCTCTCTCCCCCTCCCCTCCCCACCCATGTCTGCAAGAGTTTACGGGAGGCACTGAAAAGTGCAGACAGCCAGCAAGAGCGAGCGAGCGAGCCGGCCAGCTCCCTCCTCTCCCACCAGCCCTTCTACTTTCTCTCCTTTCTCTCTTTTCTTTCCTCCCCCCTCCTCCTTCCCCCCCTCCCCTCCCCTACCCCCTCGGGCCACCATGTCTTTCCCCCAGCTGGGCTAACAGTATATCAGGCCGATTTACCCCGTGGAGCGCCAGGGCAGTGGCGGCGCTCGAAGCGGGATGGAGCCGCCCCCACCTGGCAGCCTGCGCGCGTCCCTGGCAGGCGGCTGCGGCACGTCTTCTCCCCAGCCCCGGCCCTCCCTCTGCCGCAGCCCGCTGGCTCCCCCGCTCCATTCATCCAGCGCCCCCCCCCCCCCCCCGATCTCCTGCTGCCTGCGCCCTGCCCCGCCCGGGCCTACGTGGGGGGTCCGCTGGGTCCTGCTGCTCCAGACGCGACTCCTGGGAGGGCAAGGTGGAGTGACGTGCCCCCAGCCCTCAGGGTGACGCTCTGGGGCAGCGCCACGCCTGCGCACTCCCACCGCCACGTTGGTCCGGCCCGCAGATTTTCGAGACCCGCCTGCGGGCCGGACGGAATGATTTGGCGGGCCGTATAAGGCCCGCGGGCCGGAGGTTCCCCACCCCTGAATTAGTGGCTTTCAATCAGTCTCTCATGTCTTATGAGCAAATATGGTTTTTCTAAGTTCCACTCACACAGCTCTTTCCATCACCCAAACCCTGATTCAGCAGTGATAGAGGTGGCTTTCCAAATGGCTTCTACTCCAAAAAATACATCTATTACCTCATGAACACATTGCTCTTTGAAAAAGATTAAAGAACTTTTTCCCTTCTGTGCAGATATCACTTCAGACATGTAAACTATCCAGTTAGGAAGGAACTGTCCATAGAGCCCCTAGACCAGGGATCTGCAAGCTTTGGCCAGGGAAATCCGTTGGCAGGCCAGGATGGTTTGTTTACCTGCAGCATCCGCAGGTTTGGCCGATTGCAGCTCCTACCGGCCACAGTTTGCTGTTCCAGGCCAATTGGGGCCACGGGAAGCGGTGTAGGCCAAGGGATGTACTTCATGGGGTCAGTCTGAGTTAGAAATTTTTAGAAGTTAGAAGTATTCCCCATTGATGAGAGAAATTTCCTACTACTTACTGCTTCTCATTAGAGCAGGAGTGGTGGATCAGCTGGTATCTACTTTGGAAGGGATAGTAGTGAATAAATTAAATTAATTGTACTTTTTTTCCTCTCTATTGTTTGTTTTTTGTGTGTGTGCTTGTATGTTTCTTTGATGTATGTGTCGTTCCTGTCATTAAGATTAAGCTTAATCTGAGACAAGTGAATTGCTCTTAGTAAGAGTTTTTGGGAATGAGACTCCTTAAGTCAGAAAGACCTTTGAGATGAAAAAAATTCCTTAGAAAAAATGTTTGTGGCTGTATTTTCATGTTTCTAAATTAATTTTTTATCCTGTCTTCCTTGTATACTTAATCAATGTTAACAGGCACTTTTGTCGGTCACTTGAAATTTTTCCTCTCAGGTCACTATTTTGTATTCTAGAACCACAAAATGTGTGTTGTAATCTTGTCAGTTGATCTGCTTGGCAAAAATTTTAGGGTTTTTTTTTCTTCTCTAGGCTGGCCAAACTGTGATTTTTCTTGCTCACATTGAATATTATCTGACTGCATAGATAGCCACATTGATTTCACTGGAAATCTGGGTTTAATGGCAAAAGATTATTCATTGTTCGGCAGATTGTGAAACTTTTATCTTCTGGTAGTACTGGGCAGAAAAGGTAACCCATAAGATAGAAACATCTGCTCTTCCTTTCCCAGCAAACCTTCCAACTCTACTGCTTCTTAGTTTCCCCACTTGAAGTTGTCTTAGTTGTAGTGCAAAAGCAGTAGGGCAACTCCTGTAGCTTAAAGTAGCCATAATTTTTAATTATATTTGGTCTCCCCAGGCTTTAGAAAAGCCTAAAATTAAAAGGGAAATATCGAACAAATATTTATTTTGCAATAGCGCTCTTCCTTCCTCTGGTACAGGTAACTATTGCTCATTTCGGAAAGATCACATTTTACATATATTTTTTTAACAGACTTGGGGAACTTGCTACAATAGCTGGGATAGACCAATCTGATTTTGGTTTGTTGCCCCATCCTCAAATGAATTCTACTGTCAGCAAACCTGTTATTATACAAAAGGGGAAATCATATGAAGAAGAAAGACAAGAACAAACACAGAATAGCAAAGTAAGTGTGGGGGAGAAAAATCTGAAGAATAATTGTGGCAATATAGAACGAGGTGTATTTATGGCACCTTAGAGACTATCAAATTTACTTGGGCATAAGCTTTCATGGGCTAAAACCCACTTTATCAGATGCATAGAGTGGGACATACAGTAGGAAGATTTTTTTTTATATACATACATATATATATATATAATATGTATATGTATTTACACGCACACACAGAGAACATGAAAAGATGGGGGTTGCCATACCAACGCTAAGAGACAAATCAATTAAGGTGAGCTGTTATCAGCAGGAGGAAAAAAAACCTTTTGTTGTAATAATCAGAATGGCCCATTTCAAACAGTTGACAAGGTGTGGGGAACAGTAGGGGAAAACTTAGCCTGGAGAAATAGATTTCAGTTTGTGTAATGATCCAGCCACTCCCAGTCTTTATTCAAGCCTAATGTAATGGTATCCAGTTTCAAAAATAATTTTAGTTGGGGGCTGAAGGTGATGGCTAGTGGCGTTCCATTACTTTTTGTTGGGCCTGTCCTGTAGTAGTGACTTCTGGGTACTCTTCTGGCTCTGTCAATCTGTTTCTTCACTTGAGCAGGCGGGCATTGTAGTATTAAGAACACTTAATAGAGATCTCGTAGGTGTTTGTCTCTGTCTGAGGGATTGGAGCAAATACGGTTTTATCTTAGAGCTTGGCTGTAGACAATGGATAACTCTCACGTTTTAAATGGTATATTTTTTTGTATTTCTTATACTTAAAAGTCAGGTTTCCTTAGCTAGCATGATTCCTACTGTAGAAGCTTTGGAAAGAGGAGAGAATTATTATGAATACAATTTAGAAATGTCTGCTAATTACCCAATTAGTGTTATATGTAGCTGTTCACACTTTTTCCATGGAACATGCAAGTGTTGCATGTTCCATGGAAAAGTTGGGAATTTTCCCTTTCAGTGGTATGAAGTTCACATTTCTAGCCCTGCTGGATGGGGCAGTTATATTAAATGTTAAACCTGACATTAATCCTAAGCATCAGGCAAGTACAAATTTGTAATGCAGTACTGACAAGATAAAGCTTTGCAGCATATTCTGAAAGTTAGCAAACTTTTGAATCTGTTGGACTACAGGGAAGTTAATTCCATAGTCAAGAGCCCTTCAGTAAGAACACTCATCCTAAAGATGTGCAGATCTGGAGGCTATCAGCTTTAGTGTTCCAGAGGATAACTGCCAGGTTAAAAAATGAATGGCTATCCAAAACCTTGTCTACCCCAGAAAAATTTGCTTTGCTACAGTATCATTGTAACCCTCTAGCATGCTTGTAACACATTTCACATCCACATTAAAAGTACTCCAAATAGTTTACAAGCTTGCTACCAGCTGCAGGACACTGTGGAATTATGAGGACTGGTCTACACTCTCTGACTAAATCAAATCAATTAATATTCGTTAAATTGAATGAGCTTTAAAACTAGTTGGACTTACTGTAGATAAGAATCTTGTTGCTAGAACTGTTTTTGTGACTGATTTAGTTGTGGTTCTGGCCTCTGGAGCCTCATCTACGCTGTCTCCAGTTGATTTTAAAGCTGGTTTGAATCTTTTTTGAAACTTAATCCATTATAGGAAGACCTTATTATTTCTCCCCCCGACTAAATTTTTTATTTTTATCTGAACATTTTCACCCTAGAGGGTGTTAGTGCCAATGTGAATGCAAACTAACTGAAGGATTCATCTAATTTTTCCACTGCTTTCCACTGCACACCAGTGGCTTTGGAAAATCTCCCACCATGCGCTACTACTAGGAGCTAGAAATTTATTATTTATATTACCGTGGCAACGAGGAACCCCAGTCATGGACCAGGACATGATTGTGCTAGTTGCTATATTAATACAGAACAGATTGTGGGATAGGTACCAAGAAGGCATTGCAGATTTAAATAATTTAGGACAACACTAGTGTGGACACAAGGCAAGCCTGTAACTGTTCTTAACTAATTCTGCATAACTAGTTTGGCTTTATTAACTCGTGTGTGCTTTAACTGGTTCAGTGCAATTGGTTCAATTTTGAGGTATAGACAAGACCCACCCTCCCCCCCAAAATGGAACAAATGAAACTGTTGCAATATGCTTATTTCCTCTACACTGGTTTTCCCCAACCATTCTCCGTATTGCCCTCCTTTCTAACCTGAATGTTCTGGAAAAAGTAAAGGATGTTCTAAAACGTACCCTCATCCAATTTCATTACGTATGTATTTTATAAAGATGACTTTGTAATAGTACAGTATTTAAATTAGTGGCTTCCTGGCTTCATTAAGAAATTTGATTTGATTTTGAATCTTTTGCTTCAGAATGTTGTTGGAGACATCAAAGTTTCGCTTCCTGGCCTCATCCATTCTCAGGTTCTTGTGAATAATACCCGTGCCATTCCCAGAGAAATACAAGAATTTCAGGTCACTGTTCAACAGCAGCAAGGCTTATGGGGAGAAACTGAAGCTCAAATGGATAATCAAAGAAAGGAAGAGGAAACATCCAAAAATAGCAGGCCGTCATCCTCTGAAAAGAGTGTCAAATTAAGTGAACAGACAAAAGGATATTGTTCGAAGCAATCAGCTACAAGTCCGCGTTCATTCTTTGATTCTAATGTAAATCTGAAAAGTAAGGGTAGCAAAAAATTCAGTGCCACTTCTAGTGAAGACAGCCAAAACCTTTCCTCAAAAAAATACATCTACAGAACAAGTGAAACTGGAATTGCAAATGTTGAAGCCCGAGGAGATCAAAGTAAACTCCAAACAGCAGATCATTCTAGAAGTGACACAGAAGGATTTGATTCTGAAATACAAGAAAGTATCCATTCCATGAAAAGTATTTGAAATGAGTCTATAAAGAAAGTTCAGATTGTTTCCCACATGTGTAGAATAAAAAATGTCCATAGTTTTTTTTGAGAGAAATGTATGCTTTGAAAACTTTGTAAAACTTTCCACACTTTTTTTATTGTTTTTGTTTTATTTAAACGTAATCTTTTCTCAGTACACAGTTTTTAGCAAAACCAAATGATACATCCTCAGAATGATACCCTTCAGTGTTACCTGAATTTAGAAAGGCTCTGTGATGCACAGGGGTGTTTGATTTGCCGTGCAGTACAAATGAATATAGATTTATTAAATAAAATTTTAAATGAATAAAATGAGACAGTACTAATTATGATTTGCATTTTCAGTTGATCATATTTACAACCATTGTTTAGTTGTAATTACATATCCATACGGTATATTCTCCCTTTATTGTTAATGCATAGCTCCCATTATTACTGGGTAAATCAAGGGTGAGTCTAAACCCCTTGCTAGCTAGTATTGTTTATTAAAGTATGTTCTTGTCTCATAGTTATAGATAGTAGTTGTTTTGGATATCTTTGACAGTAATGTGAATTGAAATTACAGTAATTTTATTTGTGTTTTGTTTTCATCTTTTTTGTTATAGAATGTAAGCCATAACTCTTACTGGCTCAACTGAAAATTTCAAGCATTTTTGTTGTTTTCAGACAGTGGAGTGAATTTAATCAGCCTATATTAGGTATAGTGATTCTCTTTTTGTATTAAGACAGTTATTGATTGCATTCAATCAGTAGCATGTCTCACTTGAAATTTTAGTTTGAGATGATGCTGGTTATTCTGAAATAATGGAACCAATTTGATTTGGCTTCATAGAGATGGCTAAGAGGTTTAGTATTGGGATCATTACCTGCTTACTGGTTCAAGACTAGCTAGTGAAGTTAAATGGTATTTTTAAATGAATTAATTGTGTTCGTCCAGTTCTTCGTGGACAAGTGCCCTTATCACAAAAATTCATATTATATTTAATTTGTCCTCTTGTGGAAATCTTAGCAGTGATGCCAATGACGGAATGAACATAGAGCCTGAAAAATCAGATTTTGATGCTGCTGAGAGTAACAAAAATACTTAGGAAGGTAGAATTACCTCCTTGCCCTAGAAGACCCTCCAGAAGAGCATTGAAGCACTCTGGTTCAGGCAGTGGGGATCCTTTCAGTTCATTTAATGAAGAAATATGAAATTTCAGTGATTGGCATCCCTAGAGACTGAAGGTTCTTGAATTTAAAAGAACAACAAAAGTGAACCTGTTTTCCAGCAAAATTGTTTAACTTTATCATATTGGGAACTGCTTCTAGTGGAAAATGTTATCCCACAAAAATGGAAAAATATTGAAGCAGAAATCATGAGCTGGTTCTACTAATGGTTGAAATAAGATATTTCTCTGTAAGCCAGGAAAATTCCTTATTTTCAATGAAAAACCCATTATGTATCTTGTGGGTGATATCTAGCATTTTAGTTAATGATAAACATGTTGTATGTTGAAGCAATGATTTCCTTAAAAATTTTTAGTTTTAAACTATCTGTACCAATTAACCTTAAACTTCTAATTTCTCTGTATCCTCTCTGAGTATGAAACATATAAAACAAAATTACTAATTCAAGACTTTGTTCTAAGCTTAAATTGACTGCATAATATTGAAATGAACACTTGTTAAATTTTATTTAAATTTTAAATAAACTTCAGATACTGAATGGATTGAAAAAAGTCTACTTGATCTCTCTCTCTCTGGACTTTTCTCTTGAATTATTTCTGCCTAATATTCTGGATGGATTTGTGGGAGATGAATCCAGAAGAATATATAGAAATATTATGTAAATATCT
Organism: Sternotherus odoratus; assembly: GCA_032164245.1. Classification (NCBI taxonomy): domain Eukaryota; kingdom Metazoa; phylum Chordata; order Testudines; family Kinosternidae; genus Sternotherus; species Sternotherus odoratus. The sequence continues at coordinate 32,106,184 of JAVMKO010000007.1, forward strand.
TTTAAAATAAAGTTGTAGAGAATAAAACATTCTTGTCCTTTTGTCATGAGGTTTCTAGTGGAAAAAGTAGGCTTGTGAATATTAGAAAGGACCCCTCTGAGGTCATCTAGGTATTCCACCTTCAGGGGACTCTTGTAAACATAATGAATAGCAACTGCTTTATAACCAGAACCATCTGTAATATGTCCCCCTAAAGAGAGAATGAGGGCCAAGACTGTTTCTAACTGAAAGAAGTGAAATGTCCAAAATATTTTTAATTACTCTGTTCAGTTATTGACAAAAAGGAATAATGGCTGAGAATGAATAATGAAGATATCTAGACAGCATATGTGTTGAAGTGTGGCTTTTTTGAAGATTTTGAAACAAGCAATTATTTTCAGAATTTGGAATTTTTTCTGTGGCAAATTGAACTATTTTCTTTTTTTTAAACCATGTGCTTTCATCTGTTAGCTCAGCTGTTCATATTTTTAAAATAATTCACTCTTGAAGAGTTGGAAGTGATGCTGTTAGTCCCCCAAAGCCATATGGAGTAGTGTATTGTGCGCAGGGCTGGGAGAAAAGAGGTACTAAAATCTATTTCCATTTTTTCATTAACTTTGCTTATTGCTGCACTTTTAAAGACAGGGCAAATGACTATCAACACAGGATAAATGATAAAGAAATTTCAATAAGACTAGTATGAAGAAAGCTTTGATGTATGGATTAAAATCTTTACAGAAGAATTGGGCTATATCTGGCTTCTGTAAGTAGTCACATTTCCCTAAGAAAAGGTCATGCACAGGGTTATAGCTAAAGGGAGACAGATGATGTCTTCGAGTGACAGTGGGTTCTTAAACATGCTTTGTAGCACATAAGCAGTATATGACAAAACTATAATAGTTTTATCAGATTTTTTAAATCATGAGTAATACTTGTATACAGAAAATTAACTATTTGAAAATATCTAATTTTTCACTGATGTCTCTGCTTTAGTCTTTAGTTCAGAAAGACTTGAGTCGGGGGAGCCGAGGAGCCACCCTGTCACACTGGGTAAAGTAAAGCTATATACCTGCTTCGAAGAGATGCCACAACTTTTGACATAGAGTAATGGGGACAAAATGAGCATCAGGTAACAGGCTGTGGTACTAGCTGTGTCTGTTACATTTATTATTGTCTTTCAATTCAGAGCAATAAAACACTTGTATAACTGCGTACCTTGCCATTTATTCCAAATACAAAACCAAACAAACAAAACACATAATAAATTAATAATAATAATAATAATAAATGGAGATATACCAATCTCCTAGAACTGGAAAGACCTTGAAGGTCATCGAGTCCAGTCCCCTGCCTACACTAGCAGGACCCGCCTGCCTACACTAGCAGGATTGAGTACTGTCCCCTGACAGATTTTTTGCCCCAGATTCCTAAATGGCCCCCTCAAGGATTGAACTCACAACCCTGGGTTTAGCAGGCCAATGCTCAAACCACTGAGCTATCCCCCCACCCCACATGTCAATCAGCTTACTCCATCTGACAGGTCTAAATATCAATACCATCTAGTACAGGGGTCTCAAACACGTAGCCCGCAGGGCTCTTCTGTGCAGCCTGCCAAGTTCCCCATTCCTCCCCCCACCCCCCCGGCTTACCTCTTCTAGTGTGTCTCACGCCTGGTGCTCCATAGCAGACGCCATCTGCTGTTGCTGCCACAGCAAGAGGAGAAGGCAGCTGTCGGAACGGACCCAAGGCAGTGCCTGGACTCTGGATCAGATCATACCTTACCCCACACCCTGGTCCAGCGCCCACTCCACAGACGACTACAGCTCCCAGGGCGTAGCTCGGCTTCCACCCCAAAATGGTGTTCAACATTGTTTTTTTGGTGCTGCAACAGTACCACTGCACAATAAGCAAACACATTTCCCTTTATTTTCAATAAAACAATAGGATTCTTCCCACTCTGTGTTGAAATAATACATATGTTATCTTTTATTTGAACCACTCTTTTTGGGGCAAAATGTTACAAAAATAACACTGGGGACCATGGCATTAGGTAATTGGCAGCCCATGCAACAACGTACACATCTGAAATACAAAGTCACCTCACCAGCACTTTGCTCATCAAATAATTATACTTCTCCCCCCACCTACCTCCAAAGTACACTGACTTCTACATATGTAGTGTCCTATTATGATCGTGGTTGCTATTTATTAATCTGTCCTCATGAGAACGATTTCTTTTAATCCAAGGCTTGAGAAGTTTCCTAGAGATATTTATAAAAATATGAACATACCATAAGACTTGTGAGATTTTTAGGTGCAGAAAAGATTTTCATTTAATTTATTAACATTAATACAATGGAAAAATAATTTTTTTCCTTTGTATGTCAACCAAGTCCTATTTCATTCCAGCTCAAGATACTGCCACTACTGAGGTTAAAAAGCTAGATCAGCGGTGTGCAATAGAAATTCAATGTTAGCCATACTTGTGGCTAATTTTTTGAATTTTTCTTATTTGCCACATTATAAAAAATGATTAAAAACATACTACTACCATAACCCTGAAATCGGGTATATAATTCAAAATGACCTCACATCTTAACTAAGCCTCCCGATTTTGCTGGATTTTATAAAGTTTACTGCAGAAAAAGTGGTTTCACAGACCCACACGTTGCTCATGCATTAGCTACAATTCAATAGCCTATTCGCCACATGTGGCTAGTGGTGAATGTATTGGACATCGCTGAGCTAGATGATACTGCACCATGCAGTGGAATCCCTCCAATCTGCCGATTCCTCCCAGAGTGATTTCTATCACTCCATAACACTTGACCTTGAATTATGCAATTGAGTCTGTATTATACAATCTCAACTGCACAAATTACACTTTGTGATTATATTCTGTTCACTTACTCAATGTTAAAATGAAAAATGAATATCGATGCAAAAAATTTACCAGACAATTATAATTTTAAAAGAAGGGGTTGGGACTTTAAACATTGTTGACATTATTCATTTGGTATCTACTTCTGTGGTTCAACACTTCTCTGATCAGATCTAATCTCGGGACCCTTATGTGCAGCATAACCACAGTATGGCAGCATAACACATGTGAACTGGAACAGTTTCCAAACAAAGTGGTGTGGATAATTTTCTTGTAATGTCAGAATGAAGAGAGAGATTTCAGGTGTACTCAGTATGTTCTCAAGCTATGAATGTTTCTGAAGGAAAATGCCAAGGTGAGGATCCAGGAAATATTGCAACATATTTCCTGATGCTTTTTCAAAAATCTCGCAAATTAGCTGAGTTGGGAGTTCCATTCAAAGAGTCCAACATAGACTCACCAGCCAGCTGCGGATCTGGAGACATGTTTGGTTGCAGTGATGTGAAATGGGAACTCTCTGACCACGAAGAAAGCACCCAGAGCATGGTTGGGCAAACTATGGCCCGTGGGCAGCTCCTATGTGTCCCTGGGGAGACTGCTTTGGCCCTTCTCCCGTTGTCCCTCTCCCCCGCAGCCTCAGCACGCCATGTGAGCAGCACTCTGGGGGATGGGGCTGCACACTTCAGTGATCAGTCACAGCAGTGTGTCTGGTGGCTTGGTAAGGGGGCCAGGGCTAGGCTGGCCTGGGGGGTCAGATAAGAAGCAGAGGGTCTCAGAGGGCAGCCAGGGAACGGGGTGTTGAATAGGGCGTGGGAGTCCCAGGGGGCCTGTCGGGTGGGGGGTGGTGGCTAGGGATCAGGGCAGTCAGGAGACAGGGAGCAGGGGGGCTTAGGGGGTGAGGCCCTGGGAGGGCAGTTGGGGGTGTTCTCCGGAGGGGGCAAGCAGGGGACAAGGAGTGTGGGAGGGGGCTTGATGGGTTGGGAGTTCTTAGGGGGGCAGTCAGGGGACAGGAAGTGGGTGAGGGTTGGATAGGGGTTGGGGCCAGTTTGTGGGAGGCACAGCCTTCCCTACTTGGCCCTCCACACAATTTTGAATCCCGATGTAGCCCTTGAGCCAAAAACTTTGCCCACCCCTGGCTCAGAGCTTGTGAGGATGAAAGTGAAGGGATACCAATTATTTCCTAGCAGAGGAGCCATTCAGCCTCAGTGCTCGAAAGAGAATCAAAGTGGAATTAGAAAGTTTTCAACTATAGGACAGATGTGACAAAGAGTCCTGTGGCACCTTAAAGACTAACAAAAGTATTGAAGCATAAGCTTTCGTGGGCTAATACCCACTTCGTCGAATGCATGCAGTGGAAGTATCCAGAGGCAGGTATAAATAAGAGGCAAGGACCAGGTTGGAAATATCAAGGCTAGTTCAATCAGGTTGAACCAGCTTGTTATCTCTAATCAGGGAGTATGAGATCCTCTTCTAGCAGCTGATCTGGAGGTGTGAACACTGAGAGAGAAGAAACTGCTTTTGTAGTTAGCTAGCCATTCATAGTCTTTGTTCAATCCTGAGCTGATGGTGTCAAATTTGCAAATGAACTGCAGCTCCGCAGTTTCTCTTTGAAGTCTGGTCTTGAAGGTTTTTTGCTGCAGGATGGTGACCTATAAATCTGTTATTGTGTGTCCAGGGAGATTGAAGTGTTCTCCTACAGGTTTTTATATATTGCCATTCCTAATATCTGATATGTGTGAGGGATCGTTCTCCAGGATGGGTTGTAGATCACTGATGATGCGTTGGAGATGTTTTAACTGAGGACTGTAGGTGATGGCCAGTGGTGTTCTGTTAGGCTGACCATATTTCCTTGAGACAAAAACGGGATATTGGGATGGTAAAAATGGGACGGGGGTGGGGAGGGGATCTCACCAGATGAAATCGGTGCAGTGGCTGCAGAACCTGGGCTGAGGGGCGCTGCGGGGGTGGTTGAGGGCTCTGGGGGGGGGCTCTAGGGGGCCTCTGGGCAGTCTGGGGGGGCTCTAGGTCCCAGGGGGTCTCACCGGATGAGGTTGGTGCAGTGGCTGCAGAACGTGGGCTGAGGGGCGCTGGGGGGGCTCTAGGGGGTCTCACCGGATGAGGTCGGTGCAGTGGCTGCATAACGTGGGCTGCTTGCACAAGCGTCCGGTGACTTTGTGGCTCTTGACCACGTGGATCACCTTCTGGCGCAGCGCCCCCTTGCGGCAGAACAGCGGCTTGGCCAGGCACTCCAGCTCGGTGGGCGAGGTGACCAGCGCCATGGCCCCACCTGGGCCCCCCAGCGCCGGGCGGGGGGGAGGCAGAGGGGGGACTGGGGGGGGGGATGGATGGAGGAATAAGCAGAACAGGGATGGGGGATGAAGAGGATGGAGGGGACGGAGGGAGAGAAGGCACGAAGGTGAGAAGGGAGAGGATGGATGGATGAGAGAAGAGATGGGGGTAGGGAGCAGGGGGGATGGAGGAGGCAAGGGACAGAGAGAAGGAGGGATGGAGAGAAGGGAGATGGAAGAGGAGGCAGTGGATGGAGGGAGAGAGAGAAGGGAGGAAGGGAGGGATGGAGAAGGGGATAGAGAGAAAGGATGGAGGGAGCGAGAGGAGGCAGCGGACGGAGGGAGAGAGCAGGGAGGAAGGGAGGGATGGAGAAGGGGGATGGAGAGAAGGGAGGGATGGAGAGAAGGAGGGAAGAAGGAGGAATAGTGAGAAGAGGAGGCAGCGGGCGGCGGGCTTAAGCCGACGGCGGAGCGGAGCTGTCCGGAGCCGCAGCCGGGGGCCGAGCGTGCCGGCGGGGGGGCTGCCGGCCGGGTTTTATGAGACATAATCACATATGCTGATGTGAGACATAATCACATCAGCATATGTGATTATGTCTCATAAAACCCGGCCGGCAGCCCCCCCGCCGGCGCGCTCGGCCCCCGGCTGTGGCTCCGGACAGCTCCGCTCCACCGTCGGCTTCAGCCCGCCGCCCGCTGCCTCCTCTTCTCACTATTCCTCTTTCTTCCCTCCTTCTCTCCATCCCTTCCTTCTCTCCATCCCCCTTCTCCATCCCTCCCTTCCTCCCTGCTCTCTCCCTCCGTCCGCTGCCTCCTCTCCCTACCTAAGGACTAGTATCAGATGTCAAAATCTCCGATGAGCGCAGTTTGCTCATCGGAGATTTTGACATCTGATACTTGTCCTTAGGTAGCAAGATTCTTCACCTGAGCTCTTGCGAGTCCTGCAAAGAAAGAACCTCCTCCTAGAAAGCAGCTTGGGACCTGCCCCAAAAATGGGACAAAACTGATATTTTTGTCAAAAAGACGTGACGGTCCAAAAATATGTAAAAAACGGGACTGTCCCGTTCAAAACGGGACGTATGGTCAGCCTATGTTCTGTTGTTTTCTTTCTTGGGCTTGTCTTGCAGCAGGAGGCTTCTGGGTACACGTCTGGCTTTGTTTATCTGTTTCCTTATTTCCTTGTGCGGGTACAAAACTACAATACCCGCAAGAGGAAATAACCCACCAGAGTTTGTGTCTCTGAGGCCCTTTGAGTCTGTTGGCCTTGTGCTTTCTTCACAGCCTTCTGCAAGCAACCACCCTGTAATCAGGGATCAGGTCTTTGCCCTCTAGTCTCTTGGCACTAGGCTAAGTGCAGCCAGTTGTCCTAGATGAATGAGTACAGGTCTCATCAGAGATTTATGGTGCCCCCATGAGACTGTGCCCAGAGTTCTAGCCCTTTGCACAGCGGTTCAAACTTGCCTGGAATTCTGCAGCAAAGATGCCTGCTTTCTACTCACTTCCTGCACCCTTGGAGACCTGACATATTACTGCTGGTAAATTCCCAAAGGGTGTGTCCTGTGATGGTTTTGGACTACGTCAATCCAGACAGTGTCACACCCCAAAGGCTCCCTCCCGTAAGTCTCCTGGGGAAGCAGATCAGTACTGTATGTTTCTAACACTGTTGCAGGCATTGCAAAGTGTTCTGGGAAGGATTAAAGGTATGAGAGTGGAATGAAAGTTTTTTTTTTTCAGGTTTCAGGAGGCCGAGGAGGGAAAAGAACGGATTAGTGGATGCTTCAGCTAGCTCAGTCCGAATATAAGACACTGGCTCCAGCCCAAGGTCAGTGCACACAACAGATTCTCTACTACCTGCCAAGAAAGTGGGAAGACAAGATTTCAATCCTGCCCTACCCCACTGTGAAAAAGAAAAATCATAGTATAGAAACTGCAGGAGATATTTAAAGGAGTGAGACAGCAAAGGCCAGCAAGGAAAAAACATGACTGTCTCACGGCCTTCAAGCTGGTTGTTTTGGGGAAAGCTGAGAAGCTGTGGAAGACCGGTCTGGACTGGTACCCCAAGCATGGGGAACAAAGGTCTCTGAAGGGGACACCCCCAAGAGATCCCAGGGCTTAAAATCTCTCCCAAGAGCGGAAGCAATTTGGAGATCACACTGGACTCCAGACAACCTGAGCACAGGCAGAACTCCCATCCAACCTCTCCCCAACCCCCTTTTGATGTTACACCTAGACTTGGCCAGCCTTGGGTTGTGTGTGTGTGAATATGAACGTGGGTTAGGGCTCGGGCACTAAAGCTTTTTTCCTTCCTTTGTGTGACGTAGGAGCAGTCCCAGCATTCACCACTATTATTTTCTTATTTTATTACTAAAGCTTTAAAATTTAGTCACCTGGTGTGTTCCTGTATCTCCCCTCCTGATGGTCCTGCGGTCTCAGAGTGATCACCTGAGACCAAGCAGATTGGCAACAGAAATCTGCCACAACGGTATACCTTGTCACATTCATTTAAGAATACTTGTCAATTAATTCCTTACTGCCCTTAATCATTCATTTTAATGATTTAATTTAAATCCTCTTCATTTTGTATGGAGACTGCCCAGTGTAATAGTTGTCAAGGGGAAATCTGGAGATTGTGGCTTTAGAGGAGGAAGTACTTTTCTCACACAGTGTGGCTTGGGAGGAGGGGGGGGGGTATCCTTGTGGAAGTTTCTGAGGACTTAGAACTATCTTGTACCTAAATATCCAGGGTGACTGCAGATCCGGAAAAGAACACTGAGTTTGAGTAGGGGATGTGGAATTGTCAAAAGGGATTCTCACTTACACATGCCTTGTGCTCCCTCTCCCTGTTTTGGGCATCTTGGAGTGGACAAGAAGGAAATGTCAGGAATCCCACACACAGAGGAGAAAAGAAGATGGAGTGAAAGGACACGGATTCTGGACACAGTAACATTTACTCCAGGTAACACCTGACTTGTGTATTTCTCATGCATTTCTAAAAACAAGCAAATAAAACTAAATGTTCTTGAAACTGGCAGATACTCCCCTCACTTGACAATTTTCAAACACCTACTCTACTTAAACTGTCACACCAGCCAAAGTGTACCACACATTCAATTTTAACTTTGCACCTATTTTGTAAGAAGTTAGAGTATTTTCAGTAGTGGTGTCTATTGATATAAGAGGCGATAGTGGTGTTTTAATAGTTTTTATGCTTATTGAATTCAGAGGATGATGATGTGGATGCTCTAAGTACGTATTTTTCTTATAAGTCTTGGTATTTGGGTAGAGATGCAGTATTCTGTGATTATGATTGTTTTTTGGATATTGAATTGTTGGCAATTGTAGATGTTTTTGTGTACCTATGTTAGTAGATGTATTTAGACTGCAAAGCTGAGGTTGACTGTTTGGTGCAATTTGATTGGTGTGAAAGTTTAATTTAGAGTTGGTGTTTGAAAATACTAAGGTTTGAATTTTAAGCTCAACAGGGATGCATAATAAGCATAACAATTGTGGAAAATTTCTACTTCTGCCCCTTAAGTGTGGAACAATGACCAGTATTAAAAGATTTACACTGGTAGTTAATTCTATTCTGTATTAAGATGATTTTGCTAAAATTGCCACTTTATGATATGTGAAATGAATTAAGTAAGTCTGATGATACCTATTTGATGAAAGTGGGACATGTTAAAGACAAGGATTGAACTTTGACTATCATATCACATTGCTTTGCGTTCTGGAACTCCTTATTTAAAAATGTATTATTACTATTTATGTAATTCAATTAATAAAATGTATACATTGATGTATAGTCTCAGTTCTTTCTTTGGCTAAAGAAAAAGGAAGCTGGTAAATTTGTCAAAAAAAATTGTATCATTATTTTAATTAAATTAAACACCTTTTTATCCTTTTCATGTGGTTTTTGGACTTAACTAGCCTGTAGTGGTGCAAGTTTGATTTTTCTCTTGGATCACACATTTTTTGGCAGATTGCAGTGTGACCTTGAGAATGAAGATCTCACTGCCACATAGGTGCATAAAATTGCCCCGCTCTGTGGTTGGTGGCCCATACCCCGCCTGGGGGGTGACAGGCAGAGAGAGAGAGAGAGAGCTACTGGGACTTTGCACAAGACTAGGACTTTGGTTCTTTCACTGTTCACAAGCCTATAGATTGTTTGAGATCTGCAGGCCCCAGAGCTCACTTCCTGAGCACAATATATGATTGTGGCTATGATAAGATATGATAAAATATGATAAGGTCAAGCTCAGTGATGGGACTGCCATGGGAAGTGGCCTGACAGGTGATATCTGCCCCCTCACCTCTGGAGGCAGCTCTGTACATCGCTGCCCTGCTGCCACCAGGTCACCAGGACTCCAAAACGTAGTCGCAGACACAAGGGCTGGACGGAGCCCACCTGGGGCTCCACCAGGGGGCGGGGCTCAGACTGGGCGGGAATTGGTTACAGAGGGAGGGTGTTTGGTGTGAGAGAGGCTGAGTCAGCTTGAGACTGAGGCGAGACTTCAGGTTAGGGGATGACGGGCGCCGACTGAGGTGGGCCTGAGAGAACCTCTGAGGCAGCACGATCCGGGGGGCAGGGATTAGGAGCAGAGGGCCAGGTGCCCAGGTGGGGGCCCTGATCTTCGATACGCTGATGCTGCTCTAGGCCCTCAGATAAAGGGGGACCAAAGGGGAGAAGCAGCACTAGGAGCTGCCCACAGCCAGCAAAACCTTGCAGGAGGCCCCGCTACCCCCAGAGCATCAGAATGGTTGGGACAAGATGAAACAAGCACCTCAGAGGCGGGCGGGGGGCTTGTGCCAGGCTTCCACATGGCAGCATGAGAGGGACTGAGGCTCAGGCTGGAAGTGGTGCAGGTACTGCGAGGAGGGTGGACGGGAAGCAGCGACAGGCACTGCCTGAGAAAGAGGAGTGGGTGGCCAGGTTGTGAGGTGGCAGGAGGGGCAAAGTGAGGCTGGAGCACCCTGATGAGATGCTGGGAAGCAGCTGGCTCTGGAGGGAAGTCTGAGGCGGTGGTAGATGGAATGTGAGTTCGATGGGAAACTGCAACATGGGGCAGGCAGAAGGCACTGAGGTTGCTGCGGAGCAGGAAGGGTGATGATGAGAGGCTAGGAGAAGGCTGGGGAAAACCCACAGAAGGGCACGAGCAGAGGGAAGGGTTGTGCTTGAGACAGGAAGTACTGAGGTAACTCAAGGAGAGGGGTGAGAAGCATGTGACTAGGCACCAAAGGGCGGGCCTCCATCCAGGCATGGAGAAGTGAGGGCATAAAGAAGGGTTCAAATTCAGGAGGGAAATGCTGACGTCACACAAGGGGATGAGGAACGTGATTTGTGGCAGCTGGCTGGGCAAAGAGATAAGGTGGCATGAGTTGGTGTATGGGGCTTGGGCTGAGGCTGGAAAGGTCTAAGGTAGATCAAATGAGGAAGGGGAAAATGCTGAAGTGATGCCAGATGAATGGGCTTGGCACCTGGGCAGGAAACACTGAGATGACTCTGAATGGGGGGTCAGGGTGGAGCCTGGGCGGGAATCACTGAAGTGACTCTGAAGGGGTGGGGAGTGCTTGGGCGGGAAATGCTGAGGTGACTCCGAACGGGGTAGGTCAGAGCCTGGGTGGGAAAGGCTGAGGTGACGTTGAAGGAGGCGGGGGTTAGAGTCTGGGTGGGAAAGACTGAGGTGACTCTGAAGTGACTGTAGGGGAAGGTTGGAGCCTGCCCGGCAAAGGCTGAGGTGATTCTGAAGGGGGAGGGAATTTTCTGAGTTTGGGGGGGAAAAGCTGAGGTGACTCTGAAGTGGGGGCGAGAGCCTAGGCGGGAAACGCTGAGGTGACTCTGAAGGGGGTGGGGCTTACAGTCTGGGTGGGAAAGACTGAGATGACTCTGAAGTGACTGTGGTAACAAAGAGTCCTGTGGCACCTTAAAGACTAACTAAAGTATTGAAGCATAAGCTTTTGTGGGTTAATACCCACTTCGTCGGATGCAAGCAGAGGCTACTGCTTGCATCCGACGAGCCTCTGCTTGCATCCGACGAAGTGGGTATTAGCCCACGAAAGCTTATGCTTCAATACTTTAGTTAGTCTTTAAGGTGCCACCGGACTCTTTGTTACCTCTGCTATTCCAGACTAACATGGCTACCTCTCTGATTCTGAAGTGACTGTGGGGGAGGGTTGGAGCCTGGCTGGGAATGGCTGAGGTGACTCTGAAGAGGGAGGGGGTTATTGGGACTTGTGTGGGAAAAGCTGAGTGACTCTGAAGCGGGGAGGTCAGAGCCTGGGTAAAGCTAGAGGAGGAGCCCGGTCTTTGGGCGCGAAAGTCTGAGGTGGCTGGGGAGAAGGAGTCTGGCACTTGGGGAGGAAAAGCTGAGGTGACTCTAAAGGGAGGTGTTGGAGCCTGGGTGGGACATGCTGAGGTGACTTTGAAAAGAGGGGTCAGTGTCTGGGAGGGAAGGACTGAGGTGACTGTAAAGGGAGGTGTCAAAGACTGGGCGGGAAACGCTGATGTTACTTTGAGGGGGGGGCAGGTGTCGGAGTCTGGGCGGGAAAGGCTGAGGTGACCCTGAAGGGGGAGGGAGTTGTTGGAGTTTGGGCGGGAAAATGTGAGGTGACTCTGAAGGGCGGGTCAACCTAGGCAGGAAACGCTGAGGCAACTCTGAAGGGGTTGAGGGTCAGAGCCTGGGTCGGAAAGGCTTAGGTGAATCTGAAGGGATGAATCAGAGCCTTGTTGGGAATGGCTGAGGTGTTGCAGGTGGACGAGCTCAGTGAGAAAGATTTGGTACTTTTCTCACTAAGGATGGAGAAATCCTCAACTGAAGTATGTGGAGGTATTGTAAGGGTGTCTAATTAACAAATGCCTCTGTGCTCCCTCTCTCTGTTTCAGGAAGTTTCAAGCAAAATGGGACAAGAAGAAATGTTCAGGAATGTCAAGCAAAGGGGAGGAAAGAAAACAAGTCAGTGAAGATGGAGGAAAGAAAAAGGAATCTGGGCACAGTAACATGCTTGTAATCAGGACTCCAGTCATCTAATTACTCTGTATGGGGATCTTGGGCCTTTTAATCCCTTGAACAGCGTGACTGCCCTGTAAGCAGGGTCCAGGTCTTATGCCTTTTCCATTTCTTTTTGGAGCGGAGGAAGACTGGTCATGTTTAACACCATGGGTCAAATGACCTATTGCAATGAGCTCTCTTTCTGTTCTGGGGAGTCCCCCTCTTTTTTGTGTATGTATGAGTATGTGAGAAGCAAGTGATACATATGGGTGTGACTATTTATTTATTTATTTTGAGTTCTTTAAGTTTAATAGCTGCAGCGATTTTTATTTACTCTCTTCAGAATTGAAAAAAGAGCTGAAAGTGCATTAAACTATTTATCATTCTCCTCCCCACAAAAAGGAAGAGTAAGAGCTCAGATATCATCTTTTAGTGCACAGGAGAGCATCTCTCCACTTCTGATTTCTTTAGGTTGAGGTCCTTTCAGAGGACTGATGACAATGATTGGCCTATCATGAAGGAGATTTAGGTCAAAGGAAGTAGAGAATCTCCTAGAACTAAGGGAATGTGACTGCCCTGTAACCAGGATCCGGGTCTCTGCCCTCTTGCTCATTTGGCTTTACGCCGTGCTCTGCCCCATTAGTCAACGTGACAACCCTGTAACGAGGGTACTTGTCACAAGTCTCTCTAGAATGGGACATATGGAGCCCTTTGGTCCGTTGACAGTTTGACCTGCCTGTAATTCAGGTTATGGTCTCTGTTGTTTGGCTAATGCCAGCGACCACCCTGTAATCGGGGTACAGGTTGCATCTCGCTTTTGAAATCTGGGGGGATTAGCCTCATTTCAGTTACATGGGCAGTTCGACCTCCCTGTAACCAGGGTTTGCGTCTCCGAGGCCCTTTGGGTCTCAGTTAGTTGGCAAGTGAGTGTGACTGCCCTGTAATCAGGGTGTAAGTCACCCTCCGCTGTCTTTGGAGGGGCATTGAGCTATTTGTTAAACTGAGCAATGTGACTGCCCTGTAACCAGGGTCCGGGTCTCTGCCCTCTTGCTCATTTGGCTTTATGCCGTGCTCTGCCCCATTAGTCAACGTGACAACCCTGCAACTGGGGTACTTGTCACAAGTCTCTCTAGAATGGGACATATGGAGCCCTTTGTTCCGTTGACAGTTTGACCTGCCTGTAATTCAGGTTATGGTCTCTGTTGTTTGGCTAACGCCAGCGACCACCCTGTAATCGGGGTACAGGTTGCATCTCGCTTTTGAAATCTGGGGGATTAGCCTCATTTCAGTGACATGGGCAACTCGACCTCCCTGTAACCAGGGTTTGCGTCTCCGAGGCCCTTTGGGTCTCTTGTGCTTTCTTCACAGCCTGCAGCGAGCGACCGCCCTGTAATCAGGGATCAGATCTTTGGCCTCTAGTCTCTTGGCAGGAGGCCAAGTGCTGCCAGCTGCCCTGGATGAGCACCCTGTAAACAGGGTATAGGTCTCATCAGCAATTATTTATGGTGCCCCCATGAGACTGTGCCCAGAGTTCTGGCCCTTTGCGCAGCGCTTCCAACTTGCCTGGAATTCTGCAGCGAAGACTCCTGCTTTCTACTCACTTCCTGTACTCTTGGAGACCTGACATACTACTGCTGGTAAGTTCCCACAGGGAGTGTTCGGTGGTGGTTTGGGACTAAGTCAATCCAGGCAGTATACCCTGTCACATTGATTTAGGAATACTTGTCAGATGCGGAAAAGAACACTGCATCAGTAGTTTACATTGAGTTGAGGTAGGGACGTGGAGTTGTGGAAAGGGCTTCTCACTTACACACGCCTTGTGCTCCCTCTCTCTGTTTCAGGCATCTTGAAGCACAAGAGGACAAGAAGGAAGCGTCGGGAATCCAACACACACAGAGGAGAAAAGAAGATGGAGGAAAAGGAACTCTGGGCACAGTAATCTCCCAGTAATCAGGCCTCAGGTCACCTTAGTAGACTGTATGGGAATCTCGAGCCTTTTAATGCCTTTTCACTATGCTCGGTTACCTTGCTAGTGTGAGTGACTGTCCTGTAATCAGGGTGCAAGTCACCACCCCCTGTCTTTGGAGGGGCATTGAGTTCTTTATACATTGAGCAAAGTGACCGCCCTGTAACGAGGGTCCGGGTCTCTGCCCACTTGCTCATTGGGCATTATGCCGTGCTCTGCCCCACTAGTCAGAGTGACAACCCTGCAACTGGGGTACTTGTCACAAGTCTCTCTAGAATGGGACATATGGAGCCCTTTGTTCCGTTGACAGTTTGACCTGCCTGTAATTCAGGTTATGGTCTCTGTTGTTTGGCTAATGCCAGCGACCACCCTGTAATCGGGGTACAGGTTGCATCTCGCTTTTGAAATCTGGGGGGATTAGCCTCATTTCAGTTACATGGGCAGTTCGACCTCCCTGTAACCAGGGTTTGCGTCTCCGAGGCCCTTTGGGTCTCAGTTAGTTGGCAAGTGAGTGTGACTGCCCTGTAATCAGGGTGTAAGTCACCCCCCGCTGTCTTTGGAGGGGCATTGAGCTATTTGTTAAACTGAGCAATGTGACTGCCCTGTAACCAGGGTCCGGGTCTCTGCCCTCTTGCTCATTTGGCTTTATGCCGTGCTCTGCCCCATTAGTCAACGTGACAACCCTGCAACTGGGGTACTTGTCACAAGTCTCTCTAGAATGGGACATATGGAGCCCTTTGTTCCGTTGACAGTTTGACCTGCCTGTAATTCAGGTTATGGTCTCTGTTGTTTGGCTAACGCCAGCGACCACCCTGTAATCGGGGTACAGGTTGCATCTTGCTTTTGAAATCTGGGGGATTAGCCTCATTTCAGTGACATGGGCAGCTCGACCTCCCTGTAACCAGGGTTTGCGTCTCCAAGGCCCTTTGGGTCTCTTGTGCTTTCTTCACAGCCTGCAGCGAGCGACCGCCCTGTAATCAGGGATCAGGTCTTTGGCCTCTAGTCTCTTGGCAGGAGGCCAAGTGCTGCCAGCTGCCCTGGATGAGCACCCTGTAAACAGGGTATAGGTCTCATCAGCTATTATTTATGGTGCCCCCATGAGACTGTGCCCAGAGTTTTGGCCCTTTGCGCAGCGCTTCCAACTTGCCTGGAATTCTGCAGCGAAAACTCCTGCTTTCTACTCACTTCCTGTACTCTTGGAGACCTGACATACTACTGCTGGTAAGTTCCCACAGGGAGTGTTCGGTGGTGGTTTGGGACTAAGTCAATCCAGGCAGTATACCCTGTCACATTGATTTAGGAATACTTGTCAGATGCGGAAAAGAACACTGCATCAGTAGTTTACACTGAGTTGAGGTGGGGACGTGGAGTTGTGGAAAGGGCTTCTCACTTACACACGCCTTGTGCTCCCTCTCTCTGTTTCAGGCATCTTGAAGCACAAGAGGACAAGAAGGAAGCGTCGGGAATCCAACACACACAGAGGAGAAAAGAAGATGGAGGAAAAGGAACTCTGGGCACAGTAATCTCCCTGTAATCAGGCCTCAGGTCACCTTAGTAGACTGTATGGGAATCTCGAGCCTTTTAATGCCTTTTCACTATGCTCCGTTACCTGGCTAGTTTTAGTGACTGTCCTGTAATCAGGGTGCAAGTCACCACCCCCTGTCTTTGGAGGGGCATTGAGTTCTTTATACATTGAGCAAAGTGACCGCCCTGTAACGAGGGTCCGGGTCTCTGCCCACTTGCTCATTGGGTATTATGCCGTGCTCTGCCCCACTAGTCAGAGTGACAACCCTGCAACTGGGGTACTTGTCACAAGTCTCTCTAGAATGGGACATATGGAGCCCTTTGTTCCGTTGACAGTTTGACCTGCCTGTAATTCAGGTTATGGTCTCTGTTGTTTGGCTAACGCCAGCGACCACCCTGTAATCGGGGTACAGGTTGCATCTCGCTTTTGAAATCTGGGGGATTAGCCTCATTTCAGTGACATGGGCAACTCGACCTCCCTGTAACCAGGGTTTGCGTCTCCGAGGCCCTTTGGGTCTCTTGTGCTTTCTTCACAGCCTGCAGCGAGCGACCGCCCTGTAATCAGGGATCAGATCTTTGGCCTCTAGTCTCTTGGCAGGAGGCCAAGTGCTGCCAGCTGCCCTGGATGAGCACCCTGTAAACAGGGTATAGGTCTCATCAGCAATTATTTATGGTGCCCCCATGAGACTGTGCCCAGAGTTCTGGCCCTTTGCGCAGCGCTTCCAACTTGCCTGGAATTCTGCAGCGAAGACTCCTGCTTTCTACTCACTTCCTGTACTCTTGGAGACCTGACATACTACTGCAGGTAAGTTCCCACAGGGAGTGTTCGGTGGTGGTTTGGGACTAAGTCAATCCAGGCAGTATACCCTGTCACATTGATTTAGGAATACTTGTCAGATGCGGAAAAGAACACTGCATCAGTAGTTTACATTGAGTTGAGGTAGGGACGTGGAGTTGTGGAAAGGGCTTCTCACTTACACACGCCTTGTGCTCCCTCTCTCTGTTTCAGGCATCTTGAAGCACAAGAGGACAAGAAGGAAGCGTCGGGAATCCAACACACACAGAGGAGAAAAGAAGATGGAGGAAAAGGAACTCTGGGCACAGTAATCTCCCAGTAATCAGGCCTCAGGTCACCTTAGTAGACTGTATGGGAATCTCGAGCCTTTTAATGCCTTTTCACTATGCTCGGTTACCTTGCTAGTGTGAGTGACTGTCCTGTAATCAGGGTGCAAGTCACCACCCCCTGTCTTTGGAGGGGCATTGAGTTCTTTATACATTGAGCAAAGTGACCGCCCTGTAACGAGGGTCCGGGTCTCTGCCCACTTGCTCATTGGGCATTATGCCGTGCTCTGCCCCACTAGTCAGAGTGACAACCCTGCAACTGGGGTACTTGTCACAAGTCTCTCTAGAATGGGACATATGGAGCCCTTTGTTCCGTTGACAGTTTGACCTGCCTGTAATTCAGGTTATGGTCTCTGTTGTTTGGCTAATGCCAGCGACCACCCTGTAATCGGGGTACAGGTTGCATCTCGCTTTTGAAATCTGGGGGGATTAGCCTCATTTCAGTTACATGGGCAGTTCGACCTCCCTGTAACCAGGGTTTGCGTCTCCGAGGCCCTTTGGGTCTCAGTTAGTTGGCAAGTGAGTGTGACTGCCCTGTAATCAGGGTGTAAGTCACCCCCCGCTGTCTTTGGAGGGGCATTGAGCTATTTGTTAAACTGAGCAATGTGACTGCCCTGTAACCAGGGTCCGGGTCTCTGCCCTCTTGCTCATTTGGCTTTATGCCGTGCTCTGCCCCATTAGTCAACGTGACAACCCTGCAACTGGGGTACTTGTCACAAGTCTCTCTAGAATGGGACATATGGAGCCCTTTGTTCCGTTGACAGTTTGACCTGCCTGTAATTCAGGTTATGGTCTCTGTTGTTTGGCTAACGCCAGCGACCACCCTGTAATCGGGGTACAGGTTGCATCTCGCTTTTGAAATCTGGGGGATTAGCCTCATTTCAGTGACATGGGCAGCTCGACCTCCCTGTAACCAGGGTTTGCGTCTCCGAGGCCCTTTGGGTCTCTTGTGCTTTCTTCACAGCCTGCAGCGAGCGACCGCCCTGTAATCAGGGATCAGGTCTTTGGCCTCTAGTCTCTTGGCAGGAGGCCAAGTGCTGCCAGCTGCCCTGGATGAGCACCCTGTAAACAGGGTATAGGTCTCATCAGCTATTATTTATGGTGCCCCCATGAGACTGTGCCCAGAGTTTTGGCCCTTTGCGCAGCGCTTCCAACTTGCCTGGAATTCTGCAGCGAAAACTCCTGCTTTCTACTCACTTCCTGTACTCTTGGAGACCTGACATACTACTGCTGGTAAGTTCCCACAGGGAGTGTTCGGTGGTGGTTTGGGACTAAGTCAATCCAGGCAGTATACCCTGTCACATTGATTTAGGAATACTTGTCAGATGCGGAAAAGAACACTGCATCAGTAGTTTACACTGAGTTGAGGTGGGGACGTGGAGTTGTGGAAAGGGCTTCTCACTTACACACGCCTTGTGCTCCCTCTCTCTGTTTCAGGCATCTTGAAGCACAAGAGGACAAGAAGGAAGCGTCGGGAATCCAACACACACAGAGGAGAAAAGAAGATGGAGGAAAAGGAACTCTGGGCACAGTAATCTCCCTGTAATCAGGCCTCTGGTCACCTTAGTAGACTGTATGGGAATCTCGAGCCTTTTAATGCCTTTTCACTATGCTCCGTTATCTGGCTAGTGTGAGTGACTGTCCTGTAATCAGGGTGCAAGTCACCACCCCCTGTCTTTGGAGGGGCATTGAGTTCTTTAAACATTGAGCAAAGTGACCGCCCTGTAACGAGGGTCCGGGTCTCTGCCCACTTGCTCATTGGGCATTATGCCGTGCTCTGCCCCACTAGTCAGAGTGACAACCCTGCAACTGGGGTACTTGTCACAAGTCTCTCTAGAATGGGAGATATGGAGCCCTTTGTTCCGTTGACAGTTTGACCTGCCTGTAATTCAGGTTATGGTCTCTGTTGTTTGGCTAATGCCAGCGACCACCCTGTAATCGGGGTACAGGTTGCATCTCGCTTTTGAAATCTGGGGGATTAGCCTCATTTCAGTGACATGGGCAGCTCGACCTCCCTGTAACCAGGGTTTGCGTCTCCGAGGCCCTTTGGGTCTCTTGGGCTTTCTTCACAGCCTGCAGCGAGCGACCGCCCTGTAATCAGGGATCAGGTCTTTGGCCTCTAGTCTCTTGGCAGGAGGCCAAGTGCTGCCAGCTGCCCTGGATGAGCACCCTGTAAACAGGGTATAGGTCTCATCAGCTATTATTTATGGTGCCCCCATGAGACTGTGCCCAGAGTTCTGGCCCTTTGCGCAGCGCTTCCAACTTGCCTGGAATTCTGCAGCGAAGACTCCTGCTTTCTACTCACTTCCTGTACTCTTGGAGACCTGACATACTACTGCTGGTAAGTTCCCACAGGGAGTGTTCGGTGGTGGTTTGGGACTAAGTCAATCCAGGCAATATACCCTGTCACATTAATTTAGGAATACTTGTCAGATGCGGAAAAGAACAGTGCATCAGTAGTTTACACTGAGTTGAGGTGGGGACGTGGAGTTGTGGAAAGGGCTTCTCACTTACACACGCCTTGTGCTCCCTCTCTCTGTTTCAGGCATCTTGAAGCACAAGAGGACAAGAAGGAAGCGTCGGGAATCCAACACACACAGAGGAGAAAAGAAGATGGAGGAAAAAGAACTCTGGGCACAGTAATCTCCCTGTAATCAGGCCTCAGGTCACCTTAGTAGACTGTATGGGAATCTCGAGCCTTTTAATGCCTTTTCACTATGCTCCGTTACCTGGCTAGTGTGAGTGACTGTCCTGTAATCAGGGTGCAAGTCACCACCCCCTGTCTTTGGAGGGGCATTGAGTTCTTTATACATTGAGCAAAGTGACCGCCCTGTAACGAGGGTCCGGGTCTCTGCCCACTTGCTCATTGGGCATTATGCCGTGCTCTGCCCCACTAGTCAGAGTGACAACCCTGCAACTGGGGTACTTGTCACAAGTCTCTCTAGAATGGGACATATGGAGCCCTTTGTTCCGTTGACAGTTTGACCTGCCTGTAATTCAGGTTATGGTCTCTGTTGTTTGGCTAATGCCAGCGACCACCCTGTAATCGGGGTACAGGTTGCATCTCGCTTTTGAAATCTGGGGGGATTAGCCTCATTTCAGTTACATGGGCAGTTCGACCTCCCTGTAACCAGGGTTTGCGTCTCCGAGGCCCTTTGGGTCTCAGTTAGTTGGCAAGTGAGTGTGACTGCCCTGTAATCAGGGTGTAAGTCACCCTCCGCTGTCTTTGGAGGGGCATTGAGCTATTTGTTAAACTGAGCAATGTGACTGCCCTGTAACCAGGGTCCGGGTCTCTGCCCTCTTGCTCATTTGGCTTTATGCCGTGCTCTGCCCCATTAGTCAACGTGACAACCCTGCAACTGGGGTACTTGTCACAAGTCTCTCTAGAATGGGACATATGGAGCCCTTTGTTCCGTTGACAGTTTGACCTGCCTGTAATTCAGGTTATGGTCTCTGTTGTTTGGCTAACGCCAGCGACCACCCTGTAATCGGGGTACAGGTTGCATCTCGCTTTTGAAATCTGGGGGATTAGCCTCATTTCAGTGACATGGGCAGCTCGACCTCCCTGTAACCAGGGTTTGCGTCTCCGAGGCCCTTTGGGTCTCTTGTGCTTTCTTCACAGCCTGCAGCGAGCGACCGCCCTGTAATCAGGGATCAGGTCTTTGCCCTCTGGTCTCTTGGCAGGAGGCCAAGTGCTGCCAGCTGCCCTGGATGAGCACCCTGTAAACAGGGTATAGGTCTCATCAGCTATTATTTATGGTGCCCCCATGAGACTGTGCCCAGAGTTCTGGCCCTTTGCGCAGCGCTTCCAACTTGCCTGGAATTCTGCAGCGAAGACTCCTGCTTTCTACTCACTTCCTGTACTCTTGGAGACCTGACATACTACTGCTGGTAAGTTCCCACAGGGAGTGTTCGGTGGTGGTTTGGGACTAAGTCAATCCAGGCAGTATACCCTGTCACATTGATTTAGGAATACTTGTCAGATGCGGAAAAGAACACTGCATCAGTAGTTTACACTGAGTTGAGGTGGGGACGTGGAGTTGTGGAAAGGGCTTCTCACTTACACACGCCTTGTGCTCCCTCTCTCTGTTTCAGGCATCTTGAAGCACAAGAGGACAAGAAGGAAGCGTTGGGAATCCAACACACACAGAGGAGAAAAGAAGATGGAGGAAAAGGAACTTTGGGCACAGTAATCTCCCAGTAATCAGGCCTCAGGTCACCTTAGTAGACTGTATGGGAATCTCGAGCCTTTTAATGCCTTTTCACTATGCTCCGTTACCTGGCTAGTGTGAGTGACTGTCCTGTAATCAGGGTGCAAGTCACCACCCCCTGTCTTTGGAGGGGCATTGAGTTCTTTATACATTGAGCAAAATGACCGCCCTGTAACGAGGGCCCGGGTCTCTGCCCACTTGCTCATTGGGCATTATGCCGTGCTCTGCCCCACTAGTCAGAGTGACAACCCTGCAACTGGGGTACTTGTCACAAGTCTCTCTAGAATGGGACATATGGAGCCCTTTGTTCCGTTGACAGTTTGACCTGCCTGTAATTCAGGTTATGGTCTCTGTTGTTTGGCTAACGCCAGCGACCACCCTGTAATCGGGGTACAGGTTGCATCTCGCTTTTGAAATCTGGGGGATTAGCCTCATTTCAGTGACATGGGCAGCTCGACCTCCCTGTAACCAGGGTTTGCGTCTCCGAGGCCCTTTGGGTCTCAGTGAGTTGGCAAGTGAGTGTGACTGCCCTGTAATCAGGGTGTAAGTCACCCTCCGCTGTCTTTGGAGGGGCATTGAGCTATTTGTTAAACTGTGCAATGTGACTGCCCTGTAACCAGGGTCCGGGTCTCTGCCCACTTGCTCATTTGGCTTTATGCCGTGCTCTGCCCCACTAGTCAGAGTGACAACCCTGCAACTGGGGTACTTGTCACAAGTCTCTCTAGAATGGGACATATGGAGCCCTTTGTTCCGTTGACAGTTTGACCTGCCTGTAATTCAGGTTATGGTCTCTGTTGTTTGGCTAATGCCAGCGACCACCCTGTAATCGGGGTACAGGTTGCATCTCGCTTTTGAAATCTGGGGGGATTAGCCTCATTTCAGTTACATGGGCAGTTCGACCTCCCTGTAACCAGGGTTTGCGTCTCCGAGGCCCTTTGGGTCTCAGTTAGTTGGCAAGTGAGTGTGACTGCCCTGTAATCAGGGTGTAAGTCACCCTCCGCTGTCTTTGGAGGGGCATTGAGCTATTTGTTAAACTGAGCAATGTGACTGCCCTGTAACCAGGGTCTGGGTCTCTGCCCTCTTGCTCATTTGGCTTTATGCCGTGCTCTGCCCCATTAGTCAACGTGACAACCCTGCAACTGGGGTACTTGTCACAAGTCTCTCTAGAATGGGACATATGGAGCCCTTTGTTCCGTTGACAGTTTGACCTGCCTGTAATTCAGGTTATGGTCTCTGTTGTTTGGCTAACGCCAGTGATCACCCTGTAATCGGGGTACAGGTTGCATCTCACTTTTGAAATCTGGGGGATTAGCCTCATTTCAGTGACATGGGCAGCTCGACCTCCCTGTAACCAGGGTTTGCGTCTCCGAGGCCCTTTGGGTCTCTTGTGCTTTCTTCACAGCCTGCAGCGAGCGACCGCCCTGTAATCAGGGATCAGGTCTTTGGCCTCTAGTCTCTTGGCAGGAGGCCAAGTGCTGCCAGCTGCCCTGGATGAGCACCCTGTAAACTGGGTATAGGTCTCATCAGCTATTATTTATGGTGCCCCCATGAGACTGTGCCCAGAGTTCTGGCCCTTTGCGCAGCGCTTCCAACTTGCCTGGAATTCTGCAGCGAAGACTCCTGCTTTCTACTCACTTCCTGTACTCTTGGAGACCTGACATACTACTGCTGGTAAGTTCCCACAGGGAGTGTTCGGTGGTGGTTTGGGACTAAGTCAATCCAGGCAGTATACCCTGTCACATTGATTTAGGAATACTTGTCAGATGCGGAAAAGAACAGTGCATCAGTAGTTTACACTGAGTTGAGGTGGGGACGTGGAGTTGTGGAAAGGGCTTCTCACTTACACACGCCTTGTGCTCCCTCTCTCTGTTTCAGGCATCTTGAAGCACAAGAGGACAAGAAGGAAGCGTCGGGAATCCAACACACACAGAGGAGAAAAGAAGATGGAGGAAAAGGAACTTTGGGCACAGTAATCTCCCAGTAATCAGGCCTCAGGTCACCTTAGTAGACTGTATGGGAATCTCGAGCCTTTTAATGCCTTTTCACTATGCTCCGTTACCTGGCTAGTGTGAGTGACTGTCCTGTAATCAGGGTGCAAGTCACCACCCCCTGTCTTTGGAGGGGCATTGAGTTCTTTATACATTGAGCAAAGTGACCGCCCTGTAACGAGGGCCCGGGTCTCTGCCCACTTGCTCATTGGGCATTATGCCGTGCTCTGCCCCACTAGTCAGAGTGACAACCCTGCAACTGGGGTACTTGTCACAAGTCTCTCTAGAATGGGACATATGGAGCCCTTTGTTCCGTTGACAGTTTGACCTGCCTGTAATTCAGGTTATGGTCTCTGTTGTTTGGCTAACGCCAGCGACCACCCTGTAATCGGGGTACAGGTTGCATCTCGCTTTTGAAATCTGGGGGATTAGCCTCATTTCAGTGACATGGGCAGCTCGACCTCCCTGTAACCAGGGTTTGCGTCTCCGAGGCCCTTTGGGTCTCTTGTGCTTTCTTCACAGCCTGCAGCGAGCGATCGCCCTGTAATCAGGGATCAGGTCTTTGGCCTCTAGTCTCTTGGCAGGAGGCCAAGTGCTGCCAGCTGCCCTGGATGAGCACCCTGTAAACAGGGTATAGGTCTCATCAGCTATTATTTATGGTGCCCCCATGAGACTGTGCCCAGAGTTCTGGCCCTTTGCGAAGCGCTTCCAACTTGCCTGGAATTCTGCAGCGAAAACTCCTGCTTTCTACTCACTTCCTGTACTCTTGGAGACCTGACATACTACTGCTGGTAAGTTCCCACAGGGAGTGTTCGGTGGTGGTTTGGGACTAAGTCAATCCAGGCAGTATACCCTGTCACATTGATTTAGGAATACTTGTCAGATGCGGAAAAGAACAGTGCATCAGTAGTTTACACTGAGTTGAGGTGGGGACGTGGAGTTGTGGAAAGGGCTTCTCACTTACACACGCCTTGTGCTCCCTCTCTCTGTTTCAGGCATCTTGAAGCACAAGAGGACAAGAAGGAAGCGTCGGGAATCCAACACACACAGAGGAGAAAAGAAGATGGAGGAAAAGGAACTCTGGGCACAGTAATCTCCCAATAATCAGGCCTCAGGTCACCTTAGTAGACTGTATGGGAATCTCTAGCCTTTTAATGCCTTTTCACTATGCTCGGTTACCTTGCTAGTGTGAGTGACTGTCCTGTAATCAGGGTGCAAGTCACCACCTCCTGTCTTTGGAGGGGCATTGAGTTCTTTATACATTGAGCAAAGTGACCGCCCTGTAACGAGGGTCCGGGTCTCTGCCCACTTGCTCATTGGGCATTATGCCGTGCTCTGCCCCACTAGTCAGAGTGACAACCCTGCAACTGGGGTACTTGTCACAAGTCTCTCTAGAATGGGACATATGGAGCCCTTTGTTCCGTTGACAGTTTGACCTGCCTGTAATTCAGGTTATGGTCTCTGTTGTTTGGCTAATGCCAGCGACCACCCTGTAATCGGGGTACAGGTTGCATCTCGCTTTTGAAATCTGGGGGGATTAGCCTCATTTCAGTTACATGGGCAGTTCGACCTCCCTGTAACCAGGGTTTGCGTCTCCGAGGCCCTTTGGGTCTCAGTTAGTTGGCAAGTGAGTGTGACTGCCCTGTAATCAGGGTGTAAGTCACCCCCCGCTGTCTTTGGAGGGGCATTGAGCTATTTGTTAAACTGAGCAATGTGACTGCCCTGTAACCAGGGTCCGGGTCTCTGCCCTCTTGCTCATTTGGCTTTATGCCGTGCTCTGCCCCATTAGTCAACGTGACAACCCTGCAACTGGGGTACTTGTCACAAGTCTCTCTAGAATGGGACATATGGAGCCCTTTGTTCCGTTGACAGTTTGACCTGCCTGTAATTCAGGTTATGGTCTCTGTTGTTTGGCTAACGCCAGCGACCACCCTGTAATCGGGGTACAGGTTGCATCTCGCTTTTGAAATCTGGGGGATTAGCCTCATTTCAGTGACATGGGCAGCTCGACCTCCCTGTAACCAGGGTTTGCGTCTCCGAGGCCCTTTGGGTCTCAGTGAGTTGGCAAGTGAGTGTGACTGCCCTGTAATCAGGGTGCAAGTCACCCTCCGCTGTCTTTGGAGGGGCATTGAGCTATTTGTTAAACTGAGCAATGTGACTGCCCTGTAACCAGGGTCCGGGTCTCTGCCCTCTTGCTCATTTGGCTTTATGCCGTGCTCTGCCCCATTAGTCAACGTGACAACCCTGTAACGAGGGTACTTGTCACAAGTCTCTCTAGAATGGAACATATGGAGCCCTTTGTTCCGTTGACAGTTTGACCTGCCTGTAATTCAGGTTATGGTCTCTGTTGTTTGGCTAACGCCAGCGACCACCCTGTAATCGGGGTACAGGTTGCATCTCGCTTTTGAAATCTGGGGGGTTAGCCTCATTTCAGTGACATGGGCAGCTCAACCTCCCTGTAACCAGGGTTTGCGTCTCCGAGGCCCTTTGGGTCTCTTGTGCTTTCTTCACAGCCTGCAGCGAGCGACCGCCCTGTAATCAGGGATCAGGTCTTTGCCCTCTGGTCTCTTGGCAGGAGGCCAAGTGCTGCCAGCTGCCCTGGATGAGCACCCTGTAAACAGGGTATAGGTCTCATCAGCTATTATTTATGGTGCCCCCATGAGACTGTGCCCAGAGTTCTGGCCCTTTGCGCAGCGCTTCCAGCTTGCCTGGAATTCTGCAGCGAAGACTCCTGCTTTCTACTCACTTCCTGTACTCTTGGAGACCTGACATACTACTGGTGGTAAGTTCCCACAGGGAGTGTTCGGTGGTGGTTTGGGACTAAGTCAATCCAGGCAGTATACCCTGTCACATTGATTTAGGAATACTTGTCAGATGCGGAAAAGAACACTGCATCAGTAGTTTACACTGAGTTGAGGTGGGGACGTGGAGTTGTGGAAAGGGCTTCTCACTTACACACGCCTTGTGCTCCCTCTCTCTGTTTCAGGCGTCTTGAAGCACAAGAGGACAAGAAGGAAGCGTCGGGAATCCAACACACAGAGGAGAAAAGAAGATGGAGGAAAAGGAACTCTGGGCACAGTAATCTCCCTGTAATCAGGCCTCAGGTCACCTTAGTAGACTGTATGGGAATCTCGAGCCTTTTAATGCCTTTTCACTATGCTCCGTTACCTGGCTAGTGTGAGTGACTGTCCTGTAATCAGGGTGCAAGTCACCACCCCCTGTCTTTGGAGGGGCATTGAGTTCTTTATACATTGAGCAAAGTGACCGCCCTGTAACGAGGGTCCGGGTCTCTGCCCACTTGCTCATTGGGCATTATGCCGTGCTCTGCCCCACTAGTCAGAGTGACAACCCTGCAACTGGGGTACTTGTCACAAGTCTCTCTAGAATGGGACATATGGAGCCCTTTGTTCCGTTGACAGTTTGACCTGCCTGTAATTCAGGTTATGGTCTCTGTTGTTTGGCTAACGCCAGCGACCACCCTGTAATCGGGGTACAGGTTGCATCTCGCTTTTGAAATCTGGGGGGATTAGCCTCATTTCAGTGACATGGGCAGCTCGACCTCCCTGTAACCAGGGTTTGCGTCTCCGAGGCCCTTTGGGTCTCTTGGCCTTGTGCTTTCTTCAGAGCCTGCTGGGAGTGACTGCCCTCTAAGAAGGGTCCGGTTCTTATGCCTTTTCCATTTTCTTTTTTGGAGGGGAGGAAGATTGGTTAAGTGTAACACTGTGGGTCAAATAACCTATTGCAATGAGCTCTCTTTCTGTTCTGAGAAGTCCCTCTCTTTTTTTTTTTTTTTCGTATGTATGAGTGTGTGAGAGCAAGTGATACATATGTGTGTGGAAAATGTTATTTATTTATTTATTTTGAGTTCTTTAAGTTAAATAGCTGCAGCACTTTTTATTTACTCTCCTCAGAATTGGAAAAAAAGCTGATATTTTATTAAAATATTTATCTTCCTCCTCCCAACAAAAAGGAAGAGTAAGAGCTCAGATTTCATCTTTTAGTGCATAGGAGAGTATGTCTCCACTTCAGATTTTTTATGTTGAGGTCCTTTCAGAGGACTGATGGCAATGATTGGCCTATAATGAGGGAGATTTAGGTCAAAGGAAGTAGAGAATCTCATAGAACTTGGGGAATGTGACCGCCCTATAACTAGGGTCCGGGTCTCAGCCCTCTTGCTTATTTGGCTTTATGCCGTGCTCTGCCCCACTAGTCAGAGTGAGAACCCTGTATCTGGGGAATTGGCACAAGTCTCTCTAGAATGGGACATATGGAGCCCTTTGGCCCGTTGACAGTTTGACCTGCCTGTAATTCAGGTTATGGTCTCTGCTGTTTGGCTAATGCCAGCAACCACTCTGTAATCGGGGTACAGGTTGCATCTCGCTTTTGAAATCTGGGAGATTAGTGTCATCTTAGTAACATGGGCAACTTGACCTCCCTGTAACGTGGGTTTGCATCTCCGAGGCCCTTTGGGTCTCTTGTGCTTTCTTCACAGCCTGCAGCGAGCGACCGCCCTGTAATCAGGGATCAGGTCTTTGCCCTCTAGTCTCTTGGCAGTAGGCCAAGTGCAGCCAGCTGCCCTGGATGAGCACCCTGTAAACAGGGTATAGGTCTCATCAGCTATTATTTATGGTGCCCCCATGAGACTGTGCCCAGAGTTCTCGCCCTTTGCGCAGTGCTTCCAACTTGCCTGGAATTCTGCAGCGAAGACTCCTGCTTTCTACTCACTTCCTGTACTCTTGGAGACCTGACATACTACTGCTGGTAAGTTCCCAAAGGGAGTGTCCTGTGGCAGTTTGGGACTTAGCCAGTCTAGGCAGTATACCCTGTCAAATTGATTTAGGAATACTTGTCAATTAATTCCTTCCTTTCCTTGATTATTTAATTTCTCTTGATTTTGTATGGAGACTGCCTGGTATAATAATTGTCCAGGGACATCTCGAGATTGTGACTTTAGAGGAGGATGGGTTCAGTACTTTTCTTAGCCAGGTAGGCTTGGCGGGGGGCATATCTTTGTGGAAGTTTGTGAAGATCCCACAGAACTGTCTTGGACCTAAATATCTAGGGTGTCTGCAGATGCGGAAAAGAACACTGTAGCAGTAGTTTACACTGAGTTTAGATGGGGACGTGGAGTTGTGGAAACGGCTTCTCACTTTCATTCGCCTTGTGCTCCCTCTCTCTGTTTCAGGCATCTTGAAGCACATGTGGACAAGAAGGAAATGTCCGTAATGTCACACACAGAGGAGAAAAGAAGATGGAGGAAAAGGAAAGGGACTCTGGATACAGTAACCTCTCTGTAATCAGGCCTCAGGTCACTATGGTAGACTGTATGGGTATCTAGAGGCTTTTAATAACTTGAGCAGCTTGATCTCCCCCGTATGGTGGATCCTGGTCTGTGCCATTGTTTTCTTTTCACTGTGCTCCGTTACCTGACTAGTATGAATAACTGCCCTATAATCAGGGTCCAAGTCACCTACACCTGTCATGGGCAACTTGACCTCCCTGTAACCAGGGTTTGTGTCTCTGAGGCCCTTTGGGTCTCTGTTAGGTGACTAGTGAATGTGACTGCCTTTTTGCAAAGGCATAACTGTGAATCTGAAACACACAAGTTCTATAGAATTATAGTTTTCTGTAATTACTAAATCATTAATTCTTACTGGAAGTGCATATATATAACTTAATAGAATGCATACATTTGTATTCTCCATTCATCCCCAATTTTCCCCAGAAATCTGTTCAGATAAAATTAAGGTTAAGATTAATATTTACTTCATTGTAACATCTAACTTTTGTATTTCTCACACATTTGTAAAACAAGCAGACAGAACTAAATGTTTTTGAAACTGGCAGATACTCCCTCACTTGACAATTTTCAAACACCTACTCTACTTAAACTGTCACACCAACCAAAGCGTATCACACATTCAATTTTAATTTTGCACCTATTTTGTCAGAAGTTAGAGTATTTTTTGTAGTGGTGTTTATTGATGTAAGAAGTGGTAGTGGTGCTTTAATAGTTTTTTATGCTTACTGAATTCAGAGGATGATGATGTGGATGTTTTAGGTTGGTATTTTTCTGTTAAGTCTTGGTATTTGGGTAGAGGTGCAGTATTTTGTGATTATGATTGTTTTTCGGGTATTGAATTGTTGACAATTATAGATTATTTTTTTTGTACCTATGTTTTTGTAGATGTATTTAAAGTGCAAAGCTGAGTTGGCTGTTTGGTGCAATTTGATTGGTGCGAAAGTTAATTTAGGGTTGGTGTTGGAAAGCACTGAGGTTTGAATTTTAAGATCAACAGGGATGCAGGACCCATCTGGCTATTCAGTTCTTACTGTTATTCCTAATTCCCAAATCTTAGATGAAGATGACCTGGCAGAATAAAGATATCTCCAGAGACTTTCAAGATGTTAGCATTTCTGCAGGTTTAAGGGATCCCTTAAATCTTGTTGAGCTTCTCAAAGCATAATAATTGTGAAAACTTCTACTTCTGCCTCTTAAGTGTGGAACAATGACCTGTATTAAAATATTTACACTGGTAGTTAATTTTGTTCTGTATTAGGATGATTTTGCTAAAATTGCCACTTTATGATGTGTGAAATGAATTAAGTAGGTCTGATGATACCTATTTGATGAAAGTGGGACTACTCCATGTTAAATGCATGGATTGAACTTTGACTGTCATATCACATTGCTTTGCGTTCTGGAACTCCTTATTTAAAAATGTATTTATTACTATGTATGTAATTCAATTAATTAAAAACAATTAAAAAATGTATACATTCCCATAGTGTCAATTCTTTCTTTGGCTAAATAAAAAGGAAGCTGGTAAACTTGTGAAGAATTTTTATATCGTTACTTTTAATTTAATTAACATGTTTTTACCCTTTTCATGTGGTCATTGGACTTAACTACCCTGTAGTGGTGCAAGTTTGATTTTTCTCTTGGATCACACATTTTTGGCAGACTGTAGTGTGACATTGCAGATGAAGATCTCACTGCCACTTAGGTGCATAAAGTTGCCCTCTAGAGAGCTTCTAAGGTGCACAAGAATAGGACTTTGGTTCTTTCACTGTTCACAAGCTTATAGATTGCTTGAGATCTGCAGGCCTTTGAGCTCACTTCCTGAGCACAATATATGACTGTGGCTATAAGACTGGCCTAAAACTAGCAAGGTCCTCTGGTTTCTGCATCTTTCCCATTCCTAATTTTTTTAAGTAGATTAATGTAATATTTTTATATTTTATTCAATCTCATGTTTCTCAGAAATTTACTTTTTTGGTATACTAAATTTTCAACATGCTAATACACGTGAGGTACTGTGGTCTAGTGGTTTATCGCACTGGCCTGGGATTCAGGAGACCTGATTGATATTTCTGGCTCTTAATTTTGTAAGAGTGCATGGAGATATAATTCACTATGTAGATATGAATTTTGTAATGCAGTGAAGAAAACTGTCTTGTGAATAATAAATTGAAACAGCCTCTCTCTCTTTTCATTTGTTAATTCATTTCTACTATACCAGATGCTTTTTGTTCCATTGAAATATGCATGGGGATGTGCTTTATTTATTTATTACCCTGGCTTACGATTTATTATTCAGAAGTGGGCAACTTGGAAAGCAAATACTCAATATTAGGTGATTGTTCACCTGTTGTAGAAAAAAGAGGTGAACAAATTCTAAGTGTGCACAGCTGCAGTTACACTAGGGCAGGGGTCTCAAACTCAAATGACCACGAGGGCCGCATGAGGACTAGTGCACTGGCTTGAGGGCCGCACCACTGACACACACACACACACCCTCGCTGCCCCGGCTGTGCCCCCACTCCACCCCTTCCATGAGGACTAGTGCACTGGCCCGAGGGCCGCACCACTGACACACACCCCGCCCTTGCTGCCCCAGCTCCGCCCCCACTCGACCCCTTCCAAGAGGTCCCACCCCTGCCCCACCTCCTCCTCTGAGCACGCAGCTCCCCATTCCCTCCTGGAAAGCGCTAGGCACCACCAACAGCTGTTTGGCAAACAAAGCAAGAGCAATCTAGGAAGTCCAGAGCTAGAAACACACGCGGCCCAGCCAGGCAGCAGAGAAGCCTCCACTTCTGGCCCCTCCGTCCTGCAAACTGCTATGGGGGGGGCCGGGGGGGGCAGGAAGCTTGGCGGGCCGCAGGGAAGGGCTTTGCGGGCCGCATGTGGCCCCCGGGCCGCATGTTTGAGACCCCTGCACTAGGGGAACTCCATAACTTCGATAGATGTCTTTTCTCTGTTTTCAAGTACTCTGACTTGCCCCTTCCCCCTTCACTTAAACCCAATTCAGAGGCAGCTGATTAGTCACAGGTGCACTGGCTACGCAGAGTAGAATTCAGCTACAGTGATTGTTGTAAGGGGGTCAGAACCCAAGCCTGATAATAAAATTAATTATGTATATATATGTATATATAATTATATATCTATATATGTAGGTATATAAATATATAAATAGAGAGAGAGACAGAGAGAGAGATCAACACTCAGAGATAATCCAGAGCTCTGAGATAATAATAGCCCCTCACTAATCCAGCCCTGATTACAGAATGGGCCCCACTTGAGAGAAATTAGGTTATTCCAGATTTAATCACTGAGTTGGCCCATCTGAGGAAGGGCTGGGGGAAAGAGAATGCAGGGAGTGAAAAGGTGCCTGCTGGGTCTTGAGTTAGCAGGGAGGCACCTAAATAGCCAGGGAACAGATTGGAAGATCTAGAAGGGAAGGGAAGGGAAGAGGTGAGGAAATAAATAGTTCTGGGAAAACTGCAATATCGGTAGAGGATTTAATTTAGCTGTGCAGTACAGGGCCCTGGGCTGTAACCCAGAATTGTGGTTGGGACTGGATTCCCCTACCAGCCCCAAGGAAGTGGTGTACAAGAGAAGCTGAGCCCAGCGAAGGGGCTACAGGCTGAATGTGACCTCGCTGATGAAGAGCAGTGACGAGAGTGGGAGCTTTTTATTTCTGTTTAAGAAATTTTTGAACTTTAGTTTGGACAGCTGACCCTGGAGGAAATGGGCTAAAGACTGTGCCCTGGCTGGAGGGATTAAAGAAGTTAAGGAAGTATGGATTTGATGAATGGACTATAAGGTAGATAGAAAGCTGGCTAGATCATCGGGCTCAATGGGTAGCAATCAATGGCTCCATGTCTAGTTGGCAGCCGGTATCAAGTGGAGTGCCCTAAGGATCAGTCCAGGGGCTGGTTTTGTTCAAAATCTTAATGATATGGAGGTTAGTGTGGATTGCACCCTCATCAAGTTTGCAGATGACACTAGACTAGGAGGAGTGGTAGATATGCTGGAGGTTAGGAATAGGATACAGAGGGACCTAGACATATTAGAGGATTGGGTAAAAAGAAATCCTATAAGGTTCAACAAGGACAAGTTCAGAGTCCTGCACTTAGGATGGAAGAATCCCATGCAGGGCCGGCGACAGGGGGGTACTACGGGTAGAGCTGTACCGGGCCCCCCGACTTTAGGGGGGCCCCGGTACAGCTCTACCCATAGTCATCCGGCGCGGCTCTCCCCCGGACGAGCGCCTGTCCCCGGCCAGAGCAGAAAGCCCGGCCAGCGGCAGCGGCTCAGTCCGGGGGAGGGAGGGAGCAGCAAGGGAGGCTCTCGGCTCTCGCTGCTGTCAGCTGGGGGGGCGGGGGGGAGGGAGCGCCGGCTGGGCTGGGGGCCCCCCAGCCGCTGTCAGCTGGGGGGGGCAGCGGGGCTGGTGGGGGTGGCCGGCTGGGCTGGGGGCCCCCCAGCCGCTGTCAGCTGGGGGGTGTGTGTGTGGCGGGGCTGGGGGGGTGGCCGGCTAGGCTGGGGGCCCCCCAGCCACTGTCAGCTGGGGGGGGGGGGGAAGCGCCGGCTGGGCTGCGGGGGGCCGGCTGAGCTGGGGGCTCCCCAGCCGCTGTCAGCTGGGGGGGGGAGCGCTGGCTGGGTTGGGGGGGGCGGCTGGACTGGGGGGGCCCCCAGCCGCTGTCAGCTGGGCTGGGGGGGCCCCAAACTATTAGAGTAGGGGGCCCCCAAATTTCTGTCGCCGGCTCTGATCCCATGCACTGCTACAGAGACCGAGTGGCTAGGCAGCAATTCTGCAGAAAAGGACCTAGGAGTTACAGTGTATGAGAAGCTGGATACGAGTCAACAGTGTGTCCTGGTTGCCAAGAAGGCTAATGACATTTTGGACTGTATAGGTAGGAGCATTGCCAGCAGATCAAGGGATGTGCTCACTCTCCTCTATTTGGCATTGGTGAGGCCTCATCTGGAGTACTGTGTCCAGTGGAAGGTAAAGGCAAGTATTGCTGCAGCCAGGGCTTCATCTGGGATGGGCGGGGAAGAGGGGTGAAGTTGGTTCCTGCTTCTGTTGTGCATTCCTGGAAGTATCAAACAAAAATCTGTTTCTTTACTGACTGTTTTCCCCTCAGTTTAACATACACATGTCTAGGGGCAGTTACCCCGCTCCTGGAAAACAAGGTTAAAGCTGGTTGGGGAGGCAGCCACAGCTGTGGCCACGCCTAATCAGGCCATACCTGGGCCTCTTAAAAGGGCTCAGGGCGGAGCTGGGTCAGTCTCACTCCAGACTTGGAGTGGATGGGCCTAGCTGCCTGGAAACTACGTTGTGACTGTGGGGCCTACTTCCGGTCTTCCCTGATCTCACGCATCTGGGCAGAGTTCCACTGGGCAGCGTCCACTGGCTCCCTCGACAGCTTTGAGGAGCAGTGGGCGCTGTGCGGGGTTCTCTGCTCGGTGTCCCCATGCAGCACCCTTGTTTTGAACCTGTGACCCTCACTGCCTTCCCTGTTTTTTTCATTAGTTGTCCCAAGTACTCAGTTGGACCTGGGTCCAGTGTCCCTCCCGCAAGGCTGGGGGAGGGGCTTTAGTAATGGGCGAGCTTAGGCCCACCCACCTCCTGGGAAGCCAAATAGAAGCTGCCTGGAAACAGGGGGTTACCTAATGCAGAGCAGAGCAGGGCAAGGCAGGGGAAAGGCAAGAGGAGCTGCGGAACTCAAAACTGGCAACTCCCCAGGCTGAGGCCCTGTTTAAGGTCTAAAGAGATACTGGGGCTGCAGAAATGTAGCCCAGGGATAGGCATAGGCAGCTGGTCCTACCCCCTTGCCAGTGATGAGTGGCCATTACAGACAGATGTCTGCTCTAGAAAACAGGGCTTAGATGATGACGGCAGTAGCTACTGAGGCAAGGTGGGCATAGGGGGATGCTGTTCACTTGCAGGGAAGAGCCAGAGTGTGGGGACTTCTAGGAGCAAAACTCTGAGATGAGGGGCACCGGGAGGGACCCAGGGGCTTGAGGTAGGTGAGACATGGGGTAGCAGGGTGTTCTCCGAGAGCTGGACTTGAGCTAATTCCAGAATGACCAGCAGGAGGCGCTGCACCAGTGAGTCTGCAGTCTGCTACAACTTGTTATGGGAAGTTAGGGCAACTCACCTGGATGGTGTCCCTTCTTGGCATGCAAATATCTTATTTATAAAAGTGGATATTATTGTTACCTACCTTCTGGGAAGGACTAGTGGACAGGGAGTAGATACGGAAGAGGTGAAGCCAATCTTTCAAAGCCAGTAAATAAATTACCTATCTTGCTTTAGAAGTAGGTTTTAGTTTCCTGTTTGAGTGCTAGCTAACACGTTTTAGGGCCAAATCTCGGCATTTGCAGACAGATTTTTCCACTGGGGCAGGCATTCCCCTCCCATTTGTCCCTCATCAAGTCCCTTTCTTCTCCTCCCATACAGCAACTCAAAAAGAGAGAACCGAGGGGCGGGTGCCTGCCACCGGGTCCAGGTGTGGGGAACAAGAAGTTTGCTTTCCAATTTGTAAAGAAGTTGTGAGAAATGAAGTGGGGGAGGAGGTACCTCCCTTTTATGGACAGCCAGACAGCCAGTTAGCTATCAAATCCCTCTTAGTAGTTCTTCTCTACTTGCTTTACCTGTAAAGGGTTAAAAAGTCTCACTGTGATGCATTGGTGAAAGAAAGGTAAAAGGAAGGGAATGTGCAGCAGGCTAGAACTTTTTAAAATTGAGGAAAAACTCTCCCTTTCTCTATCTATCCCAACTGGAGTGGTGGACAGGGCAGGAGCTATGCTATAAGAAGCTTGGGGCCAGGTATGAAAAATCATCCGTATCATACCTAGAAACTACTCATTTGAAACCCCAGATATATAAATAGATCCAGAAATGTCTAGGAAGACACGATTAGGTTTTTCTCTGTGTATTTCTTTATGGCTTGTGGACTCCTCTGTGCTAATCCCAGGTGCTCCACAGCACGTCATTTCACCCGACACACACTTCCACATAGCATAGGTAAGAGTCACATACAGAGGTCTCTATTCCTGCATGCACAGGCGCCGACTTTCCATTGTGCAAAGGGGCGGGGGCAGGGCCGGCGACAGGAATTTGGGGGCCCCGTACGCAGATCGTGCGGGCCCCCCCCCCGGCCGGTCTCCTGCCGCCTGTGCCCCCCCCCCCCCGGCCGGTCTCCCGCCGCCTGCGGGCCCCCCCCCGAGCCGGTCTCCCGCTGCCCGCGCCCCCCCCCATCCGGCTACAAGGGGGTACAGCAGCGTACCAGGCCCGCTCTGGATTTAAGGGGCCCCCCCTTAAGTCCGGGGCCCGGTACAGCTGTACCCGTTGTACCCCCCTGTCGCCGGCCCTGGGCGGGGGGCAGGGAGGGTGCTTGACCAGCACCAGCCGTGCTCCAGGTCCCATCCCCACTCCACCCTTCCCTCAAGGCCACACCCTTGCCATGTCCCCATCCCACTTCTTCCCACCCCTGCTCCACCTCTTGTTGTATCAAGCAGGCAAGGTACTAACAAACTTTAACAGACTTTATTTAACAACAGTGAAACCTCTTTACAGAGCTGCTGCGCACCCCTCTGTAGCTCTAACTCAGGCTTGGCTCAACTCCTCCCCACTCCTTCCTGTTTCCTGTCCTACATTCCCCCCCAGTCCTAATAATTACAAGCGACATCTAAAACACCACATTCCCTCCTCTCTTAAGAAACTCTCACAATTAAAATAACCATGGTTGTTCTAATCACAGAAACAAATATAGAACAAGACACTACACTGTTGGCAGAATTGTTACACTGAAAACACTGTAGATACTACATAACATAGTCTCTAGTCCAGACAGGTGGTCGTCTGGGTCTGACGGACCGCCTCTCAAACCCCGGTTCCAGTGCAACTTCTTGTTGTGTTGGTACTATGGTGAAGTCATCCAATGCAGACTGTGTGTTGGCAAATCTCCTCTTGGTGCATAGGCAGGTGCTGCTGCACCCTTCTGTAGCTCTAACTCAGTCTTGGCTCAACTCCTCCCCCCTGTTTCCTGTCCTACAGTCCCCCAGTCCTAATAATTACAAGCAACATCTAAAACACCACACCCCTGCCTCACGTCTTCATGCCCTGTTCCTACCCTTCCCACAAGCCTGCCACATCTTTGCTCCTCTCTTTCGCTCCTCCCCCGGCCTCCTGCATGTGCGAAATAGCTGATTGTGGCAGGAGGGAGGATGGTGAGGGAGGGGGAAGTGCTCAAAGCGGGGGCTGCTGTTTTGTTTTTTCCCCTGGTTGCTCAAGCCCTTGATCACCCATGGAGTCAGCACCTACGGTTCCAGGGGGCATGTGCCGTGTTCTGACAGCAAATATTGGAATGTTTGAGTCTCCATGGCAATGCACCGCTTTCCCTTCTGGACAGCAGCAAGGTGATCTGGGCAGAGGGGGCTTTAAAGAGTTGGGGCTTTAAGGCTGAACAATTACGGGGTTTTTTAAATTCTCTTTCTTGTTTTTGTTTTGGTTAAATAGGTATTTAATACAAATCACTACTATAGGCTGCCATTTTGTATAAAATAATACTTTATAAATAATACAAAACTATTATAAATACATAAATAAGTGCAATAAATAAGTAGTAGACTAACATAAATATACTGTTACAAATCTTGTAAAATTATCGTAAAATATTTCCACAGTGCAAAAATAGAATAAAATACAAAAATAGTAGCAACAGTTTTAAAAATTCCACTGCATCTCATTTTAAATCATGTATAAATTGTAATTGATTTCACTTAGTATTTTTAAAAATGGTTGGTATTTTAATTTCTAACCTTCTTTGTGAGTTTATCCTATAATTGAAAACTTTCTAATTCCACTTGGATTCTCCTGCCAGCACTGAGGCAGAACGCCTTATCTGCTAGAAGATAACTGGTATCTTTTCACTTTCATCCTCATTAGCTCTAGGTCCTTTCTTCGTGGTCAGAGAGTCCCATTTTGCATCACTGCAATCAAACATGGCTCCAGATCCCCAGTTGGCTGATGAGTCTGTGTTGGACTCTGTGAATGGAGCGCCCGTCTCAACTAGCTGGTGTCCATTTATTCTTTTCTTAGAGACTGTCCAGTTTGGCCAATGTACATGGCAGAGGGGCATTGCTGTATTGATGGCATATATCACATTGGTAGATGTGCAGGTGAATGAGCCCCTGATGGTGTGGCTGATGTGATTAGGTCATATGATAGTGTCACTTGAATAGATATGTGGACAGAGTTGGCACCGGGCTTGATTAAGCTACTTTCAACTGTTTGCCTTTTCATCATTCAAGCTTTATTCAATGCGCTTGGACATTGAAATTCAAGTGGTCTGATGAATGACATTTGCATCCTGTAGCAAGTTTGTGAAATAAGAAGTTATTTTAGCCCCTTTTCCTATCTGCAAATAAATTCAGAATGTGCTAATGTGTTTATTTAAAATTATTTGACAAATGACTTATACAGATTCCACTCTGATTGCTCAGGACCTCCTCACCATATGTTTTCCCTGTGAATATTTGCTATGCACAATTTGCTACTAGTTCTGTATGATGGCTGTATGATCACCTGAGTCAGTGCTATTGTGTCTGTTCCTGGGCTGGTTGCCTTCAAATTCAAAACTATTTTCCACATGTCTGCATGAACTTTTCTGAATAAAATTCTCTTTAAAATATCTATTTGAGTGTCTGTTATACTCTCATTACAGTGATGCTCTTTTCTAACAAAAACTCACATATACAAATATTTCAGAAAATGATTACAAAGGGCCAAAGATTTTTTATAAATGTTTAATAAGTCTCAAATGTTTAGGCTGTAGCTGAAATATGTTGTTGGCAGCACTGATAGCTCTTCAGAACTACTATTCACTTACACCAAACTTGGTAGAGGGGTGGATCCTCAGTAGATTTGATGCAATGGGCAGGTTTATTACTAAAATTTTAAATGTTGGATTTAGGTATATTTTAGGCATTGTTCATGTTATAACTGAAAGTTGAACACATTCTGCACACCAGACTGGTTGTTGGAGGCAAGGAGCACACAAGCCCAATTTGAGGGTGTGGAGGGCTGGCACCAGTTGGTCAGAAAACTGAGGAATAGAATTGCTGACTTCAGTGTACAGTGTACACAAGCCTGATTCATATGTGTGCGTGTCGGGCAGGATCTGTCTGTAAGACTTGTGAATTCTAGTTGCTACTATGAGTCTGTTGTCATGAAATTTCCTAATCATAGGTAACCTCTTTCTATGTGTATACATCTTGTTGGATGGGACCTACGGCATATACTCACTAGACTGAGGACAATGGGGGACACTTAAAAGGTATGTTCCGATGATAGCATCGTTACACTAGGGTAGGATGCTTGAGTTGGGAAACCAGTTTGGCCAAGTTGGTGATAAGGAGAATGGAGGTTAGAAGTGGAAAATTACTGAAGGTCGACAGAGAGACAGATGACAATAACAAAAGGTTCTAAAAGAAATCACTGGGGAAAGCCCCACGGGGCATTTGGGCAAGAGGAAGAAAGGGGATGAACTGGCCAATTTTCTTCTTTAATTAAAACAAAGTTCCCTGCCATGATGGATATTCCAGCATACCGGTCTGTACTAGGGCTTGGGAACCAGAAAATGAAACGTGACCACAGGAAGCAAAGAGAATTAAACAAACTATAAGAATTTCCCTGCCCAAGCTGAAGAAAAAGCAAATGTTAAAAGAGAAGGAACCAGCAAAAATGGTGAACACTGAATGGGATTTATTTTAGAGTATTTGAATTCTTTCATCCCAAGGACACAATGTGGTTTCTCTGCATAACCTCCTTCTGCCCACATTGTAAATCATAGTCATCCATGTGGGTACCTCTCTAGCATGTTACACTATACTAATTACTGATCTGTTTTATGAATTATTCTCAATTTTTCAATATTGTCAGCTACTTGGAGTGATCAACAGGACATAATATTCACACCTTCCAACTGCATCTTGTCCTCAGCTACAGTATGCATATAAGACCTGGAAATAAACAATGAGTTAAGATTTCATTTTCTCAGAGTATTCTTTAGCCTCTGGTTTCACAGAAGGAGATACCAATGGTTTGTGCTGTCTACATTTTAAATATGCCTCCTAAATTGGAAGAAATGGTTAAAGTTGAGATTTGCCAATATTTTTGGGAGCCCTAACCCTTTCCTCCAACATTTACTGCCTCTATGCCTAGCAAATTTAAAATATTCCTAAACTATTTCTGTCTCTCAAATGAAGGTGATTAAGAATGGGAAGTATACTGGCTAGCGAATTGGATGTCTTTTCCATACCACTTTGCAATTCTGGATAATCTTCTTAAAATATAGAAATTAATGTATGATTAAAAAGCCTGTATGCATGTGGATATAACATGAGCAAACAGGGTTGTGTATTGTCATGGCTACTCACTTCCTCACACACACACACGGAGGAAACATGGTAAAAGAACTAGAAAACAGAAGGAAAAACAGAAAGAAAAACTCTGAAACCTTCAAGAAGGAAAATCTTGTAAATAGAAAATGATTAAAGAAACTTTCTCCAGTCAAATACTTAAATTCAGAAACAAAGGAAACACACCACAGTCTATGCATGACCCTCACCAAACTCCAGGGTTAAGGTTCCACAAAGAAAAGAAGTGTATAAACATCATGACCACCAGGTGTTTGCTGCATGTTTGCCTTATACTGCTCTTCTCCACTGAAATCTCATCTCGGACCTGTACCAGGCTTCACTTCCAGCAGAACAAGATGAACAAAGAGAGCTTGGAGCTTCTGCAGAAAATGAGTGGAAATTTCCCCCCAGAATGCATAAATGAAAGTGCAGCTTTCAAGCCCACCCAGGATGTTCTCCAACTTTCAGTGTCCCAAAAGGAGAATGCCAAGGTGACAATCCAAGAGATCCTTCAAGAGATCTTCAACATCTTTAGCAAAAACCTCACCCAAAGTGCCTGGGATGGGACTTCCATAGCCAGGTTCCAAAGTGGACTTTACCAGCAAATTCAGCGGCTGGAGGCATGTCTGAGAGCACAAATGGAGAAGGACGTACCCAACCTAGAAAGCGAGGACCTCCAGCTCACCAGTTTGAGAGTGAAAAAATACTTTCAGGGGATATATGCTTTCCTGAAGGAAAAGCAATACACCCCGTGTGCCTGGGAGATCATTCGCATGGAAATACCTAGATGTTTTGTACTGATTGACAAACTCACTAGAAGCCTTAGTAACTAAGGTACAGTACAATTCTTTTCCTTGGAGTAAATGAATTAATATTCGTGTCAATTATACAGCTGAACAGATATTCTATAACTCTGCTTATATAGGGACTGGTCCTCTTCTACAGGATCAGTGGCCAAATAGAAATTGATTTCCATGGCAGCA
Source organism: Sternotherus odoratus (assembly GCA_032164245.1). Classification (NCBI taxonomy): domain Eukaryota; kingdom Metazoa; phylum Chordata; order Testudines; family Kinosternidae; genus Sternotherus; species Sternotherus odoratus. Next base: position 32,146,826 of record JAVMKO010000007.1, read on the forward strand.
GCTTCAGGCTTTTCCTGGCCTGTGCTGGATTTGCAATTACATGGATTTATTTTTCTGTGTTTCTACTGTTATTAAGGTTTGTGATTCTTCATAATCTGCCACATATCAGGTGATGCTATGTATTACATAAGTTGGCAGTCCACACAACAAAGTACATATATTTGGAATCCTTAGCCACCTCATCAGTACTTTGGTCATCAAATAATGATACTTCCCCTCTACCTCCCGAAGTACTCTGACTTCTACTTATGTCATATGTTTCTATTATGATCAGGGTTGCTATTTATTAATCTGTCCTCATCATATACCACATGTTGAGAAGCTTCCTAAAGACATTTATAAAATTGTATGAACAATAGCATAAGGCTTGTGAAATTATGAGATGTCGAAAAGATATTTTCATTTAATTGACTGACATTAATATGATGGAACATTTATTGTTCCCTTTGTGTTTAAACCAAATCTTATTTCATTCCAGCTGAGGATGCAGTGACTACAGAGATTAAAAGAGCTGGATGAAATTGTATCATGCAGTGGATTCCCTCCTCTCTACTGATTCTTCCCATAGTGACTTCTAAGACTCTATACATGCTTGACCTTGTATTATCCAATACACTCCCTCTATAATGAAATTCCAACTGCCCATATTACAATTTATGTGATTGTACTCTGTTGATTTACTCAATACTCTGATTTACTCAGAGTTTAAGTTTCAAAATGAAGGATATTGATACAAAAAAGTTACAAGAAAAGTAAGAAAGGGTTAGTAAACCTTAAACATTGTTGACATTATGTGTTTGCTATATATTTCTGTGGTCCAACTCTTCTCTGATCAAATCTCATCTCTGAACAGTAACATGCAGCTTAACCACAGTATAAAAGAATAACCAATGTGAACTGGAAAAACTTTATGCACATCTTTTTTGTATGAATTTTCCTCTGTCAGAACAAAGAGAGACGTTTCAGGTAGCCCCAAGAGGTTGTCAAGCCTCGAGTGTCCCTGAAGGGGGAATGTCAAGGTGGCAATCCAGGAAATCTTCCAACATATTTCCTTAAATAAGATGAGGAAGACTTTGTAGCACCTTAGAGACTAACCAGTTTATTTCAGCATAAGTTTTCGTGGGCTATAGCTCACTTCATCGGATGCATAGAATGGAACAAAAGTAAGATGCATTTATACACACAGAAAGAAAAAAAAAGTCATACATAAGCATACCAATTCTACGAGGCTGTTTCATTTGGATGGGCCATTATCAGCAGGACAAAAAATACCTTTTGAAATGGACGTCTGTGTCTAGCAGCATATTTCCTGCCGCTTTTGCGAAAATTTCTCCAAAACTACCTGAGGTGGGAGTTCCATACAGAGATTCCAACATAGACTCCCCCCATGGCATCTCATCTCACCCGACACACACTTCCACATGGCACAGGTAAGAATTATGGGAAGAGGGCTCTATTCCTGCAGTTTCATCAGAATTTGCCAGACTCAGTGGTTTATGGTCCTAATTTCATGTCTCTCTCAATGGTCCCATTAAATACCTGCCAGGGTGCTATGCACTTAACAGTATTTGTTCTTTAATATTGATATTAGTTTGCCCATTATCATGACCTGCCAGATACTCTGCACACACTGTTTCCTTGAATGGGTTGACTCTTTTCAAGCACTAGTCAACATAAGTCTTCCCTTCCAAGATCATATTTATCATATTGAGCCTGGTAAAAATTCATTAGAGAGATTTTTCGATATAACTCAAGTAGAAAAAAATGTGTGAAAACATATTTCCTTTTGAGACAAAATGTCTTGTAGCACCTTATAGACTAACAGATGTTTAGGAGCATAAGCTTTCAGGTTCCATTCCCCTAATTGTTTCTGTTGCCCTTTTCTGAACCTTTTCCAATATATCTTTTTTGAGATGGGGAGACCACATCTGCATGCAGTATTCAAGATGTGAGTGTAACATGGATTTATATAAAGGCAATATGATATTTTGTCTCACTTAATGATTCCCAACATTTTTTGCTTTTTTGACTGCGGATGCATATTAAATACAGTTGATCAACATTTTTTTTAATGAACATATATTTAATAAAAAGATGGCCTTTTACCTAAGCTGAATTTTTTTCACAAAAAATGTGGTAATATGTTTTAATCAACATGTTTGTACACATGATAGTTAAAATGTCTTTTAAAATGTCTATTAAAATGCTTCAATACTTTAGTTAGTCTTTAAGGTGCCGCAGGACTCTTTGTCACTTCTGCCATTCCAGACTAACACGGCTACCTCTCTGATTCTTAAAATGTCTTGTTTTCTGAAAACTTGGGAGTTGGATATTTGGATCAAGAAGCGGCAGCCCTTGGGTAAAGTTCAGCATGGGAGACATACAGGATAATAGTGAAATTGTAAGTCAGAATCATGAGTCTCCTCTAAGACATCTCCTCTAGCCCTGCATTTGGATGCATTCCCTCCACCTTACTGAAGAGGGGGGTGTGGGAGGAAAGCTCCGCGGGGAGCATGGCTAGGGCGAGCACTGACTCGCAGAGCGTCGTCCCACGCACCCTCCTCGCCTCCCCCAGTTTGCATTGGCCGAATGTCGCAATCTCTGCTCTACCTTGCATCTGGGGGGCGGAACGATCACGCTGCGGGCTCGTGGCCACTGGGCCAATGACTGCGCGACTCGCAGCCCGGCGGCCAATCAGAGCGTGGGTTTAAACAGACCCGTGTGAGAGTGGCCAATAGGAAGCCAGGCCGCTGTGCGCGATTCCTGCCCAGTGCTCTAGCTGGGCCCGCGGGCGGCTCGGCTGGGCGCAGCATCCTTCGGCCATGGACGCGAAGAGGCCGGTGGTTAACTTCAGCGCAGGACCCGCGAAGCTGCCGCGCGCTGTGAGTACCGCCCGCGGGAATGGCGGCGGCCTGGCGGGGGGACCCGGCTTGCGCGCGGGGGCTGCGCAGGGGGAGGAGAGCGAGGTGCTGTCGCAGCGGGGGCGCTCGGGCTTGCAGCGGAGATGGGAGAGACGGACTCCGCGTTGCACCCGCGGCAGACCCTGTCCGCCCCGTCGCCGATCGCCCAGCACGGGCCGGGGCAGGCGATGTGCCCGGAGGGGTGTAAAGCAGAAGCCGGGTGTTGCTGAACTCAGCTAAATCTGCGGGCGTGCTGGCCCCGGCTGCTTGTCCGGATGGAAGCACGGCGGGATCCTCAGCTCGGCACCGCAGATGCAGGCTGGGAGACCTGCCCGGCCCGGGGTCAGTGGTACCAGGGACTGTGATAGGACAAACTCCAATTGGAAACCGGGGATCCTGCTCCTGAATCTCCGACTGTGGTTAAGGGAGAGCTTCCCTCTCGGGATGCTCGCCCCACTCCCCACGGTTAAAGCAATGCCTGATGCATCGCAGGTTCCGGGCAACCCATGTGGGTATCCACTAGTTAGTTCTCTGCCCGTGACTGCTAAACCTGAAGCGTGCTGGTCATCTGTGATTAGTTCTGTTCCAAGGCAAGAGACTTAGCACATTGCTTTCAGGTGTAGCTCGTTGGCACGTTAGGTAACTATTGCTGTCAGTTTTTTGTGGCAGTTTTGAGGAGCGGGCAGGTTCCCATTTGGCTATTGTCATTGCAAGATCTGCAGACTGTGAAAAATCAAGCTTTTTAAAAAATCCATGCTATTAATGCATCAGTGAGGTTCCCCCTCCCCCCTTCTAGAAATGAAACTTGCCCTTACTGCTGGGGAAAATAAAAGGTCAAAATAATCTAGTTCTCCTAACTGCAAAGCCTGATAACTTTGTAATTGTTGGATATACCACTTTCAGTATGGGAGATAAGTATTTGCAGATATGTTAGTGTAACTACAGCAAATTAAAGCTTGGGCTAAGTGAAGGCACAATCTTTGATCACTTTTACATGAGGAAATATGATAATGTCTAAAGTATAGACTCATTCCTTTGGAAAGTTGCATCAGCAGCTATCCGTTATCCAATTATATCTGAGTGGAGGAGTAGCTCATGCTGAATTGAAAGCTTCCAATTTTCCACACGATGGTTATGTACGGTCAGCATTTTTTGCTTTTAGGATTTCTGTGTCTGAGTTTGTTCTAATATATGTTCTTATGTAGCTGCTGCTGTTTCTCAATGCTAGGTGACTATGGAGCAGCATCTAATGGGTTTTCTAGAAATATTTTGTAGGTTATACTACAAATTTTGTTTTTTCTAACTTAAATAATTCAGACAGAAAATCACTCTTTCATTAGTGCTGTTCTAATGTCTAATCCTTCAACTGTTTAACTGATAAGTATTATTAGTCACATGTCAGAGAGGTAGCCGTGTTAGTCTGGAATAGCAGAGGTAACAAAGTCCTGTGGCACCTTAAAGACTAACTATAAAGTTTTGAAGCATAAGCTTTCGTGGGCTAATACCCACTTCGTCGGATGCAAGCAGTCACATGATGTATATGGGATTACTCGTGTGACTAAGGACTATTTTTGTGAACAAGGGAGGACAGGATCAGGCTCTCCAATTTGTTTTTGACCCTCTTGTCTGGAAATTACAATGCTCTTGCAATGGACTGTTTCACTTCTGCTTTAGTAGGGACTAATCCTGTTTTCCTTGCATTCCCCAAACTCCCATTGAAACAAAGAAATGCCAGGAGTAGGCTGTTGACTTATGCAGATTTGTTTTAAGACGTGGAAGAGGGGGGAATGCATATTCTTTTGGAAAAGTATTTTTCTCCTCCCTCTCCTCTTTTAGTAACATTGTTTCAGAGGAATTTGTAATTAACACATAATGCTGTTTTTAATTCAGTTCTTAACAGATCTTTGTATCTTGCTTGTCTTTTGATACTTTTTTCCCTCCTGAGCCAATCTGCATGTGCTGTCCACTAGTCTGAAGTTTATAGTCTGCAGATGTCAAAAGTGACAGTCTTTCCAGATCAGTCAGGTGGTGACCACCTGATAACCTGAACAGGTCATGCCTTCCTAATCAAAAATCTGAGGTTCGCTTAGTGTAACTGGGATCCTGAGGGAGCCAGCTGAGGTCACTAAAGGTGAACCCCAAAGAATGGGGCAGACAATCCCCAAAGTTGGTGGATATCCCAATACTTACATTTACTGAGTCAGCACAAAACAGCTTCTTTACTACATCACTGGTTGCCCAGGAGCCAACAACACAGTTCCCTTAAAGTAACCCAGCCTCCACCTAGATACTTATGTCGTGAATGAGGATTTCTGAAGATCTTATTTCAGCATAAACAAAAGAAAAGATTCTATTAATTGGAGCCGGTTTTGTTCAATATGTTCATTAGTGATCTTGAGACACCTTAAAGAAACCTGATTATCAGAAGGTGTTGGGTATCTGTGCTCTGAAAATTAAACCCCTTTAAGTTGCCTCCATATAAGCCATGCAGAATTCACACGTTTGCTTCTGGCCATAACTCTAAGAACTTCAGTTCTTCTTCGAGTGATTGCTCACATGCATTCCACTATAGGTTAGGCACGCGCTGCGGGCCTGGTTGCCGGGTAGATTTTCCCCTAGCTGCAGACTGGGTGAGCAGGGAGCCCCCTGGAGTGGCGCCACTGAGGCACTCTATAAGTACCCCTGCGACACAGTCTGGCCCTCAGTTCCTTCTTTACCGCTCGAGCTGGTAGTCGGAAGAGGAGTTCTGCTTTTCAGCGTCTCCTTATCTCCTAGCTAGTGGATTGTTCTCTTAATTGTTCGTTGTTAGCAGTTGTTGTTAGTTAGTTTACATAGTCTTTGTAGTGTAAAGAGTCAGTGCAGGGGTTTTTCCCTGCTGCCGGAGCCTCTGTCTTCAAGACTCCGGGATTCAAGCACTCAGAGTGTGGGAAGCCTACGCCTGTGGGAGACCCACACTCTAAGTGCCTCTCAAGTGCCTGGTAAGTGCACTTGGCAGTTTCTTCCTAGATCTGCAGTACCTTCAGCCCAGGACCCGCAAAGACAGGGAATCCCGCTTGCGGCACGTCCTGATGGAGGCGGCCCCGGACTCCAGTGCGGCACTGGACCCCGCACCCAAACCGCCGAGAGCCAAGCCTCGGCACCGGTCGCGCTCCCCCAGCACCAAGCGGAAGAGGAGCGCTCAACTTCGCCCTGCTCCGGACCGCGTCCAGCCGTCGGTACCAGTGCCGCGACCTCAGCCTTCTCCGGGGAGCCGACCTGAGGAAGAGCCGCCAGCACCCGCACCGCTGACTCCGGCGCCGCAGGAGGCCCCGTCGAGTCCAGTGCCAGTGGTCTTGCCACTTGGGGTGCCAACTCCGCAGCAGCTTCCCTCCATGATGGAGGCGTGTACTGCTGCGAGAGGGTTGCTTGCCGGGGACGCCCCGCAGCAACAAGTCCGATCGACGGGCAGGCCGCCCATGACCGAGGCAGAGATCGCGTGTCGGAGCCCGGCAGGGCATGGACACCGCTCGATCTCGCGGCGCCGACCAGACTCCCGGCAACGGTCACCCGCCCGGCTCCGGTCGCAGTCTCGGCGCCGCAAGGAGTTGAGACCCTGCTCAAGGTCTCCTCCTGGCCGTTCGCGCCACTCGCGCTCTGGCCGCCGATCAGAGTCCCGGCACCCTGGTAAGGGCCGGTCGTACTCTCGGCACCGGTCGCACTCCCGGCACCGGTCCCTCAGCTGGCGCCGAGACCGTCCGAGACGTCGCTCCACAAGCCGCTCCGCGTCCAGGCACTGCTCGTCGTCTCGGCACCGAACCCCGTCGCGGCGCCGAAGGTCCTCCCGGTACCGATCATCGTCTTGGCACCGAGACTCCCCGAGGCGGCACCGTTCAGGTAGCCACGATTCCTCGGATGGGCACCATACCGCCCGGTACCGGTCGAGAAGCCCACGGCACCGGGAGTGTAGAGAGCAGCACCGGACCCCGTCGCGGCGCCGAAGGTCCCCCCGGTACCGATCATCGTCTCGGCACCGAGACTCCCCGAGGCGGCACCGTTCGGGTAGCCACGACTCCTCGGATGGGCACCTTACCGCCCGGCACCGGTCGAGAAGCCCACGGCACCGGGAGCGTCGAGAGTCCGCCGGCACGCGGGCCCCTCGCTCGGCGGGACCAGTCCAAGTCACCCAGAACCCTGCCTGGTCAGAGTGGGCGGCATGGGGGTACGATCGGCCCCGGGAAACCCAGTCTGAACCCGGGTTCCCGGTGAGCTCAGAGGGTCCAGTGGACGTGCTGGCAGGACCATCATCGGCAGTCCAGCCCTCCACGGTACGTAGCCCTATGAAGCCGGGTCCCTATGCCTCCCCCGTAGGGGTAGAGGCAGTGGCGGGCACTTCATCAACTAGCCCGCCCGCCTTGGACCTCTCCAGTTACCAACATCTCCTCCAGGCAGTTGCTAAAAACATGAACCTGCCTTTGGAAGAGGTCCCAGTGGTGGACGACCCGGTCACCACCATGTTAACTAAGGGCACTCCGGCACGGGTGGCAGTGCCGTTCATTAATACTATTAAACTCCACACGGCGGTAATTTGGAAGACCCCCGCCTCTATCTCCCCCACTGCTCGTGGGGTGGAGAAGCGTTATTTTGTCCCAGCCAAGGGATATGAATACTTGTATGTTCACCCCACGCCCTCCTCCCTGGTGGTGGACTCTGTTAATAACAAGGAGCGCCACGGGCAGGAGGCGCAGGTCCCCAAGGCCAAAGAGGCCAAAAGGTTGGACCACTTCGGCAGGAAAGTTTATTCCTCCGGGGGCCTACAACTCAGAGTCGCCAACCATCAGGCACTCCTGAGTAGGCACCATTTTGACACGGTGGAGGCCCTTACTAAATTTGAGACTGCTCTCCCGCAGGAGGGCAAACAGGAGTTCAGGGCCCTATTGCTCCAAAGCAGGGACATATCTCGTCATGCCCTGCAAGCGGCCCTGGACTCGGCCGACTCTGCGGCCCGAGCAATGGCCTCGGGCATTGCCCTCCGCCGGGCAGCATGGCTCTCGTCATCCAACCTAGCCCCGGCCATGCAATTTAAAATCCAGGACCTCCCCTTTGAGGGACAGTCCCTCTTCTCGGAGGATACGGATGCCCGTCTCCAGGCCCTCAAGGACAGGGGGGTAACCCTCAAAGGCCTGGGCATGCACACCCCAGGTCCACAGAGGCGTCCCTTCATCCCGCCACGCAGGAAATTCTTCCCACCTGCGCGCCCGCCCCAGGACTCCTCCCTCAGGAGAAGCCGCCCTTACCGCCGGCGGCAAGGGCCTAGGCAGGGCGGGAAACAACAAGGCTCTAAGCCTTCCCAGGGGCCCAAATCCAACTTTTGATGGTGCGCCCGAGGGCAGTTCACCAATCATAAACCTGGATCCTCCCTTTGGAGACCGTCTGTCCTACTTCCGCCGTGCATGGTCAGACATTACATCAGACCAGTGGGTCCTCCGCACGGTGGAGGTGGGATATTCGCTCCAGCTCTCCTCCACTCCTCCCACCCACCCACCCTCCTCGTCCCTCTTCAGGGACCCCTCTCACGAGCAACTCCTCGTACAGGAGGTGAGGTCGCTCCTCGCACTGGGAGCCATCGAGCCCGTACCGCAGGAGTTCAGGGGGAAGGGGTTCTACTCCCGCTACTTCCTGATCCCCAAGGCGAAAGGGGGCCTCCGGCCCATCCTGGACCTGCGCGAACTCAACACCTACATGATCAGGTTCAAGTTCCGCATGGCCACCTTGGGCACTATCATTCCCTCTCTGGATCCGGGAGACTGGTTCGCTGCCCTCGATATGAAGGACGCTTACTTTCACGTGAGCATCAAACCCTCACACAGACGTTACCTCCGCTTCCTGGTAGCGGGGGAACACTATCAGTTTGCCGTCCTACCCTTCGGCCTGTCCACCGCACCCAGGGTGTTCACAAAGTGTATGGCGGTAGTAGCGGCATTCCTTCGGCGCCGCGGGGTACACTTATACCCGTACCTCGACGATTGGTTGATCCGAGGCACCTCCAGGGACCAAGTGTCAGCTCACGTGCGGCTCGTTATCAGCACGTTCGACCGCTTGGGAATCCTTCTCAACAGGGAGAAGTCCACCCGGGAGCCTACCCAGAACATAGAGTTCATAGGAGCCCTACTAGACTCCACGGTAGCAAGGGCATCCCTGCCCCAGCCTCGGTTCCTCACTATCCAGTTGGCCATCAGACAGCTACGCAACTGTCCGATGACTACGGTCAAGGTCTTCCTCAGCCTGCTAGGTCACATGGCATCGTGCACTCATGTCATACAGCACGCCAGACTACGGCTACGCCCACTGCAGTCGTGGCTCGCGGTGGCCTACAGACCGAGAAGGGACAGTATGGACGCCCTCCTCTCCATCCCCAGAGCCACCCTATCCGCTCTGGCTTGGTGGGAAGACCAGGACAATGTGTGCCAAGGGGTCCCCTTCCTTCCCCCCAGCCCGTCCATGTCCCTAGTGACGGACGCCTCGTCGCTAGGGTGGGGAGCTCACCTAGGGGAACTCAGGACCCAGGGCCGCTGGTCGGAGTCAGACCTCGGCCTCCACATCAATATCAGGGAGCTGAGGGCCGTCCGGCTCGCGTGCCAGGCGTTCCGGGACACATTACGGGGTCACTGTGTAGCGGTGCTGACAGACAACACCACAGCCCAGTATTACATAAACAAGCAAGGCGGGGCCCGCTCCAGCCCCCTGTGTCAAGAGGCGATTCTCCTGTGGGAATTCTGTATAGCCCACGCTATTCACCCGGTGGCCTCCTTCCTTCCCGGAATCCAGAACACCCTGGCGGACCGCCTCAGCAGATCCTTTATGACTCACGAGTGGTCCCTTCGGCCAGATGTCATCCGGCCGATCTTCCTGAGGTGGGGGTTTCCCCACATCGATCTCTTCGCCTCCAGACAGAACAGGAAGTGCCTCCAGTTCTGCTCCTTTCGAGGCAGCTCCCGGGGATCCCTGACAGATGCCTTTCTCCTACCCTGGACGGGGCACCTGTTCTACGCGTTCCCTCCGATCCCGCTTCTCCACAAGGTGATCCTGAAGATCAGACGGGACAGGGCACACGTCATCCTCATAGCCCCGGCCTGGCCCAGGCAATGCTGGTATGCGTCCCTCCTCCAGCTGTCCAGGGCCCCTCCCATCAGCCTCCCGCTGTGGCCAGACCTGATCTCTCAGGATCACGGTCGCCTCCTGCACCCGGACTTGCGGTCCCTTCACCTCACAGCGTGGCTACTCCATGGCTGAGAGGTCCTGAGCTCTTATGCTCAGCCGAGGTACAGAACGTCCTTCTGGGTAGTAGGAAACCATCCACCAGAAGTACCTATACCGCCAAGTGGACCCGTTTCTCTGCCTGGTGCACACAACATGACATCGTTCCAAGTGAGGCTACTATCCCACGCATATTGGACTACCTGTTAGGCCTCAGAAATCAGGGCCTTTCTACCTCTACTATCCGGGTCCACCTCGCTGCCATATCGGCTTTCCATCCGGGTCAGTCGAACCACTCAGTCTTCTCCGACCCTGTGGTATACCGTTTCCTTAAGGGTCTAGATAAGCTGTATCCGAACGTCAAGCGTCCCATTCCACCTTGAGATCTCAACCTTGTGCTCTCACGCCTCGCGATGCCCCCGTTCGAGCCCCTCGCCACGTGTTCCTTACTACACCTTTCCTGGAAGGTGGCATTCCTAGTAGCTATCACCTCGGCTCGTAGAGTGTCAGAGATCCGTGCACTGACCTCCGAGCCGCCCTACACTATCTTCCATAAGGACAAGGTTCAGCTACGTCCCCACCCGGCCTTCCTGCCTAAGGTGGTCTCTCCCTTCCATGTTAATCAAGACATTTGTCTCCCAGTCTTTTATCCTAAGCCACACACCTCTGGAAGGGAACAGCAATTACACACGTTGGACGTTAGGAGGGCTCTTGCTTTTTATTTAGATAGAACAAAGCAATTCAGGAAAACAACCCAACTTTTCGTGGCAGTTGCGGAGAGGATGAAGGGCCAGCCAGTTTCAGCCCAAAGGCTCTCCTCCTGGATTACCTCGTGCATTCACACCTGTTATGAACTCGCGGACAAGCCGCTTGAGAGAGTAACAGCACACTCCACGAGAGCGCAGGCGTCCTCTGCGGCCTTCCGGGAGGGAGTCCCTATTACGGACATCTGCAGGGCGGCTACCTGGTCCTCCGTCCATACCTTCGCCGCCCACTACGCCATAGTCCAGCAGACCAGGGACGATGCGGCGTTTGGGTCAGCGGTCTTACGATCAGCAATGGGTCAACCCGACCCCACCTCCTAGGTATTGCTTGCAGTCACCTATAGTGGAATGCATGTGAGCAATCACTCGAAGAAGAAAACAAGGTTACTTACCTGTAACTGTTGTTCTTCGAGATGTGTTGCTCACATCCATTCCAAACCCACCCTCCTTCCCCACTGTCGGGTTAGCCGGCAAAGAAGGAACTGAGGGCCAGACTGTGTCGCAGGGTACTTATAGAGTGCCTCAGTGGCGCCACTCCAGGGGGCTCCCTGCTCACCCAGTCTGCAGCTAGGGGAAAATCTACCCGGCAACCAGGCCCGCAGCGCGTGCCTAACCTATAGTGGAATGGATGTGAGCAACACATCTCGAAGAACAACAGTTACAGGTAAGTAACCTTGTTTTTCCCCATCTGTGTACTGTAGATAATTATACCAATTTTCTTTTATAAAGCAATTGGAGAGCTACAGATACAAAGAGCTAATATATGCTTCAAGTTTTGTTGCTGTTAAATCTGCACAAAGGAGGTGGAAAGGTCCAGGAAAACCATGCACACAGGGCACTGAACCATAGAACTATTACTCGAGAAGAAGACTACCCATGATGATTATCCCATCATATGACAAGCACTTAGCTAGTTGATAAGGTGAAGTTGTAGTACTATCTGAAATAACTTTATAATGGACTGATAAATGTCACATTGATGCAATATGCAGTAGTTGGGATGTTTATGCTTCAGCACTGGCACACAATGCTGACAAATTGATTTTTTCCTCCCTGTAGGTCTTGCAAGAAGCACAGAAAGAATTGGTGGACTATAAAGGACTTGGTATTAGTGTACTTGGTAAGGTGTTGTGTTGTGTTTTTTTTTTGTGGTTTTTTTTAATGATTCTATGTTTTACAGAGTTTAGAAGTTTAGCTGGATTATGAACTAAGAAATTTTGAGCTGTAGATTTCAATCAAGTGCCCCACTTCCTTTTATAATTTCTTACCCCTTTAACCTCTGAAAGGCATCTCTGAGCCTGAGGATCTTTTTACACATTGTTTTCCTCTCCCCCACTAATCATCCACCAGAAGGTTATGGAGTGACATGGAAAGAGATTTTATATTTTTATTTATTGATCCTACACTGAGGCCCAGCGGCAAGAAACCCAACAAATCATAGTGCTAGTGCTTTTGGATATTTGTGAGAGAGGTTTGTTCGTTAATTTTGTTAGTGGCAAAGAAATGTATAAACATTCCAGATTTATATGAAGCCATGTTTAAATCACGGTTAAGAAGAAAATATGGTGTCCCGTTTGCAGTATTTTGTGCCATGTGCATGTCTGCTTCACTTTTCAAAGCCCAGACTTGCCCAACATAAAATAAAATTGTGCAATGCACTTGGCAGTCCTGCTCTACAGGATCAGGCCCTTATTTTGTAATAAGTCAAACTTCTACAAATAGAGTGAGTACAGGTCTGATAATGAGAATTAATATTAATGATTCTTAGCTCTTCAATGGAATTATGGAACAAAGAAGCCCCTTAAAAACTACACTTTGATTACAGAGCAGGATTTTAAAAAGATAAAAGGGAAAATACGGTATACTTGGCTTGTCACTAAAAACAGAAATAAAAGGGAGGGAGTTAAAGCATGGGCCTGGGATCTGGCTGGAGACCTGAGTTTTAATCTAAATTTTGCCACTGTCTGCTTTGAGGTATTAGGCAAATCACTGGTGCCACATTTCAAACTTAGATGTTTAGGAATCTTAAAAATTGCTCTGAATTTCAGAAATGTAGAGCACTGATGTGTGGGATGAAAATTAACTAGAGCTGCAGATGCATGTCACATTTGAAAGTCCCCTTACTCCATTAAGCTTCTGTGTTTGAAAAATTGGGCCTTAACGTCTCTGTTTCAGTTTATTTTTATAAAATGGGAATAATAGATACCAGCCTTTTTAGTGTGGTTCATGTTCTTCGGCAGAAAGTCACCATGCCCTGATTCAGGAGAGCACTTAAACACATGGATTAGTGCCTTGGAGCCTGGTCCAGTGCTCATTGAATTCAATGGAAAGGCTCCCATTGAATTCAGTGGGTTTTGGAACGGCTGCTTGCTGAATTAAGGATGGACTTATGAACGTGATTAAGTGCTTTGCTGAGTTGGGAACTATAAATGAACAAAGTATTATTAAAATATTAAGTATTTTATATCAGGGACAGCTGGCTTACAGAAAGCTTTGCTGCTTATCCAGCTGTTTTATAAAGTCAAGTTTGTGCTATGGTTTTCTTTCACATTATCTCTGTTTTTTCCCACCCTATAGAAATGAGCCATAGGACATCTGATTTCTCAAAAATTATAAACACAGCTGAAACTCTCTTACGTGAATTGCTGTAAGTTTTGGGTATTTTTAATTAACTCAATGATTAATGTGAAAGCCCTTCACATAAATGCACACACATTATAATTGCTATATTACCTGAAAAACAGGTGCTTTTATTATATAAAATAATGGGGCTGAAATTGATCTTTATTAGGTTAAGAAACATTTCATATAATTTTATAAATCTTAACACAAAATAGCATGTTTTAAAAACTCATAAAGGATATCAACCCAGTTAGACACAATTGCACATGCAAGTTCTTAAAATTTGGTTTCTTAAAGTTAAATTCCACTTCTAAGCTCATTAATTGTACACTTTTAGCATACATCTACCATAATAATAGTTCAATCTGTAAATCTTTGCCTTCAGGAGTCAATTCTGTTTTCCAAACAGATTGTTTCTGACATTGAAATTGTATCTAAAAAGAAATGGAAAAAACATGATTTTCTGAGACCAACAATAAACAAAGCCATTGATGAACATTAATTTTGTTGTACGTATACACCATCTTATTTATTGTTTATACATGCTAAATAGAATTCGTACTAGAGGCTTTGTTTGTTATTACTGTCAGTCTCACAGAAAACCTTTTGTTTCTATCTTAAAACATTTGTATTGACCAGTGAAATAGCTCCTCATGACTAGAACAAACCAATAACAAGCTGTTAACTTTTTGTTTGAATGTGTTATCTAAAACTGATAACTTTCACAAGTTTTTTGCGGTAAGTGTAGCGGTAGAGTGTACTAAGTCCTCTGCATAGTTTTTGTTTGAAATCGAAAACTAATTTCCTTTTTCTACACAGAAATATTCCAGAGAACTACAAAGTCATTTTCCTCCAGGGGGGTGGGTCTGGTCAGTTCAGTGCTGTTCCACTTAACCTTATTGGACTAAAAGAAGGAAGATGTGCAGATTATGTGGTTACTGGCGCTTGGTCAGCAAAGGCAGCCAAGGAGGCAGAAAAGTATGCCAAAGTGAACATTGTTCATCCTAAACTTGGAAGTTACACAAGTAAGTTGATGTTTAGCTTGTGTCTGAAAATCTTGCATGTAGTCACACCTAACAACATTTTCAAGTTGCTCTAGCAGAACAATTCTCCCACATTTGAATCCTTCCAGAAATGATTGTCAGGTTACTGAATAGAACCAGTTAAACAGTTGGGTGCCTAACCTTTTTTGAATTGCCAACATCATCTATACATTCATCCGGACAGTGAGAGCCATTAGACTGTTCAGCATTCTCCTTTAAGGCAGGAAAGGAAACCCCATCATTCAAGACTTTTAAAACTAGACTGAGCAAACCCTAGAAACTGTATGGTAGGGAACAGTCCTGTCTTGACAAGGAGGTGGACTGGATGATCGGATAGGTCTTTTGCAGCATTAAGTTGTGTGAGTTGATGAATAATCTAAAGCATTTAACAAGGTGTACTGCAAGTGCTGGGGATTCCTGCTTCAGACAGTTGGCATAAGAAGGCTGCTTCTGGAACCCTGACCTTCCCGAGCAATTCCCTGTGTTCTAAAACCATTGGGAAAGGGAATTGGTTTCGAGAAGCAAGTCGGTCTTGAGGGCCAGCCTGCTAAGTTGGGAAAGGAACTGGCCCCTGGGATGGAGGTGGGCAGGTTAGAAAAGAAGCTTGAGCTCCCAGAAGCACTGGGACAGTCCAAGAAGATCTCTTGGACAACATGATGAAATGATTTATGTGCCCTAAACTCTTCCTTCCCCTTGCCTTACCAGCTATGGACATATCAATTGGCTGGATGTAGATGCAGTTCAGTCTTTTGTAAATGTCCAGTATCGGAGGGATAGCCGTGTTAGTTTGGATCTGCAAAAGCGACAGAGTCTTGTAGCAGCTTATAGACTAACAGATCTTAGGGATCATAAGCTTTCGTGGGCTAAGACCCACTTCATCATAAATGCCTCTTACACTGTAAAAGGTATATCTTAGTACAGTGGTGTCACACTTGTGGTTTTGAATTTTTCTTATTAGCCACATTATAAAAAAGCCACCTGCGTTAGCCTATTTGCCACATGTGGCTAGTGGTGAACGTATTGGACACTACTATCTTAGTGGCTTTAACATCATCCTGTTTCCTAATTTTTGCCTATAGTGTTATGAGCTCTATTTGGACCCATTAAAGTTAATTGGAGTTTTTCCTTCAGTGGGTGCAGACTAAAGTCTTAGTGCAGTAGGCTTTCTTTTGTACATAGCCTCCAGGTGGGAATTTGATTTGTTGCTGGTAAAAACCCTTGTTACCTAGTGTAATAAAATCACTCTCAATAGCAATTTAAAGTTCAATGCCAAAGTAAAGTTGCACACCAGTAAAAGAAGAGTGCTGATTCTAGCTGTTTTTGTAACCTTTGTTTCTATTCTTATTATCTGTCTTAGAAATTCCTGACACAAGCAGCTGGAATCTTAACCTGGATGCCTCTTATGTCTATTACTGTGCTAATGAGACTGTTCATGGTGTGGAGTTTGACTTTGTACCTGATGTCAGAGGAGCAGTCTTGGTTTGTGATATGTCATCCAATTTCTTGTCCAGGCCAGTAGATGTTTCCAAGGTACAGTATCAAATACGCTCACTCTATGAAGTGTAGTCCAACATCCTGGATTAGACAAAAAAGTGTCTGGAGCATTCTCCATTCCTACTGAAGCTGTTGGAACACAAACCTCCTTTTTAGGTACCTTTATAAGGAATTAGGCACTCAAGTCTGAATATTTTGTTTCTACTGTGCTATCTTGTTCACTGAGAACTGGATGTGTCCGCTTATGTTGAGTGCCATACGAGTGCTCACCACACTGAAAGGGAGACCGCCATGGCCTTCTACTAAGAATCTTCTAAGATAGATAGTTGGTGGTGGTTTAAGTGGTGCTGCATGGCTCTTGAGTACTAGCTTTTCCTTCAAGTGGGAACAGCAGGAGACAAGGTGTCAGGACTTCTGGATTCTAGCCCTGACTGCCATGGACAAGCGGTGTGACCTTAAGGTTGCGTTTGTGTCCCAGAGATCATGGAAGTCACCGAATCCATGACTTCCAGAGACCTCCATGACATTCTCTGCTCCAGAGCCAGGGACTATGGGATTGGAGCTGGCAACCAGTGGGGTCTTGGCAGGGTTCCAGCGTCAGGTGGTAGCAGCAACGGGAAGGGCCCTTGCAATGTTTCAATGACCGGTGACAGACTCCTGAGGGATGGGTGACAGCCTCACAGGGGGGTGGGGGTAAAGGCGATGCCTCCAGTGAGTTGCTGGAGGTGTCCCGTTTTCTCTTTGGGAAATATGGTCACCCTGCAGCTCCCAGATGCCTGGGCGGAGGGCCCCTCCCCTGCAGCTTCCAGATGCTCTGGGCAGAGGGGGAACACCACAGCTCCCAGCCACCCTGGTGGCAGGGGAGGTCATGGAGCCGGAGCAGTAAAAGTCAGACAAGTTATGGCATCCATGATTCTTGTTGATTGCCTGTGACCTGTCCGTGACTTTTACTAAAAACCATGACAAAAGTCTCTGTGCATCAGTTTGTCTGTCTGTGAAACATGGATATGACAGTTATAAGTATTTGTAAAGTGCTTTGTTCTTTCATGACAGGCATTATGAAAATATGAAGTGTTGTTCATTTGTGTACTTATTCACTTAGGCATCTGACTTTCCATAGCAACTTGTGCTAGGGAAAAGGAGGGTCCTATTTTGAGTTTCACTGAGCCTTCTTTCCTGTACTTCCCTTTGAGTAGCTAGAGATTATAGGGTGCCAGTTCTGGACCAGTGGGGGTTTATTTAAAATGCTGCTATGTTTTCAAGCTAATTGTTTTGGGGTACAAACAGATGGTGACAGGCTTCTCTGAGAATAATTTGTGGCTACTAGATGGAGCCACAAATGTGTTGGTAAACAAAGTGAGATGGTTCTTGAGGTGAACTACCTCAGATAAAAGAAGATGTTTAATTTTGACTGTATAGATAAACAAAGGTTAATATTAATTGTCTGAAATTTGGAAGCGACCCCTGAAATCAAAATTGATCCTCCTCTACCCCTCAAAAATTGGGATATGTTTTCTTACACACACTGTTTCGAGTGGCTATCTTGATATTTATAGAGACAGATCTTCCAGCTATATAATATTCCTGAATAAGTCATTGCTTCTAAGAAAATCCTTTTCTTTCTTTTAAAGTTTGGTGTCATTTTTGCTGGTGCCCAGAAGAACATTGGCTGTGCTGGAGTAGCTGTGGTAATAGTACGTGAGGATTTGCTTGGGTTTGCACTCAAAGAATGCCCTATAATATTGGATTACAAAGTACAAGCAGGAAATGGCTCATTATATAATACTCCTCCATGCTACAGGTAACTTTTTTTCCACCAGCAAACTACTAGTCTGGCATCTGCTGCTGCTGTTAAAAGGTTTCAAAACTGAATGTACAGTTGCTACCAAGTCACAAATAGGCTGGAGGATGAAGTACAGTAAATCAAATAATTGATTTTTGAGTGTGGGAACTAATGTAAGTCCAATTCTTGTGACTTAAATCAGGGTTGAAGGAGGGAGTTGAAAGAAGTTATTATACCATATATACTCTTTAGAGGATGCTGATTCCATGCTATAGCAGTTCTAGGGCCAAATTTCTGTGCTGACCATAAACTGACGTAAGTGTAGGTCCAGCAAATTCAATGGTGGTGCCTCACTTGATGCAAGGAGAGAATTTGATCTTTAGTCTTTACACACACACAGCTGCACAGATTCCTGCACAGCTGAATCCCTCTATCTTTGTTGCTGGAAAATGTCGATGGCAGAGACTTGCTCTTTTAAATGATTTTTCCTAAAACATTTTCTATTGTTGCAACATCATTTAGTGCAATAGCTGTTAGACTGTATTCAAGAATGTGAAATGTGGCATCTTGGTGATTTTGTATTTAATCTCTGTCGGAGCCTTTCATATTAAATTTGTGCAGATTACCTCTGAGGATCAACCTGGCATACAAAAAGAAAACTGTTCTTTCTGCTTCATAATCATCACCAGCAATCAAGATCATAGAATCAGAATGTCTGGCAATTTTGTGTATAGATGAGGCACTACAGAATATAGCTTTCTCTTCCACAGCTACTGCATAGTGACTCTAAACTGCTGACAGTAGTGAAAACAGGCTTTGCTAGTGGAAGATTCAAAAGATGCTTTTTTTATTTAAAAAAACAAACAAAAAAACATATGCCCTTTGCCAGAAAACAGTATTCTGGGATGAAAAGTACACTGTTTGCTTTGGAAAGAGCACATGGCTTTTTAAGGTCAAAATCCTTCATTGCAAAACTTAATACAGTTTTATGGCTGTTGTTTTCCACATAAGTCAGGAAATTTAGCATTCAGTTTCCAGCATAACCTATGATAGGGCAGCATCGAGGATTCAGTATATTTCATAGGCATGATAATCCTTGTATTTGGGGTCTACCTTAATGCCTAAACTTAGTATATATGTGTAGTGTCAAGTTACTAGTGATGTAAGCACTGTAACTTTAGATTTCCTGAATTTTGCATGTATTAAATGTGACTTGCAGTACTGAAATGAAATAGGACCTTTTTATGTTGTATTTATTAAAGGAGCACTAAATCTAGAGATTGTACATTCATTTCAAAGTACACTGCACCTTATAGAGGTGGTTCAGCGGAGGAGGGGGACTGACCGTGTCAATATAAAGGGCTTTGTACATGTATCTACATATTTGCTCTCCCTGTTTACTTAACCGGGTAACAAAGTGCCATGCATACTCAGTAGGGTGTTTTTACTGGCTGATAAAACCTTTATTTTGTAACCACTTATTTTTACTGCTTGCCAAAGTACACATTCTGTATGGAATATTATGTATTTGGACATGCCAAGTTTTAAATCCAAACCATTCATGGTTTTTTTTCAAGTGCAAAAGTGTTTCCATTTGAAAAACAAAAAACTCACTATACCTTGGAACTCCAACAGCATTGATTCCACACTGGAGATGCAAACAAAAATTTGTTTCTGGGCTGAAAAGAATACTGAGAGATTTTAGTCATTGGTGATAATTTTGTTTCTTATGGAAGTGCCTTTTGAACTCTAACTGCATATCTATTAAGAACATCAATTGGAGTGGAAAATGCAGTCATTTTTAAAATCAAGTTATGATCCAAAGTTTCATCCTCCTTCCCATCGAGTACTTGGTCAGCTTTTACTTCATGCCAGTGACCCACACTGGATTCTGGAACATCCTCCAGTGTTTAATACTGACCTAATTTTTGTCAGGATACAGATCTGTTTGGCTTAGTTTTAGGATGCCTGTTCTGTAAGGAAGTGGCAAAAGCTTCTTTCCTTTCCTATCCTTTCCTTTCCTTTCCTTCTCTTCTGACTCCCTCTACTCTGTTCCAGGGTTAGCTGGCAAATAGGCAGGAAATATTAACTCAATTTGCATGAGCCACTTAGCAGAACATTGAATTAAATTAACTTGATGCTGCTAGTCTTAACCTATTGACACTAAGTCTTGACTTTCTGACATTAAGTGCCTCTGCTAAAATTGATTGCAAATTTGCTGGAGAAATCTCATTTTTCAGTTCCAATTATTTATATTTAAAACTTCTCCAAATCCATGCTTTTGATGGGCATGACAGAGGGTAGGGGATTTTCTCTTGCTGACTGGTTTGAGAGCATCATTAAGGGCCATATCTCCAAACCTTCCTTGCCAAAGTAGTCCCACAGACTTGAGTAAGTGGAAATATGCCACGAAAACTTGTAGACAATTTGTTCTGTAAAGTGGTGTAGTCTTGGGAAATGCCTGAATGAGCAGAGTGTTGTAGCCAAAGGATAAAGGCAAAAATCTTTGGAGATTTTTACATAATACTGGAAATGAGGAATACTTGTAGCACCTTAGAGACTAATAAAGACTAACACGGCTGCTATTCTTAAACATAATACTGGGTAACTGGCTTTTGAAATAGTTGGTATGTGAAATCAACAGGCTTCCAGCTTTGTGATTAGGATTTGAATTAAAATTAATAAATTGTTACTACAAGGATAATTGTTTAATGTGAAAAATAACTTTAGATAACAATAGGGTCATGGATGTATGTTGAATGGTCATGAAAATAAGACTAGATTTTTTTTGCAATAAAACAGGTCATCCACAGAGCTTTGTTAGTGTAGTGTCACTGGGTCCGTAACACCATCTCCTGTTCCATCCCATGGTTTTCCTGAGATTTCTCTACTAAACTTGCCAGTTAGACTCCGTTCGGCAGTCCTTAAAGAGGAAAAATGCCCAAATTAAGTCTATGGGAATCAAACCCATCTGTATCTGTAAATTATTTTATGGCAAAAACTCCACTAGGGACTAGATTACATCCAGCAAACTTGTTACTTATGATGTTAACAGTTATTCCAGTTAGGCCAAGAAATTTCACCTGCTTTAAAGTTGTCATTATTGGGAATGTGGTCCAGATGCTAAATGGAAGTTCTTAAAAATAATAATATATATCCACTTAATTGTTGAGAAATTTTCAGAATGAAAACTTTTTTGTGTTTGTTGTCCTCCCCCCCCCCCCCGACTTCATAATGTTTTCTTTTGTTTGCTCAGTATCTATATCATGAGTTTGGTCCTGGAATGGATAAAGAACAATGGTGGGGCTGTAGCTATGGATAAACGGAGTTCAGTCAAATCACAAATGATTTATGACCTTATTGACGAATCCAGTGGATTCTATGTGTAAGTTGCAAAAACTTGTCTTGGTTTTTAATATTTGTTACATTATGTTCACATTTATAAACTTCAAAAAATGGTGAAACTAAAACATTGAGTGCTGCTAAAACTTTTTCCAAATACTAAAATCATGGACAGTGGGAGGGGAGTTAATTAGCACAAGCATTACCTTAAACTCCTTTTCTCTGGCCAGCATCCAAGGATGAATCTGAATCTGTTGCATTGGGATGGGAAGTTATTTAAATATTAGCCTGTACAGCTCAATTGTGAAAGCATATTAAGAGCTCTCTTCTAAACATAAAATTCAGGACCTGGGGAAAAAGCGGTCCATCTCGCTGCATCTTTTAAGGGATGCATGGGCAGAAGCTGTTACGCTATAACCTACATTTGGTGTAGATAGCCGATTGTCCCTGGAAGTACTCTGGTGGGTTCAAAATACACATGACAAAATGGGCTTTCATATCCTAGCAAGATGCAGTATGTGCTCTCCCCACTCCAATCTCTTCTTCACACCATCTCTTTGTACAGTCTAGAAATGGTGCTAATCTCTCCCGTCCTTTCATCCAGGGACCAGTGAATGACATGCTCATACTCTCCCATAGTGCTGAATCCTACTTTTTACTGAAATCAATGTTGAGAAACTCCCATTGGAATTAATGGGAGGAAGATTAGGCCTAAAAGTAACCAGTGTAAAAATCATTAATAACTTGCAGATGTATTTGAACATAAGGTTTGTTTGTTTTTTCAAGGAAATTTATCTATGGGAGATTTGGAGGGTTACTAGTTATTTGAGCTGAAGGGACACAAAGCAATTTTAGACACATGTTGATATTTTTAAACCAGGGTAACTGGTTAAATCTGAAAATCTCTAGTTTTATCCTGAAGGCAAAATATTTCTGTGGAGTTTAAGTAACAAACTGGCTGGTGAATATTATTCAAACAATTTTCCAAGTTATGATCGGAGAAGTTCAGAGGGGGATTTTCAACAAAAAATGTTTTCAGCCTTCATATGGAAAGGATATAGCCTCTTTGTAATATCTGATGCTTTCGGTCTCTCCATTTCACTAGTGGACATAATCCTTGGCCTTTGGCAGTATGGTGACTGAGGTTTAATTCTGCTCCACTGAAGTAAAAGGGAGCAGAATTAAACCTTTTCCCCCCATTTACTTCAGTGAGAACAGGCTTAATCCCTGAGAAACATTTTGTAACAGGCTGGTCTACACTTGGAGTTGGGGGAGTAATTATCAGCTCAGAAAGATAAACTTGTGCTAGCTCTCTGATCAAGCTAGCATGCTTGATAGTGTAGCCGGGGTGTGGAAGGGGACGGCTGGTCTGAGTAACTGTCAAGGATCTCAGATGGGTACATATTCATGATGGCTAGCCCTTCCCACTGGTTGTGTTGCTGAAGCTACACTTCTATTTTTAGTGCACTAGCTTGATCAGAGCTAATCCAGGGTATGTCTCCTTGAGCTGGGAATTATACCCCCAGTTTGAAGTGTAGACCTACCTATAGTTGTGAACCGGGAATAAGGCTGTGTTTTGAAAGCTGACATCACAAATTACACTCATTTCTGAGTTGAATGCAATTTATGGATTGCAACATTTGCAGCTAAGGCAGCAACATTTTGTACTGTGCCTTTGATTGAAAGTAAAGGCTTACCAGAAGCTGTCTGTCCAGCTGTGACATGTCCTCTATATCGTGGAATGCCTCTGACTGACAAACCAGAGTGTGACAAGTCTTTCAATATATTGACAAACCTACCATATTTAACACAATTCTGCAATCCTCTTGAGGGAAGCGTACTTCCATACATGTTGTTATAAAACCGCTAAATCTAATTATTTATAATTTTAACCTATACTAGCAACCTGCTTTGTTTGATAAGGATGCAATCCTGCAAAAGTTCCAGTAGTGCAACAAGTTTCTCACGCATGAGGGTTTGCAGATTTAGACCTTAAGTGATGCATATTTTCCATTTTACATCTGAAGCATATGAGCAACTTTCATATACAGAGGCATGTGATCAATCATTCCTTCAGCATGAAGACAAATGCAAAGGTAACTAGCAAGTCAGTGCACACCTTTATGAAGAACGTAGGGGAGCTGGATTCCCTTTCCCACCCAAACAAAGTGATAACTATTGAAAGCAGTTTAATTTGGAAAGTAATTTTTATTTCACAAGTGACACCTGACAGAATCCACGTAGTGGTTCTGTAGAAGGGAAACTTGCAGCTCCATGTCTTCCTTCTGTACCAGGAAGAATAGTGCTGCTGGAAGCCCTAAGGTTGAAAGGTTGCTCTTTTATTTTTGATGAAGTCCTCCATCCTTCTTACAAAACCTCCATCCTCATATCTAAGTGGTTCTGTTCTTAGGCTAAGATTGTCAAAGGAGATTAAGGGAAGGAGATATGCACATCCCATTGACTTTCAACGAGAACTGGAAATGGGATTTTCAAAAGCACCTACATGACATAGGAGTCTGGCACTAAGGCATCCAACACCTTGTCTAAACTACCATGGTAAATTAACCAAAGTTACGCTACTTCAGTTGTGTAAATAATGTAACCCAAATTGATGTAGCTTAGGTTGACTTACTGCGGTGTCTACACCATACTGTGTTGATTGGGGGGAGAGACACGCCCACCAATTTACCTTAATTGTCTTGGGGAGCTGTAGACTGGAGTTGGCCAAAAAATGCTCCACCATTGACTTAGCGGGTGTTCACCAGACCTGTTAAATCAACACCACTGCATCGATTGCAGCAGTGCCAATCTACTGCTAAGTGTAGATATGGCCTAACTCACAGATTGCTTTGAAAATCCCAGACTAAGGGTGTGTCTGGGCTAGGAAATGTGGCTAAAATTAGGTTGAGGTTAGCAAACACATGATAGTTAACCTCCATTAACTTTTTCTTCTAGCCTAGATGCAGGGTAGCACCTCTTATCTTGATTTAACTGATCAAGACCAAACCTAGGGTGAAATGCGACCAACTAAATCAAAGTAAAAGATGCCACTCTGTGTGTGGATGAGGAAGAAGTTTTAAGTTACACCAAGGTTAGACCAGCTAACCTCGACCTAGCCTTAACCATGTTTTGTACTCTAGACATCCACTTAGTCTGGCTCCATTTGTCTCGCAACTACATTCAACCATGTGCATCATAACTGGGATGATTCTACCTTCTCCAGTCCTGTGGCTCCCTGTGTTAAGCAACATCATTCCTTCTCCACAACAATTGAGAGACCGCTACAGTCAGAATGGCAGAGAAAAATAAGGGGAAACCTGAGCCAACCACCCGAGAGCACGCTTGGTGTCAAGGCACCCATTGGACTAGTGCAGATTTCTCTGTGATGATGATGATGTGGTTTAGATGTCAGCTGCAGCTGATGTCAAACTCTGATACTTAGTGACCTGGTTTGATGATGATTTTTTTTCCCATGCTGCTTATGGGCCTTCTGAACAGATTTTTGAATGAGGGTCAATGTGCAGCCAGCCTACACACCTGGGGCCAATAAAAGGATCCCACATGCAGCTGTGTCCAAAGACATGCAATGTCGCACATCTGTGACTGCTGCCCTCTGACTAGATCTGGTCGTGGTCTGAGGGCTCTGCACTGGCTGACAAGGCTGCTGCAAATTGGCTTGGCAAGCTCTGCGTCCAATAAGAGGAAGAGTGGAGAATACAAGAGAATTTCTAAAAAGATTTGTTATGTTTTGGCACTGACAACCTGTATGGGCACAGCATGCACTCCTCAGTGAAACTTTGTGTGCAAGGAAATGCAAGGTCAAATCTTCATTTGTTATCACAGCAGCATACTATTTAAAAAAGAACCCTGTATTCTAAAATCCACATTCAAGCGACCCCTGGCTGAAATAACGGGAGAGAATTGTGTGGCTAACCAACCCTGATTATTCAGGCAAATACATCCATTATAACTTCCATAGATGGATTAATAAAACCTAGGGATAAGGACAATGTTACAATAATTATATTTTTCAGATGCCCTGTGGAGAAAAATTGCCGTAGCAGAATGAATGTCCCATTTCGCATTGGCAATATTAAGGGTGATGAAGCACTGGAAAAAAAATTCCTTGATAAAGCTCTGGAATTGAATATGATCTCTTTGAAAGGACATCGGTAAGTACAAGCTTGGGATGAATTTATTTGCTATAATGTTTTTAGGTTCCTGTGCAAAACGAGACAAAATGGTTGCTATAGTCCCTCAGTACTATAGCAGCATTATCATCTGAGTGGGAGTATTGGGACTGGCAATCCTGAGGTTGTAATAAGAGCTGCTGCTTCTCTGGGCTTGGAAGGTAGAGATCACTTCCTCCCTGTGCTCACCATTCAAGTCCTGTGGCAGTTCTTCCCAGTCTGGTTATTCAGGCAGCGTGCTGGGCAAAGGAGTTGGCTCTTGAGGACAAATTCTGCTACTGTATTGGATGTACATGCTCAGGAGATGAAGATTAAGGTGTTAGCCTGGGACTTGGGTGGCCTGTGTTCAATTTCCAGCACTACCAGAGACTTTTCTGTGCAACTTTGAGTAATTCATGTAATCTTTCTGTGTCTTTGTTCCCTATATGTAAAATGGGGTTAATAGCACTTCTGTATCTCATAGGATTGTTGAGATTAAATACATTACAGATAGAGAGGTGCTTAGACACTAGGATAATGGAAGCCCTGTAAATAGCTGAAATAGATGCTTGGCTCCCGTTGACGTCAAGGGAAGCTGCGTGGACATATAAAAAAATGGAATGTTACCAAGAATGTGAATTATCCCCATATATTGAGGGGAAGATAGCTGTGTGTAGTTAGTAAAGGTGTGCTTACCATTGATATGTACAAAAATAACTTTTTTTTCTCAATTCAGATCTGTGGGAGGAATCCGTGCTTCTCTATATAATGCTATGACAATAGAAGATGTTCAGAAGCTTGCAACATTCATGAGAAGCTTCATGCAGATGCATCAGTCATGAATGTGCATGAATTAGTGCAATGCTGCACATCAATGAAACAAAACATAAAGCGTTTAACAGTTATTGTGATGCTGCATAAAATGCACAACTTTAGCAAACAAGAATTTTTGTTTTTAGTTCATATACCTATTGTAGGTAGCTAAATAATGATGAAGGGCCCAGTTCTACAATATCTTGAGCACCCTCTGCTTCCATTTAAGTTGAGGACACTCAGTACCTGACAGGATTGGTCCCTAAATTTGCAAAGCAGATAACTTTATTGGCAATCTAACAGTGGATAGTATTGTAATCTACTATAGCTCAGATTCTGATCTTAATTACACTGCTGAAAATCCATGGAAATCAACATGTTACTATGGAGTTACACAGGTATAATTGACCATAAGCTATACCAGTTGTGTAGGGGGGAAATCTCATGTTTTTGTTACTTTTATTTGTAACCGTAGAAATCTTTTTTTAAACTGATGCCTTGTTCTTACTAAATTTCAGTAGTGCTTGGTACCATATCCTTTGTTCTAGAAACAGAATTTTATAAATACTACGAACACGCACATGAGGCTAGAACTGATGGTAACTGAGAATACTTGGTATGTCAAATACATTCCAAGAATGCCTCTCCACAGTCCTCAGGGAAACTGATGGCGGCATTTCCTGACTTCAGACCTAGTCTTTAGACAGTTGCTCACTACCCTGAGGAGTCCCACTGACTTTAATGTAGTGGTAAGCATTATTGTAGTAAGTGTTTTGTATGGTTAGTCCTTTTATATGTGTTGTCATTTATAGATGTAACAAGATGTACATGTATGTAGTAAAATCAGTTTGTAAGATGTTTGTTTCTGTGTGCATTTTATATTTGAAACCAGTGTAGGGTATTAATTTTGTGTGTTCCCCTCGCCACAAAAACTGCCCTCATTTTAATTTAACCCTCTGTTTAAACTGGACTCCTAGGTTCTACTCGATGGAGCACCCAATTACAGCATCCTCCTCCTTACTGACTGACCACAATCCCATCTTGCTCCTTAGCAGTCTAGATCACAGCAGCAAAAATAGCTTCCGTTGCCTGATGTTTGGACCATACCTTCCACCTCCTTAGTTGCTTCACTAGCTTCCTTCATCTTCTGCATCATGTCAGCCTTCTCGTCTTACATGTGGGGCTCTGAACAAATCCAGCTGGTATACGCCTGGGCTCCTGTCTTGCTTCCTTCATTATGCCAGAGAAAACTCCACCCCACCATGCTCTTTGTACCCTTCCCCCACTCATGCTTTATTTCATGCTTTCCTGGGCACCTAAAACACCTTCCCTAGCCCAGGTGTGACAGGTTTTTGTTAGTAATTTGCTTGGTCTTTAGTTGATTAGGCTAAGACTGCAGGATCGTAGGGGTGGAGATGAAGAGAATACATTATGTGACTGAATTTTAAAGCTTTGTTTCAGGGACCTTCTTTCCACACACAACTTTTCCTTGAAACTCATTTCTTCTGCATAGCCTGCGCTCTCTAATCAATGCCAATAAAAATGCTACCAGCAGCTTTGTCTTGAAACAAGAGAATCATTTGTTCCTTTGTGTTAAGTGTCATCTGG
Organism: Sternotherus odoratus; assembly: GCA_032164245.1. Lineage (NCBI taxonomy): Eukaryota > Metazoa > Chordata > Testudines > Kinosternidae > Sternotherus > Sternotherus odoratus. The sequence goes on from JAVMKO010000007.1 coordinate 32,174,597, forward strand.
GACTCCTAATGTAATGGTTTGATTTTTTTTGTCTTGTTTAGAGTGTAAGCTCTTTGGGGCAGGAATATGTCTTTTTGCTTCTTATGTAGTGCCAAGAACAGTGTTGAAGCTTTTAATAATCTTAATGATGGACCACTTCATCCCTGTGTAACTTCACTGAAGTCAATGGAATTACATCACTGGTGAATTAAGTTCCAATTGATAAGTAGTAGTTTTATGACTGCTGTTTTAAGAACTCATTGCCACCTTATTGGTTTAATTTGTGGAGAAAATAAAGTCTTATAAGAGACCACTGAGTGAACAATGCATCTGTTTTCCTTTGAGGGCGCTCAGACTTCTTTTTTCTTTTTCCTCTTCTTCTTCTTAGTGAGGCAATAAGAAGTAAATTCACTGGGATAGTATTTCGGTCTGGATCTTGCTTATAGAACAGTTTTGAACCTTTCCATTCAGATTGGCATTTGATATTGACAGGAGGATTTGCCCATGCCACTCACCAAGTTCCATTTCAGACTTCCTTTTCCAAAAGTCCCAGCATCATCCTCCCTCTCGTGCGAACTTCCTTCAATAAGTGTGCACTTTCCATCCCTCCCCAGCTCAGTGGCCCTTCTCTCCTTTCATAGACTCCCCTCCTGTGCCATAAAATAAACTAGTATTGCTGCAGGCAGCCCACATTGGTGGGCTGCTGCTAATGGATTTGTCCACTCTTGGGTTCCTCTAGCCCTCCTCCTGCTATCTAGGACTCTTGCCTCATGGGAGAGGATTTAGCAGTACAGTACAAGTGGGAGGCAGTCATGGAGATCAGGGAGGTCAGTTGAAAAAGCCAGGCAAAGGTTGGGTTTTTTTTGTGATAGGTGATGGGACTGGGGTAAGGAGAAGTGGAAGCAGCAGGCCAAGAGGCAGTTAGTAGGGCTAGAACACCTGTGAAGGGATAGATGGATTAGAGACCATTAGCTGTCATGTGTTGCAGTCTGGAAGATAAAATATTTGCTTTTCCTGAAAGATGGGGTTTTTGTTTTTTTAAATGATACTCCTATATATCAATGGCTGGGATAATTTAATAGTAGCTAGAGGGTTGAGGGTCAGAGATAGGGGAAATTACCTGAATCCTGCCTTACATTTGCAGTGGGGGTTGTGGAATTTTAAGAAGGGGCTTCTGGAAGCCTGGATAATCCACCTTCCACATATCACTTGCCATAAACCAGCATTTTCAACACTCAAATGTTATTTCAAAAACATTGTAGCTCTCTGTGGTGGTGTGTGAGAGACTGATGTGGGGCATTCTCAGATGTTGAGACTGGAAGCAAGGGATCCATGGGGTCTGAGTCTGGCCAAAGAGGTTGTCAAGGTTCTATTTCCCCACTCTGAACTCTAGGGTAAAGATGGGACCCTGCATGAAAGAAAAATCGCCCCCCAAGCTTATTTTACCAGCTTAGGTTAAATCTTTTCCCCCAAAACCCAAACTTCTCCAGTTGGGGCTTGGAAAACGCTGCCACCACCAATCTGAGTCCCCAAAACCATGGGGCAAATTGGAACCCCGATAGTATCACACACACACACACCCCCCTTTTTACCTGGGAGATTCAAGAACAACGACCACAAACCCTCACTAGCTGTGAGACGTGCCTGATCCAAAGCAGGATCACTCCAATGGAAATAAACAGACTGTTCTTACAAGGAAGATTTTAATAAAAGAGAAAAGCATAAACTCCTTATACAGAAATCTATAGATACTAAGCCTCCTAGCATTACCCAGCCCTCATGGAGCCCCCTCCCTTGGAATTTCTCTCTCTGCTAAACTTAACAGTCTAAGGACACTGTGGATCAATTACCAAGTGATACAATTCAAGAATACACCTTACTGCTAGGCTTTTGACTTTCTTAGAATATTATTGAAATGATGAATAGAAACATAGATGTGATTCCTCTCCATAGCCAGGGAATGCAGACAGACTCCGAGGAGCCGCGGGGAGAGAGACTGAGAAAGGCCGGGAACAAAAGTGAAAGTAGCCCCTTTGCCTGCCAGGTATTAGCAGCTCCAATACGTCATCCCCTCTCCTGTTTCAGGTTAACCGTTCACAGGTAAAACAATAATTCTAAGGCACTTCATACTTATGACAGAGGTCTAGGAATTTTTCTGAACTTTGCTGTCTATCTTCCCCTCTTCCCTAGCTCTTTCTCATGTCTGAGGTTCTCCTTCCCTTGTGTGATTCTTTGATGTTTTGTCAGTTATGCTGCGCTGGAACTTGAAAAGGCTGTGATAAACATTACTTTTAGACTTTTTTCCCCTCTGTGTAAAATTACTGGTCACTCTTTGCCATGCTGAGGAGGCTGTGCACTGGATGCCCACCCACAGATCACATGGAGAGCATTTTGACGTCTCAGAAAGGGTTTAGACTAGAAAGGGGCCAGGCTGTAGCAGTTTTGTGCCTCCTCCCGTGTCTTACGAATTGGGTGTGTAACTAAATCCACAGTTTTAAAAATGCAATATCAAATAAAATCATTTCCCTACTTATACAGCATGTTTCAAATGAAATCTGAGGTCATTAGCTTGGGGCCAGCCTGTATTGTGAGGGCTGTCCCTCTCCCTGGTATAGGTCCTTTAGTTGTGATCTTTCTGAGTCTAGACACAAGGATTAAGTAGTAATTATGAGCATATCCACGCTCTCACAAGTAGCCCTATTGGAGTCAATGGGGTAATTCACATAGTAAATGATTTGAAGGATCATGTTTTGTGTTTAAGAGTAACTGAATTTCCTTGTTTTTCTGGCTTAACGATAGAGTTTCTCCTAATTTTTCTTTTTCTTCAGCTGGTATGTTTAAATTTTTTTTTAAAAAAAGTAACGGGGATCAATTCTTAAATCAAATATGGCAAATAATCCATTTTTTACCTTCTCCTGGAGTAAATGTTAGCAGAGGAAAGCAGGAATAACCATTAAAAATATGGACAGGGTAATCTGAAAGAGTAGATACTGTCAAATTATGGTAAAAGTATTAGGTCTGGCATTATATCGGTATATGATTAATATTTGTTGTATTATTTTTTCTGAATGGAAAATAAAATCAGAGTGAACCTCTTCACATTTGATAAGTATGAGCATAATTAAAAAGTGAAATGTTACTAGGTTTTTATATGAAATCAATCACTTTTAATTGGAAAGAGGTATCTTTTATGCCTGTTGGTAATTGGGCTCTTGATAATTTTAAATCAGAATTCATGACAGTTTTTGATAAATACGCTCCTTTTAGGCTAAGGAAGCTAAGAAGTTATAATTACCCATGGATTCCTCCTGAATGGTTGGAAGAGTTTGATCAAAGAGATGCAGGGAGATGTATAGAAAAGCTGGTAGTATGTGAACTTTTTTTTTTTTAAAGCAGCTAAGGAATAAAAGTGTATTTGATGTGTCAGAAACAAAAGCTGCACCGTATTTGAAATCCCACAAAATAAAATGGATCTTCTAGAAGTGCACAGTACCTGGAAAGAGAAAATTGGGCATTTCAGTAAATGAATCAACATGAGAGAATTATCTGAGATGGATTGAAAATTGCTGAAATTGTAATTTATAAATATAATTAAGAAAACTTTTCACAAATACTTTGGCATGTGATTCTTTTTCCTTTGGAACTGAAAGTCAGTAGATAACTAAAATTGAGGAGCTTTATATATGTACTTAAGTCAGTTTATAAATGTTCATTGTGTGAGAAGCGTTTGCATTGGAGAAAAAAACCTAAATTTGTGAATTTTGAGGCCAGATGCTACTTCTGTAGTTGGACAAATCAAAATTCAAATTCAGAACAACCCTAAATTTTTAGAAAATTCAGGTCTACCCTCCAACTTGGTATCTTGGGATCCTTTGCTAATTTATATTTCAGAGTATCTCAATATCTCACTTGTAGAGTACTTGTTATATATTAACTATTTTCCACAGTTGTGATACAGCAAAAATAATTTGTTGTTGGCTGCTGCACAGTGACCCTCACATCCCCACCCTCTGAGGTGGAATTTGGGGCAGCCTGAAATAAGTGACTTCGTAGGAACATGGTTGCCATGGGAATTATGCTGTTGTGGGAGTCTAGGAAATAGTGAGAGGGTGCAAAAAAACAGTTGCCTTATGAATAGCCTCCTCTCTTGAGAGCTTTAGGTGTAAAAGGTTGAATCCTTATTTCAGGAATGAATTCTTGATAAGTGTATGGCTCTGAATATGGCCTAATGTATGGCCTACTGAATATTAATACACTCATCTCAAAGTGGGAAGGAACAGGCAAACACCCAGCCTCTCAGTCGCAGCAGCAAAGTACAAAGTTGTAGTAATTAATCTGGAAAGTTCATGAGACAATGTGCCTGCAGACTGTGTCTAATATTGAAAATCTGTTCCAGCCAGGCTGGAGCTGCTGAGCTTTCTGAATGTCTCTGTATTCAAAACTGCAATAAGCCTAATTAGCCATTTCCCCCATAACACAATACTCAAATACAGGTCAGATTACTCACTGTATTGTAGCTGATCACAGGTATGATAGTGGTCTCACAGGGTCTGCAGCAGCTCTAGTGCTATTGATGCTGGTCTCTTATCAGTTGGGCTTGGGCTCAACTCACAGAGGTTAACAGAAGGACTGATACTCAAAAACCCAATTTTGGCTGGCCAGCCAGTGTTATGCCATACATCAGAGTAAAGAGGGATGGTTAATATGGAACACACTGTAAATTCCAGCTCTCGGGCTGCCATATTATTTATAGTAAAATAGCTAATATGTGAATACATCGGTATAAGTATTACTGAATAAGACAAATCTGTACCCGAATCTGATCTCAGTTACATGACTCCAGCATTACTGCATAACTATTACTGTATAATACTAGAGCAGGGATAGGAAACCTATGGCACGTGTGCTGAAGGTGGCATGCAAGCTGATTTTCAGTGGCACTCGCACTGTCTGGGTCCTGGCCACCAGTCTGGGGAGGGGGGGGGGGGGGAGGGGAGGCTCTGCATTTTAATTTAATTTTAAATGAAGCTTCTTAAACATTTTTAAAACCTTATTTACTTTACATACAACAATAGTTTAGTTATATATTATGGACTTATAGAGAGAGGCCTTCTAAAAGCTTTAAAATGTATTACTGGCATGTGAAACCTTAAATTAGAGTGAATAAATGAAGACTCGGAACACCATTTCTGAAGGGTTGCTGACCCCTGAGTCATGTAACTGAGATCAGATTCTGGTCCAGAGATGTTTGAGGAGTCAGTGACAGAGCTGGGAATAATACCAGAGATAAGTGGCACAAGAGAATAAAAAATGATCAGCCATATGAATCTCAATTGCTTGTAGATGTTGGCAGCTAGGAATGCTAAAAAATGTGGGCATTTGTGTCCTAGGGGAGGGCATGTCTCACATCACTTAACAGATGCTGTACCTTATTTGTAATGTTGTTTTAAGAAAACACAGACTTCCATTGTTATGAAAAGGACAGATGAACCATTCATTCCATAACGGTTGGGTGTTTCTATAAGCATACTTAGCAAGCAAGCTCTGTTGTAAGAAATTGTTCAGTAAACGGGATTGTTCTAACAATTTTTATAAACAAATATTTACCATTAAGCATCTTAGTATAGAAACAATTGTTCATGACTTCTCTTAACACATTCCTAATGTTATATTAATTCTAGTGGAATATCTGGGCCCAAAAAGTCAAAGGTATTAACATTATCTGGTAACTGTCCCCCATTAAAGTTTTAAGTAGGGTTTGTTAGACCGAGATCTCAGCCTGCTTCATACCATGGCAAACATCCCTTAAGAATCTTTTAAAATCTTTTATTACAGAAAAATGAAGAAAAACATTTAAAATATGCAGGATTAAGTGAAATGGCTTCATTTGAGCCATAACCCTGGATCCCTTTTCCTTTAGCCAGAGAGGGCTTTTAGAAAGAACACCTCTTGTTTGACCGTCTCTTATATGATATTAAAATGGTAAAACCCATCCTTTTGGGGAAAAGAGAAATTACTTGAAATAGGCTGATGCTGTTGTTGTTAAACTCCAGTCCATTTTCTAAAAGACAAAACCGCATCCACCCTCCCATACCCACCAGCAAAAGTAGAAAATGCAGCTTTTGTCTCTGACTTTCATTTGCAACCTCCCTGCTGGATAACATAGGGATTACACGTGATTTTATTAGCCATGTCAAGATCTGTATCACCATTGGGCTGTGTATGACCTGGCTTTTATATTTCCTTTCTGATCATAGGCTTACAGCAGTGTTGCAAAATATATGGTCTTGGCTGGCTAAGGCAGACTCTTACTAGACCGAAGGAAAAAGGAGATGGCTAAGAAAGAGAAGAAGTAAGGTAGGGAAGCAAAAGACACATGGGAGGTGAGACGGTGGCAAAATCTCACATACCAGGTGTCGGTTGTGATTAACCAAAGTAATTGGAAGTGACAATGTCATTTGGGTCTCCCTCTCTTTGGCCTGGCCTGATCAGGACTTCTCTCAGGATCAGAATGATGAAGGCCCACCAGTGTTATGGTAGATCCTAGGAGACAGTAGGAATGGCAGAAGTGGTGGTAAAGCTTGCTGCAGAGGTTGTTGTAAGACAGCTGCTGCTTCTGCTAATTTTCCCTTAAAAGTCTTTCTTTTAAAAAAATAATTTTTTTATAAGAACCCAAAAGGAAGTGGTGGCTGGACTAGCCCATCCCTCATTATTTTGTTCACTAATCAGGCCTAATTTTGACACACTAATTTTGGTCCATTGATTCCTGATCTACACTTCTCTTGTTTCTCTTTATACAATCCTTGTATTATACCAGAAGGCCTTTTTGTTTGCATTAATTCAGTCTTTTGTTCTCCCTTTTGTGCCTTTTTCCATCAACATTTATCATTATAGGTTATTTTAAGAACTTTCACTCACTTTTCACAGTAGAGTTCAAAGTTTGGTAAATTTGTAGGTCAATTATCACAATTATCCTTCCACATCTCACACCCTTTCCTCACCCCAGAAATAATACTGAAACTAAATTATAGATAGGACTGGCAATGCTGCCTGTTACCCAGGTTGCTTGACACTTCCCATGATAAGATCCTGTATTCCGTTGCTTATAACTTTGCCAAACTTTATTTGAGCTGAAATTTTCCATGCCAGATGTGTGTCTCAGGCTGAATGTTCTGGAAAAAATGTCAGCCAATCAGTTGAGCCATTTTTTGAGACTGAGGCTTGGGAAAAATAGATTGCCAAAAATTAACATTGAAAGATAATCTTGTCTCTGAATGGTTCTAGAGCCCCCATGCTTTGGAGCAGGGACATGAAAGTTGGTGGGGGAAGGAAAAAGAAGGCATTTGTGTCAATTAATGTATGTGCCTCTTGCAATTGGCTTTGAAATCTGCCCAGATTTGCCCAAGTTATAAACCTTTGAAAAATCAGTTTGCACACGTTCAATAAAGATTTGTGATTTGCAAAACTAAAATCTCACGAGTCCATCCTCACTGAACATGGCTGAGCATCTCACAGCTCCTAGTGCTGACCAGACTGTGCGTGAACCATCCCATGGAGTGACTGAGCATGCTGCAGCTAAGAACTAGGTGGATGAATCCAGACTTTCTGTGTAGTGGCCCCTCTTGGCTGTGGTGGAGCTGGGTGCCAAACTGAGAACAGGGAGCCTGCTGTAAATGAATCCCCAGATGAGCTCATGCAGTGTGGAGAGAGAGCCATCTTATTCAAATGCAGAAGGGAAAGGAGGACAGTCAGGCAAGGAGTTGGTGGGACTGGAATGGGAGAGGTAGGGGAGAGAAATTGTGACTGGCTGGGCAAGGAGACTGGGGTTGGGAGCTGGAGAAGGAGGGGTGGTGAGGCCAGCTTGATGGCTTTTGTGATCCCATTCTTGGGCACCTAACTTTCACCATGCATTGTGTGAGGAGCTTGGCATCTAACTCAGACACCGCAATGCTGAGCCTGTTGATTTAGCGCTTCTTGGTGGCTTGTCCAAGGTCACTCATTCAGTCGGTGGCATGAAGTCTGGATGCAGATCCACAGAGTCCCAAACCATTGCTTTGCTCAATAACTATCATCTTCTGGGATATTATCACCTCTTACAGATGGGGAACTTTGGCACAAATATGTAAAGTTACACAGGAAGTCTATGGTATAGATGGGACTAGAACCTGTGGTGTCCAGTGTTCACTCAGTCCAAGATCCCCATAGGAATTAGGTACCTAAATATCTTCAAGGATTAAGCAGAATACAAGAGCTATGCTTCATTCAGTGTCTAATTCCAGTTGACTGTGCATAACTCAGAAGCTTCACATCACCCTGCTCAGACTGTGTCTGCGAAGCTCAGTCCTTAAAGGTACACTTTCTGCTTCCACAAAACCCAAATGTTCTGATTCAGGATCATGGACCTTAATCACAAGAGTCACCTTTCTGTCTGGGGACATTAAATACACATTAACATACAGCAAGCCTGTCCTAACATTACTTTTCTAGGTAAGCAATTGCTGTAGATGTTGCAGGTACAATATACAATCACAAATGGAATTATGATCAGTAGGTGAGGAGGATGAGACCCTGTATTGGAGGACAAAAGGTTAAAAATCTCTCTGAGCAGTGGAAGGCCCCCAGCTGTCTCCTATCACTGAAGAGATTACAGCAGAGAATGAAACAGACTCCAGCTGTGCATGGTGCCTCATCAAGAGGATACAAGAAGTTAGGTTAGCAGAAACCAGGCTTTGTAATGTTTTGTGCAGGAGCTGATATCAGGCAGTATGTGCTGGGATTTTCGTGAGTGTATGAGAGAAATCTAGAATACAGAAACCCGCATTCCCAAGGGTGACACAGTCTCTAGTAGCTGGTGAAAAGGGGACTGAGCTGATGATTGTTCTGTACTGGCTTTTAAAAGGGGTCAAACTAAATGTATTTTTCCCTTGCTTCCTCTAGTTTCTATCTTTTGCGGCCCTTGAGAACTGGGATTAGACTTTTTAACTGCCCAGGTGAAAGGGTTGTTTAACTCACCATTAAGGAGACCCTTTTTATTGCCTGTGGCTTGGTCAGGAGCCATTGCTTTTGGAAATGCAGAGGTGGCTAAATCCAGAAGCCCTGTACACTGCTGCTCCATCTCAATTGCATAATATCTGCCACTACACTACTAGAGTGACCAAAACCCTTGAAAATGAGACTAAAGGAGCTGGTATATGAAAGTTATAGTTATCTAGGTCTCTGTTACTGTAGATACCTTACCTGGCAAAACTATGGAAACAGCTTTTAAGATAGTTTTATTTGCTTTAAAGAAGGTGTTTAATTCTCCAGAAATGGTTTTCTTTGGGTGTTGTTGAGAACAGTGCAAAGTGAAGTCAAGGAAAATCACTGATAGTTTTACTGACTGACTATTTCCAGAAATCTTTCTACTGCACAATATTTTTTTCTGCACTATTGTGTTGGCCATATTTAAACAATTTAAAATTTTCTATAAAAAGAAAATTTTAATCTAATGTAGTTCTTAGGGTGGCAGAAGCCACTTGGGCTTCAGCTCTGTACCATACTGTTTCAGTAGGCACCCATGAACAGCCCATGAAAGCATACTTTGTAATATCTTATTTCTTAACTCATATTGCCTACTTTAGATCTAGGGAAACAAGGATATACACTGGATTTATCTATTCTTCAGCCGTCCATCACCCATTAACGGTGAGACTGAGGAATCCAAATAATCTGCTTTGATCTTGCTTCATTTAAAAACAGTTGGTTCTAATTAGTAAGCATGGAACAATTCTACAATGCTGCTGTTTCAGTGTAGAGTCAGCTGCTGAAGAACACATATTTCCCAGCAGGGCTTGCCTTAATTTCTGTAGAGCTCTATGAGAAGATATATGTGGGGCCTTCATTCTACTATATTTTTCAACTACTACTGGGTTTCCCATTGCAAAGTACCCATGATAGCCCTCTTGTATAGCAGAAATACTGGGCCTTTAGTATTACAAAACTCAATTACACAAAAATAAATGTATTTGAAAAGCTAATCAATGTGTTTAGTTATCCTAAATTGCAGCAAAAAAGAGGTCAGGTTCATTAGAATTAGATCTATTCAAATACCCAAGAGTTCTGAGCAGTAGCAGGTACAATAAAAGAGTTGATGGGAAAGAATCTGAGTTTCTCTCACTTCTGAAGAGTTTGGGCATCCTAGTGTTTTCAAATTGCTGCAAAATTTTGGAAAGCAGCTGAGGAACAGTAACAATGGTATTTGGAGTAGATGATTAAGATTCTGTCAAGTTTTAAACATGGGCTCCCAAGGGAGTAAGGAAATTGCTGTATAATAATGTAATTTATTGGTTCAGCTTATATAGTAGGTTTACTCATTCATCTATCCTGGAAAGACTCTGGTATTGACAGTTCTGGCCCCTCAGTCTGAATCTCCGCTAGTCTCTCCTCCCAACATATACATTTAGGAAATGTGTGATTAGGAGTGGAGTAATTATAGAGATCGATCCCTATATGTTATGTGCAGTATATTGGAGCTTTTTGGATATTCACTTTCTAGATCCCAGTTGCTTTTCTGTGAACCATTCTGTTGTATTAAGCAACTAAGTAATCAGACACAAAGATGACTACTTTTATTCCATTGTATAAAGCCCTTTTAAATCTGTTCTGTGAAGTATTCCAATCATAATGCCAACTCTGTTCATTCTATTAGAGTCTCAGAACATTAGATTGATCTTCAATATTATTGACCCTACAGTATTTGCAAAATGTGTGTGTCTTGCCTAATGGGAGGCACTCGGATACTACATTGATGAGGGCAATATAAGTCCATGTATGCAGACTCTAAAATTAAAATATGATTTATTTCAATACTACAGTAGAACCTCAGAGTTACAAACACCTCGGGAATGGAGGTTGTTAATAACTCTGAACAAAAAGTTATGGTGATTCTTTCAAAAGTCAGTGTTACAACTGAACACTGACTTAATACAGCTTTGAAACTTTAGTATGCAGAAGAAAAATGCTGCTTCCCCTTTATTTTTTAATAGCTTACATTTAACACTGTACTGTACTGTATTTGTTTTTTTTTACTTGTCTTTGCTGCTGCCTAATTGTGTACTTTCAGTTCCAAATGAGGTATGTGGTTGACTGGTCAGTTCGTAACTCTGGTGCTCATAACTTTGAGGTTCTACTATAGTGTACAGTGTTTGCTGCCTTCCTATCTACCATTGTTGCTGAAAAGCTCTTTGGCTAATCTAGGGGATGCAGCATGAGTTTATCAAATCAATGTACATTACAGTCTGCTTAAGAATTTACAGCAGTAGATTATGGACCACTGTAGTGAAAGCACATGCATTATTTGAATGTCAGAAAAAAATGACAACAAAATGTCCTTGTCAACTGCAAAGGAGTAAAAAAATAATAATCAACCAATTCAAATAGAACAGTCTGAAGGAAGAAGGCTGATTAGAAACTGGCTTGTAATTTGGACAGTAAATCCTTCTTATGACAGTCCACCGGTCATTAACTATATCTGCTGCAAGAGAAAACTGGACTATTAACTTCCTGAGACTGAACTAGAGGGGAAAACCAATCATTTCTTTTACAAGCAGAAGGAAAGGCTCTGCTCAATAAAGATCAATTAAATATTTCTCATAAAAAGAAGGCTTAGTAGCTAATGCCATTGTAAATGTATGTGTGACCATCAAAATCTTTCTTAGTGATTTTTAAAGGTCATGACTTACTATTTGCTTTTAAATTTCTTAAACTACAGATTCAGCAAACTTATCTGATTTGGCTGTGGTTAATAATTCTGTTGGATACTGAGTGGTCTTATGAGAACACACTATACTGAATGAGACTGCTCACCCAACCAGTCTAGTACTCTGTATCTGGCTGTGGCCAGGATCAGATGTTTCTAAGGAATGTGTAACCCTCCCTTAGAACTCGTTCATCAAAGCACAGTAGAACTTAAGCATGTGCTTGACCGTAAGCATGTGGTTAAATAGTTTGCTCTATCAGGGCTATAAAGGACAAATGTACATTAACATTCTGTACAGCACGTTTCCTCCTAAACCCAGGCAGCTGTGGTTGACATTTTTTGAAGCATGTGGGTTGATCTTCCTTATAAATATTTGTCCTAGCTAATAGGATGACATTCTAATGATCTAATTGCTCTTCTCCCACCCCCCTTTTTTGGATTTCAATAAGATCTTTATCTCCTTGTATTGTGTCAGTGAGTTCCACAGGTTGATTATTCATTATAACAGAAATGACATAATGTTATCTCTTTGAAATATGTTTCCTTTCAGTTTCCTTGGGTTTTCGTTTGTTGTATTATAAAACCTTTTCTGTACCGTTATTGCGGTTGAAGGCTAGAAATATTGAAATTTTTGTCTGGATTAAGAGGATAACAGTAATTTTTAAAGAATATGCACTTATTTATAATTTATTTCTGGTATGGCCATTGCATGCTGAAAAGAATAGATGGCTCTGTCCTGAGGAACTCACAATCTAACTTCAGACAAAGAGATAGAAAAGAACAGAAATGTGTACCAGTTAAGACGAGTGGCCAATCTTGGCCACATTGTGGTGATGTAAGGTTGTGTTAATGAGATTGATTATTTTGTTTCAAGGAAAAGGGTAATAAACTATTCCCAATCATTCCTCCAATTTATCATTATCAGTCTATATGTTCTGTATCATGATAACTAGTTTGTGGGGAAAAAAAGATATTTTAAAGGTTAGTTGATAGAAGATTGAACAAATTGAAATAATCCATTGTTCATCTCTCAGTAGCTGGATATTATAGGAAACAAGATTACCACAAACACTGAAATTACTGGTCCTCTTTCAGTGGGCTGTCTGCAGTAGTTGAAAGCTTGGCTTGTCTACCTGTATATGAATTAATACATCTAATGGCAGACAAAGCTCCCAAATGTGTCTTCCCTTTTTTCAGTAATATGCAGACTGGACCCTGTTTTTAATTATGGGTCAAATAATATGGTTCTTACTCAGGTAAGGCAGATTTTGACCTTAGATTTTCAATGTAGGCCATATGCCACATACTATTAAATGGGCCAAAGGAAAGAACTCTGGGGGTCAAAAGCTTTTTCCTTGTACCAGAGATAGAGTTCCAAAAGGTGTCTCTCCCCATTAAATATTCTATTATTTGTAATGTCTACACTGGGGATGAGTGATATATTGCATACAGAGAGGAGAATTATCCCTAATTTCCATTCCACTCAACACAGGTTTAAAGATTCAGTTGGAACTTGATTGTTATTAGATTTGCACTCTGCCTAGGAGAGACTGAAAAAGGAAGGAAGGAAGGGGTGAGAGAGAAAAATTGTAACCCAAAGACATGGCATACCATTGCCTTTAGCTAGAAAAGAGTGGTTTGTTAATTTGGGAAATCTTCAACTTTCTCCCAACAAAGTGGATGGGTTTGCAAACCCTGAGAATGCACCAAGTCCTGTAATTTTTGTTATTTGAAATGGTGGGAACGTCGTAAGGATTGAGGGTACATTTTCATAGAGCTGTGTGAAACTCCATTCAAGTCAATAGGAGTTCGCTGTTTTAAGGGAGATCAGAAAGTGGCTCATTGACTATAAGGAAAATTGTACAACTAAAAGCAATACAAAATGTTTTGGGAGTGTCCCCATAAGTGTTTTATAATAGACTGATGTCTCTTAGGTCACTCATGACAATAAGGTGTAATGTCCACCTTGTAGAGAGAAGCATTGTGTGTATGTGTGTGTTAAATAAGTCTGTTTGCAGGTTGTCTTCAAGATTAGATTGTTTCACACCTGGGGAACTTGTGTTTCAGTTTCCAGCTTGGTCTCTAGGTCAAACAATTACAAAAGCAGTAATTAGCTGGCAGATTCTCCTGGGCTTGCTATGATAGTCAAGGAATGGTGAAAGAAATGGGAGCAAAAGTAGACAAGATCTTCCCAGGGTGACAGAGAGATACCCCGTTGATAAGGAGAGTTTCATACTTTAGTTTAGATATATAGATGCTAGTGGGATTTTCCAGTATTAAGACAATGTCAGTTTATTAAAATAATTGGGTCAGATTCTGCCCTCAATTATATTGTAACCTTGTTGCCTCTGTTTGACTCAGAATTTGGCCTCAGGTCTTCATTTTTCACAGGAAAGGCATGTCTAGTTAAGAGCAAAGAGACATGGAAGATGGGATTAGATGTTATAGAAGAGTTGGATTATAGCAAGTAAGGGAGATATGGATCAAGAGCTAGATCTTTGAAAGACAGCTAATATACCTTGTTATGTTTTAGAAGGTTTTGTGCTTTTGTTTGAAGTTTGTTGTAATTTGAAGCATATTTTGGCTCAGCAGGAGCTATCTTGCATTATTTACAGATTGGCTGCATGCTCTTGGTCTGTATAATGTGCATTCTTCTGCAATACATTGGGAAAGGTCTCTCTTGTAGAGATATTCAAAGCTCATCTGAAAAATGTAGTTATATTTAGATATAGCATTGTAACTGTATTTTTGTTTAATATAGTTTTTCCCAAACCCAAACAGTTCAAAAGCTTGTAAATCAGAAGCTGTGCATTCCAAGTTGGGGTATTTTAGAGATAGAAGGTGTTTGTGGAAAGTTTAATTGTACTTTATGGTTTCTATAAATGTATATAAAGAAGAGATTTTCTTTTTTTGAAGAGAGTGAGATTCCTGATTTTAAATTTCCTTCAGATTGGGGCAAATTAAAACCCATAGAATTAAAAATCAGTTTACTTTGCACAGAGGTTAGTATTAGCAGACCGGTTAAAATATGAAAACTGATGAAAAATAAAATGGAGTTAAATTTTGAATACAATACCTTTGGAGGCCCCTCACGGTATGAAAGAGCTTCCTTAAAGGAGTTTTCTTATTACTGAATGGATTGAGGGATAGATGACGTGCACTACTCTATAAACCCACCCCATAATCCCTACAGTCTCTTTGGAAATAAAAATATAACTGTACTGCAGATGGTTTCAGAATTTAATAATTGATTAGTTTAAGATTCGACTTGATATATTTCATGTTAGTTATATTAATGCTTTGCATTAATCATTTCCTCTTTTCTGAGGTTAATGTTTTAAAAGTCATTGCTTGATGAGATCATGCAAATTCAGTTATCTGTGAGGCTGTTAAAGAGAGATTTTGAGGTCTTGGCTGCATAGGTTCTTACAAAATACAGTATTTCAGGCTACCAAAAATGTTATATGCAATATTTTAGTGGGAAGGAAAAATCAATCTTGAATCTTTTAGTCTGGCAATCACAAAGCTACTGCATTGATTCTGTTAGTCTAGTTTGCAATTTATTCTGACCTGATTTTATCAGATGTGAACTCTACTTTCTCTAGGAAGTATTCATCTGAATTTGATTAATATTTTGAATATGGTTTGAACTCTTTCCATAAACATTAAATTATAGAGCTTACTCCACTTTTTATTGTCTAATCTAAAGAATTTAATGTTCACTATAAGCTATGGACACAAGAGGGAGACACAGACTTGGTTAAAATGAGAGATAACAGAGCAGAGCACCAAGACTTCTATTTTCCCTTAGCCATTCAAAAATCAGACATCAAAGAAGAGCCAGTATAGGATTAGTATGACTTTATATAATATGGCTACTACAAAAGAAATATAATTTACAAGTAATGTAGGTGTACTTCTTATCATGTATTTTATTGTTTTCTAAACTGCCAAGAATATTCTCAGAAGCACAAAGCAACATTAAGAAATAAACCTTCTTTTTGATTAATTAGCACCAATGGAGTAAGAGCCAATTTCTTCAATTAGACCTTCCCTCCCTCACACTGGCTATGGGTGGCATTGAAGTAATTTTTGCCAGCAGGTAAGAGTCCATCACACCAGCATTATTTAATCTCTTTTTACAGCCAGGTCTGGTTATATATAGTTCTTTTGTTTTCAGTGTAACTCTTTTATGCATGTGTGTGTGCAGTGTTTTCTGGTGAATAAGACGCCTCAACAAACAGGTAGTGTAGAGATTCATTTTTTTAAAGCCCCCCTCTATGTTCTTGGTATTCGACATGACCAAACAGTACTCGCTCTCTTTGTTGTCACTTGTGCTTTTCTGATTGAAGGAAACTTGACAGATTTCCAGCTCTGAAGACTGACACCCTATTTCTCCATGGAATGGGTCCAGCAGCATGGCAAGCTTCCCCACACTGCTCTGCCAGACTGAGTCAGTCCTGACTCTGTGAAACATTCCCCAGGGAAGTTTACCCTCTGTGCCGGTTCATTCATTTGTTGGCTTCTCTGCTGAGAACAATTAATTAGTGATCACAACCACGTGATATGGACACTTGTTTGTTAGGAACTTTACTGAAGCCAACCAATTCACTTTACACTGTCCATCAAACGGCTACTAGAGAATTGTTGTTGTTGTTATTATTATAGAAAGGGGAAAGCTATTGGCTCAAATTTATCCTGACCACTAGCCAACTCCATAGGTTTGGGTGGTCAGGAGTTTTGTTTAGCCTTCCACAGATTTTGTGCTTTTTAGGTGCTCAAACTCATTAGTTCTTCTTTGGTTTTCCTTAAAATTCTCGCAGTGTCTAAGGGTTCTGTCATCTAGGGGGCGAGGCTTGTGATGTCTTGCGCTTTTAAAATGTTCCTGAGCTGCTCATTCATATCCTTAGGGATTACTCCAAGTGCTCCAATAATCACAGGGCTTGGCTTTGTTCTAATGTTCCATAGTTGTTCCACTGAATGGAAGAGCTCTCCAGACTTCACTGTCTTCTCTTCTTGTTTGTCTTTTATGTTTCTGTTTGCTGATATGGCAATATCCATTAACATGGTCTTGTTTATATTCTTTTCTAGATCAAGGTCCACTCTGTCTAAACTGCATGCCACTGCATGCATCCCACGAAGTGGGTATTAGCCCATGAAAGCTTATGCTTCAATACTTTAGTTAGTCTTTAAGGTGCCACAGAACTCTTTGTCAATTCTGCTTAAACTGTTTGGTCTGTGATAATTGCCAGATCCCATAAAATCTTTAGCCTTTTCATTCACTAGTGCGCTTTCAATTCAGTGATCATAATATTTCCTGGTCAGTTGAAATCCATACATGCTTCTGAGGCTCCAATGGAGACACTTGGTTACCTCATTGTGTTCATATATTCTCTCCCAGCCAGGCTCCTACAGGCACTCAACACATGTTGTACCATCTTCTTTCTTTTTGGAACACATTCTGCAGTTTGTGGAGCAGTTCTTTTAGACAGTTTTGTTTTGAACAAAATTAAGCCTTAAGAAATGCTCTTGTGCACTCATAATGAGGCTCTATCTCTCTTTTGAAGTATCCTTCTAAAACCCATGAGTTTGTTTACATGGGATCACCAGTGAGAGTTCAGTCTTTCTCCACCAGTGTCCTTGCATTGATTTTTTGAGCATCTTTTGAGCTTTTCTTTGGCTATTTGTTTTCTCCTTTCTTTTATGCTTTCTTGCACAAGGATGTACAGTTGGTTGCTGCTTGTTATCATGACCAGATGATCTTTTACTCTGGCTGACTCCTCAGACATCTTATTTTTATATTCTTCATTATCAATTGCTTCCTCCACAGATAGCAAAACTCCTTTGAATTGTCAGACGCACACCCTGTCCACTTCTTGACTAATAGTCATTACTCTATGTGTTTTCAGGAACTTCCTTGTTTGTATGTCAGATTTTTTTTCTTCTCTTGATTTCACTTGATCACTCTGGTAGTGTATCATACTACTGGTATCACCCACATATTAATGGCTCGGATGAAAAGCTTCTAGTTTTGTCTTTAGAATAGTTCTTTTTTGACTTTCTTATATTCTGACTCCATCAGTTTCATGATTCTAAGCTATTGTAGGGGCTATACTGAGAGATGTCTTAATAGTACCTTTGTTAACTGGTAAGCAATCTGATGTACTAGTTTGCACTTCTTTACCGATGCCAATTCACATTTAGCCAAATTAATCCATATCTTTATATCTTCACCAAACTTTTCTACACATCACCAATCTCTGTAAATCATTTTGTGATCATCCATATAATTTCAAATCGTCTATGTATAACAAATGGTTGTTGCTCCTTGCTGATATGATAACAATTTACCTCACAGAGAACTGGTGATCAGGAATCCCACTGAAAGTCCTCTTTTAATTTGGACCTTATCAATGAGTCCCTTCTAAATAGAGTCAAGTGTTCCAGTTAACCATAAATTGCTGTAGAAAGGAAATTATCTTTGGAGGAAACTTGTGCATTTTCAGTGTCTCGATGACTCACAAATGTGGGATGTTGTCATATGCTTTTTGGTCATCTAGGCACCCTATCTCAAAGTTCTTTTTTTCTTTTGTTTTGCATCTTTTGTGATCTTTTGTCCCTTTCGTGTTTACTGGGCAGCTTTTTTGGTCTATAGACAGCATTCCATTGTGAGCTAGAGCTACCTGATTCACATTTGTCAGAATTGCCATGAGAAGTTTCCATATAGTTGGTAATCTCGTGACTGGTCTATAATTCATAGGCTTCTTTCTCTTCTAATGTGAGGATGGTTCTTCCTGTTCCATCCATCTGTTATTCACATATTTATTATGTTCAGGGAAATAATCTTGGAGAATTGTTATGTGTTTCACCCAGATTCTTTGCAATTTTTAATTCCTCTCAGTACCTCATCTATTTCTAATTATCATTATTTTTTATTATTATTTTTATTTTATTTTGGTAGCACCTGGAAACCCCATTGTGCCAGGCACTGTATAAACATAAAACAAGGAGAAAGATCCTAGCCCCAAAAAGCTTGCAGTCTAAGTTTTATATGAGAGAAAACAGCTGGATATGACAGAGAGAGAGAAAGCACAAAGAAACAGTAAGACAGATGTACAAAGGTTGCTGCATACTACTATAAGGGGTTAATGTTTGAATATGTTAGTCTTTGAAAGTACACTTTCACCAAGAGGGATGGGTTCAGCAATTTTTGTCACTACTGCCCTAGATGGAGTCAAATTTAGAGGTGGAAGGTTCTATATTCTACTCCCCCCCCCCCCCCCCTGAAATTATCCAGCCTTACTTATACTATCATTATCTATAACTAGATGAACAACAATTCCAAACTGCATCAAGGAGTTCTGATCTGATCCTATTCTGATCAAGGAGATCTGATCTGAATCCTATATGACCGCATGTAATATATGGAAATGTAATGAAACTATAACACTATATCACACTATCTATTTTAAGCAGCATGAAACATGGCCAATTTTTATGCTACTGAAAAGGATATATTTCTATAGGTTTTATGAAAATACCAACTGGCTGGTGGTACCCAATAAGCTAACTGGACTTGGGGTGCCCACATGCAGGGAATCAGACACATTTAGAGTGAGCCCTGGATAGACTGTGTTGCAGTTGTCTGTTCTAGAGGCATTAAATACCTAGGCCTTTTTTTCTAAACCAAGTATATTTTTAAAACAGAAAATGGTTTGGCTCTGACCTCACTGACCACCTGAACTGTTAGAAGTCATTTTTGCTGGCACAGTGCTTAAGCAGAGTTTTAAATAGTTCCTGAAGATGGTTCCCAGCCCAGCAGGAACAGGGCTGTTCTTGGTAATTGGCAGATGCAGTGGCCTTGTTTAGACTAGCCTTTTTCTTAAAATGTACCACTGTTGCACTGGAATTGGGACAGCTCTGCTTGTGGTAGTACTAACATAGACAGGTTGCTGGGACCGCAGGCATTTTAACCATTGTTTCAACTCAGAGTAGGTCTAGATAAAATGATGATGGAAATGCCAGTGGAGCATTGATGATGGAAATGCCACCAAAGCCATTGCCATTGCAACAGTGGAAAACTTTAAGAAAATGCTAATGTAGACATAGCCAGTAGCTGTGGGTCGCATCTTTACTGCAGCTCCTCTAATTATAACAACTGTGCCCCGCTTTCCTTGCTCTTCATTTACCTGGCTACTAGTCATGCAGAAATGAGACAGAAGAGAAGGTTTTAGCAATATAGGCTAAAATTGCCTCAGGAGTGCTAGCCTACTCTAGCTGAATGGAAGAGCAACACAATCAGGTTCACTGGTATCACTGTGTTCTGAGTGTACCACATGCCTTAGAGATCTGCGGTGTGGAAAAAGATCTCTCTTGTGGCCTGGAATGCAGAATTTTGTCCGATGATAATCTTTCATAAATGTGAATTTATTGTATTTGTTGTAGAATTCAGTTAATATTTTGGGGTGGGGATGGAAATGGACTGTTGCAGCTTTTTCACAAACAGTACTTTTGAAAACATCTTAAAAAACTGGCATTGAAAATGCAAATATATCCGGTTGTGAGAGCCTTCCTCAGATAGGAGACTTCTAAACTGATTTCTTATAACTTCTTGTGCAGGAATTGTGTGTACGGTATAATTCATCATCTTTAGAACTAGGCAAGAACAGTCTAAAGCTCTTTTTACTTATTCCTTAAGTAGTTGTCAAGACAGTCTCAGGGATTCCAGTTGCATAAGTCTCTTAAGAGTTTCATCCTGTTTTCACACCCAAGGACATGAATAATATTCAAAAGCTGAGGATGAAGAAATGGAAGTATTAGAATTAACCTCTGTGCTGCTGGATGAGGAGGGCGGGCCTGGATGGCTCACAGGACTGGAACTAGGATACAGAACTCTTCATCTCTAGGCCATAAGTGCAACACAATACAGGTCAGCATTTATCACCATGTTTTGTCTTTTTCTGAGTAAGCAGACGACTGCAATACCTGGACTAGGGTGACCAGACAGACGGGGTGGAGGGTAATAGGCGCCTATGTAAGACGAAGGCGCCTATGTAAGACGAAGCCCCAAATATCGGGACTGTCTCTATAAAATTGGGACGTCTGGTCACCTAACCTGGACCATATGGACAAAGGTAATAATCATAGATGCTATAGGATATAATGGGCATGGTGACCGAATACTTCTCTGTCCTGAGAAGTGGTCACTCCAGGTCACATTGGTGGGATGGGTTAAGAAAATAAGAACATTTTCCTGCTACCTGTATCATTCCTTTTGATAAAAATAGCTCTTCAGTTTCTACTGCTGTCACTTTTTACTAGCACTAAATCTCTCTCTCTCAGGATTGTGGGAGTGTTTGGGAGTGAGTCTGAGAATGAATGTTCTTTGCTGTTCTGTCTGTTTCTTTCTGTTGAGCAATGGGGTTTTGTTTTTATGTTTTAGTTTTGTGGTTTTAACTTCAGGATTTCTTTTGTTGTAGCAGGCTTTTGTTTGCCATCTGGGTTGGCATAATCAGCCCATGGGGGAAGAGACCTAATTTTTTGTGTATTCTCAGGGTTTAACCCATTGCCATGGATTGTGGATTTTGCCTCCAGATTCTGCCTTTGTGGTGGAGCATGTTCTAACTGTGGGAAAGGTGACTTGGTTTAAACATGTGAGGTGTGCCCCCCTCATGAGCAAGGCTGCTGTGTTTGTTGCCACCCTAGCCTTGTTGAGCAGGTGTATGTAGGGGATTGTTGTGTGGGGTGATTTTATTCCTGTTGTGCCCCCCTCAATATCTGCTGTTAAAGTCACAATATTTACACATTTCATAAAAAAGGAGGAACGTTAGCTGGCTAGAGACCTGACAAGTTATGGTAAGATCATTAACTCTGTTAGGAGGATTCCTTTGGGTGGTAAAGCCCCAGAGATCTGGCACATCTTGTCCTTTTTATAGGTAGGTTTATATGATACTAAACAATGTTTCCAAAGTGTTGAAAGTTTCCCTGAAGTAGAGGACTGGGGAGTGTGACTATATTGTGTTTGTTGCCACTAGGACACTGTGGGTCTCTGATACATTTGGTTAATCAGTGCCCTAAGAAGAGGCAGGTTTCCCTTGGGAATGGTACCCCTGTGCCTGGGAATGTGGGGATTTCTGAGAGTAAAGTACAGGGGTGGCTGTGGCAGGCTCTAGATGTCACTGGGGATGTTGGTTCAGTGTGGGATGGGGTGAGTGCCCCCTTTACCACCTGGGAGAGATGGCATTACTGGTTCTGTGGTTCCTGACTCAGCTCTCGGCCTGAACCTGACTGCAAACTGGAGTCTGAGCCTGTTGCTATGGAATCCTCAATCTTGGCTGAGGACTCTGGCATCCTGGCAAAGCCCTAAAGCAAAACACGGCCCTTGAAGGCATAGAGGGTTGCAGTTTCTGAAGGTGCTGTGGAGCAGGCCTGTTCGGTCAGTGCAGCTGGGAAGCACACCATTGAGGGTGCTGTTGAGGGTGGTTCTATGGCTGGGGACATGGAAAATTCTCAGGTAGCAGTTTTGCGGTCTCTGTTCCAACAGTCCCCTACTTCTGGTCTCTCTGAGGTACTCCTGCCCCCCACCCCCTCAAGGTTGGTAGTGATTCTGAGTCTGAGAGTGTGGGGAATGATGAACTCACAGATTCTTTGGGTCCTGACCACCTAAGGGGGATATACCCCAGATACTATTAGTAGGTTTCTGGATGAGACAGAGAAAACATGGAGTAGAGGTGGCATATTTGGTTTCCTGAGCTTAATTTGTTGTCTGCTCAGTATACTATAAGGCGTGTCTCTTTGCCTGTGTTTGACAAAGAGAAGTGATATAGATTGAAAAAACTGATGACCAAAGTGTGTGTATTTAATGGAAATGTTGAGGGTTAATGGATATAAGAGAAGCTGGTGTTTTTCTTTGAGGTTTTGGTGCTTTCTTTTCCTCTGTCTGTCTTTTTCTTATTTTTTCTGATGAGAACTCGTCTGATGGACAATTTTGTGTGTGGCTCTCAGAATGTGAAAAAGCATATCACATTCTTTGACTACTTGTCCCAGGAAAAAAAGGTGGACATTTCACTTTTTGCAGAGACTCATACAGAGGTAGGCAACCAAATGGAGTTATGGAAAAGTTGGAGGGGAGATTGCAGAGGTCGACGTGGTGTTTGTCTCGGCTCTACTACTTCCAAAGGCAAGTGTTAGTCATTAATAATTTAATTGCCTCTGTGTTGTAGTGTAAGATAATTGTTTTGGGTCCCTCTCCACTCTTCAAAAGAAACTTCTGAACTTTTTTCTAAACTTTCTCTGGGATGCGCATTGTGAAAGGGGGTCAAGGTCTCATTGATCTTTTGAGCAGAGTTGCTAGTTTTTGTTTATGGTCTTTGCAGCAGCTGTTGTTTGGGGATGAACCTGTTCCTTGGAAGCAACTTGCCTTTGCTTTTCTTTGGTGGGTAGGGGGTTTGGGTGTTGATCAAGAACTTGTTTTTGCTGAACCCCGGATATCTCATTTTGAGGTGTCTCTTGGTTTTCATCAAAGCGTTTTTAAGGCTTGGAATTTTTTTAAGATGATGCCACAGGACAGA
Organism: Sternotherus odoratus; assembly: GCA_032164245.1. Classification (NCBI taxonomy): domain Eukaryota; kingdom Metazoa; phylum Chordata; order Testudines; family Kinosternidae; genus Sternotherus; species Sternotherus odoratus. The sequence goes on from JAVMKO010000007.1 coordinate 32,197,883, forward strand.
GAGCTGGAGTTCCCAGCTACTTGCTGAATCCCTTGTTTATAATCCTGCCATGAGGATTCCTAATCTTATTTCTAGGAGTTTTGTCTCCTCTCATATTGCAGAGGGGGAACAAAACTGGTCATTTAATTGATTTTATGTGGGTCTCAGCTGATATTTTGGCTGTCATGCTTGGTTTTCATCCCATTCGCTAGGTTGCTCGGTTTTTATCAGAGGTGGAATCAGTTCTTCTTAGAGGCAGTATTGCCGGTGTGGACAGTTGCCTCCTTGAGTGAACCATTCCTGATTATGCTAATGCTTCTATTTTCTTGCCTGTTGCTCCTGCTGTGGATTGGGATGTTGACATGCCTGACAGTTTGCTTGCCTTCAACAGGTCTTCTGTATTTATTTTTAATAGCTTAGGCCATCAATCTTTGGATATCCTTATGGCAAATATTTGTCATTTTCAAATGCTTATTGATTATCCTGATATGGTGTAGAAAAGACAGCTTCTGGTGGCGGACTCCATCCATTCAGCCTGGTTAACTATATACAAGCCTCCGATTGCAAAGAGAATGGGTGATCTCTAATGGACAGTTCTTCATGGGGTTATTGCCATGAATGTATTTGTTCATAGGTTGACTTGCAGGTGTCCATGTCATGTCCTTTCTGTGACATGAAGGAAACTATTATTCTTATGTTTCTTACTTGTTCCATATTACAGCCATTATTATCAAGGTATATTTTTGTTACTGTCAATTGATTTTCCCCCCACTATATTTATTTTATTTTTACTATTAAGTACAGGTTTAAAAATATGTGGTAGGCTTTACAAGTTTTATTTTGTGTCAAGCCAAGATGGCCATTTTAAAAGCAGGTAATATAAATTGTTTGGTACTGGGGTTGGCAACATTCTTTGTTTCTTCAAGATTTGTAGTGGTTTTACACAGTCATTTAGAGTTTAGAGCTTATACATTTATAAGTGATTTGGATCAGTTTGTTCAGCATGGGCTATTAGAATGCACTGTATGCTGTTTTGGATTCACAACTATTTTTGAATCTGCAATTTTTTTTGTTATTACTGTGTTTTTGTACTGATCTTATTAAAAGTGTTTTAAAAGTCAAGTCTTTCACTTTCTCTGACTCTCTCACTCAACCACATACTGCTGCTGCTGAAGTAATGTGAGTAGTTGCAGTTCCCTTCTGATTGTGTTACTGAGTGTGTGTTTCATGTGTGTGCTACGAGGTGTAGAGTAGGAAATGCCAGGAGCAGATTATTGCCTCAAAAAAACAGGAATGGAAGAAAAAGTCAGAGGATGGATTTCACACGAAGCATCAGTGTTAATGATTGTCAAGATCATTGTCTCTGTTCACAGTGAATTAAGATTTTGTTCTAGGGCAGTACAACTCATCACATAAGAGTGAAAAAATGATTAAGAGTACTAGTTTCTGCTTCACAACAGACATACTTCATAATAATAAGCAGAGAGACATCACCGCTGTCACATCAATATCAATGATTCCATCATGCAGTCCTGTCAGTGGTATCCCATTATTTAAAATATATAATACTCTATTCAGAGTCTGCAACACTAAATACACTGGAGAAAATAATATAAACAAATTTGCTGAGAGCTAAAGAAGATCCGATCAAGACACATTAGAAGTGACTCAGTAGTTTTCAGGTGTGGGCTTCCCAGAGTAGGAAGAAAATGTACTGGCTACAAAAAAGTCAAAAGTGAAGAACTGGCAAGGAGTAAATGTTAAATCTGTAAATACCTAACTTAACAAAAATAAATGAATAGGTGAAATTATAAAATAACTATTGGAAAAACTAAACATCATTGCCAGGTACCAGACTGGTCAGACTGTATGAGCAAGCTTGCTCATTTGGAATGTGAACCAGAGCCTATTGAAATCAATGGAAAAATACTCATTAATCTCAGTGGCTTTGGATCAGCCCCTCGTGACCTGATTCTACTTTCATTAAAGGCAATTGCTGAACAGCAATGTATTACAAGAGAGCAAGCATAGGTCGTTAAGTACAGAAATGACCAACGGACACAGTACTATGAATGACTATTGAAAGAGCATGTTCTTCAGAAAGGTTGGAATTTCAAAATCATGTAGCTTTCCGTTCCCTCTTAGAAGTATGGGGGGAAAATGTTATTCCTTTACTTCCCTTTGATGCTGTACTACTCTTGTCTTCTCTCACTGGGAAGCTGCATGCAAGAGACAGTACAGTGATAGAAAAGGGAAACACAAACTCAGAGGAAAATAAGAAAAAGATTTTCAAGAAAGCACACCCATCTTCTGAGATTTTGGCAGGGGAATATTGGTTTGTGTGCATAAAGAAGAAAGAGAAATTGTCATCCAATATTCCTGATAAACTCTGATTTTTCTCTGTATGAGGAGACACCATGTCCAGTAAGCCTATTTTTTATCATTGTGTTGAAATTTCTGTGCCCAGTCAGGGTTCTGCTGCACACCATGGCTTGAAGTGTAGTAGTAACAAACACCAAATACATGACTCCAGTGGGTTCCATTGTCAGCACCCACAGCATAAAAATTGTTCCAGTACCCTTGTGCCCAGTGCAGTGGGAGTTTATTTAAGGCATAAAGGCAAATGCTTCTGATACCAAAAGTATACTCTGAAATTCCATAAGCCCCATGATTTTTATTATACGTCTACATGTACAACATATATACTATTCAAACATAAAATATTTTATGGATTTATTAAGTTCCTATATGAGTTATAAATATTTACTTCATAATTCTTGTTAGCCAAATTGCTTCTTCAATCCAAGCCATTTTATGGAATAAATTTTTATTAGATGTTAGTGGAATAAAGCAAGGAACAGACAGACTCAATATAACTTGGCTGAATTAGATAAAAAGGGAGGAAGGAGCTCTGCAATTACAGATTGACAAGTTGGTTTAATATCCAGTAAAAGAGGAATGCAACTCTGGAGCAGCTGGATTAATTTAGTAATATGGCAAAAAATGGATAATTATGAATTTCAGAATGTCTCAGGAGCTTAGTGAGACCTGAAGGTTTAGAGTTCAACTTCTGACCACACAAAAAATGCTATCTAAAATTATCTTGGGGATCTTGCTATGATCAGAGAATGTAGGCTTAAAAATAGGAGAAAAAATATCTTTAAAATGGACAGAAGTAAAACAATATGAAGAACTAAATCAGTAAGTGGTCTTGAGAAGAGAGCGTAGTAAATGATGTGACTGAGTTTGCTTTTTACTAGCCGTTCGCTGTTGCCTAGAGCATTACAAAAATCAATCAGTTGAAAGTGGGAAGTGAATGACCACCTGATTGTATAGCATTTACACATTTGTTCAATGCAAAACCTGGAGAACCTGAAAGTGATCACTAATTTCATGCATCAACTTCAGAAGGATCTGAGAAGTCCAAATAAATGGTTGGATCCCACAAATCAATACTCACTGAAATTATCCTTACATACATAAATAGTTCCACTGAATTAAATAATCCCATCTGGCCCTTAACCAGCAGTAGAAAAGTTCAAACTCTAACTAAACCAACACAAGAACAGCACTGGAATTTTCCTTAAAAATAGGGCTATGTGGAGAAACTGAAGGTGAATTCACAAGCAAAAGTTTGATAAGAAGCAAGGGGGAAAATATTTAACGGAACACAGAGAAGAACAAAAATGGATATGCAGTACTGATGTCAGTACAAAAAATAGAGTGATTCCACAGGATCAGGACTTCATTCTGTGTATTTAAAGGGAGTTTTCCCAATGATTTCATTGGGGCAGGATTTCACCCAAATAATTTTGTAAGACCCAGGGGGAAAACAAACAAACAAAAACAGCATTCCAGTTCACTTTCAGTAATCGAGAAGTTCAAGTAAAGTGGTTGTAATGCTACAATAGAAGAGGGTTTTCTGTAGAGCAGCTGAAATAGAGTGCTTTTGGAAGCAAGTTTATCAGAGTCACTTTCCATATATGCATCCAAATAGGGAAAACCAGTTTCAGATTTAAAGCAGACATGTGCTCTGCTGCTTTAACAAGAATTACAAGTTCAAATTCAGAAGCAGTGTACTCTCAATTAACCAATTACATACGACTGCATATTTTAAAGACATCTTACATTATTAAACTCATTTTAAAAATACAAGGTTTGCATCTATAAGTACATAATTCATATATTGATTGGAATTGATTATGGTACATTTCCTTTGCTTAAATGCAAATGTTCACAGCTGTTGGCAGTGAACTTTATTATGCTGGTATTTACCAACAGAAAACTATTTCAAATAACCTTTCAGACCTGGCTTTCATGAACAAGAGTTGGACAGTTGGCCCATAAATCAAGTCAACAATTTCACCATTCCTCTCTTAAACGTGTTTTCTCACTTAGAGATCCTGCTGAACACAGAGACTTCCTTAAGACAGACAATTAAAATAACACTATCTGTGGGTTTCTAAAGTAGTCTGAGAATACTACATTATCATAACTCTATTGGGGAAAAATGAAGTCTGAGTTGATTACTTGAATTCATCTTTTTGGCTGATTGTCAAAGAACAATCTAAACTTTGAATTTTGGGGGTTTCTGCTATTTTATATTTTTCTAGGTTAGCATTGTTAAGTAATAAAATATATTCAAAACATTGATTTATGCCTGCAGGTTTAATGTCCCCATAAAGATGACTTTTGTGAGGTATTAATCATGACATGAATTTCATTTTTCCCCCCTGTTGATCTATTTATGACCTGCTAAAATATCTAATAAGTGCAGTGCTGTTTTCAGTTGATGACCCCTGTGGAGATCATTGACTAAGCACTCTGGTGAAAATCTGGGGCAACTCCAAAAAGCTGAATTATGTCAGATTTATACTTGTAAAACTGAGAGTAGAATTTGGCCCCATATCTTTGAACCTTAAGTATCACAAGTTGCATCCTAAACGGTGATATAGACAAAGTCTGTTTTAAAGAAATCTCCATATTGTTTGTGATCAGTTTCTACAAGTATCATATAATATATGTATTGATAGGGCTATACATATATAATGAGATATTTTCTTCTGTCTTGGGACAAGAGCTCAGATAACAGGTATGATAACTCATTCTGATACATATAACCGTTTCTGAAAAGCAAATAATAAGAACTGAAGGGCGATGAAATTATAGAAGGATCATGGGTGAGAAGTGATTTATTTGACTTTGACAAAGAATTAATTACTTTGCCAAATGTAAGGAGTTTTCAAAACTAATAAAAAAGTAAAATATTGGTGTTTACCCATCTCAAATCACAATATATACAATAGGGGAAAAACAAGAGGTTTTGATTACTGGCAATCAACCCATCTACTCAAGTGCAGAATTTTTCAAAAATCTACCAGTATAATGCATGTCAGTACTTTGCCAAAATACCCACATAGCAATAGGATGGCCAAAACAACTATTCAGACACTGAAAAATCATTGAAAAAGCTGAACATGCCAACGAAGATACATAATCTAGACTGGCAGCCAGGCAACCGGTACACCTGTAAGCAGGTAATAAGAACTGACAGCCAGCAAGAGTCAACATCTCCACAGCAGAATCAGGATCATATATTGAGGAAATAGGCAGTCAGAAGTACCAGAGAAATCACTGAAAAGTTATTTAAGTGCCTGAGAATTCCAGATACTGGTTATATATATCAGAAAAAGATGAATACTCTCAGTTACTAAAGGAACAAGAGAAAACATACCTGTGTCAACACAATAATTACAGGCACCAGTTTCACCACATTTGTTGTATCCAAGCAGCACCTGGCTGAAGCTACAATATAGTAAACTTACCCCAAAATTTTATCTTTCTGGGAACAGTTGTGTGAGGGTGTTTTAGCTGCAAACCCCTGGCTTTCATGACAGGAATAATAGCAGCTTCTACAGGTTGCAATGTGGAAGGAATGTGGTAGTGTGAAGCAGTATCTGAGTTATAATGAAAATTTGTTTGCGTCAGATGTTTTTTGAGCTTGTCCTGGAAATTTATTTTTTGAATATTTGGCTTTAGCACTTGGATGTCACCTCTAAATCATTTCTACTGTGGATTAGGAACATGGTCATCTGCAGAGAAAGAATTTTACAGGTTATTTGCTTTTTATAAGGTGGTTTAAGAATGGGAGGAAGATAGGATTAATAGGGATGACCCGACTGAAGGGCTGCAGTTGCTTCATTTACTTGACTTCACTCTCTATATGGATAATTCCTCTGGGTCAGTTTTCCTGGCCCTCTTCACAGCAATAGGACTGGCTGTGGTTTCTGGCTCAGTTCATATATATCTCACCACACTCTGAAGTTTATTTTTTTTGGTTTTGTCTTTTTTTGGGAAGAGATTGGAGCTCAGAAGAGGAGGATATTATACCTTTTTTCCAGGGCCAACCATTACTTTCCTCTATTTTGAGGCAGGATGCACCTCTCCCACCATGCCAAAGGGCCTATTTTGATGGTCCTCCCTTAAACACTAATGGTGCTCACTAGGTTTCAGAGGGCACTAAGGGAGAATAGTGTCTTTCCAGCAGATCATGCTATTGCTGGGTTGATAGGATTTTGTAATGATTTATTGTTCCTGACAGCTGATACATGGCTCTGAAATGACCTCTTCCTTTCCTTTACCCTCCCACATAGTGGTAGCATTCCGATCTGTGCCTAAGGAAATGGCAGCGAACACCAGTGGTGAAAGCCTTTCTCTGAATAGGATTGACTGCTGTTTCTTAAAAGTGATTGTGCACAGGTGGGGTGGAAGTTGCAGCCTCAATAGCCTGATGATGCCCAGATTTAGATTTCCACCTCTTCTATTTCCGGGCTTTTTGATGCAGGGCAAGAAGTTTCCCCATGTCTAATAAAGATGGAGACAAGGATAAGGTCTATCTTTTGAGACTAAATTCACATAAAACTGAGATAATACTGATAGGACAGGGGGCTCAACTGGAGGAAATGATAGAAATGATATCAGCACCTGTATGCTGTTTATTTCTATGGTCCACAATTTGAGGGTCGTCTTGAATCCCCCAAGTGCTGTGGGAAGTTTCAGGTAATAATGGTTGCCAGTTATAGTTTCTATCATTTGTGTTCCCTCTGTGTGTGGGATTGTGGTAGTTGTGACCATCTAAGGTGCTCAGGCTAATGCCCCCTTGCTTTAATTTGGAAAAGCTGGTGGCAGAGCATCTTTCCCACAGTTTTTTGACTCTGGGACATTTCCCACCTTGGTCCACTGAAACCTGGATTTGGTGATCTTCAGATTACATTTTCAGGCTGATTTGTTGTCTCAGACTTTTCTGGGAGGCAGTAATGAGTGGATTGGGAAGTAGGGATGGGTAATGAATGGTGTCCCTAGCCTCTGTCTGTCAGAGGGGGGTGATGGATGGCAGGAGAGAGATCGCTCGATCATACCTGTTAGGTTCACTCACTCCGGGGCACCTGGCACTGGCCACTGTCGGTAGACAGGATGCTGGGCTAGATGGACCTTTGGTCTGACCCAGTATGGCCGTTCTTATGTTCTTATGTTCTTATGTTCTTAGGGGTAAAAGGAGTGGTGACGATTTCATGGTTGGGATAATTTATTGCAGGTCAGTTTTTAAAGAGGTTTAAAGGCTTGTTTGATATGTTACAGGTTGTATTTTGAAGACTTTGTAGTGCATATTGTGTTCTGGATAGCCGCAACTAGGAAAACATCTGTATAAATGAATAAATAATCAAATAAACAGTCTAAACCAGGGGTCTCAAACTCAAATGACCACGAGGGCCACATAAGGACAAGTGCATTAGCCCGAGGGCCGCATCATTGACATGCCCCCTCACTGTTCCCGCCCCCGCCCCCACTCCACCCCTACCATGACGCCCCATCCCTGCCCCGCCTCTTCCCACCCCTTTCCAACCCCTTCCCCAACGCTGTCCCCTTCCTGCCAGCAGGGAGTGCAGGAGGTGTGCAGGATGTGTCAGGGGGCAGGGAGTTGGTGTGTGGGGTGCAAGAGGGGCGAGGGGTGCGGCAGCAGGTGGCTCAGGGCAGGGAGTGCAGGAGGAGTGCAGGGTGTGGGGAATGCAAACAGGTTTCTACCCAGTATCAAGCGGGAGGGGACAGGAGAGGCTGAAAAAGGCTCTCAGAGAGGAAGAAAGGGACATAGGAGCGGACCTATGCAAAGGACCCAAGGGGGGGTGGGGGAGCTGCCTTATGTCTTCTAGCGCAGGGGTGGGCAAACTTTTTGGGCCGAGGGCCACATCGGGTTATGGAGGGCTGGGTAGTGAAGACCCTGCCCCCTATGCAGCCCCCTCCCATGTCCCCCCCCTGACTGCCCCCTCAGAATCCCTGACCCATCCAACCCCCCCGACCTTGTCCCCTGAGTGCCCCTTCCAGAGATCCCTCACCCCCGACCACCTCCCAGGACCTCACCCCCTACCCAATCTCCTGCTCCCTGACTGCCCTGCCCCCTATCCACCCTCCCGCTCCCTAACCATCACCCTACAACCCCACCCCCTATCCAACCCACCCTGCTCCCTGTCTCCTGACTGCACCCGCCCCTTATCTAAACTCCCCCTCCCCCATCCTGGGCCCCCTTACCATGAGGCTCCTAGCTGCTCCGTGTGGCTCCAGAGGAGGGGGACTGCGCGCAGCTCTGGCCCCCAGAGTGCTGCCGACATGCACAGCTCTTGGGGAGGGGGTCAGCGCCCAGCCCTGGCCCCCAGCGTGCTTCCGGCGCAGCGTGGGTCCAGGGGACAGCATGCAGCCCCAGCCCCCAGAGTGCTGCCGGCACGGCATTGGAGGAGGTGGGGAGCACGCAGCCCCGGCCCCGGGAGTGTTGCCTACCCAGCGTGGTTCAGGGCGAGGGGGGAAGCGTGTAGCCCCGGCGCCTGGAGTCTGCTCGCACAGCTTGGCGGGCCACACAAAAGAGTCCTGAGGGCCGCATGTGGCCCGCGGGCCGCGTGTTTGAGACCCCTGGTCTAAACATACAGTACTGTAGTAGTTATATACAAATTAGTATACACACTATCTGCTATAATAGTTCACAGACACTTTTGTTTATGATAGGACTTAGAATAAATACTACTTTTTCAAAAAGTAATTTGGCATCAGAAAAGGTTGATTTTTTTTATTAAATTGAATTAAACACCAAATTCCCTACAAGAATATACAATTTGTATTAAAGATTTTGATTAAAAGATTTGACAAATTCCTTTTAACAAATATTTGTTATAGGATAAAGGGGAGCAGTTGCAGAGGATACAAGAAATATCCATATTGTGTGATATGCTAGTTCTCTCGCATACTTTATTAGTCAACTAATACCTTCACAAATTTCAATAGCGGACATGCAGTTTTATGGGGGGAAATGTTGTTTTTCTTTTCAATCCTGCATTTCCTGTTTGTGTGGGCCCATCACCTTAATCATTCCCCCTTAATCTTCTGTTTCTGCACAAATGCTTAACAAGGATTTTTAAAACAGCCTTTTAAATCAAATGGATTAAATTATATAGCCTGCCTTCTAGATTTCTTTAGGAAATTTATGGGACACCCCTATAACTTATCAGGCTCTTGGTACGCACCATTGGGGAGAAGTAATATATGACAAAGAAAAGGTTTGTTTGCAAACATTTATCTTTAATAATTAGCCATTAATGGGAGGGAAGAAGGCACAAATATATGAATAGTAAACTGACTAGTCCCTCAGCAATATGCTCCTTCAGTATGACTTAGCATGCAAGTTCATTTTTAAAGCAGTAATTCAAATGCTGTAATGGGAGATCTGTTTGTTTGCTTTCCCTCCCTCAAAGACAAAGCTTTAGCTAAAAAAACAAATGAAGAAAATTCCCCAAAGAACCTTACCAAGGAACAAGAAAAACATCCATTGTAAACAGCGGGTGGGTCTTCTGACAGGCTTTGTTTGCAAATGATAACAATTACAGGTAATTTTTCATTTCAGTTGGAAAAACAGGTATTAAAAAAAAGAGGGGGGGGCAGTAGAGAGAAAGAGAGAGATTTCCCCAGTGTCTTATTCACTCCCAGGTCTACAACCTAACAAGAGTGTAGAGAACTAGGTAGTTTCTTCTCATTCCATTAAGTGAGATCTAATTGTGTCTGTTCTGTCTGTTGGCAGATGCGGTTTCTACATAACAACAGCCCAGAGACAGAGCTGCTTGATTAATGCCTCCAGCTGTCATATGCCCCATTATCTGTGCATTTGCATAACTTAATGGTTTAGGACAGGGGAGAGAGGATGCTTAATTTAATGTTTAGCAGGCCCTTGATAGCTGAATAATTTAAGAACTGTCAAGGGAGGTCAGTCCTACAGCGATTCAGCAAGACAGCTATGATTTCTGCATATCATTAAAATTCTTACTTAGGATATATATTTTTTTAAAAAAAGAACAACAGTGCCTGAAAGGCAGCATTGCTTTTCTGTTAACCATTCCTTCCCTGAGGACTATCAGAGAGACTCTGGGACAGTATCTAAACACATGTAACAGGCGAAGAGGGAAAGAGTTAATCGTTCTTTTTCTCCCCCCCTCCCATCACATAGCTGAAGGGGGCAAAGTCAGAATTTACTTAAATTCAACTAACAGGCCGACATGCTTTGAACAGGAAACAATCTCAGTTTCATTAGATACTAATGAATATTATTAAGCTAATCTGCCATTTGTTTTCTAATTATGAGTCACAAGGCACCACAGTGCCAGCTGAGGCAACTGCCAGGGTGCATTTATTTATCAATCCTGTGTTTACTGAGTGAGTATGGCAAGGAGTGATTAGCATGAGTTGGAAAGGAGTAAAACTATTCTCTCGATAGATATTGTCATTCAGGTTGGTTAACATTTTATAGAAGCACCAACTTTGGAGTTACATTTGGCTATAAAATGGGCATAACAATACCTCCTCACAGAGAGGCTTTAATGTGTGTAAAATGCAGTGGCTCTTTGGATGAAAGGTACACTCATGTACACTGCTGACCCTGGTTAATTTTCTATCCAAAGCAAGGTCTCATGCTGTTTTTCATAAGATCATGAAAGAGTCACAATACCATAATCCATTATCTCCATTGCACTTATTGTAGTCTACCAGCCCTGGAAGCACTATAATCATTAAAACCGGACTGATGTGCTTCCTGGGATTTCGGAGACAGAGTGGTTACTATTTCAGCAGTTTCAAAAATGCATCTGGTTGATGTTTGGCATGCACAGTGACAATGCTGTTAGTTCAGATGTCTCTTGTGTGCATGCGTGCACACCCATGCGTACGTGTGTGTCCATCTTGGCCTAAGCAGTTGGGCCTAGTGGATTGTTTCCATTAGGGGAAGAAATGGATACTATGGATCAGGTATTTCTTTGGTGCAAGCCTGTTTATTTACAAAGGATGTACACAATGACCTCTGTCCCTGAACACAATGGAAACAAACAGGAGTAGGCAGTTTCCTTGATTGTAGCTTCCAAGCCTGCCTTTCCAGTCAGCACCTTGCTCAAATGATGCTTGCCCTTGTTAAGGGTCACTCTCATGGGTTCTTCTCAGGGTCAGACTACTTGTCCTTTGGTTTTCTCCTGGCTTTTCTGACTGCTTTACTCTTCTGACACACACAGCTGCAATCCAATCAGCTGCCGGAGAAAACCCTCTTAGTCTCTCTGCGTTGGTTCTTTGCTCATGTATATAAGTAAGTGTGTGTGTTTCTGTCTGTCTGATGCTTTTTTCTGGATGTTCTGCACCTACAGATTGAAACAGCATCTGGCACTAGGGTATCAAGCTTTCATCAAAGGTCGGGGTCTGAAGAGTGTCCACAGATCAGACTGAAATAGTAGGTTAGGGAGGGAGAAAAGAGAGGATCAGGCTAAAGGACAGTGAGCTGTAATTTCAAAAAAGGATATGGTCTAAATAGCAAGGAAGAGTAGCAACTTGGAAAAGATAGGAGAGGGATTAGTTGGAGGATGGAGAGGAGGTTTTCCATGGATGAATACCAAGGAATGGGTAGGTTGAAAAAGCCATTTAAAATATATTTAATTTCGTATCTAAATGGACATAAGCCTTTACAAAGTGTTTCCAATAGATAGGAAGATTGTGGTTTGGGTAAGTTCATGGTTTTTTCCTAGCTTGTGCATCCGTGATAATTACCGAATTTGGTACACATGCACATGCACAAACCTTCCTTAGAGGTTTTTCAAGGTCAGGCTAGACAAAGCCCTGGCTGGCATGATTTAGTTGGGGATTGGTCCTGCTTCGAGCAGGGGGTTGGACTAGATGACCTCCAGAGGTCCCTGCCAACCCTGATAGTCTATGATTCTATGACATGTAAAATAATGCACAATTCAAACTGATAAGATATTTCTTGTTTTTCAAGTTTTTTTGAATTGTGTACTAAGCAGTATAGTCAATTTTTCTCACGAAGAACAGAAACAAGCACCATTGGTGTAGCATTAAACTGTAAATAATAGGGTTGAAATCCTGCTGCATTGAAGTCAATGAGAATTTTTCTCTTTCTTCAATGTGATCAGGATTTCACTCTAGATATTTTCACTAGTTTGCAGTACCTATTATATTAGAGATATAAACAAAAAGACAGACCAAATTAATAATGCCTTCAGTTTTGGATGAAGAACCCATGTAGAGAATTATTCTAACTACCTCACTGGCCACTGCATATGTCATAGAAAGAAGCTAGTCTTAATGATCATAATAGAAAAATATTCCGTTTATATGCATTACTAACATAGGGCCAAATGCTCAGAAAGGTGTGTGCTAAAATCTGCTCTGTGATTGGCCAGCACCCAATTTAGACAATGTAAATATACATGTGCGTTTTTATGTACACTCGTCTGAAAAGCCCAGATTTGGCTCACACTCTTATATCTATAAACTATGGGAAAGTCACACCTGGGTGTTAGTGTCCATGTCCTACTGATTTTTCAATGTGAGATGCCTTATTGCTTTGGGACCTCTGAAAATCTCCCTCTATATCAGGTCTTGCTTCAAATTTCATACACACAAATGTGGTAATTGTCACTAGAACCAGTCATTCAAATGATAGTCTGTAGATAATGGCAAGGAGACTTCACCCTGCAATTCTTATGCTGGCCAAACTTGCATTCACTTTAGTGGGAGTTTGGCCTGTACAAGGACTACAAGGGTAGATTATTCATTTTGTAAATTTTCAAAAGGAAAATATCTGCAGCTCTTTTCATCCATTTCAATTTGTATCCCTTTTATCACCTTTTTACCAGGATAGGAATCTGGATTAGATGGCACATTATATTCCTAACCAACCCATGCTAACAAATTATTGGATAATACTAGCTTATATTTTCAAGGAATGGAAAGGTTACACCATTAACACCAGAGGGCTTTTCTGTTGTCAGTCTTCATAGATATTTCATAGTTTTAGATTTCTAGTTTTCAGTTTCTGAAAGAAGTTTAGTGTGTGTTTGGGGATTTATTAATTTTTTTAGAAAAGGAGAAACGGGAGAGACAAATGTGCTTCGGTAAAGCCCAGTTCTGAGAGCTAGATTTACAACCTCTCTGTTCTTGGCTGTCAGCCTTTTGCTGCTTCCTGGTGTGAAATTGATAAGGCGTGGTATGATGCTCATGTGAAGCCAAAGTAGAAAATGGACTCTGTAATTTGGCAGGAAACAAATATTTCCAAGTTGTAGACCTCCCTTTCATTTTGCCACATGCTTACTAGTGACTATTACTTAAAGTTAAAAACAGGAAATCCATAAAGATGGGATTTTCTATCTTTATATTTCTGCTGACACAACAAAGATAGGAAACAAAAAAGGAAGGGAAAACCCCCAAACTTTATGTAGTCTCACATAAATCAGTCAAATTGTTCCAATCAGCACATATGGTACAGTAACGTTGCCCACTGCTTTGAGACCCTCTAATGGAAGACCATATGTGCTGCTGCAATATCAAAACACAGTGGGCCTGTGTTTAGGACTCCACAGCGGCCTTTGTTTTAGAACTTCCTTGCTTTTATTGGTTTGTGTGTCTGTGTCAACATTATTTCTTCCAACACGGTGTTCTGTCTTTCATTTCTTTGTATTAGTGGGAGTTTCTTGCACACCAATAATTAAAAGCATCTGCCTGAGCTTTTTGCATATTATGCTATTGTCTTGCATACATTTTAGACATTTCAAGGTGTCAGAAAATGGGAAGAGTGCGTTATTAACTGAGTCACCAGGTAAGAGTAAGTTTGTAAAGAGAGAAAACATTTTCTTTCTTTGACACATTTTTGAATCATAGCAGTTGTTAGGGAATCACAGAAATTAAGGCCTCATTTTGAGACTACTGAGAACCCACAGATCCAGCTGGAGTTACCTTGGGCACCTTGCAGGAAGTACTCTGTATCCATAGAACTGAAATTGACTATGCATTCTACATATTTTAAAAGGTGTCTTTAAATGCTTGCATTGCAAAGTGTTAATATAAGTGGGACACTGGATTATTATTTTTGGTAGTAGAAATAGAGGTATAACCACTGCTTTCACAGTGGTGCTGCCTTGTCCTTAGAGATTGGCTCAAATAAACTCTGGATTTAAACACTCCCTTGTGCAGTCAATATTTTAACAACTAATGCAACTCTCCCTGGAATCCTGGATAGGAGATCTCTCTCTCTCTCTCTCTCTCTCTCTCTCTCTCTCTCTCTCTTTCTCTCTCTCTCTCATGCTTATCAAATATCAACAGTGTTTTGGTTTGGTTTTGGGGAAGGAGTCTAGTAATTTTTTGTTCTTCCAAATCAGTTTGTTCATCCCTAATTCCTATTAAAAAACAGACCTCATATATACATATATATATTCAGAAACACTTCTCCGTTTCTGGCTCTTTCACATACACAGAAAACAGAGATAAGTTATTCAGTCTCAATTCACACACTCTCTCCCACTCAGACACTTGGTGAGCAACAATATAAATGCTCTTTTGCTGCACTAGATGTCACCTCATTGGAAATTAAGAATAAAATATCTTCTTCCCTCTGTTTCTAGAGGCGATTAGGATGACAAGTTAATCAAGACTTCATCATAGCCCTGCATATTTCCATTCATCATATCACAGCAGTTCTAATGTAGCTGTCCAGTTCATTCAAAGCAGGATTTTAAAAAGTGCTGGGTACGTTACAGCCTTATGTTATTGAAAAGTCTTTATGTTACTGAAAAGTCATTTCGTATCCGTACTTTTTCCTTAACAAGTCACGTGAATAAATACAGACCTACTGCCTTCAAAAAATAGATGTTTATTAGTAGGGCAGGGAAGTCTTGCAGAAAGAGCACTGGACTGGGACTGAGGAGTGCTCAGTCTAGTTATTGGCTAAGCCACAGACTTTCTGTGTGACTTTGGGCAAGCCACTGACTCTTCCCTGTGCCTAAATTCCCTATTGGTAAACAGTAAAATACTTCTGGACCTCACAAGCTTTGCGCAGATAAAATCCATTAATGATAGCTTGGTGCTCAGATACAGTGGTGTTGAGTTTCAAACAAATACCCATCTAGATAGTGTGGTAGTCTATTATCATCTTCTTTGCTTCTTGAGGTTGGGGGATAATATTTTCCTATAGTATCTAAGTTATTGCATATAACTTCAATTGAATGTTTAAATACATGCCCAAAGAGCCATACAGGTATATTTCAGGCCAGACATCCACTTCACGTCCATATCCTGATGTGGTTAAGGATAATCTGCATAACCATTTTCAAAGCCCTAGAAATTTGAAAGCTACCCATGAGTTTGGAGGGGAGGATGGTACAGCTTGGGTACTGCTTAGCCATGTCCTTGAATGCTTGGTAATTTGAGTGCAAAGACATGGGTGTTATCAATATATGTCAGACAATAGTTTCTATCCTTCCGTGGGCATGATAAGGTAGCTGTATGTGAAAGGGGCATCCATTTAAAAGTGCAAGGTTCTTCTTGTATAGTGTCCATGAGAAACACATTGAATATGATGAATTTCAGCTGTTCGCTCTGTGAAGTTTCGGCTTTTAAATGGATGAGAGTGAGGACTGTAATATCTGACCCTGTTTTATACTCCCCTCCTCATGCCCAGCATTAGCGTTATGATGGAGCATGTCTCCTTTCTCAGACATCAAAATAAGGAAAACCTGTCTACGGACATTTTCAAAGATGCTCTTTCTAGAGTCTTTCTCTTAGAAATGATAAATTAAAGGGACACTGTCAAGGCTATTAGACTTAAATGAAAGCTACTACTCAAGCTTGATCTGAACTGCAGGTACCTGTGTGTTAGTCAGTTTCTCCACGTTCAGATTTGTGGGTAAAGGCCAGGCAGGAATGTAATGATACCTTAAATATTGTGGCAACCATTGTGAGTGATAGCTTTTCAGTGCTCAAGAGGACAGAATAATTGAAAATATTCTTCTTTTAGTGCATGTATGGTTTTGGGTCTATTGACTTTAAAAGTCTTTCTTCAAGGGATATTTGCAGGGAACCTAGGAAAAATAAAACTGAAGCCCAGGAAAATCAGTGTTCAAAATCAGGGGCAGATCTGTGAAAAAGCCTGACATCTATGTGTCAATCAACAATAGTCTGGTTCAAGGGTTATCAAGAATGAAACTGTTTGGTCTTTTGTTCTCTGTGTAGCATATGCAATTTGAAAGAACCATATAGGTACAGTGTGATCCAAATAACTATGTTACTAACCGGCACATCTTACATGTTGCTCTGGCAAGGTTCTGATGGCTTTAAAAAGGTGAAAATTATTTCCTTATGAGTATCTATACAGGCTTGAACACTATTTCATGTAATGATCCGTGTGAAATGAGCTGTTGCAATCAGATATACATCTGATCCATCTCAGAGCAGTTGCAATCAGATATACATTCATATCACAAAAGTAGCACTATCAGAGTTGGGAAAAATCAGCAATATTGTTGGTAGTCTGATCAGAGCAGCCAAGGTTTGAATGAACATAGACAAGGAAGTTTCCTTTTGTTCCTAGAGTTACTCCTTCTGGGTCCAGCTGGTGTAGCTGGCACACTGATGAAGTGTAGGAAAGGTTGTACTTTTGCTATCTGTATAGTGCCTGTTCAGTGAATAAAGAGAACCGTGTCTTGGGTGAAGTCAAGCCAGCACCTTTCACAAGCACTAAATTCAGAAGGAACTGCAGTGTTAAAGAGAAGCCAGTACTAAGATGGCTTCTGTGATATTTCACTTGTCTCATAAGAAGAACATGTTACATGTTAATTATTCTGGAAATCTGGGAAACTTGTTTTTCAGTTGTGGATGTTTGTTTATCATTTATGCCTTGACTGAATTTTAGAGACATTGCACGATAAAGAATTAAAGAGTTACTCTGTCACCTCTAGCAATAGAGCACTCCGTCATCTGTTCAAGTTCTGGCTCTAAAGAGCCACAGAAGTATTACTGGAGGCAGCAGAGCTCTCTTTCCTGAGTGAAGCAAAATGCCCCTCCATTTCCCTACCATTGAAATGAGGACTGTGAAAGCATATTTGGTAAAAGGTCCAGCCTGGTGCAGCAGTGAAGGATGACTAAATAATTGCATATTACCAAATAAACAGCAAAATCTTGAACTGGTATGACTCTCTCCAGCATCCCTTCACACACTCACACCCCAAACACTGCACCCCTGAGGGAGTTCCTGATTTCTGACTTTTCTTATTTCCACCCCTCTGGAGATAGGGAACTATAGCTGAGCAATATGAGAACACGTGTGTGTGTGTGTGTGTGTGTGTGTGTGTGTGTGTGTGTGTGTGTGTGCGCGCGCACGTGTACTGGGCTTACACAATGTTTCAGTGGGGATATTCCTGGCAGTTAACACTGCAGACAAATGCTCTGTCAGCCTGTTTCCAGCAAGCTATGATGTACCTGCCACCTCTGTGCCCCTAATGTGTGTGTATTTTTTAAGTAAGGGAAAAGCCACCCTGTTTGTGCCCCAAAATAAATGAAAAATCTCCATCTCACTCTTGTGAAAAGAAATGTAAATGCTTTTATTTATGTTATTTATCTTCTAAAATGGTCAAATGTTTATATTTTAGGGACTGGTCCAAAATCCATTAAAATCAATGGAAAAACACGAATAGGTTTTAAATCGGGTTCTTAGACAGAACAACACTTCAATATATCTCAGGCTTGCAGCATCCTTGGCAGGCTGGATCCCTTGGTGATAGGGTGACCAGATCGGAAGAGTGAAATATCAGGATACATTGGGGGGGGGGGGGGGTGAACGGGGGGTGGGACACGAGGGGGTGGGGCATGAGTGGAGGGGTGGGACACAACAGGCACCGGTGCACAGCCCTGATCAGAGCAATGAGAGGGGGCACACAGCCCTAGGAAGCTGAAAAAGGGGTTGTAGAAACCACGGGGCCAGGAGTTAAATATACTATTATTTAGTTTATATATTTAATGAAAATAAATGAATAATCTGATAGTGCTATATTGTTATTGTTTTTATTTTGCGCCCTCCCCTCCCCCAGACACGCAGGGAAGACCTGACGGCCCTGCATGACTTGGTTTATAAAGGGTGGTGGGTGGCACCCTACGAGTGACTCGAACTTTGGGAGGAGACGGCAGCTTTTTTTCCTTGTGTGCGGGGAATAGCAGTGCCAAACTGCCTGTCCCTGCACCCGGCTTCGACCCTTGGTCCCGGCCACACCACGTGCTTACCATATAACCATGCCCCCCCCCCCCCATTTTCCAATTGCGCTTTTGTGCAGCTGTGCCTTGCGTGGTTTTAAACTGCGCCTTGTGGGAGGTTTTCTGCGGCGCGGTGGGGACGATAGCGGAGGTGCTGGCTTTGTTGGCGGGCTGTTTTAAGGGCTCTTCCCCACCAGCACCCCACAATGAGCCCCCACTGGCTAGCACCCCAAAACATATAAACCTCCCTCATTGCCCAGCCCCCCCGTCCCCACCTGCCAGACACTCATCCCATCACACCCTGCTCCCTTCTCTGGCCACATTCACCAGCCCTACTGGGAGGTCTTTGGCTTCTAGGGGGAGAGCAACAAAAGGAGTCTCCAGACTCTTCAGCCAAAAGGACTAGCTCTGTGGCTCTCAGTGGCTGGGAAAAGTGCCAGCGGGAGCTGCCGGAGCCTGGAGCGGGGCTTGTAGCCAGGTAAGCATGCAAAGCCCCCCATCCCCCAAAAGCCAGAGGGACCTGCCAGGGGCTGAGGTAGGGAGTCCCAGCGATGCTTACCTGGGGCACCTCTGTTCTCCTGTCCCATGAAGTATCCAGCAGGCAGGTCCCTCTGGCTCTTGGGGTCAGGTCAGGATTGGGTCAGGGGGCAGGAGCTGGGTTGTGGGGGATGGAGGGGTGGCCGGGGGCTCTCTGCCCCCTCTGCAAGCAGCCCAGTCCCTGCAGCATGCAGCTGCGTGCTCCATGGCAGAGACCTCTCTGGAGGGGAGGGACCTGGCTGTTTAGAAGATACCTGGGGCAATGGGGCTGGAAAAGCTGAGAGGAGCCACAGCCAGGTATGGGGGGGGGGGGTGCGCTGCTTGCATGCGCTGGCAGAGGGAGGGAGGGGAGGCAGAGAGCCCCCGGACACCCCCCTCCCCCAGCCCCTCATCAGCGATCATCAGCCCCATGTACAGCCACTGCCCCAGGCAGAGAGTCAGGACAGGTCTCTCTCTGCCAGTGGTGGTGGTGGTGGTGGGGGAGCTGCTTGCCCAGGCGCCGGCAGAGAGAGACCTGTCCTGACTCTCTGCCTGGGCAGTGGCTGTACGTGGGGCTGATGATCGCTGATGAGGGGCTGGGGGGGGGGTGGCCGGGTGCTCTCTGCCTCCCCTCTCTCCCTCTGTCTGCGCTTGCAAGCAGAGCTCCCCTCCCCCGCAGAGTCAGCTGTGTGCTCCTGCCGGCAGGCGAGTGCCCGAATATCGGGACAACGGGCGTCCCGACCATACCTTGATCAGGACGCAAGTCCCTTAAAATCGGGACTGTCCCGAGGACTGTCCCGATAAAATCGGGACGTCTGGTCACCCTACTTGGTGATTATCTTTGGCGTGCTTACTTTAGGGATTCCCTTGTTTTGATTTTTAAGACTTGAACAGAAGCTAACCTGACATATGTGCGTACAGCCCCATTGAGTACAATGGCATTTCACAGGTTATGAATCAATGCTGAATCTGACCCTCTGATGCTAGTCAGTCTCTCTCTCTCTCTCTCCCCTCTTTTCTGATCTTAGGTTCGCTCTCATGCTGACTTACCTTTTTTTCCCTGTTCTTCCAGTGTCCTCCCTCTTTTTTTCCCCATGGGCATGGTTAGACTGGCGCTTTGCACCGCCAAAACCCTCCTTTAGCGCTATAATTTTCCTACCGAACACACTTCAAAGGGAGATTTAGCGCAATGACTCCCCGTTTACAGCGCAAGTGTTAAACCTCCTTTTCGAGAGAGATAAGCCTTTTTGCGCTAACGTTGTAGCGCAAGGGTGGGAATGTGGACACCCATCGGATCTCTTGCATGCCTCCAAGCCATGGAAAGCTATCAGCAACCCATTGAGGGCCATCAGCAAGCCATTAAAGACAATGAACTTGCCATGTAAGGCAAATGACGTGAGGTTTTGTTTTTATAAAGGCGGAAGTAGCTTTGCAGTTTCTCTCTAACAACTAACACAGCAAATAACCAGTGAAAATGCTTGCAGACGGAGCTGTGTGTCTGAAATAGACAGCCTGTCAGTTTTCGCTAAGGAAAAGTAACTGACAGCCAGATCTCATCTCCCTGTGAACAACTTCCCAGTTCCCCCTCATCCCCCTCCTTTGCAAAACACGTTGCACCCAGCTGAATGCTGGGATACCTGCCCTATCCCGCAACTGCTACTGCCGCAGAAGCACCACAAATGTAGCCATTATTTTGTGCTACAAAGTTTCAATTTGTACAGTCTCTAGCGGGATACCAATTGCGCTACATTGGGAAGCGCTACGAATAAACACGCTACAATCTTCAGTCTAGCCATACCCCATATGTCCAGAGGACTGTCTGTGTCTCTATTGCTCAGCTGCTAAATCTCTTCCTCTCTCTGTTCTGGGCTCCTTTTTCCCTCTGAGCTGCCAGGTCTTTCTCTGCTCCAGGCAATCTCCTTTTTCTCCTCAGGCATCATAGTAGCCATACTGCTATTGAATCACATATGCAAGATGGGGTGCACTCACACTCTTGTCTCCCAATCATACTTAAATAGATAGCATGATATATGCAACCCAAATCTGAGCAAATCTTTCCTCTGAGAAATCTGAAACTCATACCAGAGTGTCTTCCAGTTCTCCAAAATAGCTAGTGCCGGATACTCAGCTGATACAAACTGGCAAAACTCAGTTGACTTTAATGAATTTACTCTGACTTATACTATCTGCGGTTATAGCCCATAGTACAAATGGAGACTGTGATTCACATATATTGTAAGAAGGTAAGTAGATGTATGGGAAATTAAATAGCTGATGTCAAATTACTATAAGCATTGGAATTAGTGCTGCTAATATCAAATCTTAAATTTGTACCTGATGTCAAATTAAAATGATGATTATTCCTGAAGGAAATAGCTCAGTGGTATATCGTTGGTGACAAGCCACTAATGTCTCCACTGTGCTGCGAAAGTCCAGCTAAAAGTACATATATCTGGCAGAAAAAGCTCATCTCCTACAGAAGGCAGAGCACTGCTATGTATGGGACAGATCTCTCAAATGAGAGACTCCTACTGGGTATACTTTAAATGTACAAAAGTCACATCCACAGTACCAGTCAATGTATGCTTTTTAAATTTAAACTTTATTTGCCCTTACTGATTTTCATGGGCTGTTCCACACAGCGATTTGTAACTAAATAATACTTCTAAATTGAATGTTACTTATTTTAAAAAAACAAATAGCAAAAATGAATTGACTGTAATGATTTTTTAAAATTTAATAACAAAATGGCTACACTGAGGCTGGGGCAATTTAGAACAGGAAGGGTAAAACCACAAAGAAAGGAAAGGGGTGAAACACATATTACATGAGCTGTGTATTTACATGTGTGAAGGTGTGAGGATGACTCTTCAGCTAGATTCCATATGGATTTAATCACCATGACTACAAATGATTACTTCAGGCTGTCCCTTAAAGCTGTTTTTCCAGTGAGAAGAATTGAAGGGTTTGTAAGGTTTATGTAAGGCAGGCCTGTCTTGGTAGTGAGACTGGCTGGCAGTATTGTATCCAGGTATGTAATCAAGTACTATACAAGTTTCCTCCTTATAATGAATTGCTGAATACATGAAAGCTTATGATTGATAATGCAATAGAAAATGAAGGAACAAAATGAGCAATAATAACTTGGACATTTCCAAGCTTTAAGTTTATCATAAACCTACTGAGCCATCAAAGTGACTAAGATAATAAGAATGGCCATATTGGATCAAACCAATGGTCCATTTAGCCCGGTATCCTGTCTTCTGACAGTGCACAGTTGTAAGTCATCACTTTTGTGGATGGTTTTGCTTGATCACTGTCAATCATACAATATTTTCTCTGCATGAACAAGAATCAGGCTATGAAAACTTGATGCCTGGTTTGAGAACTGTGAATTTTGGCTCAGCTCAGTGTGTCTACTTCCCTGTGCCTGTAGTGACAATTCACTGGCACCTCTAATATTGCTGTGGGTATAGATGTGAAGCAGGTGCATGCTGGGGAGGAGGTGGGGATAAGGCAATAATGGAGAGTCATTGTGAAAGGCTGTCAAGGAGGGAAATTAGAAAGTATCATCAAATGTTCACAGGTGATCCTAATCTGGTTGGAAAGAGTCATGTGTTTACTGGTTCTGATTCTGTCATCTTTGATTATAGTGAGTATTATCTTACCTAGTAAGTGAGTAGCCTCAGTGAATGTTATCAGTATAAATCCTAATTCCAGAGAACCCTTGAGATGGACAAAGCTGATGGATGTAATGAACCCTGTTTGTCTTCACCTCACTCCAGGATTTTGGTGTGGGGGGGGGGAGGGGGGGCAGGAGTGTGGGGAGAAGTTATTGAGTTTTAAAAGACTGTCCCTCTTCTGGATCTGAAGGAAATTCTTCAACAGCAGAAAAAATTACTTGTAATGTCTTGCAAAACTCCAGGGAACCTGAGAAGCCACCAAGTAGATAAATCATGATCTTCCATGCAAATAAACTCTTCTACCCCCTTGCAAGCATGAATCGTTCAAGACAAAAACAATACTTTGAATTTACACTGCACCTTTTACCCAAAGATGACAAAGCATGTTTACAAAGGTTAATAAATGAAGCTTCACATTTCCCCAGGAATATTTGATATTTAATTTATTATAGAAGAGTAGATTGAAGCAAAAAGAGGAAAAGTGACTTCCCCAAAGTCATAGAGGAATACAACCCAGCTATTAGGGCCGGGCTATAGGCAGCTGGTGTGCACTGATCAGTTATCAAATTGAGGTCAGGAGATATGCAGCAAAGTCAGGGTTGAGCTGATTCAGCATACTAGGAAATCAGAGTCTGGCACTGAATTATAAAGCAGGAGGCAGTAGCAGAGCTGGGACTGAGCAGGGTCAGAATACCAGGAAGTCAGGATCAGGCAACAGGTTACAGAGCGGAGACAAGTAACGGAGGCAAGTAGCAGAGCCGGGACGTACTGGGGTCAGGAGATGGAATCAAAGGTTCACAGGAAGGCAAGATCTGGATCAGAAGCAAGCAGGTAATTTACATCATTGCTCAAATAGCACCCTTAATGGCCTTCAGGTTTATGTACTGGCATGAGTCAATCAGTGATTTGCAGAGGGTTGCCATTCAGGGCCTGCCTGGTAATACTTCCCGCTAGGGTGACCAGATGTCCGGATTTTATAGGGACAGTCCCAATTTTTGGGACTTTTTCTTATATAGGCTCCTATCACCTCCCCACCCCCATCCCAATTTTTCACACTTGCTGTCTGGTCACCCTACTTCCTGCAGTGTCTAGCTTCACAGGGTCTCCAGTAGACACTGGGCTCCTAGTGGTGATGTGGAAACATCACAATCTAATTACTTCTATTGTCACAGGTTCTAGTCTACCAGGTACTTACTTTAACCTCAAGACCCCTTTCCTCTAAGCCTGGTAAAGCAGAATTAAAATAGCATATGAGAAAATCTACAGAGGGCCTGATCCAGTTGCAATTGAAATCAATAAAAAGACTCCTATTGGCCGCAACTGGAATTGGATCCAGCTGAGAACCAGAATCAACATCTTTCATTTGGAAAGCTGTGGGACAACTTTCAGATGACTATGCAGAACATGAGCAGGGCAGGTAGGGTTTTCCACAGGCATTTGTAATTAAATTAAGCTGGTGGAGTAAGGAATAATCACTCAATATAGTACATAGGTTTATACTATAGATATTAGAAATGGTGATTTAGTCCATTCTTCCACCTATTCACAGTGGTTTGCTAATATATATTTACTAATGCTTTGTCCTATCTGACTTTAGTTGTCCCATATGATAAGGTTTGCATTGTTTCCTTTGGGAGACTATTTCACAGCCTAATCAATTTCATGTTCAGAACGTTTTTCCTAGTATTCAATCCAAATTTGTTCTGGGTTCTATCTCAGTTAGTACTCCTGCTTATACCTCGAGCACTACTCTGATAATTTCTTCTCCCTCTTTTTTACAACCTTCGGATATTTGCAGTCTGTTGTTATGTCTCCCCACCACACACTTAATCCTCACAGCCAAAGCTATTCACAGAGTATTTAGTACTTTCCTCATTATGCACCTCTGTACCCCTAATCTTTTGTTGTTGTTGTTGCTCTTCTGTAAATTCCCTCCAATTTCTCAATATCTTTCTACCCAGAACTGAACACGATATGCCAGGTGTGGTCACAGCAGAGTTGTATGAAGGAAAGACTATTGTATCCTAGCTCTTTTACATGATACCTTAACCCAAAATGCTTTCCTGTAGCTGCTCTATCACACTGCAAACTCATATCTAGTATGTCCATCATCACCTCTAGGTTTCCTTCAGCATTGTTGCTCACCGTGCTTCCTCCCTCTGATTGAATGTATTTCTGAACATTTCCCCCCAAATATATTATTCCAAGTTGAATCATATTTTACTTTTTCTGTCCGTGTTTCCAATCTCTCTTGATGCCTTTGTATTGTTTCTTTCTCTGTGCTAGTGTTCACACTGCCTAATTTACTACCATCAGCACATTTCATTAACAAATGTTCTCTCCCACCACACTCTTTCACTGTTGCATTGCAGTACAGTTTGACTGTTTCAGAACTATTTTATACATATCACACCATCCCTCCACCATTTTTTCCTTTCTGTCTGTCCTACATAGATTGTAATCATCTGTACTGACATTCCAATTATAGGAAGTATCTCACCAGGTTACATTTATGCCCACTAAATCACAATCTCCACTAGGAGCAACCTATTTTTCTTGGAGAAATCTACTCGCAATCTGCATGTCACTCCATATGTTGTGGGAAGATTTGCTCCCATTTTCCTAGGACTTTGGCTATGAATCCAGTGTGTCTGTGTGAGGTGAGAGTCCCTGTTGGTTCTTTCAAATACACTGTACGGTTTTCCCTCGAGACCATTCTATTTGCTGTATTGTGAAACTGCACCGGGGGAGGGTGGAGAAGAGGGAGGGAGGGGGAGAGGGGAACCATGAAGTTTCAGCCAAAATTCAACATTGTCATTTAGTTAATTATGGAGTGAATTGAGGAAGCTCTGTGTCACAGAGTGAAAGTCTCTTGTTTACATCAGGATTGAAGAGTGTCTCGATTTAGATGTATCATAGACACGAATGATGACAGGAACCTGCTCTGAGTCAAATTCAGCTAATTATATCACCAGATTTTTTTTTAAAAAGGGAAAGAAAAAAAGGGTTGAGAGTGTGGCTACATAGGGACCACATTTTCCAAAACTCTTAGAGAGGGATTTAACGGTCTACTTCATGGCCTCATTAAATGAACAATGTCAGAGCTTTAAAAAAAGCCCTTTGCAATGCTTGCATTTGTCTGATAATATATGTCACAACAAGTATATATATAAAAAACCAAAAGAGCATAGAAAATATACTGTGTGATTGAACTCCAACGGAAAGAGCTAGAACATTTCTTCTTTACTCTGAAGCCTTGCAATAATTAGCCAAAGTAAAATGAATATTAGCTTATGCTTAACTGCCTTTCCAGCATGTTACCCTGCATTGACCCAATAGTGCTAAACCAATTATTTTTTGAACTTTATGGCTTTAAATAATCTTCTGCTCTAAAACTCCCTCTACCCCTCATCTACTTAACTGCAGGCCCGACTGCCCTAAATCCTTTTCTTATACTTTGTAGCTTTTTAAGCAAGCCCCCTCTTTAAGTAGACATAATCCCTTCTGTGTAGAAAACATGAAAGACCTTGAACAAATCAAGATTTCTCCATGGAGAATTCAGTTAATCCTGTGCTTAGCTCCTAACAAGGAAATCCATCTCTCCACCAAGCACCCCATTACTAGGACTAATGCCTGACTTGAATAACAAGCAAATTATTGTGCTTTAATTGTAGCGCTGCTCTGTCACATGGAGAATTTGAGAGAGGAATGTTACTAGGCTCTTCCAGCAAAGACAGGTCATGCCTTTTTGTTGTTGTTAAGGTTGCTATAATTTAAAAAACAGACTAAATTAACAATGAATATGGACTCTGCATGCTTCAGATTAGATGAAGCAGCAACAGTACATCTCTGCAGTTCATGTTATTTTAGGATGATTATTATAAGACATTACCTTTTTTTTACATTGCCTTTTGTATGTTGCCAAATTTATATTCTGGGCATTGGGCAAAGTGGGGTCGTCATCCATTTAGACACAGAAAAGCATGTAAGTGTAAACATAGTTCACAAAGTAGCCTGCAAAGGCAATACACAATTGGTGGTATATTATTCCCCAGAAAAGTGCTCAAAACAGCATGCATTGGTTAATCTAGGATGGACTCAGCAGGACCAAACAGGCTCAGAGAGAAGATCCAAGTGCTATCATAAAAGCTGGCCAGAACATGTCAGAAAGGGAATGGAGTTTTATAAAGAAGCCACCAGTTGCTATGTGGCCATACCACAGAGAACCAAGATGTGAGATTCTGATCTTTAGATAGTGGCAACAGCATATTGGGACCCCTCGATAGATGAGTCTGGGTAGCTCTGTTAGCCATGCACTGTTTATTTTTCATGAACTGGAGATAGAAAGAACACACTCGACATGGGGATTGGGATAGATATGTTAGATGACATTACACTTCTTCCTTCTTCTTGTTGTTCATGCTCCCCTCGGTCCTGGCAGTCTGACATGCAGCTGAAAGTTGTATGTGCATGGCATTATGGGAAATATTGATGTGGGCATTCTTCTGTGCACCTTATGAGCATTTTTAATGGATGGTGCATGGTTTACATTTTTTCCAGCTTGCACTGGTTGGGACCACTGGTGTGCATCAAATTTCAATATCAAAAGTAGATGCAGAAAGATTGAGATGAGTAGCTATGTGAGTAACGGGTGGACCTTGACATGAAAATACTTCTCTTGATTGATTTGTTCAAGCAATGCCATCCTATCTCTGATCTAGTCCTATACCTGTAAGCAGTTGGGGAGAGAATGCAAGGGGCAACAGTGCCTCTCATACTGTGATGAAAAATAAGGATGAAATCCCTTTTATTCAGGCTTTGTTTATTGTCCAGGGTGAAGTACCTAGGATACATTTCTATTCCCTTGCCCACCCTTTGCTTTGCTAACCAATAATTTCCTCTGCTTATAACACTGGTTAGCTGCTGCTGCTGTAGTCATATTTCTAGATCTGAAAAAATAATATTAGGAGGTGGGAGCGGGGAGACAAGAAGCAGCATTACATAGATTTAATGTGACATTAGGCAAATATTGAACAAGATTTTAATTACAGAGGTTATGGCAAATTCTCCTGCTCTGGTAGATGTCAAAAATCCTCCTATTTTTAGTAACCTGAATGCAAGGATCTCATTGCCTATTCTTTCCATTTCTGGCTGCATGCAAAGAGCATACTAGTTGAGAGAATTAATGGGTTGTAGTTTTATGAGAGTTCCACTAGATGATGGTATAAATCTTCATAATGAGCAAGCCCCAAATGGGCAGTTTAAACAGGAGTCCAGGAAAAGCAAAAGGGCACGTAACCTTAGGCACGGACATCCCAAGCCTAAAATTTCCCTCATGTGACACTCCAGAGAATTATAGTGGTGGTGCATATGTAAGCAACATTCAGTAAGATTATGAACTATTATAGAATTACGCAGGGAAAATGAACCAAGCAGCTGATTTACTTGATTTAAAATCAAGTAACAATTTGCTTAATTTATTTTGCAAATTAGAATGGGCTAACATCAATTCATTTTTTCAACTGATACTATAAATGAGAGTAATTGTGTAATTAGTACTGAATTAATTATAGGGTAACACATCCATTTACATGAAACTGAATTGAAAAATTAAAACTGGGGCTTACATTTCCCAGGCTGGCAGGTGCTGCAAATGCAGAAGCCTCGGCTTTCCCTGCAGGAAGGGACAGCGAAGCACAGCTTGTATCACTGTGCAGCAACTTCTCTGGCTGATTCAAGGATGGTACTGAAGAGCTACAAAGGGAGTCCCATGGAGACTTTCTCAGCCAGCAGAGAAGTTGTTCTGGGATATCAGTTAGGGGGTAAAGGCCTGTGGGGGAAATGATCTCCTGTAGAAAACCCTTGAGGGCTAAGAAAATCCCTTAGAATGTATCATTAATGTAGAGTTTTCTAGTCTCCCAAAGACTACATTAAAGGACATGAATCAGAGAGGTAGCCTGGAATAGCAGAGGTAATAGCAGAGCCTCTGTCCAGGCTGGACACTTCCACTGCTTGCATCCGATGAAGTGGGTATTAGCCCATGAAAGCTTATGCTTCAAAACTTTATAGTTAGTCTTTAAGGTGCCACAGGACTTTGTTACCTCCATTAAAGGACATGTCACTTTTTGCTATTTATTTATTTGTATTATGGCAGCCTGTAGCCTAGACAAACCTATAACAGAGATGGCCCCTGCCCTAAAGAGCTTACAGTCTAAAAATATCTTCTCATTATTTATTGGGTTTTACACTTTTGCACCCATTCTATAACTAATCTTGCAAATGAGGCAGCAGGTGGCTGGGGTTTTAGCACATCACAAACCTTGGGAAAATGTTAATAATGGCAATATAGATAAATGTTGAATTTTTATATGGATGGGAGGGATGTAAGAATCTATGCATTCAAAGCCAAATCCTAGGCCCATTGAATTACAAAATTCACATTGACTTCTATGGGATGAGACTTTAGCCCTTCTACAGTAGCATGTTATTCAAAGTTGACTTTTTCTCAGATCAATTTCTCGTTCGATTTTGATTTATATTAGTTGAACGGTGCTAATGAACTTTGCAGGATACTCTATACTTCTGAGAAGCTTTGAAAACATAAATTGGGCCTCACAAAACAGCCAGCCAACTATTATTATATAAATTTCATGAGGAAGTAAATAAGGCAGAAAGGGATTATATGACTTGCTCCTCATCACAGAACAGGTGAGTGATGGAACTGGCAACAGAACTCATGAGTCCTGATTTACAAGTGCCTGAATTGACCACTAGAAAGAAAATTCACTGTGCTCAAAACCCCCTCTAAATCCCATAGAACAGAATAGCAAGTAATACCTTGTTTCAAAAAGAAAAGAGAAATGCAGAGTTTCCTACAATGTAAGGTCTGAAATGTCCACAAAAGACAAGGTCCAGAAATGTTTTGTTGTTCAAATATAAGTGTATATTACAGGATTAATCTGAATTGGAATATATCAGTTATTGGAGACATCTGGGATGTAGTAAATATAAGTTTAAACATTTTATTGCAAATTGTTGCAAATCAGAGAGGGCTTTTTTTATTTTTATTTTTTGCAGAGAATTTCCAGTCAAGTATCCTTTTGGGCAGCATCTGGGAGAAAAGGGCCATGTTTAACAAAGGTACAAAAAACTCTGTATATCACACTTCATCTGCTAAATCTTCCATTTCAGCTGAAGGCACTTGTGAGAACAATGTCTTTCCTGTTGCTTTTACCAGGAATTGTGCATAGATGCAATGCAGTAGTCTCAATCCATCCCCTCATGGGCATGTTCATAAAATCTGTGATTCTCTAAACCCTTGTGCAATGTGCATAGGGAGCAAAAGGTTGTGTTTGAGCAAAGATGATGAGAAAGTGCAAATAAAATCAAGCACTAGGCTAGGTCCCTTCTTTCTGAGCCCAAGTAAGTCAAACTCATATTGTGCCTGCTCTCTGAAACTCAAGCAAAGCAGAGCAAAAAGGATCAGGCTGGTGGAGAACATGGGTGTCTGAGGAGACATAATCCCTATCACTGCCGCCCTAATGAGGTATTGAGCTATGCACTGCTGTCTTTGGCTTTATCCTGCTACAAGGCAGGAGTAATTCGGTCATCACGACTACAGTGCTCTCGTTAGTGCGGGATCATGTTCCTTTGTGCTCACTGACCTGCTCAGCATGATTTATTTTGCACTTCTGTGCTTAGCACCCTGCATCTGTGCTGTGCAGGATCAAGCCCAAAGCGTGTGTGTGAGTGTAGGGGAGAGGATTGTTAATTTGACCTCAGTGAATATAAAACCACAGCTGAAAGCTTTTCACACATCTTTCACTGACTAATGGACCTTCATTTTCCTCTCCCCCAACACCAATCATCTTTCTAATATTTCCACAAAGGGCACATTATGATAATTTCTGTGGTTTTCCCATCCCCCATTTACTGTAGGATAGTAAAATCAGTGCCAGGAGTTTGCTGTGTATGGGTTTTTAATGCTTATTAGTTCATAGATTTTTTTTTTTTACAAGCCCTGGCAGTGGCTAAAATAGAGAGAGGAAATCTCACAACTTGACATCTGAAATGTTTCCAGGCTTCAAAGAAGTTTCAGCTGATCAGGCGGCTTCATTTCAATAACTCAGAAGGAAGGTGTTAGGAAACCAGGGAGTGAATGAGTTTCCATTAGGGACAAAACAGCGTTGAGTATGAAAGAGGAGCAATCCCTTCTGGTAGCACTGGGGTTGAAGTGTCAAGGATCTGGAGTGCTAGAAGGGAAAGTGTGAACTTTAGACTGAGCCAACTCTGAAATATTAAAGCAACAGTTGGTGTTGGGAGACGATAAGGAATAACCTTTTGAAACTGCTGCGGATGTTGCTGATGCTTTTTTTTCTTCTTCTTTCTTTTCTTTTGGTAGAACCATTTATCACTTACAAATCAGCCAAAAGAAGAGGTTTTCATGGTCTCTACTTGATGAGGACAGCAGTTCCCTTCTGGGTGGAAAGGAATCGTGTTTGAACCTCAGGTCTTTGAAAGAATTTGACCGCTTAGTGCGGGATGGGAGTGAGCCTCACTTTTCGCACACACTAGTGAGCTGTGCAGCTAATCCTCCTCCTTGTGGGGACAGCT
Organism: Sternotherus odoratus; assembly: GCA_032164245.1. Lineage (NCBI taxonomy): Eukaryota > Metazoa > Chordata > Testudines > Kinosternidae > Sternotherus > Sternotherus odoratus. Next base: position 32,229,277 of record JAVMKO010000007.1, read on the forward strand.
ACTACCTATACTACTTGTGTGTCTGAAAACACAATCATGACAAAGGATGATGCAGAGGGAGGCCAAAATGTCGGGTCTCTCATTGTTACCTTTTGCAGGACAAGATAGGTCTGTTTTCATATATCACGGAACTATATGTTAAAGTGCGCAGTGCTTGTTAATACAAATATTTAATACATTACAGCACAGTATTGTGATGCTGGGCAACTATGTGATTTAGTGATTCCAGTATGAGGGGAATCTCACAATTACTGTGTAAATCTTACAAAATAAACTATAAGGAGTTTATTACCATAGGTTAAATGTACCGAGTTAAACATTCCTGCCCCCCTCCCCCCCCCAAGAGTGAACCTATAGAACACCACACTTTCATAAAGATGATAAATTCGTTAGGAACAAAAAAGGGAATCATAGAAGAATACGTAGTGGGGGGAAAAATAAAAGATGGTTAAACCAATCTTAGAAGAGTGTGAAAATTTCAAGACCAGGAAAATACCATCAAGGGAATCAGAAGCAAACAGGGACATTCACAACATCACTATGTTATATAGCAAAACATAAATGATAATAACTTTTGAGAGCTTAAGAGCAGTCGATTATGTCAGTTTTGTAATTTTCTCTCATAGTTGGGTTTTCTGTACATGTGCCTTTTACTGGTGCTAATGCAGTTAACCCCTTTATACTAAAACTCATTAGAACTCCAGCTGTGTTTTCTCAGATTCACTCAGTAGCTCAAGGTCATCTGAAAATTAGGGATTTGGGATTTATAAATATCTCTGATGAAACTGCACATCTTTACAATAGAAGGTTAAAACATCAAACCCCAGGAGGGATTCAGTCCTTTGGAATGACATGTGGCTCCTAGATCTGCTTGAATTTCTTTCCAGTAACAACTGAGGGATTTAACTACAATATCTTTTATAACATTTTGTACAGCCACAGATTGCTTTATTTCCTTGCATAAATAAGAAAGATCTCCCGTACATTTCTCTTTTCTTCCTTTAAGCTACGAGAATTGCAGCAGATCTGAGATGTGAGTATGTGTACTTGATATAAATATGTATTGTACATTGGGAATAATAAGAACTAACTTTTTATAGACCTCTCGCATTAAAAGTCACCTTCAAAAACACTACTCTTCTCTGCTTATAATCAAATGACACCTCATAACCACCTAACCATTTTTAATATCCCCTAGACTCCATTGTATTATGCCAAGGCTCAGACACTGTCTAGCTATTCAGGGAAAAGAGTGTACCATCATATTTAAAAGCAGTTATTGGGACAGGTTTTACAGGCAGTGGGCTAAGACAATTCAGAAACAATTGCTTATGTGATAGTTTGAGGATTTGTCCCTGTCAAACAGTTAATATTGCTTTAATACATGAAGTAGGCTGTATAAGACGGCAATAATGAAAAATGTCAGGAAAGACAATATCAATTGTTATTCAACATCCACATCAAAGATTACTTTTTTGTCAGTAGCTTTCAGAAAATGTATTTTCCATCAGATCTGATTGCGTTCCTCTTTGAAGTGCTCCATCCTCCCGGTAGATTTAATGTGACATCTAGGCACTTTTTAGTCCCTGGGCCTCTGAGGCGATTCAAAGAGGCACAACAAGCCATCACAGGTTTATCCTCAAAGGCCGACACTGTCTGTCTGATTTATTGTAACTTTAAGAATCATCTCCAGCAAAGCATGAGCCTTCCTACCCATCCGCAGCCTCAGACTTTTATCAATTCATTTGTATGCAGCCTGTACTTTCTGGAACTGAGAGCCCTATAGCCACTCATGGAAAATGCATTACCTGCTACTAATCCTTTTTATCTTTAAAGTCTGTATTTTTTATGTATAAGTCATTTTGGGTTATCATAAAATATACATAATTCTTGCCCCAAAAAAGACAAAATGAAAAGAGAATATATAATAAGTTATGAGCTTGTGGTGTCCTTATCACAAGGATTCTAAATAAACAGCTCCCTTTATGTAAACACAGAGGGATATAGAGCTCTGATTACTTTCAATAGGAAATAGGAATGCTTCCGTTTTTGGTTCCTCATTTCAAAGTGAAATAGTGAAATGAATCATTCTAAACATATTTGGGAGCACTTTTGTTTTCCACTTCATTGATTTGGGGGCCTGACAGTTGTAGGGTTAAGTTTCCTGTCAAACTTCTTCCATCATGTATTACAAAGATCTGGAAGCATCTTAAAGTTTCACATTCAGTCAATGTTTTGCTTCCAATCTGTGATCAACTTTAAATTAATAGCATCTCTTTTTGTGTGCACAGAGGATATATTCCAAGCATCTGCATGGCAGGTGGCATAAAAGAATGATAAAAGTGGGAAGATGATCCACGTCTTCACAAGGTTTCCAGTATCATTACAAATCTGAAAATTGCTTGCCACAAATTTTCTGCATTCTTTGCTTTCAGTTTGCTGTTTCTGTGAACATTCCCATCAGTAACCTTACTTGATGACTTTTTCAAATATTTGTCGTTTTAAATGCAATGTTAATTCTGAGTGGAACCCATTGAAAATTAATCTAACTTTATCTGTTCATTTCAGCCTTGTGTCTCTCATGTGTGACATAAATCTTAGTTCAAGATTTTGAAAAATAGGAGTGCAATGGGGTTCCTGCAGGGCCCTTCTGGCTCCTGCCCCCATTTGTCCCAGAAAGTCACTTGGAGACCTCATTTGCCATGCTTACCTGTGCTTTATTTTACAGGAGGTGCTCCCACCACCTTTACAACACAATCTATATACAGTTCCTTTTGGCTTGTCTCCCAGCAGGAGAGAAGGGCAAGCTATTCCTCCCTGCTTTCCCTCAGAGCAGCTTCCCCCTCTTCCTAGCTCCTCCTCCTTTCCAGGTGCTTTCTTGTCTAGCCCCACTCCCCCAGCATCCTTCCTCTGAGGCTTTTATCCAGCCCCAGCCTGAAAAGCTGTTCCTGCTTTGCCAATCAAGGCCAGGTGGCCTCCCCAGCTCCAATTTACCTTTCTTAACTGTAGCTGGGGTGACAGAGGGTTTGCTGCTAAGCAGTTCTCCTGCTAGTACCATCACACGGAGCCTAAAGTTAGGCAAATAAATCTATATTTAGGAACCTATATATAAAAAGGGTCTGGTGTCCAGTGGTGCTGAGTCAATGCAGCTCCAGTTGATTTCAATGGAAATTTTGGGTGCTCAGTGAATGTCTCTCTGTACCCTTGACTCATAGAGGAGCTGCGTCGTTTACAGTTCTTGGGTAAGTGCCTGTCTCCTTAGCACAAGCTGTAGATAGTTTGCTCTGATGATCACATGGTTCAATGCATGTCATCAGGCAGTATCAGGCTACTTTTATTTAGCTTCATACGACAGGTTTGATCATTTTGATCTTGTGCCTCTTTCTGCTCTCATGCAGACACAAACATGAACATTATATGTTAACATACATTAAATCCATGGACAATAAAATTATACCCATGTGAAATTGGTATAACTTCCATGAGGACAAGGCCTCTTTGTTTGAAGGTACATAGAAAGCAAACAGAATGGGAGTGTGGACTCAGATCTAATTTGTTTATAACTCTGAGATTATACTCATGGACAACTTTGATCAATATTTATCCAGATCTGGTGGGCAGTTTACTAAATTATTAAAGGAATAAGTAAAGACAGCACGTACAAAAGGAAGAGTTACTATACAAGAAAAGAAATTATTAAAGAATAAGTTGTACAACACTGATAGAACTTATTGCTGAAAATAAAATGACAGTGAATATGACTACCTAAGATTTTTGAGACATCTTTTGCCTATTTCTTGTAAAATTACATGCCTAACATCTGTACATCTCAAGGCACACAATGCCTAATTTTAAAACATCATGAAATGTAAATATTCCTGTTTTGAAGTCACGTCCCAAACCAAGCATAAAACGCAAATCACATGTTGGGGAGTAATGTAGCAATTAAAATGGAGTCAAGAGGAGTTCCTTTGGGCATGAACAACTAATATGTTAATTTCCTTAAATGCCATAATAGCTCCAGCATCATGTGTTACTTCACCCAGATGATGTACAGTTAATAAATGTCTTTTCAATCTATTAATATGTAGCTAGGATGTCATTCCCAATATTTTACCCACTCCACAATATCATTCCCAGAAATGGCATTTTTAGACATTAATATTTTGGGAATAATAATATTGAGGTAAATCCCAGGCATGGAGGAACACAAATAATTAAATACCGTTCTTTTCCCAGCAAGCTATATAGTGGCAATATAACTTCAACACTGTGCAATATAAATTCAGCATTAAAAAGTTAACATTTTCAATAATTACCTTAAATGGTATTTGGGACATTACAATTATTTCCTGTTTTAAGCACATCTAGACAAAGATGGGTACTTCTATTTGTTTTAAAGCATGCTGTAGAATAACAATAAATGAATAGGAAAAGTGTATTACTGAAATTGTTCTGGAACTCAGGCTTCTTTTCATAACATGATAAACGTGTATTCTCACAGCTCATTTATTTCTGTAAGTCTGCTTTGTCCTCTAAGTTTGATTGGAACTTAATAAATGAATCACCAGTTTTGTCCTGCTCAGATGTAGAGGTGTAACTACCATATAAATTAACCAGTCCCTCTTTTTACAAAACTGAAGATTTATTAATGATTATTAAGCTAAAATAACCATATTAATCACTGAAGACTGGCCTTCTAGCTTGTATCTAAGTTTTCTTAATGGAATTATTTTCTTATCTGTGGTTTCCTTTTTTCAATCATTTTAATAATGTCCTCAATTTTTAGGTAAGAAATCCTAGTTAGAGATGAGTGTCCAGATCCTCAGGAGGCAGATATTGGCACAGCTCCATTGAAGTCAATGGCGGTATATAAAGTTGTACCAGCTGAGGCTCTGCCCCATGATAATTTGTTGTGATGTGAATTCCAGTTAATATAAAACCAGAAACGTATCTTTATTCATGCAGGCCCCAAATATTTTCTTTTGAAATTTAAAAAAAATTAAAGTCCTGATCCAACTACCACTGAGGTCAATCTCTTATTGTCTTCATTGAAAATTGGGTCAAGGCATAAGCAGAAGCATATCCATTTGATAAAGGGTTACAGTATGCAACATATCTATTTCTTTACTTCTGCTGTAATTGTTTTTGTTTGTTTGCTTGCATGTAAAACCTCTAATATAGAACAGGCTCCCAGATTTCACGTTGATGCCACTAAGATATCTTTTCTAGAAAAACTACTACATCAAGTGAGTGGTACATTTACAACTGCTGATTAGCACAGCTAGGCCAAGTACGTCAATAGTGAAAGTTGTAGCGAAATGTCTCTAGAAATCAGATACTATGTTAATGGAGACAGTCATGATATAGGAAGATGTAACTATTGGTTGGAGGGACACAAGCCTTCTACTGAAGTATATACCTTTTTTTTCTCATTGTTTTATTCTCAGTGAATTTTCACATGGAAGATGCCAGTCTATTTAAAGCCCTGGAGACTGAAATAGTTGATTTCTTTAAAAAAATGTATTAAAAAAGACAGTGATGGAGTGAGTTGCCCACACTGTCTGACCCTTCTTCCAGGGAACTGCCGTTGAGGGTGAGAGGATAATTCAGGATCCATGTTCAGGGATGCTTATTATTGCTAGTAATGAGATTAAATGAATCTTCTTAGAGTGTGATGAGTTGGCTAGGATTTTCTTTCCCCAATCATTTTGCAACAACACACACTTATTTTTTCATGCCATGCAATGATTATCTTCCTTGCTTGAACCAAAAATATACAAGAATTTATCAATTGTATAGGCAAAAGTAATGAGAAGCTTTACGTAACTTGTGGCAGAAACATCAAATGAAGCAATTAAAATCCTTGCATCATCAGACCACAGATTTAAAAGTGGTATTGTTGCCAAAATGCTGTTTGCCAAAATGTTGTGTTCTTATAACAGTCCATATCTGCAAATGAAAGAGAATTAACATTTTATAGAGCCTCTGCTGAGTATAATGGGAGTTGTTTGGGGTGGATTTATTCCTAATTCTTTTCCTTACTCACATTTGCAGTGTTTTGGATTTTTCTAGTGTTTGTGAAAGGTGTCAGATTCCCAGGTGCTGAAGTCCTTTAATCACAGAACAGGTACAGCACAGACACTAGCAGTACATACATCTCAGTATTGCTCTGCCAGTGTGCCTCACTCATGTTATGTAGACATCGGGTCAGATCCTCATCCCCACTCTAGCCCCTCTAAGCTGTGTCAAAAGGTTGGAGTGAGTAAACGTGTTTGAAAAGCCCTGGTTTTGGTTCAGGTCGGATTCCTGGGGCACAGGCACTGTGGCACAGATTCCAGGCAGTGTTATAGCCGATAGGGCAGCCCTTGGAGACTGCCATAAATTAGAGAGGCTACCAGGGTCATTTAAATTACTTCAGAGGCTAGTCCAACTCGTAGAGCAGCTCAGGACCAGAAGGGCACAAAGATGGCTTAAAAACCCTGCAAGTTCTGTGCTGAGCTTCTAAATGCGTATAATCTGATCCTTTATTCTCAAATGTCCATTCTGCCTTGGCTTCTCTTTTTAGATTGCCAACTAGGGTGATGTGGACATGCACTGCAAACTGGACTTAGCTCATTTGACAAGAATTTTCAATTACTGCCAGCCCTGGAACATATTAACAATCTGAATTTTTCAGATTTTACTGTTAGGTTTTACATCAAAACCAGAACATGCAGAAAAACAGAATTATTTCATACTAGCTACACCTAAGTTATATTGATTTTAAGATTATTAAGTGTTTGTGTAACTTTGGTGTGATGGACACATAGAAAACAGATGAACATACCGGTAGGTCTCAGCATTTTTTTAGTGTATATAACTTTAATGGGATTTCAGGACATACTTGGAATTTAAGGCATACCGTCTGTGTGACCAAAGCTGATCTTTGGTGATCTACATTCAGTTCTTATCATGCTGTCTAGTTGCTAAATTGCCACTAAGCAGAGGCCACAGCATTTTGTACAATTTGGACTCTTATCAAAGAGACAGATTGCAGTAGTTCTGTCTGGAAGCAGCATTCATCTGAAAGTAGTCTCTTCTGTTTGAAGTAATGATTCTGTGTTGCTTGTGAATTTTATATGCCTTCCAGTTCTGGGAGCCACTACAGCACATTCCAACCAGGGAAGGAGATTCAACTACCCTCCTCGCCCCTGCCCCAGAAAACAGCACTTTGCCCAAATGAATAATAATAATAATTAATAATTCATTACTACTAATAAAAAATAGATTACAAAAATTCCCATAATGTATCAGTTAACATAGTCTTATCACAGTCCTTTTATATGATGCTAAATCAGGGTCAATCAGATCATTTAAAGAGAAATTTCTTAAGCATTGGGGAGGTGGTACAGGTCAATAAACTAGACTAGCACGTCTGGAGAACTGGGTTCAAATCTTGGCATAAGTTTATGAAGAGAAAACGTATTTAGTGTTCTTATTGTATTCTATAATGTACCCATCACCAAACGACTATGTTCTTTGGTCCAGCTTCCCTTAGATAGAACAGGGGGGAGAGCTTGGAGGTCAAGATTGTAAGGGTGTTGGCAGAGTTGTATAGGGACAGATTGAACTGTGTTTATTACACATGGTGTAATAGACAATAATATCCGGTTATTAAAAATTAACAAATACTCAGCAATAGCATAAGGAAACAGCATTTATTTAGATAGAGGAAGTCCATTTCATCTGACATTATTGAGTTGTTTATTGTGTGAACCCATTGGGTATGTGGATTTAATAAGATGAAAAAACCCTCCACATTAGTGTTCTGGTCATATGAGCTCCAATCGCATGGACTGCAATGTTTCTGGCACCTCAGAAAGGAATTATATTCTTGCATTATATGTTGCTTAACTATTATATATAGCAGCAGATACATTAGGGATTATATTGTGTATTGAGAGACAACTCTGTGCAAGGGGTGGTGCATAAGATCATCTTCTGGAATAGCCTGGGAAGCATTGTGAGTGACTCAGATCCTGCCCCTGAGCACAACTGGAAAATGACTGCTTTAAGTGGCACTGGCTGCCTATTGACTATTTCAGAAGGCAGGTGCTGAAGTGCATGGGAGGCTGTAACAATTATGGCTCTGCACTGCCTTGGGATTTCACCTACCAGAGGGAATCCTCCGGAGGCTAGTTAAGGTGGCTTTATGGCCACTTTACACTACTGGAATGGTGCATAGCAGGCCTGAGAATCTGACCCCAATGTAGTCCACATAAAGATATATGACAGGCTATGAGACTCAAGAGAGAGAACTTTTTCTGTCATGTGGGCTAATGGTTACACATAAACTGAATGGCATGTTCTGGATTCCTAAGGTAATATGGATTCTATATTATGGTAAGAGGCTGGAGATTGACTGAAATATCACCATCAGAAATAAAGTACACTCCAAATATAGACCAGAACAAAGGCCAATTCAGAGCTGAAGTCTTCAAAGATCGTGTAGGGGGACGCATCAGAAATATACCGCAAATTGACATGGCAGCCCTTGGCTATGGTTGCATGTATTGTGAATGGAAAACTCTTGTAGATTAAAGGAGCATGGTGTAGTCAGCCTTTGTATTTAATGCTCAATGGCCTTTGCAGAATTGCTGTGAAATGCTTGACCTTAGATGGGTCTTGATGATTTCCCCCTAAGTTTTCTCAACTTCTGTTGTTCCTATTTACGCTTTTACCTTATGGGCTTCTTCAAGGAAAAGCATTTTTGAGCTCTAGAAAAGAATTTTCCCCTTGGACACATTCCAAAAGTGACAGTTTAGATAAATATAGTGCCTTGTTTTTGTGCATGCAAACTGTTTTTTTTTAGTTGAAATATGTATTTTGTCTGTGAATGTCTCAGTTTTGTAAACTAGAGTTGAACAGTTTGAACTTTTTCTCATTTTTACAATGAACTGATCCTTTGTCTTTCCATATACTGAGAAAATGGAAGATACTGGCTTTTTAAGTGTAATTTTACTGAAGATTTGTTTTTAAGATATCATTAGTAAAATTATTCACAGGATGATGTAATAAAGACAAATATTCAACCAATAATGAAAAGTGAAGTAAACAGTTATTTTTAAGCTCTACTATATGCAGGGGACTATATTAAGTCAGATCTAAGAGGTACTTTAATGGACTTAACATTAGCAATCAGACCTGGGCTCAGTCTAAATCAAATACCACTGCATGTCTGTTTAATGCACACCCACTCGTTCATTAGCAGCATTCAATGTAGATTATAAATATTAGTGAAGAAACCTCCAGTTCTTGAAGAATGTTTCCACAGATGCAGCAATAATTAAACAATAATGATGACACTCTTATTTTTATCAATCACTAAGACTTACTATTATTGATTGGCACTTGGGACTTGAGAAAGCTTTCTCAGCTGGTATGCAACAGGAAATGGTTATAACATTATCAGATAAGCTATTTTTTAAAAAAAGAAAGACGTCAGAAATAATGTTGGGAATCAGCTAATTGCTGATGTAAGCACGAGACATTCTTCTTGCCAATCATCAATATGTAATATATGCAACTTAAATTTCCACATATACTCACATTTACACACCTCTCTTCTTAAAAGAAAGAAAAATACTGACAAATTAATTTTGCGTTTTGTTCTCTTCATCTTTGAAGTAAAGAACAGACTGGAAACAAACATGGTTTCTTTATGCATTGCCTGTGAGTGTTGGTGAAAACCCAGGAGGATGTGGACTTTGTCTGCTTCCTTTGATGATATACAGCTACTAAAAAAAACCAATGTAAGGTTCTGAAAATATGTGATCCATTACTATGAAAAAGAGCAGAACTCTTGATGCCTATCTACTATGTGTACAAGATATACTGGCATTTGTTAGCAAACCTTTTCCTACCCCATATCTCAAAGTGGCAGTGAATTGAATACCCTGTAATATCAGTGTACAGGAAATAGTGACATAGATCCTTGTTTTGGGGGAGTATGTGTGTATGTGTTTTGTTGTTAGACTTTTTTCCTTCCTCATTTTGGTGAGAGATAGCAAAAGTCTGATTTCACAAACTAAAATGACAAACTGAAGTTGTTCATGCATTTATTTCACTACACTGAGATTGCACCATTACTTGTAGAGCAGTCAAATCTCTGGGAATCCAACAGAAATTTAGTACAGTCTAGCATTATACTCTTTTTTTATAGAGCAGTTTGCCTTTTTTGTATAGTTGATTTACATAATTCCTGCTAGGAATTCTTTACACTAACATTTAGCAATCTGGCAAATACTTATTAAAAAGATTCTCCTTTATTGATCTTAAATTTGCATAATTCTTCTCAGACTGATTTATAGAGACTTATTGAGTCCAGATTCTGAACCAGATTAATCTGTACAAAGGAAGCTTTCACATTCAAAAGTTCATTATAAAGCTTTGGGTTGATAAAAGTCTACAGAATTCATTAATAGGCATGATTAAATTACAGCAGTTTTTTGGATTCAGATGTACTGCTGGGAACCTTGAAATATTTAAGTGCGTAATGTAATCCCATAAAATGAAGATGTTGTAGGAGTCTTTGGCTGTGAGTAAAAATGTCAAAAGTATTATTTTTATAGGGTTGCTAATTGTTTTATAGTGTATGATCATAAAACCACATACTGCAAAACATAATTACAAAATGCAATTGAATGTGAATTACAGGCAGCATTGATTAGGTTAATGTGGATTGTTGCACAGATGCTGTAAAATTACAGTATGCACATTATGTACAGTAAATATATTTAAAATGAATGACCATGAAAGTACCTCAGCTGTGGGGCCCCTGCCAGTAGTTTGCAGGTTAACAGAGGGCCTTGTTGGATGAACAGTGAGATAACAAGAAAAAAATAACTCTAGGCTACATCGCCCTCTAATGAAATATAACTGCTAGTGGAAGCAGAGTCGCCAGAAACCTCAGCGAGGATCCTCTTAGAGTGTGCCAGGGAATCATCCCTTTGTGTTGGAACGGTTGGGGGCAGGGCATCATTTCAGAAAAATTCTGGAGTGTGTGTGGGGGAGGGAAAGTTGTGTCAGCATATAGAACATTATCTGTGATTATATTGTACCCTGAAAAGTATGGGGAGCAGAGGGCAAAAAGCGGAAGACATAATAGATCCAATATAATATGGAATCATGAAAAGACTGAAGGAGACAAACCATAGTCGAGGAATGGGGAGAGAGGAAGCTGCCTCCCTCCCCTAAAGCAAATGATGCCTTGTTCAGGGGCAGCTGAAGAGTTGCAGGGAGAAAGGAATCCAAGGCCTCACTAAGTAGAAATGTTTCCATCAACTGAGGCAGGAACAACTCTTCACCTTGCAGAGATGACTGTTCAACTAGCCCCCGTTTCCCCCTTCAGGAACTGTACTTCTATTGGTGTGTCTTTAGGCTGCTGATCAGCAGCAGCTGTGGAGGGTATGCTTTAGGAGCTTATTCTTCAAGCAGCATTAACTCCATTTGCAATTTCCATATAAAGATCTCTGAACTAAGTGGAGGACAACTAACAAACCCCAGCTCCTCCTCCCTTTGGAGAGCATCTACTCATGTAGACTTCCTTCCATGTGAGCGGATGGTAAGCTCTAGGCTCTTGTTATTTAGCATATCCGCAGCTATCATTTTACAGTAGAGGCCCATAACATGGTATTAAGAGCAATCTGAGATCAGTTCAGCAAGGGCCAGATTTTATAGAAATTTGGCAAGCAATTATGTGGCAAATTTGTATATGAAATTAATGTGGCTGGATGTAAAAATCCAGGTAGTGACTGGTGTCAATGGAAAATTATGCCTGTTCCCATGTACATTTACCTTGTTTCTGTGTGCAATTACAATTATTGTGTGCACAGATAAAGTTCAGAAATGCACATGCATCTGTATATCTGACTTTCAGAAAAAACTGCTGTCCTAGGTATCTTTGGCATGCAGAGTAAAGGTGATGAGTTAAGAGGGAAGTGGGATTTTAAGGAAGTGACAATAGCATATAGATTGTTTCAGCTCTGGGTTGCCAGTTCAAAGACAGCTTTGGTGTATAGTATTCAATAGTCATTAACTGTTGTGACAGGGTCGGGCCAGATGGCCACAAGAGAGTGATAGAAGGCAGATATATAAACCCCAGATTAAGCAGGAACTTGCTGGAACCAATGAAGGCAGGCAGGCTAATTAGGACACCTCGAGCCAATTAAGAAGCTTCTAGAATCAATTAAGACAGGCAAGCTAATCAGGGCACCTGGTTTAAAAAGGACCTCACTCCAGTCAGTGAGGGGTGTGCAAGGAGCTGAGAGGGTGTGCTGCTGGAGGACTGAGGAGTACAAATGCTATCTGGCATCAGGAGGAAGGTCCTGTGGTAAGGATAAAGAAGAAGTTAGGAGGAGGCCATGGGGAAGTAGCCCAGGGAGTTGTAGCTGTCATACAGCTGTTACAAGAAACACTGTAGACAGCTGTGATCCGAGGCCCTGGGCTGGAACCTGGAGTAGAGAGCGGGCCTGGTTCCCCCGTCTCCCTCCTCCCTATTGGATATAAGAAGAAGTGACCTGGACTGTGGGTCCCCACAGAGGGGAAGGTCCCTGGCCTGTCCCCCTGACCCAGTAGGTGGATCTGCAGAGACTGCATGGATTGTTCTCCTTCTTTTTCCCCATGCTGGCCGTTGATGAGGTTAGCTGAGTGAACAGCAGGTTTGAGCCACCAGCAAAAGTGGCCAAACTGAGGCCTGCCATGAATCTCTGAGGCGAGCTAATCTGCCAATAAATGCTGGACTCACCACGGCAGAGAAGGAACTTTGCCATACTATCCTGTCTGAAATAAATTGATAATATCCATCTAAGTCCTAATGGATGGATCAGATCATCAGAGGAGTGAAGTTCTGGAACAGCCGTCCAAGGGGTCAGTGGGGGTAAAAGACATATTGGGCTTCAAGATTAAGCTTCATAAATTTATGGAGGAGATGGTATGATGGGATACATAATTTTGGCAATTAATTGATCTTTAACTATTCATGGTAGATGGGCCTGGTGGCCTGTGATGGGATGTTAGATGGGGTGGGATCTGAGTTACTACAGAGAATTATTTCCTGGGTGTCTGGCTGGTGAGACTTGCCCACATGCTCAGGGTTCAGCTGATCGCCATATTTGGGGTCAGGAAGGAATTTTCTTCCAGGGCAGATTGGAAGAAATCTTGGGCTTTTTTTTTGCCTTCCTCTGCAGTGTGGGTCATGGGTCACTTTCTGGAAGATTCTCTGCACCTTGAAGTCTTTAAACGATGATTTGAGGACTTCAGTAGCTCAGACATAGGTTAGGAGTTTATTGTAGGAGTGGGTGGGTGAGATTCGTTGGCCTACATTGTGCAGGAGGTCAGACTAGATTATCATAATGGTCTCTTCTGACCTTAAAGTCTATGAGTCTATGAGATCACAAGGCTGTGATCGCAAGTGACATGATTTGGCAACCATGTAGCAAGGTCCGCTGAAAGGCTAAGGATTATAGAGACATGGAGAGTGATCCATTTTCTAAGTCCCGGAGGTGATCCCTTCCAGAACAGGATGAAAGAAAAATGGCAAGGAAGTATAGGAAAATTTGCACTGCCCATGCTGTATTTGTTTAAGTAACAAAGAATCCTGTAAGCTTATGCTTCAATACTTTAGTTAGTCTTTAAGGTGCCACAGGACTCTTTGTTACTTCTGCTATTCCAGACTAACACGGCTACCTCTCTGATTCTTGTATTTGTTTAGTATTTACTGCATACAGAGCATTTAACTTCCAGTGCTGACATCTTTTCTGAACACCAGAATGCATCACTACTACACTAATTAGAAAAGAAATATAAACTGAAAGTATTAAGCAAGAACAAACAGGGCAACCTAAAAGAACCGTTGATGATTCTGAGTATATGATATGCATGTGTTTATGGTCCTATTGTATAAAAAAGAGTATTAGCGGTGCTTAATTTGGAATGCAAGAGGTGCCGGGTTCAATAAATTAGATGTTGGGGCTCAAGTAAATTTTTTACATTCATAACTGATGCAGCAAGCCCAGAGGTGCTTGGCCTATGAACTGCCAAGCCTAGAGGTTCCGGGGATCACTCCTGATAAGCCCTGGCACAAATTAAGCACCGGTAAGGTGAAAAAGATTATCATAATGGTCTCTTCTGACTGTAAGAGTGGGTACCCCAGTCTCTGTGCTCTCGAGTACAGAGAAAGAGACTCTTTTTAGCCAGACCACTTAACTTGAGCTGCTTCCCAGCCAAGTTAATTCTCTACACCCCAAGACTCCTCCCTTTTACCAGTTGAGACCTTGGGGAACCACGGCTGCCACCATCTGAGTAGATATCCAAGGCCTTGGATTGGGGTACTCAGACTCCCCAAAACCCTAACTCTGTCCCCCTCCCTGAGAGCCAGAGTCAGACACCTGGGGCTGCTTCCCCTCCCCCTTCACCCTTCTCGGCTGAAGGCAGAGACAGACTCAGTTCCTCAGCTTATAACCTGAGCTGATTCTTTTACCTACCCCCCTACCTCCTCTCTTCACAGTCTGGAAGCAGAGGAAACCTTATGGGGAATAAACCAAACGTTTTATAACTAAAAGATTTAATAAAGAAAAGATCATGGAACATAGGCACAGTACAGCTTACAATTTAGAATTCTCTAACTTCTCATCTGAAATGGACAGAGACACCCCAAATAGGCACAGGCTTAAGAAGTCAAAAGATCACTTACAGTCAGTTAAGTAGGGATATAAGAAGGAAGCAGAGTCATCTCCACAGCTAGAGATAAGCTCTCGGAGCCTGGCTCATGGCCAGCAAAACGAAACTAAACTCTAAAACCCCTCCCTCCCTCTCTCATGGCAGAGAAGCTCTTGCGTCACTTGTTCTCAGGTAACATTAACCCTCTCCAGCACTTTACACTTATGACACTGACAATAAAAATATTTGATTTGTTCCTGGATTATTACTATTAGCTGTAGAAATGCCCATTGAAAATAACCCCTATTACTCTTCCTTTCTTTGTTTCTCTTCATTTAGGTTACTACCTCCTTCTTGAAATGGATTTGTAAAGCTTTTCTTGGGTCAAATGTATGGCACTTTCATGATCAGTCCCTCAGAATGCTCTCTGTTATAAAGCTAACATATAATACTTGAAATCTCAGATAATGCACTATAACCACTACAATTTTCAATTGCTTCATTCAACAATAGTGCCAAAAGTTGCAAATGCAAAAAAGCAAGCAGTATAATTTTATCTGGAAATCAATGTAGGGGGATAATCACGGTTCAGAGAACATATTATGGAGCTCTATCATAATATCGGCATTATACATGATGGCTGTACAATAATTAAATCTTGTATTGACTGCTGGAAGCTAAATTATCATGATTATAATAGGATTGATCATTGCTCACTGGCAGGGATGCTGTTCCACTCAGATGTTAAAATCAGAAGTCATTTCTGAATCTGAAGGGCAGCAGGGAGCAATTTCTCAAATCTCAGTCAGCAAAAATGTAAAAGATGGATGGATCCTCCTAGAGAGACTGAATTTAAAAGCCCTCCCACAGATCACTCACATTGTATTTAGTGCTAGAAAAGATCAGAGGTACCAAGTTTATTTGTAATTGTCTTTAAAGCAATAAATTATTGACACCAAAAGTAGGGATAACTGTTTCAACCATACATCAACCATACTGTAGACCGAATTTTGCTCCAAGTTAGATATGCACATATCCCATTGGCTTTACTTGTATCTAAGGGAAGGTATAGCCCTGTTTTTACAAAATGATAGGGTAAATTTTAGTATAAAAGGATGCTGATAGCTGACCAAAAGGTTCTGCTTTCCTTATGTGACAGACCTGATGGAAAAAAGAGCATGATTTTCACATCACTAAGTCAAACAGTTTGCTGGAAATTAAAATTTGTATATATTCTCTTGGGAACATACACATCTCTAATAGGTCCACAAACAGGGTCAGCCACAAATAAAGCAGGACAGCCTTTTTTGCCTGAGACATTTCCTCTCCCTCCTCCCCTCAATGCAGATTAATTTTGATGGAAACATTTCACAAATGCATACTGATTTTGGCAAAAAACATTTTTTTAAAGGAAAAATAAATGTTGATTTTTTAAAAATGAAATATTTTCCTTTTTGAGTTGGATTCACAATGGGACTGAGGCACCATTCACTGAACAGAGAGAAGGTTCTGTGTTGGGGTGTCATTATGTATTTTTTTTAATCTAATAGTTAGGATTGTTGTTTTTCTTAGTGTTAATCCCACACTATAGCAGGGTCTGCTTCAGTCAGCATCTGCCTCCATTCAGAGCTTGGACAGGACCAGTGATACGACTGGGGTATACTCCAACCGATGCGTCGCGCCACCTGTCGTTGGAGGCAGTTTATACCTACTGCTAGGTGTTAGCCTACAGCACCTAGTATTCCCAGGAGGTCCCCCATCCAGGTACTAGCCAGGCCCGAACCTGCTTAGCTTCTGAGATCCGATGGGATCGGGTGTGTCCAGGGCAGTAGAGCCGTTCTAATAGTTAAGGTACTAAACTGGAATGTGGGAAACTGAGGTTTAAGCCCCCTCTTTGGAGCAAAGACTCCAGTGCAGCTCTTGTATATCCCAGGTATACATCTAACCACCACACTATTGTCTATTCTTAGGTAGGTCTCTCATTTTCTAATGTTGAAGCTGTTCCACTTTGTATAAATAAATCTTCATTGCTGTAGGGACTAAAGCACGGGTAGGCAACCTATGGCACACGTGCCAAAGGCAGCATGCAAGCTGATTTTCAGTGGCACTCATACTGCCAGGTTCTGGCCATCAGTCTGGGGGACTCTTCATTTTAATTTTAAATGAAGCTTCTTAAACATTTAAAAAAATCTTATTTACTACACATACAATAATAGTTTAGTTATATACTGTAAATATATAGAAAGAGACCTTCTATAAACATTAAAATGTATTACTGGCACATGAAATCTTAAATCAGAGTGAATAAATTAAGACTCGGCAGTCCACTTCTGAAAGGTTGCCGATCCCTGGACTAGAGTCCAGATGTCTCCCCACCTCTCACAGGTGAGTGCCCTAACCACCAGATTCTAGACCAGGGGTCTCAAACATGGGGCCTGTGGGGTTATTTCCTGCAGCCCACCAAGCTCCCCTTCCCCTGATCCCCCTCCTTCCAGCGCACTGTGTCCCCGCTCCTCTGCCTACCTCCAGGCACTTCCCACTGCCAAACAGCTGTTTGGTGGCACTTAGCGCTTTCCAGGAGAGAGAGGGAGGAGTGGGGAGCCCTGCGCTCAGGGGAGGAGGCCGAGAAGAGGCGGGGAAAGGGTGGGGATTTGAGGAAGGGGTTGGAATAGGGGCGAGGAAGGGGCAGGTCTTCATGGAAGGAATGGAGTAAGGGTGTGGCAGGGGGCAACAGGGGATGTGTCAGTAATGTGGGCCTTGGGCCAATGTATTAGTCTTCATGTGGCTCTCCTAGTGATTCGAGTTTGAGATCCCTGTTCTAGGGTCATTGTCCCTCTCTAGCCCATTGAATATTTAATTAGTGAATACAAATTGGAACGGCTTCAACAACAGATCTTGAGAAACCCTCTCTCCCCTCAATACCCTATAGCCTTGGCAGTTAAGTCACTAACAGAGAAGCCCTATATTCAAGTCCCTGCTCTGGAATGGGGAAGTAATTGGGGAAATTTGGAAGCTTAGGGATATTTGGATGTAGAGAGAGTTGGTTTAGGGCCATTTCTACTAAAAAGCAGATTATTATCTTGGAAATGCTTTAGCTTTGTTAGATGACAGTGTAGGAAAAAAATGAAGGTTTGGGTTGCTTATCTTTAAAGTTTAAAAAGGGCTAAGAAAAAGATATTTCACACAGTGACGTGACAGGAATACATAGTTTCAGATACCAACTCTTTTATCTTCCGAGTCTTAACCCTAGGCAGAAAAAGGTTTTTAGTTTGTTCAGCCACAACTTGCTTTTCTCTTATTGAAAAGGTAAAGCATTTGAAACATGACTTATGGAAACTGAAGCCTTCTGTTTCTAGTGTCCACAGAAAAGGTACAGCTTGGACAGAAGGAAAGCAACCTCCCCATACTAGTCTACCAAAAGTGACTTGAATAGACCACTTTTAACTCATTCAGTCCTTGACTTATTACTTGGGATTGCCAAAAGGTGTGCTAATTAGTGTCAATTGTACTATGCTGTTTTTGGACTAAGACCAATAATTGATTTCACATGGGGTGAAAACACAAAAAGCCATTGGATTACAATGACTTTTTATCACTACTGACCTAGGAGGGATTTGAGCTGGAAACCTAGCCCTGGTCCCCACTAGGGCTTAAAGTCCACTTTAGCAGGCTAAAGTTGATTTAAGCCTGTACCCGTCCTCACCTGCCTGCATGCCCTTAAAGTCGATTTTAAGGGACCTTAAAATCGACTTTATAACTCCTCCCTTACCAGAGGCGTAGCTAAAATCGACCTCTCTCTAGGTCGATTTTCAGCTACTGAGGATGCAGGTGACATTAAGCCTCCGACCTTCTGAGCAGCTCCACGAACCCCCCGCCCGCCTGAACAGCCCAGCGCCGGCTCCCCCGGTTTGGGCGGGGGGAGCCGGCACGGGGCTGATCTGGCGGGCGGGGGGGGGGGGGAGTCCGCGGAGCTGCTCGGGCAGGCGGGGGGTACGGCGCGGGGCTGATCCGGCGGGCGCGGGGGGGGGGGGTTGCGGGGCTGCTCCGGGCAGGCGGGGGGTCCGGCGCGGGGCTGATCTGGCGGGGGCGGGGAGTTTCGCGGGGCTGCTCCGGGCAGGCGCGGGGTCCGGCGCGGGGCTGATCTGGCGGGCGGGGGTTTTTTTCGTGGGGCTGCTCCGGGCAGGCACGGGGTCCAGCGCGGGGCTGATCCGGCAGGCGGGGGTGTGTGTGTGTGGTTCGCGGAGCTGCTCGGGCAGGCGGGGGGTACGGCGCGGGGCTGATCCGGCGGGCGGGGGGGGGGGGGTTGCGGGGCTGCTCCGGGCAGGCGGGGGGTCCGGCGCGGGGCTGATCTGGCGGGGGCGGGGAGTTTCGCGGGGCTGCTCCGGGCAGGCGCGGGGTCCGGCGCGGGGCTGATCTGGCGGGCGGGGTTTTTTTCGTGGGGCTGCTCCGGGCAGGCACGGGGTCCAGCGCGGGGCTGATCCGGCAGGCGGGGGTGTGTGTGTGTGGTTCGCGGGGCTGCTCCGGGCAGGCGCGGGGTCCAGCCCGGGGCTGATCCGGCAGGCGGGTTCGCGGGGCTGCTCCGGGCAAGCGGGGGGTCCGGCACGGGGCTGATCCGGCGGGCGGGGGGGGGGGGGGGTTCGCGGGGCTGCTCCGGGCAGGCGCGGGGTCCGGCGCGGGGCTGATCCAGCGGGCGGCGGGGGGGGGGGGGGAGGGGGTTTCGTGGGGCTGCTCTGGGCAGGGGCGGGGTCCAGCGCGGGGCGGATCCAGTGGACGGGGGGGGTTCACGGAGCTGCTCCAGGCAGGCGGGGGGTCCGGTGCGGGGCTGTGCGGGCGGGGGGGTTCGCGGACCTGCTCGGACTGGGGCTGGTCCCCTGGGGAGCGTGCCTGGCTGCCCCGAAAGGTGGTGACAGCTGGGAACTCCCCGCACTGTGGGATAACTACCCACAGTGCAACACTTCCTATGTCGACCCCTGCAAAAGTTTTAAGGACAGACACGGAGTTGCTGTTCTCTGTGGGGATGCACTAAGTTCATTTTCTAAAGCCTACTTTAGAAAATCGATTTAAGGGAAATCGACTTAGTGCTGTAGTGAAGACATACCCCTAGATATAAAAGGATTAATATCTACAGTTCTCTGTGCTATGTAGTTCCTGTCATTTCTATAGTTAAGACATTCACAAAACCACAAGGGAGAACCCAAGGTTTATCTTGATCAGCCAACATGTGTTAAGATTGCAATTTGCCTTGTTGATAGTAGGATTTTAACACGTGTCAGTTAGCAGGTATGAAAACACACCTTTTTTTTGTAATGAAAACAAGGCCTAATAGACTTCACCTCCTCTTGGGATACTCTTGAACCACCCATGCTAAGGGTTACATCAGTGATCATGGGAATGAAGAGCCTGTCTTACAGGAGGAGACCAAGGGCAGGTCTACATTTAAAATGCTACAGTGGTGCGGCTGTGTTGCTGTAATTCTTTACGAAGATACTATTACACTGATGGAAGGGCTTCTCCCATCAGCCTAGTTAATCCACTTCCACAGGAGGTGGTTGCTATGTCAATGTGAAACCCTCCATCAACATAGTTCTGTTTACACTAGGGCTTAGGTCGGTATAACTGCGTAGCTCAAGGTTGTAGATTTTTCACTATGCTGAGTGATGTAGTTATACTGACATAAGTTTATGGTGTAGATGTGACCTAAAAGAGTGTGGTTTGTGTAGCCTAGCAAAAGGAAGGCTGAGAGGGGACATGACTATCTATAAATATAAGAACAGCCATACCGGGTCAGACCAAAGGTCATTTTAACCCAATATTCTGTGTTATGACAGTTGCCAATGCCAAGTGTCCCAAGGTGTATATCAGGGTGTAAACACTAGAGAGGGTGAAGAGCTATTTAAGATAAAGGACACAGTTGGCACAAGAACAAATTCTGTATAAGCTGGACATAAATAATTTTAGTTTGGAAATTAGAAGAAGGTTTCTAACCACCAGAGACAGGTGAGGTTCTGGAGTAGCCTCCCACTGCAGGGGCAAACAACATAAGTAGTTTTAAGATGGAGCTTGATAAATTTATGAATGGGTTTACATGATTGGATAGCAAGGACTGGACCTGATGATCCAGAAGTTCCCTTCCAGTCCTATGTCCTTTATGCCTGAAGTTCATCAAAATATTTCAGAAAAGCAAAAGTTTTTGCCCAACATTGCAAGTATTTTCTCAAAGATCTTCACTTTCTACCCATTCAAGCTGAACCCTTCCCCCCCACTATACTATCAATATATTCAGTGGGCCAGATTCACAGGTATAGTATGGCTGTTTGTGCTGATCCAATAACACAGAGCAGCAGTAAACTCAGTTTACCTGAGCAGTTAAGATTCTTAGATTCTGAGGCCAGAAAAGACCATAACACAGGCCACACGACTTCCCCAAAATAATTCCTAGAGCAGATCTTTTAGAAAAACATCCAATATGGATGTAAAATCCAGAATCTACCATGAAACTTGGTGGATGAAACACCATGAAACTTGGTAAATTGTTCCAATGGTTAATTACTTTCACTGTTAAAAATGTATGCCTTATTTCAAGTCTGAATTTGGATAGCATCAACTTTTAGTTATTGGATTGTGTTATACCTTTCTCTGCTAGACTGAAGAGCAGGGCCGGCGACGGGGGGTACTACGGGTAGGGCTGTACCGGGCCCCGCACTTTTGGGGGGCCCCGGTACAGCTCTACCCGTAGTCATCCGGCGCGGCTCTCCTCCGGAGGAGTGCGCCTGTCCCCGGCCGGAGCAGTGAGCCCGGCTGGCGGCTGCGGTGCAGTCCGGGGGAGAAAGGGCGGGGAGGAGGGGGGAGCAGCAAGGGCGGCTCACACCGCTTCCAGGCTCTCACACCGCTTCCAGGCTCTCACTCCCGCTGCGGCCAGCTGTCAGCGGGAGGGGGGGAGGGGAAGCGCCGGCTGGGCTGGGCTGGGGGGGGGGGGCGGCTGGGCTTCCTCCCCCAGGCGCTGTCAGCTGGGGGGGGGAGCGCCGGCTGGGCTGGGGGGGGCCCCAGCCGCTGTCGGCTGGGCTGGGGGGGGGCGGCTGGGCTGGGGGCCCCCCAAACTATCAGAGTAGGGGCCCCCCAAATTTCTGTCGCCGGCCCTGCTGAAGAGCCCATTATTAAATATTTGTTCCCTATGTAGGGACTTATAGACTGTAATCAAGTCACTCCTTAACCTTCTTTTTTTTCCTTTGCTCCTTGAGTTTGTCACTACATGGTGTTTTCTAATCCTTTAATAATTCTCATGGCTATTCTCTGAACTCTCCTCAGTTTATCAACATCCTTCTTGAATTGAGGACATCACAACTGGACACAGTATTTCAGCTGCAGTTTCACCAGTGCCAAATGCAATGGTAAAAAACCTCTCTACTTAACTCCAGATTACCCTATTCTTATGAATCCCGGGATTGCATTAGCCCTTTGACCATAGTGTCACACTGGGAGCTCATTTTCCACACTAAAGCCCTCACTCCCTCAATTTTTTTCAGTTACTATTTTCCAGGATAGAGTTTTCCTTCCTGTAATTATGGCCTGCCTTCGTTGTCCTAGATGTGTACCTTTACGTTTAGTCGCATTATAATGCATATTGTTTGCTTGTGCCCAGATTACCAAGTGATTCAGATCACTCTGTAGCAGTGACCTGTCCTCTTCATTATTTACCATTCCCCAATTGTTGTCTCATCTGACAATGTTATGAGTGATGATTTTATGTATTTTTAAGTCTTTAATAAAAATGTTAGTGCATGACCAAGCTATTTAAACTGGGTTAAGAGCTGTTTAGTATCACTGGACCAGTGCAAAGCAGCCAGAGCATACTGAGGAATCAGGGCCAAGTATATTTTCTAGGAACAAAATATAAACTTTTCCAACAAGGGCACTTACTATAACCTTGATTGCCATGTTATAGTGCCTCCATCCTTAGCTATGACAGATATTTCTGTTTAAATAGGAAAATAGATTCATCCCTCTGTCTGGAGAACAAAAACAGTTACATTCAACATTTGTCTTACTTGGGTTTGACAGGAATCCAGTCACTGCCATGAATGATGGTGTCTGGTAGGACTGGGGTTGGTTGAACTCCAGCAAGTGGGAATGGCAATGGAACATCTGTCTGTAGAAACCTATGTGAATCAGCTTAATTTCTGTGCAGAACCAGAATGCAGCTCTCTTTTTACAGTGAGGACCTATTTCTTGTCAGATATTTGCAGGGGGGTATTGAAAGGTTTATTTTCTTGGTCTCTTTATTGTGAAAATGTTGACAGTGAGCCCGATAGCCTTTCTGCTTTTGCTCTGGCACCTGTGTCTGTCTCTCTCTCCCACCCATCTCTCTCTCTGTGTGTGTTCCTGACTACATCCAGTTCTCCTGTCAGTGGATACTGTCCTTGAACTGAACAAAATCCTCACAAGCTGTGCTATGAGTTGAGTCACTTACCTTTCTCTCTAGAGGAGTTTATCTCCCTTGACAAGGTTTTGTCTGGTTTTAGTGGCACAGTTAGTGACAGTCCATGCATGCAGCAGCATGTGACCCAGGCTACTTGCATCAGAGTGTGTAGTCATCAGAACTGTCACACAGTCAGAACAAGTTAATTCAACATGAGGAGAGGTAGGTTGTAATAATATCAGGCCTCTAGAGAGGGTGCTGTCATACGATGTGTACCAGCAGCTGCCCCAGCTGCTCCCTCTCATGTACAAGAATGCAAGCTGACAGGCAGCAGGTTTCTTCACATAAGGTTGGCGAGTGTGCATGTTAATTTCCTGTCCGTTCAACAGAGCTGGTAACGCTGCTTACCATATTTAGGAAAGACACTTTTTGCCTTTCAACTTAGTAAATTATCTGGCAAACCAGAATGTGTTTGTCAGAATGGGTCAATGTTCAAAGGATTGTAACAGGTCATTGACCTCATACTACTCTGCTGCTGCTTGTATTGAGCTGTTTTGTTTTTAATTTTCTGACAGTGCTGTTCATGACTAATGAAGATTACTACTTTTTGTTGCCTCTAAGCTACAAGTGCCATTAAAGAACATTGTAAGAGTATTGACCTTAGAAAATTCTGCTTCTCTGATGCCAGGAAACCAATTTCTTGGAGAGAGCGGGTTTCTAATTCTAGAAGGTAGGGGTGGCTGTTCTCTCTCTCGTTTCCCCATAATAAACAGAAAGACAATTATTAGCTTCAGGCAGATGAAGTCTTTTAAATTCTGGATTCAAAGACAGCAGGCCATGAGTAAAGAATGGGTAGTTTCAGATGTGAACAGTCAAGGACTTTCTAGGTGCAACCATTCAGGTATGATTAAACAAAACAGAAAAACTCAGGATTTGGGTCTGTATCTTTAGAAAACTAGAATATGAAAATTCCATGTCATTTCCATATAGGCCAGTTTTCTATATATAAAAAACAATGATAATTATTACAAGAGCTCTTCATTAAAATTCAAAACATAGTTCATGAACAAGATATTTTGCTTAACAAAATAAAGGAATTTACCCATTTATCCTTTTTCTTCAAATCTAGGCACAAATTCTCTGCTGCATCCAGCTGCTGGATACAAATCCATGGGATCCTTGGGAAAGTTTTAACAATTATACTGGTAAACTGATACAGTAATGCTGTAGAGCTCCCCGTGTGAACTCACTTACTCCAGTATCAGAGGGCCTCTTTCAGATTAGCTTAAACTCCTTCCAAACAAACATAACTAGGCTGACCATACGTCCCGTTTTGAACGGGACAGTCCCGTTTTTTTCATGTTTTTGAACCGTTCCATCTTTTTGTCAAAAATATCAATTTTGTCCCGTTTTTGGGGCAGGTGCAGGACTCCCAAGATCTTAGGTGAAGAATCTTGCTACCTAAGGAAAAGTATCAGATGTCAAAATCTCCGATGAGCAAACTGCGCTCATCGGAGACTTTGACATCTGATACTAGTCCTTAGGTAGGGAGAGGAGGCAGTGGACGGAGGGAGAGAGCAGGGAGGAAGGGAGGGATGGAGAAGGGGGATGGAGAGAAGGGAGGGATGGAGAGAAGGAGGGAAGGAGGAATAGAGAGGAGGAGGCAGCAGCGGGCGGCGGGCTGAAGCCGACTGCGGAGCGGAGCTGTCCGGAGCCACAGCCGGGGGCCGAGCACGCCGGCGGGGGGGCTGCCGGACGGGTTTTATGACTCATAATCACATAAATTCAGTTATGTGATTATGAGTCATAAAACGTCCGCCGCCCCTCCCCCCGCCGCCGCCGGCACTCTCGGCCCCCAGCTGCGGCTCCGGACAGCTCCGCTCCGCAGTCGGCTTCAGCCCGCCGCCCGCTGCCGGCCGGACGTTTTATGACTCATAATCACATAACTGAATTTATGTGATTATGAGTCATAAAACCCAGCCGGCAGCCCCCCCCGCTGGAGTGCTCGGCCCCCGGCTGCGGTTCCGGACAGCTCCGATCCGCCGTCGGCTTCAGCCCGCCGCCCGCTGCCGCCTCCTCCTCTCTATTCCTCCTTCCCTCCTTCTCTCCATCCCTCCCTTCTCTCCATCCCCCTTCTCCATTCCTCCCTTCCTCCCTTCTCTCTCTCCCTCCGTCCACTGCCTCCTCTTCCATCTCCTTTCTCTCCATCCCTCCTTCTCACTGTCCCTTGCCTCCTCCATCCCCCCTGCTCCCTACCCTCATCTCTTCTCTCATCCATCCATCCTCTCCCTTCTCACCTTCGTGCCTTCTCTTCCTCCGTCCCCTCCATCATCTTCATCCCTCATCCCCCCTTCTCTCTCTCCCTCCATCCTCTTCATCCCCCATCCCTGTTCTGCTTATTCCTCCATCCATCCCCCCGACCCTCCTCTGCCTCCCCCCCACCCAGCGCTGGGGGGCCCAGGTGGGGCCATGCCCCCCCCCCCGTCCCATTTTTGCCATCCCAATGTCCCATTTTTGTCTAAAGGAAATATGGTCAGCCTAAACATAACTCAACTAAAAAAAGACCCTTATATAGGAGAATTAAGCCTTGTCTACACAGGAAATTTGACCAATATAGCTGTTGCAAAATAAGTTATTCCGTGATAGCTATTCTGCAATAGTTTGCTGTGTGGACACCATTCCAGAATAAAAGTCACTTTCATTCCAGAATACTTACACCACTTTGTGAGCAGAGTAATTATCTGAGAATAAAGTCACTTTTATTCAGGAATAGAGTGTCCATCTGGTGAGCTATTCCACAATACAAAATATTCTCTGCTAGTCAATTTCCCTGTGTGTCCACACAGAGGGTTATACCATTATCATTATATCAATTTAAATTTACACCTTGGCTAATACTGGTACAACCTCCTAGGTAGACACTGCACATTCCTAAAAGGCAGCACAGCAACCACATGCCCTCTGTGTACCAGGGAGTTCCACAAGGCATAGGCAGCAGATACAGTGTCTCCTGGAGTTAGGGTGACCAGACGTCCTGATCTGGGGCTTTGTTTTATATAGGTGCCTATTAGCCTCATTTCCTATCCTCATTTTCCACACTTGCTGTCTGGTCACCCTAATTGGAGTCCTGTTCATGGTGGTGTGGTGCACTGGTGCCAATGGTGGACAATACCTGTAAGGCCCCAAATATGTTTGTATACTCTAATTGGAAGGCATAAACAGTGTATGACACAAGCAGGGATATTATTTATTCATAATTGTGATATTAATTATTATATTTTATTTCATCTTCCTCTGCAGCATGCAGCATGGCCCCCTTGCTGGTTTGAACCAGAGTAAATGATGGATTCTCTGTAACTTGATATCTTTACATCAAAATTTGAGGACTTCAGTAACCCAGTCAGAGGTTATGGGCCTATTATGGGAGTGGGTGAGTGAGGTTCTGTGGCGTGTGATGGAACAGAGGTAAAAATATATGGTCATGATGGTCCCTTCTGGCCTTAAAGTCTATGAGTCTAAGCATCTTCACACAGTTCTGCCAGTGTACCTCATTCTTGACCTGAAAAATCTAGTTATTTCTATTTCATTAGATTTAATTCTGATGTACTGCACCATCACCTTGGTATCTGAGCGCCGTCCACTAGTATATTAAACAACTGCAGCTTTCTCAAACAGGGACTACCAACTGTCTGATATGGGAAAATGCCCATCGAGGACTAAGAGGAATCTATTAAGCTCATTTTTATGTGTGACCTCAGCCAAAATTTGAATCCAAGGCTTTGGAGATGAATGATGTGAAGACATGCAAACTGGTTCTTAAAATCTGAAGCAGGAATTGGGCTGAGTGAGGTTTTATGCAGATGCTTAACAGAGAAGCTGATACTGAGTGAAAGCAGCATTAGGGATAATATAGTTTTATAAATATTCTTTATTCTATTAAAATTTCTTGTTCACAGTTAGAAGAAAGAAGCATTCTGTTATTCCTAACTATTCTCACATAGCAAAAGGCAAGTGCATTAACCCACTGTTATACCTAGCGTCTTTCAACATGACACAACTGTGAGAATCCTCTCCTGCTGTGTTTGTGTATTAGATGCCTACATAGGTATGCCCTTTCAGTATCCAGAGAAGATGTTATGTTAGAGTACATGAGTGGAAACAGGAAAGTGAGGACAGACTGGTAACCTTTGGCATAGTGAAGGGAGTTTAGGACAGACTTTCCCTCTTGCAACGGAATGCTCAGTTTTGGAGGGAAACCTGGATGGGAACACTAACGAGTCACTTAGTTTTCCTCAGCTATCAAATCCTTTCCACCAGCCATGTAAGTAAACAGCTCATTTTTTCAAATAATATCAATTTTGCCACTGAAATGGCTTGAACGTGTAGTTCCTGGTATAGTTTTATGGACTCTTCCTAACTGTAAAATATTTCCCTTCAGTTTTGTTCCCACCTCTGTTTCATCAAGGCCTTCTTCCTAAAATGTGGTTCCTGGGTTGTTTGGTATGAAATCAGAGCCTTTATTTTTCATTTCCCTTGCTCGTCACGTTCACCCGAATCAGAGACGAGCTGATCAAATCTGGACAGATGGCAGGTCTCATCTCAGCCCCCAGAGCAGCTGCCTCTGCTGACAAAGATACTCTATGTCTTCTTAGCTGAAAGAACAGGAGAGGGCTGGGAAAACCATTGAATATTTCATCCAACATGAAGTGATGAAGTGATTTTACAACATACTAATGGTGATTAAATTAAATGGATTCCTTTCATCTATATTTTATTCATTCCTCGACTCTTTCCTTTTTCTTAGGAGGAGTGGCAGCAATTAGTGCCATCTGATTCAGACACACAGTGGCTTTTAGCTTTTTTTTTTTTTTTTTTTTTTTGGTGGGGAGAGAAAACATAATTTTGAGTAATATAACAGTATATCCAGGTGTTTGGTATGAAGCTGGGTGAGAAACCAGAGTACTGCATTTTATATTGTATGTTGTTTCCCCTCCCCCTTACTCCATAGATGTGTAGGAAGAACTCTTAAGGTGTGGTGGAGTTCTGATAAAAAATGCTCTGACATTTGCTCACTACTGCCTTGTCAGGGTAGATCAAGTTCTGGCTGATCAAAACAACCCTGCGGGCGAGAGTGAGATAGCTCTTCACTTCACCCTGATGCTTAAAGGCTGTAACAGACTGGGAGCAAGTAAATTAGCACAGACTATTACCAGGGTATATGTGTGTGGGGACGGGTTGTGTAACAATTAACAATTTTTGCACTCTTTTAGTTTGGACTTTGTATTGAGAGGGTGGTGAAATGTTCCATGTAACTATTTGTTGGGCCATCTATAAAGATGTGTGCCTGGTACAGAATCCAGTCACAAACAGACACGTACAACTGGGTTTAACAGAGCATCTTTCATATGCTGTATGAAATCCTGTTCTGGTTCTAGGAATGTGTGAGGTCACATACGATGCCCCCAGACCAGTCATCTGTTAAACATGGCTTCCTACTTTGGCAGATCAGACAGCGTGGATTCTCCTAACTCTCCTCCCTCAGCTAGGAGCAGCAAAGGGGTACTGAGCACGAGAAGTGCTGCTGTGTCCTTCTCAGCAACATTTCCTTGGTGACTCAGGGCCCCCACCACTGTTACGATGTTTGTCAGTGGCTGATCAGTTGTGCATTAGAAGCGGATGTAACATCTGCTCCTGCTGTACAGGCAGGGAGTGCTAGGTGACATGTATCTACCTGCTAAGTCATTTTAAGATTCCTCCCTCCTCCATATTGTTGTAGTGGGGAAAGAAGAGAATCATTTCAGTTCTCATTACCTACCCAGATCCCACAAAGGCTGGCAGTGGGAGGAAAGGAAGAGAGAAAGAAAAATGAGAGCCCTTGACTGCCTCTCTTCATGGGGCGGGAGAATTAAATATGTGCCACATTATCTCCACTCCCACATGCACAGGTGGGGGAAGGGGAGCGGATCTTTGGGTGGAGGGGCAGAGCTGACCGGGGGATAGCTTCCCCCAGCTTGTGGATCACCCGCCACCCATGCTTACACTGGTTAGGCTTCTGACCAGGGCAAGATGGTACAGTTCTGGAATGCAAGACTGGGGGCTTGGGAGATTTGCTGGTGCCCTTCTCTGTGTGATTTGTCAGTGGCTCAGAGCATTCATGCAATTTAGCTGTGTGGGACTCCACATGCTGTTGTGCTAACATGGCTTGGAGGGGTTTGCAGCTTGTTGCTAGCAAACCAGTATGTGAGAGAGCCCAGCCTGGAGAGTTAAGGGGGCACAGTGGTACCCCAATGCCAGGTTGTACCTCAGGGATCCCATCACAGCACTCAGTCTAGGGTTCCATCACAGCACTCAGTCTAGGGTTCCTGAAAGCTTGTTGGGTAAACTGTAGGAGTTAGCTGGAAGATAATAAACTTTCATGTGGACAAAGATTTAACAAGATATATTCCATTTTATTTAACAAAGCACAAAGTTACACAGATCTGGACTTATCACAGGCTTTCTGCGTGGCCTCAGACAAGCCACTCAACCTCTGTAAATCAGTTTCCCCAGTTGTAAAGCAGTACTAATAATAGCTACCTCACACATTAAGTAATCAAAGTTAGTAGAGTGCTTAGTTGGAAAGTACTACAGAAGAAGAAAGTATTATTATTAGCTTCCAAACATGAGGTTAGATTCTGGCCATGTAAATATAGAGTTCAAAATTAAAAACAAAACAAAACAAAAAACTCCACAGCAAATAAATTATCTTAGGGCACTGGAATGAGCATGACCCTGAGATGAACATACGACTCTGTGAAAATTGTGCTGAAAAGAGCAATGATAGACCTCACAGTTTACTGTAAGGCAATAAGTGGAAATAGACACCAGAAGGGCAATAAAGGAATTCGTAATGCATTCCTGATGAGACTTGTCTCTTATAAAAGATGCAAGTTTGTAGTAAGTAAATTAAAGAATATTTCCAATATTGAACAAATATGTCAAGTGCCCCTTTTCTCATAAAAGTTTTGCTGATGAACTAGTTTTATGCTGATGGGTTTTTTGTTTCCTTAGATACCTACTGGTCTTGTTTCCTGTCCATGTAACCTTCTTTTTTGTCTCAATTTTTCATGAATTAAAAAAAAGATATTGGTTTTATGTTTGCCAGGAAAAGTAAAATGGAACTAATGATTTTTTCAGTGGGTTTTTTTTTCATATTTGCTATATGACTTTGAAAAAAAAGGAATAGAGAGAGAAAATATTTTTTACAGAATTTCTCAACAATCTTGGTTGTTTTGGGTACTCCAGGATAGGTCCTCCACTCCAGGCAAGATACATTCCGTGCAGAACTGAAGGAGTGGAGGGAAGATAAAGTAACACTCTGGGGCTGGCTGGGTATCCGGTGAAACTTACAGTAGTGTCAGGACCGCTTTAAATTGTGCGTGGCTGCTAGTAACTCCACAGGGCTGTTTAGAGATCACTAGAACACAGAGGATATCTGGCTATGGGCCTTCTTCCCTTGGCCATGAATCCCACTATAGATGGTGAAATGTGGAGTGGCAAAGTGCCACTGCTCCAGCTTTGTGCTAATAGAGGATTGTTCCACGTGGAGAGAATCCCCAGATAACTTTTCAAGGCACATTCATGGTCTCTTTCTGATCTAAAGCAGAACAAAGGGGCTGTAGTGGGCCTCAGGATCTGGATTTTCCAACTGGTTGTTAAATAGCTATTAATGATATGATATAAGTCCAGGTCCTGAGAGATTCTGAGCAACTGCAATTCCAATTAGTAAGTATTAGGTAAATATGAAAGTTACTAGTTTTATTTCCCTTTTTAACTATATGGATTGCCTCCATATTCTGGGAGCAATATACAAATGCACAAAGGACACTTCGGAATCAACATTGCATGGAAAGTCTATAAAATTTGGGGTCTAACTTCAATTTACATCTGTGAAAATCTTCCCCCTCTGCTAATAGCTCATATTAGAAAGATAAGTAGTTTTTTAAAAACAAAATTTAAAGATGTTTATTAACTGAGAGGAAGTTCCAGAAATCTTATGAGAATGCAAGAATTCTAGCCCAATTTAGATCATCTTAGTTGCTTATCTTTGAATATCTTTTGTCCAGTTACTGATTTAAAGAACCGAGTGAAAGGGGAAACAGATGTGCTATTTCCACAGAAAAAGGGTGTATTTATTTGACTACCTAAAAAGCAGAAGAAATGGTTTTGGAAGGTTTCATACAACATAAAATTGTTCTCAGTGGTTTCCTGCTACTTTTACCCATAGGAGTACGTTATTGAAAAAAATAACAGACCCGGTTCTGTATATTTGTCAGTCCTTTCTCTTATAGATGCTTGTTTCATGACATTTCATTATATATTCACTAGCAAGAATACCCGGCGTTGCTTGGGGTATTTGTAATTGGAAACTGGGATGTAAAAAGACTACAATGTTTTTTATTAATACAAATTTTGTTCAGAAGTCTCATTTTGTCTAAGTAATTTCAAGTAATTACGTGGCATAACGTTGCTCGGGTCCGTTGGAGGGGGGAGAGAGCTGAGCGAGTGGGGGGGGCGTTGGAGGGGGGGGGAGAGAGCTGAGCGAGTGTGGGGGCCATTGTAGGGGGGAAGGGGGAGAGAGCTGAGTGAGTGGGGGGGTCATTGGAGTGGGGGGGAGGGGTGAGAGAGCTGAGCGAGTGGGGGGGCATTGGGGGGAGGGGGGAGAGAGCTGAGCGAGTGGAGGGGTGTTGGGGGGGAGGGGGCAGAGAGCTGAGTGCGGGGTCCATTGGAGGGGGGAGGGGGCAGAGAGCTGAGCGAGTGCGGGGTCCGTTGGAGGGGGGTATTATTACATTATAACTATGTCACAGAGAACAGCAGGTGTTAACCTGCTGCCCAGCTGATGTTAATGGGCTTTAAAGAATTTCACCCCTGGGGGGTGTAAGAGGTGAGATTTGAAAAATTTTCGATTCTTACTCTGATTAGGACCCTAAAGCCTATAACTGTACCAAATTTCAAGTCTCTAGCTCAAACGGTGTGGAAGGAGTAAAGGAACATACATACACTCACGCACGCAGCAGTTGACTTTTATATATATAGATTATCAGTTTTGTAGAATTAGCAGACACTTGAGACATCATATGTGCAGACTATAAAACATAAAATAAACTGTCGTTTTTAGAATGGTTAAATTAGTACTGATAGAAACTGCCAGACTGATAACACTAGAAACTAAAGTTTCTTTTCAGCCACTGAACAGGTACACCAGAGTTAGTGGCAGAATTCCACATTCTGCCTCATCAGTGTGGCTTAGTATTTTTAATATTTTTATGATGTAGGAGGACAGTTCCGTTTATATTTCCGTGCAGTTTACAGCTTCTCTGCTGATATTGCTGACAAAGGGCCCACATGTAATAGTAGATTTATTTACTTGCTTTATTGTGTTTGTGGATACCTGCTTTCTAGGAACTGGACTAAGATCTTCAGTTTAATATAGGATATAATATATCCAGCACATAATAATGATCTCTTCAGTGACTAAGAGGAAGAAAGCCTTGAAGATGATTCTTCTTTCAATTTTGTCCCTTTTTTTGCAGCTCCAGTAATAGAAAAGAGCTTATTTGGCTGGTGTAACTGGGCCATAGGGAACTTTTCTGGTGTAAGGGGATTTCCTAGGTGTTCCAGAGCAGCCCATTACATATTTGGTGTGGTCTTGGGGAGTAGGGAATGGCTGGAGTGCTGTTATATTCCATGTATTCTCACCTGCCACAGTGACCCCTTGGCCACCCTAAATCTGTTCTAATTTCTGTGGGAAAGTCAGATAACTCATGGGCAAGCACAAAGGTGGCTGAAAGCTACTTTTGCCATGAATTTTGATCTTGCACCACAGAGAACTGGGTAGAATGGAGAATGTCTTTTAAACAATTATATATTTTATCTGGTGCATTAAGTTAAAAAGCTGCATTAATACCTTGGACACAGATCCTGGAGAACTAAAATGAAATGGAGGTGAAACAAGAGTATTTTACTCACTATAAGTTCATTGTTTGAAATATGTTTCTGGTTGAAAACAATAACATCATAAAAAACTTACTAAGAATAGGAAGTTGCTACAGGAATGAAACTCCCTTTCTGGCTAACAGAGCTATGTTTTCCTATGCAAATGTAGCAAAGCCCAGAAATTAGCAATGACTGCTAAATTAACACACTTGAAGAGCTTGGCTGGTTCTAATAGGCAGTCAAATGGTCTTGTTACATTGTAATGGTGCCAAGCTAATTGAAGTGATTACTGTTGCTCATGAGCAGCCCTTTTGAAGTAGAAGTCTTTTAAATTATCCATAGACGTTAAATGTCAGACACTATTGTGTAATTATACTTTGTAAACGCTGAATGTCATAAGGCATCACAGGTAATTGAGGTTTACAGAGAAGAGCTTTATCTAAACCTAATTGGGCATCAACTCTTTGTCACTTTTTCTAAACCTAATTGGGCATCAACTTTTTGTGCCAAGGGACACTTTAACACCTCACAGCAGCTCTCCCCCTACCGCATTACCTTCAGCTGGGAGCCATATATCACAGCGATTCTGACCCATCAAGCCCAAAATGCCTCACAGTCCAATACAGAGTCTATCACAAGGAGAAGCAGAAAACTCGATGGGTAAGATCCCTCTTTGATGAGTGACAGAGAGATAACATATTTTCATGAAGACCACAAAGGGTCTGATTCTACATTCCCTTCACATGCAAAGCTCCCATTGTAGTCATTGGTAGTTTGGGGTGCGAAAGTGTTGTGTTTAGGATGTCTTGTGTGATTTTTCTGCCTGCCACATGTGAACACCTTGAAGTATTTCAGTTATAATGCCATGATTTCTTTTATTTGTGAGAGTGCCAGTTTTAATTTTCAGAACAGAAAAAAAATTCCAGCAGACCCTATATCTGTTATCCTAAGAGAAGACAATATTGTTAAAAAACCCCAGCTGCCAAGTACAGAGCTATGCACACACTATACTCCTAGCAGGAAAGGTACAGAAAGGTTAGATATGGGACTCTGATATACATTGGCCTGTCCTGTGGATGTCTGTGACTCTTCAGTCTGCTCCTTTGAGTGTGTTTTTATTTCTGGATTTTTTCTTAAAAGAAAGTATGGCAGATATGTAGGCATTTTCTGTTCTGCTTCGGGCTTGTATTTAGAAACTTTAGCGCTATATGAGAGCTAGGTATTATTATTATTCCGCTTCCTAGCTGTGTGCTTGATCCCACAACCTTTATTCATGTAAGGTCTGATCCAAAGCCTAGTGAAGTCCTTGACATATTTTCCATTGACTTCAGTGGGACTATTCATGTAAGGGATAAAGGTCTACAGATTGTTTAGCAGTCCTTTATTTCCATGTACTGTATCTTAGAGGTAGTTTTCCTGTTGTATGAGTTCATCAGATGACAATGATTATTTAAAATGCTGGCTTATTGTTATTTTTATCTGATTTTTATTACTACTTTTATTAATTCTAATGTTACATTATGCTTGGGGAAGAAAAGTTCTGCAGATCCAAATGGAGAAACTGTTCAGGGATTTTCTGAGTCAGATCAAATCCAAGAGTGTTTGAACTGAGAATTATCTTCAGAATCTCAACACTTGGATAGCTCTAGCTAGTTAATGTAAATGATTGCACTGCAGTTTATGATTTTAGTAGAAAAGCTTGCATTCTGATAAAAAATAAAACCCCAATGTTTACATATTTGGAAAAAATATTGTAATGTAACTTTCTTGTTTGGTCAACTGAGACCCCTTTTAATGTAGTCGCACTGTTTTAGTAGGATGTGTATTTCTCGCCAGCCCGCACAAAGCACAAAATGCAATTAGTTTCTCAGATGGAAGGAGAAAAGAGAAGAATATAATTTTGTCACAGAGTTGGAATGAAATGTAGGCAGTTCTTTCATTTACACTACACTAGAGGCTCAGATGTGTAGGTGGACTTGTAAGACACTTAATTGACATGGGAATGTGGTCCTTAAGATGCAAAAGATTCTTTTTCACCTGAGGTGATAGAATTCCCTTTAGCTTCATTATACATTTGCATTTTAGAAAGATAAAAAAATATTGACTTCACTTCTAGAGACATGTACTGAATTAAATTGTGCCACACAATTTAGTCAAAATGGAAAATAACCAAGGGAAACACTATGAAGTGTAGCAGTTGCATATCCAGTTACATTTGAGATTCATCACTTTGATGTCTGATTTAGTCACATCATCCAGGTGTACAATAGGCTTGGACACTCGCTCATAAAACTGTATGTGGCCTTGCCTGGGACACGCTGAGACTTGTCAAAAAGGCATTTCATTCTCACTTGTCTAAAGACGTCTATGCATGATTGCTAAAATATCAGGATATGAAATTAAATCTGATGGCTGTGCTATCCCCATAGGGCAGAAAATCTGATTTCACCATAGACTGAATGCACTATTCCACTGCACTAGCAATTTACCAAAGTAAGAAGATGAGAGATGCACATTGGTGTAGTGGGAAGGACAGACATCAGCGTAAAAAAATTAGTGCTAAATTGAAGTTGCTAACCGTCCATATATTGTAAGAATTGAAAACAATTGGAAGAAATAAAGCAATGGGTAAATGTTATTTGTTAAATTGATTATTGGGAGTTGACTTTCTTTTGAGATTTCAATTTAATATGAAACTAAAAGTTGTCTGATGCGTGAATACTGAAAAATGGCAGTGAATTTTTTTTTCTGAATTTTTAAATAAATTCAGGTAGACTGAGATCACTACGTTTATTTGTATTCCCTTTTCACAAATATTCTAGTGAACATGTTTACTGGGAGGAATGTTCACAGAAAATGTATTTTATACAAATATAGCCTCAAAATTAATTTTGAATTTATAATCCCAAGTATTCACACAGGAAACCTGATTCTACATTATGAAAATAAGGTACTATTTATTCTACATTTTGTCAAAATGTCCAAAAATTCAATTTTTTTGGCTTATAAATGCCTGTATCTGCAAAGTTTTTCTAATGGGACTAATCCATATTTACCCATGTAGATACTGATGTGAGCTCAAGATATCTGAATGTATCAGGGATATATTCTCAAAGTCACTGATTCATTTTTTGCTATTCATTTTTGGCAAAATTAATTTAATTCGTATAAACTCTTAGTATTAAAATTCTAAGGATAGGTGGGGAGTTGAAATCCACCCCAATCCATCTGTGGATGCTTAACATGCCAAAGGAAGTGCTCTGTACCTTGTAAGTTCAGGCATTCGTGTAGATGAGACAATGGTAGAGATCATTTTTCACCTGTAATGTCATGAATTCATATAACAAATGGAGTGCGCCCAGCCAATCAGATTATTCACTTATAAAAATTCATCTATAAAATGAAAACCACCTCCTTAAGTAATGAATTCATAAAAGTAAATAATTTTCTTCCAAAAAAACTACCAGTAAACACAGAAAAATTTACACTTACATGAATAAGCCTATCTCTGATTGTCTGAGGTAGTGAAAAGAACCTTGATGATCCAATCAGTGATCAGCTGCCACTGTACTGCAAACTACATTAGTGCCTGTTGCACATTAATGCCCGCATCTCAACAGAAATTACTTTTATTTACTTTAGCTATTTCCTCTGTTTCCTATTGACCAATGTAATAAATGTAAGGTGTCCCTCCCTTTCTCATCAGAAGCCAAAGTTCTGAAGGTGACAGTCAGTGTAGCTGATTGGAGGCTCCTAGTGGAGCATGTAGATTTTGGGACCATCTCCATTATTGTAAAATATTTAGGCAGAGACTTTAACATTTCAGAAAAGTTATTTCTCTTTTTCATGCATTCATGAAAAAAAATATTTTGAATAATTTGCCCAGCTATACCAATTACAAAACAACACTGGTACCAAAAAACAACAACAACAACAAAAAAAGGGCAAGTCTAACAGGTACTTGTAGTGACATTTGTCAGAATACAGCTTCGTTCACTGTTCCACTTATTAGTTGAATTTAAGTAAGTGTACACTTGTCTTCGGGACTTTAACAGTTCAATTGCTAGGTCATGCACATGGCTCATAGTGAATAAGGTGAGTTATACTGTATAATTATTCTGGAATGGCTTGTTCTTGCTTCTGAACCAGAAGGTCACGAGTTCAGATCATACACCAGGGTTTTAAACTTATCCATGTTCTTCAGTAACACTTCAGATTCACACACAAAATTAAATAGAAATGTTATTTTAGACATTTATAAGAGCATCCTGGGTTGTCTGCTGTTGGCTTTACTGTTAGTAACAGAGCAACTTTTCACTCTCACAAGTCCATTTTCTTTTCCACCCTGCATTATAAAATGTGCAGAAACCAAATACCCATACCAAACAGCATTTTAAAATAGCTAGATAACAGCTGAACCCTGATTGGCTCAAGAAGTTTTCCACTAAGTTTGGATTAAACTCAAGGAGTTAATAGTTTGGGGAATCTCTCTCACCATTCACAGGGTATACAAGATTTGCAACATTAGAGCTTGACTATACAAGTATTTACTACCAGCCATACTGTTTATTATCCTATTATCCACTGACTTTAACATGATTCCTCATGCTGTAACAATTACACCTGCTTGTATCAAATCATCAGGATCATTGTTCATCATTGTTGTTCTCCAGTAATTAAACCCATTTAATTGAAAATATCTTTCTAGCTAAAGAGAAGCCTGGGCTACAGTGTGTGTTAGGTATAGGAGAATCTCCTACCACAAACTGAAAGTCTGTATACATTATATAGTCTGTACTTGTTTATTTTCTCTAGAATTTCTCTCTCACGATCTCTGTCCCATTTTTCTCCATCTCTCTGCATCTGTTTTTCTCACTTACCCCTGTTCCAATTTCCATCCAACTTTTCCATAGGATTTGTTCAGTTTCTTTTTCTCTGATCATTTATTCACAGCTGGATTGTGAACCCAGTAATGTACAAATATAATTCTAAATATCCAACATTTGGTAGTTGAGTGGGTTTGAAATTAGACAGAATGAGTTCACCCATCCTATACTTTCAGACCTTGTAATTATCTTTCAATGCGTACGCAGGACTATACACCTTTTTCAAGTCAGATTCCTCCTCTCCCTCTTCTTTTGCACTCTGTCTCCTTCCTCACTTCTCAGAAGCAATGGCATAAATGGGCTTCACCAGGTCTTACTCCTCTTAGTTAAGTTTCAAGAGGAACTTCAAAGAAGCAGCTCCCATTAATGAGCGGAGGGAAGTGGGACCAGAAAGAGGCAGAGAGGAAGGAAGAGAGGGGTTTTAAAAATGGGAATTTAAACAGTCAGGCACAAGTATCCGTGCCATCTATATTTTTCCATATATACCGACACAGGGCTGGACTCTAACAATCAAAGCAATTGCCATAGTGGGGTTCGGTTCAGAGGTGCACACTCCAAACACAGTGACTGGAAGCATTCTCCCTGCACAATGATGAGGCACATGGAGTGCTTCCAGGATAGTGTTAAAAGAAGTCTAGGAGTGGCTCCCACACCTCCTTTTTCAAAATGCCTCCTACCCAGTGCTGGGCTGAGACTGCACAAGGGTGGAGTAATGGCTACAAAAACAGTGTCCTGCCCAGCAACAGTTTCTTGTGGGTATGTAGCATTGTGATGCTCAAGTAGCACAACCACTCGGATTTTGGTTTACTCTTTGTGCAGATGTGTGTCACGATACAAGTGTGGTAGCAAAGTCCCCCATATGCTCTTCTCCCTCTCCCATGCAGTTATGCAGAGACAACCAGAACTTGTCCTGTGTATGGATCCTTTTTCTCTTTATCCTTTTCTACTTTATTTGAATTTAATCATTTGTTTTTGTCATTTACTATTTTATAATGGAATTTTTTAGACAGATGAATATTTCATAAATGAATTACATTTAAATATTTAAAAATGTTTGGTTTGCTGTTTCAGTAAACAATTTAATCAGCACAATAACACAGTCCAGAGCATGTGTTTGTGGACCAGTACACACACACCTAGGGTATATTAATACAGGGATTCTCAGACATTTCAGACAGTGGACCACACTTTAACAGAAAGCATTTCCTGTGGATCATTTCCTGTCTCTTTTACAATTCTGTGTGCCACCTGTAGTAATATCCAACATCCCTGTTGTACCATCCCAGTGGCAACCACAGCAGTTGCTCTTATAGAAAAAAAACTGGTCTTTGGTCCCTGAGGGCAGCTTCTGTTTCCTCTCCTCTTCTTGTTAAGCACCATTGGACCCTGGAAGATGCAACTAAGCT
The DNA here is from genome assembly GCA_032164245.1 of Sternotherus odoratus. Classification (NCBI taxonomy): domain Eukaryota; kingdom Metazoa; phylum Chordata; order Testudines; family Kinosternidae; genus Sternotherus; species Sternotherus odoratus. The sequence continues at coordinate 32,268,660 of JAVMKO010000007.1, forward strand.
AGCTTCTCCACCTTATTTCCAACTGCTTGTACAGGTATCCAGGATTTGGCACCTGAATGTTTTTTGAAGCAGCTGAAAACATGGGGTGAAGCAAGCTTTGTGTGAATTGCTAGCTGTCCACCACATCACCAGCAAGGGCTCCACAGACTCATGCACCACAATTTTATACCTATGGCCATGCTGTAGTTCTCATAGGGAGCCTGATTCTCTATGCACACAAAATGAATAGCTGTCAGGTATCATTTCTTGTATAACATTACAACTAGTGGCAATTCTTCAACAAAAAACTTAAAAGACAGACTCCAATGAGAAACTGCAGAACTGGAATTAATTTGCAAACTGGCCACCATCAAATTAAGTCTGGATAAAGACTGGGAATGGAATGGTCATTACACAAACTAAAAACTATTTTCCCATACCAATTTTTCCCCATACTGTTACTCACACCTTCTTGTCAACTGTTTGAAATGGGCCACCCTAATTACCACTACAAAAGTGATTTTTTTCCTCCTGCTGCTAATAGCCCACTTTAATTGATTTGTCTTGTTAGAGTTGGTAAGGCAACCCCCATCTTTTCAAGTTCTCTGTGTATGTGTATAATATATATATAGAATTCCTATATTTTTCACTCCATTCATCTGATGCAGTGGGTTTTTGCCCACGAACGCTTATGCCAAAATAAATTTGTGGCACCTTAGAGACTAACAAATACTCCTCATTCTTGTTCAACTAGTGTAAAGGCCCAGATGATTCTGGTCCAGTAATAAGGTGTGGTATATTGTTAGAGTTGCTGTCACTTGGGTCAGGTGTTAAACTGAGATCTTGGGGAATGTCTAGGTGGAAGTTATAGAACTTGTGACATTTTTCAAAGAAGGGCAGAGTCCTCTTGAGTCCTGAAGATGCCCAATCACAGTAACAGCGGCTGTGGTTTCTAACACTCCTAATTGCTCCGTGAACTGCTGTGATAGACACGGAATATGAAAGGTACTACATTAAACCAAACTCTTTTCCTTTCTGTTAGAATTGGTGGGCTGGATTTCGTTGGTACACATAAAACCGTCACTTCGAGAAGAATGAGTGTTATAATAAAATCAGCAACTGCTTGTCCTGAACATGGGTAAAATTATAGTACATTCTAGTATTATTAACTAGTAAATATTTTAAACTAGCAAAAATACCCGGCGTTGCTCGGGGTATTTGTAATTGGAAACTGGGATGTAAAAAGACTACAATGTTTTTTATTAATACAAATTTTGTTCAGAAGTCTCATTTTGTCTAATTAATTTCATTCTCTTGCATTTCGATGTGGTTTGTCTGATACATTTTTCATTTTTTATGCGGCATAATGAATAGGGTCCTTTTAAAGAAAAAAACAGTGTATTTAATTATGTTTGCACTACACAACACTAAGCTCTCTGGTTTTCTGTATTATTACATCATAAGTATGTCACAGACGACAGCATGTGTTCACCTGCTGCCCAGATGATGTTATGTGAGCTGTGTAGTTGATATTAATGAGCTTTAAAGAATTTCACCCCTAGGAGGTGTAAGAGGTGAGATTTTAAAAAATTTCGATTCTTACCCTGATTAGGACCCTAAGGCCTATAACTGTACCAAATTTCAAGTATCTACCTGAAACGGTGTGGAAGTAGTAAGGGAACATACATACATACACACATACATACACCATTTGACTTTTTTATATATATATAGACTAGCGAAAATACCCGGCATTGCTCGGGTCCGTCGGAGGTGAGGAGGGGGCAGAGAGCTGAGCGAGTGCGGGGTCCGTTGGAGGGGGGAGGGGGAAGAGAGCAAACCTGACACCCCCACCTCACCCCCCCAACCAAACCCGACACCCCCACCTCACTTACCACTCGACCAACCCCGACTCACATTTTCACCCCCCCACCCAAACCAAACACCCCCACGTCACCCTCCTACCAACCCCAATACCCCCTGACCAACACCCACACCTCACCCCCCGTAGACCAAACCTGACACACCCACCTCACTTTCCCCCCCAACCAAACCCGACACCCCTACCTACCACCACAAACAAACCCGACACCCACACCTCACTTACCCCTCGACCAACCCTGACCCCCCTCCTCACCCCCCCAACCAAACCCAACACCCCCACCTTACCCCCCACCAAACCCAACACCCCCTGACCAACCCCAACACCCACCCCTCACCCCTCACCCACCCCGATACCTTCCCACCCCCCCAGACCAAACCCGACACCCCCGGCTCACTTACCCCCCGACCAAACCCGACACCCCTACCTCACTTACCCTCCGACCAAACCCAACTCGGGTCCGTCGGAGGTGGGGGGGGGCAGAGAGCTGAGCGAGTGCGGGGTCCGTTGGAGGGGGGAGGGGGCAGAGAGCTGAGTGAGTGCGGGTCCGTTGGAGGGGGCAGAGAGCTGAGCAAATGCGGGGTCCATTGGAGGGGGTATTATGACATCATAACTACGTCACAGAGAACAGCAGTTGCCCAGCTGATGTGATTGGCCTTTAAATAATTTCACCCCTGGGGTCGTCAGAGGTGAGATTTGAAAAATTTTCGACTCTTACCCTGATTAGGACCCTAAGACCTCTAACTGTACCAAATTTCAAGTCTCTAGCTCAAACGGTGTGGAAGGAGTAATCGCACATACATACATACATACATGCACGCATACATACATGCACGCATACATACACGCACGCATACACCATTTGACTTTTATATATATAGATTAGTTGGTTTCTAGGTATCATTTGGTTGCTAATTCAGAAAGCTCATGGGAATTACTAGGATTTGGTAGGTATTTGGGTTTTTAACTTGACTTAATACCATAAACAAAGAGGGAGAGAACAGATGGTTTATATCTGACCCGACTGAAATCAGTTTCCTGTTAAAATGAGAAGAAAATAAGTTGAGGTATTAGCAGGGTAAACCATCACCATCTGGGTCAATTCTTGTGGCAGCAATAAAGCAGTCACACTATACATCCTTGGTTTATCCTTCCTGTTTCCTCACTTATCAAATATTTATTGTCAACAATGGGCAGTTCTGTTTTCACACAATGAAATTGGTTAATGAGATAGTTAGGTTTACTTCTGTTATTGAGATTGAGTGCTGATGACATGAATAATTTCCTGCTTTTATAAGTGGGAATTTAATTATTGATACTTCATTTAGGTAGTGATAAAGGTGTTAGAAATGTAGTGCTACGGCTGTAGTGGCAGTTAGGATGATAGTTGTAGTTGATGGTCCAATTCTACTCTCTGCTACAGAGGTGTATATTGGAAATAACTCCACATGAGTTATGCTTTGTCTACACCAGAGTGTTATGTCAGTATAACTACGTCATTCATGGGGGTGGAAAATCCACACCACAGGGTGATGCAGTAATACCTACTGAAATCCTGGTGTAGACAGAGCTTTATCGACAGGAGGGCTTCTCCTTTCGACATAGCTATCACCTCTCGGGGAGGTGGAGTACTTACGCCAACTGGAGCAGCTCTCCCTTTGGTGTAAGTAGTGTCTCTACTAAGCACTACAGCAGCACAACTGGCTCTGTGCAGCTGTGCTGGTGTAGTGCTATAAGTGTAGACAAGCCCTTAGTTTATACTTGTGTAATAGTACAGAATTTGACCTGATGAATTTGTGATATAAACTCAGTCGATGGTGTGCAAGAAGCAGTGATTTTTAGCAGCCTGTAGTGGTCATATTTTGCTCATCCAAGGAAAAAAAAATTGCTAAATGGGAGAGAGAGAGAAAATCACTGTGAATAAATGGAAGCCTCTCTTTACCCCCGCTTCCCGGCCTTGAATACTTAATATGACTTTTGACATAAATCTTTTCTATTATTGTTTCAGAATATGCTGTAAATAGAACATGGGCTAATCTACCTGTTAAAATTAACCCCTTGGAGAAATAAAAGTCCTTCCAGATGGATTTTTTTGGGGGGCCTATGTACAAAAGATTGTAACTAGGTATTTCAAGCCTTCTGAATGATGAATGAAGTAATCTGAAAATTATGGACAATTAGTGACATTGGTGCTGGAACTAGGGGTGCTATGGGTGCTGCCATACCCCTTGTCTTGAAGTGCTTTCAATTATATTCAGGGTTTATAGTTTGGTTCAATGGCTCTCAGTAACCCCACTATGCAAATTGTTCCAGCCCCCCGGTTAGGCAGCTGCAATTATTTCTAGAGGGAAAGTTTTCATAGCATACCTGTCCCCTGGCCTCAACTCAACAGTACCATTTCAAGTCTACCCTTTCCCATATGAGAGCCTCAACCTCTTGGAGTGTCTCCCATAGAGTGCTGTGACAGCAGAGATAGAATTTCAACCTTCTTCTGTTCAGGCTGGGGAAATCCATGCATGGAGGGTTCCCTCTGTGTGCAGGTCTGATAATCCAACCCAAAGTATCCAAGTTGCACCCAGTCAGATAGAAAAGAGTGCAAGACACACCTTCCATTTTGAGAGTCATTCTGTCATGAGCCTGAGGAGTGTATCCTGCTCCTGTTATGAAAGGAATCCTTGTGGGAGAGGGATTTCCCATTTATGTCTGTGCGCAGCATCTAGCACAGTGGGGCCTTGACCAATAATTATTTCTAAAAATGAGGGGTCATCAGGGCTGAATCCTTTCTCCCTTAGGAAGAAGCATTTAAAAAGTGAGCTATGCCCGTGGCAGTAGTAAAGTACTGGTCTTGCCCTCTGTATATGGGATGCATTCAATAGAGGTGGCACTGTGGCATCCATACTTCCTGGGGGACACTTAGTACTTGCAGGATGTACCAGATTTATATTGACAACACAGAATCTAATAACAGCCTGTATGTTTTTAGATTTCGACTGTTTGAAGTTCCATTTTGAGTTAGTAACTGTTGGGAACTGGGTCTGTGGTGGATTAGTCTCAAAACTGGCAATATGTTTCTTATGGCTATTGCATATAAAATGAGGAATATTAATAATTACACTTATAAAGACAAACTTCAACAACTGACAGAAATGGGTCAGATTTGCTGCAGCTGGTATAAAACAGCACAACCCATGCCACTATGTAAACCACTGTTAGAAATATTAATGCAGTTGCTTCATATATTTAAGTCCATATAAAATAACTATATCATCTGGAAAACTTTAAGAAGCCATAAGTTAATCTTCATAAGTGAATGCAAAACTTTGGTTTCAATATTCTGTATTTGTATGGTATCGACAGTGATGAATTTGGTAGGAATTCATCATGGACCTTGAAATCTGGTCTCCCCCATGAAATCTGATCTTTTTTGTACTTTTACCCTATTTTATAAATATTTCATGGGGGGGGGAGGGGAGCAGCATTTATCAAATTGGGGGTCCTGACGCAAAAGAGAGTTGCGAGTGGCAAGTTTATTTTAGGGGGTGGTGGTATTGCCACCCTTGCTTCTGAGCTGAGTGCCCAGAGAGTGGCAGCTGTAGGCCGGGCACCCAGCTCTGAAAGAACCACCTTCAAGTAAGGGTGGTTACACCATACCTTGCCATCCTTACTTCTGCGCTGCTATTGGTGGCCTCCGCCCTCCAACTGCCCAGCTCTGAAGGCAGCACTGCCGCCAGTAGCAGCAGAGAACTAAGGGTAGCAGTATCACAACCCCTCTACAATAACTTTGTAAATTCCCCTCCCTATAACTCCTTCTTGGGTCAGGACCTCTACAATTACAACACCGTGAACTTTCAGATTTAAGCATCTGAAAAAATGAAATTAATGATTTTAAAAATCCTATGATTGTGAAATTGACCAAAATGGACTGTGAATTTGGTAGGATTCAATGGATGCATACTGAGCTGATATTTGCTGCACTGTGTCCCCACTTTCTTTAGCATACCACTGACCTCTCATTTTAGAGCTGATTTGTTGTGGGCTAAGTGTGATATGCTGCATTTTGGACTACTGGGGGGAAAATCGCATCTGCTCTTACTATAAGTAGATAAACATTGCTTTTTCCCATATTATTGAAACCACACCCATTGCTACAAACTCACTTAGATAGCATGGAATGGTAGTGTGCATTTTATGTAGCATGTGTAGCTTAAAATATTGACATCAGGATCTACATTCTCAAAATAGATTACCTACATTTTCAAAACTGATTAGATCTCGATTTCAGATGCCTCACAGTTTAGGGTGCAAATCTTGTGGCACCCTAAAGGTGCTCAGCACTTCTGCAAACCGGGCCCTGTCTAGGTGTCTCCAGTTGGGCACCTGAAAGTTTGAGACACAATTAGTCCTTTCTGAAAATATACAAGCTATATTCTAAACACAGAAAAAAATTACTTTCATTTTTCATGTTTCAGTAGAAGACAGTCTACATGACGAAGTTAGAATTCAGTTCTAAAAACACTTGATAGAAAGTCTCTCCCACCAAAGAGGTGAAAGTGGAACCCATTCCACCAACCAACACTTTCTTTATAGTCTGCTTGCTTCCTGCTCTCTCACAAAGTGAAGCTAGTCTATCAAATCATCACTAGGCTAAAGGGTCCCTCATAATTTCCCTCCTCCAAGTCATTCCACCACTGGAGGAGACAGAATGCCTCCTCCTTTGTCTGCTAGTTTCCACATGCGGTGAGCCACTTTCTACAGGGAGAAGGCAGGAGAGTGTGTTCACTAAAGAACACAATGAAAATTTCCATCCCCAAATTGCAGTTAATAAATCCCACACACATCACACAGATTTAAAACCCTCTTAGCTGTTCTCTGCACATGGAATTGTGGGTTAGTGCGGTGGGGCTGTCACTAACTGGTATGCAGTGTATTCTGGATGATCAAGTACAGAAAAGATCAATAATGTAAAAATAAAAAAAAAGGGAAAAGGCCTCAGACCAATTATTTTTCTACAAAATACTTTATGTGACAACAGCAGCAGCCCCCAAAGGGCAGCATGTAACAACAGAACCTAATTAGAATGATTTCAGTGTAATCATTAACTAGCATCTAACACCTACGAGAATATTTCTGTTTAAACTAAAACATGACCTGCATGGTGGAGAGGCCTTGTAAACTGTCTATGAAATAAAAAATGTGACAGTAAAGGTCAGAGCAGTGCTCATTTGAATTTCAAGCAGGAAGCAGACTCCACAGTCGGCATGTATAGCAAGAGTGGTGGCTCTTTTCCTGAGCTTTGCTTGCCAACAGTAGCAGTTGGAGAAATCCTCCAGGACTAATTACTGGGGCTGCAAAACAAGTATTATTCTTTTGTGTCTCTCCCCGATCTGGTGAAATGCTAGGGTCCTCATTATATTGTGTCAAAGACCTGGTTTTGTTTTTCATTGTCATGTGAGTGAAGGTCACAACTGAAGGCAAAGTGGCACCTTACATCTTGCTCCAGCCACCTGCAGACAGCTTCCTCCGCATTCCTTCTGATCACGTCTCCTTGCCAGTAAAGCAGGGGAGGGTTTGCTAATAAACTCTCCTCCCAGGAAGACTGATACTAACACATTGCCTTCTGCTTGGCCACGTAAAAGCAGCTATCAAATCAGCAAGATTCAACATGATTTGCAGGTCTCCAGTGAAATTTAAGAAGGCAAAACTGTAAAATGTTCAGGGAAAAAGCATGAAAACATTTTTAAGGAAAGCATTTAAAAAGTCAGAGACAGACATCATAATAAAAATGTTGGGAGGGATGGTTTTATTTGTTCATTTTGAAACATTGTGAAGAGCTCTGTTAGCGGCATTTATCTGCTCTTAAAAAAGTGCAACACAGAAAGCAAGTGCATTGAATTTATTTCCTATTTCCTTTTGTGACTTTTAAAGTGCTATATACACATAGACAGCTTTTTGCTCTTTTGGGAATTTATCAAGCTATAACATTTAATACATAAGCCCTGCTACACTAAATCCATCTATTTTTCTTCTTTCCATACTCCCCAATTCTTTATTTTTCTTCCACATGCACTCTGATCTATATTTCTCCATTCCCCCCTCATACTTACTTTCCCATCCCCTTCGTCTCTTTTAAGCTTTCCTTTTCCTTTCTTTTATCTAGCCCCCAGCTCTTTTCTATCTTTTCTTTTTGGAACATTGAAGTGGATTTAGTGTTCTTGGGGCTGATTTGACGGCTCTGGAGAATGAAGTCCTTGGTTTCTCTCCAGAAAGAGAATTAGCACAGCAGAAGCAAAGCCAGTGCATGTTTCTTCCACCTCCTTCACCCACAGAGACACAGTGACATCAATGTATCTCAGGCCTGACTTCAAGGAAGTATTTATATGTGTGTCTATTTTAAATGACAGTTTGTCTTTCAAAGAACTAGTCACAGCAAGAATCAGGGAGCTAGCCGTGTTAGTCTGGAATAGCAGAGGTAACAAAGTCCTGTGGCACCTTAAAGACTAACTATAAAGTTTTGAAGCATGAGCTTTCATGGGCTAATACCCACTTCATCGGATGCAGGCAGTGGAAGTGAAGTCACTTCACTTCCACTGCCTGCATCCGACGAAGTGGGTATTAGCCCACGAAAGCTCATGCTTCAAAACTTTATAGTTAGTCTTTAAGGTGCCACAGGACTTTGTTACCTCTGCTAGTCACAGCAAGACTCAGAATGTAAACAGGTACACAAAATATACAGGGAAATTATTATAATATATTTTGATTATGGAAGCACCTAGGGCCCCTGTGGTAGAGAGATTTCCTTCCCCCACTCTAAACACTAGGTAACGAGGGGGGTCTCTCATACAAGACCAAATAACTGTAAGCTACTTTTCCAGCCTAAGTTAAAATTTCTTTCCCCCCAAAACCCACACTCTACCAGTGGGGAATTGGGGTCCCGTTGCCACCATCAAAGTGAAGTACCCCAAGACTATGGGGTAGGGGCACCTTGACTCCCCCCCGAGAGCAACCCTCCCGACCCCTCCCTTTTTGTCCAGGAGATAAAAACACAGAGACTTAACTCCAGCTTCCCCTGTCAACCTAGGAGACACTGATCCACTCCCCCCTCCCTCTCTGGTTACCAAGGGAAGAGAGATTTAGACACCCAACCCCCCCCCTTACCCGGGAACTGGGTCAAACCCAAAGCTAGCACAACTTTAAGGGAATAACCAAACACTTTTTATAACAAAAAAGGTTTAATAAAGAACAGAGAAAAACTCATACAACTAATCAGACTTCACAGATAGTTAATTTTCTAGCCCTAACCCCTCCCTCCAGCTTTCTCCTCCAGATAAGGTCAGTGACACCATAAATCCATTGCAAACTTATACAATTACAACTCTACTTACAGTTACTCTACTTAAAGCTTATGAAGGAAAAGTAGGAAGCTGTCTCTCCATAGCTAGAGAGAAGAGATGGAGAGTTGCCCAGAGCCAGGACCGAAGAGAACTGAAACTAAACCTCCCCCTCTGTCCCGAGGGACGGGAGCTCTTACGTCACCCCCTCTCAGGTTCAGTTAACCCCATACAGGTAAAACAGCAACTCCAAAGCACTTCACACTTATGACAGCCCCAATCATAGATCCAGACTCTTTTTTGTTCAAAGCATGTACATAAAGAGAATAAACAGACTATCCCTGCCCTGAGGAATTTTTACTATCTGTTTAAACAGGAGATAACAGAGGGGTATTAACAGGCCATTTATATACTAGTAGTTGGAAATTATTTTGGATCTGAGGAAATCTACATATGGAAGTTAATCTGAAATAATGTAGAGGTGTGAATTTAAAGTGGAATAGCTATTCTGGAATAACTGTGTGTGGATACTCCTATTCTGGAATAAAAGTGCCTTTTTCTGGTTTAGCTTAATCCGCTTCCAAAGTGTAGACAAGCCCTAAGAAAATGTGTGTGGTGACTGTCTGTCTGCAGCACCTCCAGCAGATTGGAGGGTTGGATTTATTTTCTTGTTTATAAATGGCAAATAAAAGAAACCGGTGATTAGTTTCCACTGGAATTCTCAACAAGATGGTAAGGAGGTAGCAATTTGAGCCATGGGAAATTCTAAATTTATGGGGAGATTTTTCTTTTAAAAATTGGCCTTGTGTGAATGTGACTTTAAGTGCCTGGATTTATATATGTGTGTATGAATGAATAACTATTCTAGTACATATAACACCCACATTGCTCAAGAGTCACTGTTCTTGATGTTTAGGAAAGAGTTCCTCCACAGCTGTGGAGAATTTTCTAAAGGTGAAACCAGTGTGGTGCTGTTGCTCAAAGGAAAGTCAGGGTTTATGAACCTTTTTTGATACAGAGGCCTGCTCCTTGGTGGCTCCTTGTCTGGTAGTTTGCAAAGTGGTATCAGGTAGGGACAGAACCAGGCAGTGATGGGTGGAGGCTTATGAATTCGCTATTATGTTTAGCCTCCTGTCCCTAGAAAGAATTATTCTTCTTCGAGTGATTGCTCATATGCATTCCAGTTAGGTGAGCATGCGCCGCGGGAGAAAGAATTATTTCTCTTCATGCATCTGTCCACAGCCAGGCCGATTTATTCCTTAGGATACTTCAAACCATATCCTCAGCAGGTATAAGGTGATACAACTCCACTGACGTCAGTGTAGTTTTTGCCAGTTTACAGCAATTGAACATCTTGCCTTTCAAATTGCAAAATGAACTAAGAATCCAGCTCTGAGATACAGTCACACAGTATGTGTAATATGGTAAACATCCCCTGCTGCAGTTTCTCAAGACTGACTATGATATCCTTAATGATGTATTATAGTTTTGGGTGAAATATCATCTGCTTTTGATGGATCACAGAGGAGCAAAAAAATTCATAAGGAAAAATTAAGTTGTATTTCAAAAGAATCTCTTTTTTGTGTGTCTTGTTTGTAACCCCATTACAGTGTTTTGGACATATTATATCTTATTGCTCAGAGAAAGCATTAAATTAGTGACTTTTGGCAATTAATTTTACTCAGTTTATTGTTTGCACAAGAATTCATTTTCTTAGCTTACTGATAATTTTTTCTTGTTCTGTTTTAGTATTTTCTGTCACCACTTGTTTTACAAAACTTTGATACTATAGAGAGAATTTATGGGGTCAGATTCTGGTGTGGAGTAAAACTGGAGTCAATTAACATAAATCTGTGGAATTACTACAGATTTCCACCAGAGTAACTAAACCTGGTCCACTGCATGTTCTCCAGTTGCAAAGGAGAGGAACCTGAGGAGTAAAATTCTAGAACAGGATCCAAATTTTTCTAGTATTGGTGGATCTTTGTTTCTGGGGTTTTAGTTCTGTTTATTATAGATTTGGGCCCAGCAATTTAGTTCTGGATCTGAGTTCTCTGAAAGCTTTGGAGAATTTGGATCAGAGTTTTAGATCCAAATTAGTTTTGCTACCAAATGGTTTAAGATGATTTGCAATCTTCATCTGTATTTCTCTAATATTGTTCACTTTTATTGTACTTTTTATTATTAATTTCTGTGCTTTAAGTGACTGAAGGTGCTTTCAAACAATACAGGATTGACAGCACTGGAAGCATCTATGTGAAAATACTGAAAAATATTTTGTGTGAAAATTCATTTACATTTGTCAACTTTGAGGATTTTTGGGGAGATTTTTGCACACTGAAATTTCATTTTGGGCTAACGGAACATTTACAAATTGCTGAATAGGCTCAGGACTTGCGGGTTCCTAGCCTTTTTTGTGTTAGCCTGAACTTTAAAATAAATTAATAATAACAATAATAAAGAAATAAAAGCAAGTTCTTGCCTGAGGCTCATCTGAATTTGTCTGAAAGGATTCATGAAGAAAGTCTTCCTGTTTCATCACAGTGTTTTATTTTGGTTGTCAGGTGAATGCATACACTGATGCTGATACACTAACCATTCTAGAGTTTCTGAGCAGAGATGGACAAGCCCTGTGGAGTTTGAGATTGCAATAACCTCCCTAATTATTATTATGCACCAGTTAAACTGTTTCCACAGCTTTAATCTGTAGGAGGAGGAGCTTTAGCCACTGCTTCTGTTTTTATAAACAACATGGGTCCAAATTCTATTCCCTGTAGGCACACAGGTATCTTGTTGTTTTTATTGGAACTACTCACATAGATATAGCAAGAAAGATTTGGCCATTGTATCTCATATACATGTTTTTCATTCATCCCATATGAAAAAATGCTGTAAAAGGGACAAAACCAATGGGGTCTTCTAAAAGTACCCTAAAAACTAGATTTTAATAAAGAATGATATTTTGTATGAGATTTAAAAGAACCCATCCTTTAGAATTATATAGAAAAGATTAGATGAGCTTTAGATCAGGCCCATAATTCTCTATTCAATTCTATATGATAGTTAAAGTGGGCCCATCTCCAATACAATAGATACACCTCTATCAGCCTCATGTGGATGTGCTTGGCATGGAACTCTGTAATATGACCTTCCAGAGTATGGATCTGATTCTTCTCTTGCAATGGTGAAAATTAATTACACAATGGACTATGTAAATCAGTGTAGAACTATTCCTTACAATGAAATAACTCATCTGATGTCAATGGAATTATACCAATGTGTAAATGTGAAGAGACTAGATAAACAACATTTAGAAGGGTCATATGATACCATTATTATGTGCATGGAATGTCACTGATATCAGTACATGTACCCAATAATTTACAAATTTGGATACCGAAAGTTAAGCATCTAAAACTTGACCCAGTGAAATAAAAGTGGCCTGATTTCCAGAGATGTTGAGTTCCCACAAATCCTATTGAAATGAAAGGAAATGGCCAGCACTGGTGTGTTTTAAGAATGTGAGGTGAGGTTGTAGAAGTCCAGAGGTGACCCTTCTGTTTGGATAGTGGGCTCTGGACTACAGGGACACAGAGTGAGTTGAAGGCTGCAATGAGAGCATGCTCTGGTTTCTGTATTTCTCAGTGCTTAAATAGGAACAATGCAATAGTTAAATACAACCTCTTACTGATTTAGTGTGAAGGACAATTGGACCACTTTTATTCCAGTACCTAAATATGGATTTAAGCTCCTAAATTTAAGTAGGGTTCACTTTCTGTACTGCAGCAGCACATCAGTATAATTGAGTGTACTACATTTTTGCAAACATGTACCAGCTACAGTTTATTAATAAAATTCAGTTTAAAATATAGTGACACATTGCTTTTAATAATGCTTTCTAAATTTTAGGCATTTTTGCATTTCTTTTAATCATAGCCTCTTTTAAGCATTCAGAATAGAGATAATGGCCACAGTCTTTGTCATTAGTCATATCAAAATGTAGACATAAGAAACCACCCAACCAACTCTTTCTTTTCCTTCCTTTCTAACATTCCACGTCTCCTGGATTAACAGATTCTTGCTGAAAAATAAATTGATTTTTCACTCCAAAGCAGGCCATTATAACAAAGGTTTTAAATCATTTGGCCCTCCCATTTGTGAAATATAGACTTCACTTTAATCTTCTCTGCATTACTAGCAGTAAAAAAAAAAGCTCATAATTGGTGGAAAATGAATTTTTTCTTCAGCATGTCCTCTGCTATGTAACATTTCTACTCCTTACTTACCATTCCCCACACTGGATAACCAGACAAGCTAGTATTCAGCTTACATGGAAGATGCCATATTTGTATCTGTCACATTACAATGACAAGCTTAAGAAAGGTAATGGAGGATGGGATGTCAATAACCAAAATGGTAACAACTTCCATCCATGTTAATTTATCCCATATCTTTTATCATCAATTGAAGACAGATTGTGGGTATTAGCTTTTATGTTCATTCGGCAAAGGAAGAACTCAGACTCACATTAGGATATCAGCGGGATCCTGAGTATTCTCAGCTAAGGCTTCTGACACATAATTCCAAGCTGGATGGAGTCAGAGAAAAATTAGAATATCTTACTTACGCTTTAGCTGGTGAAAGTGAGTGGACAATTAGGCCTAGAGACTCTTCTTGAAGAAGATGAAACATTTCATGGATGCTCAAGGCAGTGGGACGTTTTCCTCAGTAGATGAGACAAATTTTTGCTGGATCAGATTCAGTGCTTTTCACAGCACTGCTGAAAATTTACACTAATAGAAACATCTATTTTTTAAAAAAAGTATGTTTGTCATTCTAAATAGGTTTTACAGTATCCTGTTTTAGAATTACATTCAGTTCCTGTAATCTTTATTTAAAGCAGCAAGAATGACTAGGTTAAATTGCAAATTGGGACTGTTCTATTTTTTTGTTTTTATGTTTTATTTAATGCTGTAATTAGACTTGGAAGAATAATATAAAAAGTGATCAAATTTATTTGAAAAATTAAAATTAATATCTATGAATATTATTTTACCACCTCTATTTTTGTGACTTAAACTCGAGTTATAATGATATATTAAAAAACACAACAATATATATCTAAAGCTACTTGAAGATTTATGAAAAGACAGACTTTTTTTTTTACTGTTTACTTGAGCTATATAGAGCTGCAGAAGTGTATTAAATCTAAACAATACTAAAAATATACAGTGGTGTGAAAGGCCTTGCAGTGGAAAAAAATATCATTCCATTAAATAACTCCCATAGTAGTATTCTGCATATACATATCTCCATGTCCAGTGATTCAGGCTGATCACAGATCATTTTAGTTTAGTGCCATTCAAACACTGAAAAAAGGCATTTCAGACATTGGCAAAAAGATATTGTGACAGAATCTATGAAAAAATGTAGTATGCAAGACTGACAACAGCAAACTAGTTAAGGATGATGCTGGGAGGGGGTTGGAATTCATAAATGATCTTCCAAAAGGCATTTGCCAAGAACTGAATTCTAATCCTGTCCTCTAAAGTGCTAACAACCCCTCCTAGCTTGATGTCATCTGCACATTTTATAAGCTTTCCTTCATCCAGTAGGCCGGTAACCCTGCCAAAGAAGGAAATTAGGTGGTTTGGCCGGATTTGTTCTTGACAAATCCATTCTAGCTATTCCTTAAAATCTTGTTATTAGATGCTTACAAATGAATTGTTTCATAATTTGTTCCTGCATATTTCCAGGTATCAAAGTTAGCTGACTGGGCCATAATTCCTGGGATCTTCTTTGTTCCCCTTTTTAAAAGGTAGGTCATCTCATCCTCTGGGACCTCACCCATGCTCCATGCGTTCTCAAAGAAAATTGCTAATGGTTTTGATATCACTTCAGCTAGTTCTTTATGTACCTTAGGATGAATTTCATCAGGCCCTGCTGACTTGAGTACATCTAACTTATCTTAATATTCTTTAACCTGGTCTTTTGGAATTTCAGCTTGCATTCCTCCCCCCCCCCCCCCCCCCCCCCCCCCCCCCCCGTTGTTACTATTAATTGTGCTGAGTATCTGGTCACCATTAACCTTTTTAGTAAAGACTGAAGCAAAATAGGCATTAAACACCTCGGCCTTGATGTCATCAGTTATCTCTTTTTTCCCAATAAGTAGAGGCCTAGACTTTCTTTTGTCTTTCTCTGGCTCCTAAGGTATTTGAAGAACCTTTTCTTATTTCCTTTAATGTCCACTGCTAGCTGTAACTCATTTTGTGCCTTAACCTTTCTGATTATGTCCCTACATTTGTGGTATTAATTTGTACTCCACCTTAGCAATTTGTCCATGTTTCCACTTTTTGTAGCATTCCCTTTTGATTTTCAGGATATTAAAGAACTCCTGATGGAGCTATATCAGCCTCTTATTATTTTCCCTATTTTTCCTTTGCATTGGGATAGTTTGCAGTTGTGTCTTCAACACCGTCTCCAACTCTTCTGAACTCCTTTTCCCATTTGATTATCTTCCGATGGGACTTACCGTATTTTTCGCCCTATAAGACGCACTTTTTCTTCCCCAAAACGGGGGGGGAAAAGTTGGTGCGTCTTATAGGGCGAATGCAAAAAAAAAAAAAAAAAAAAAAAGCGCCTCGCTCTCCCGTCCCCGCCGCGCGGGCGGGCTGCCGGGAGCGTCCCGGTTCCCCCCTCCCCGCCGCGGGCGCGCTCCCGGCAGCCCGCCCGCGGCGGGGGTGGGGAACCGGGACGCTCCCGGCAGCCCGCCTGCGCGGCGGGGACGGGAGAGCGAGGCGTTTTTTTTTTTGGTCCGGCGGGGAGGGGGGAACCCCGGCAGCCCGCCCACGGCGGGGAGGGGGGAACCTCGGCAGCCCGCCCGCGCGGCGGGGACGGGAGAGCGAGGCGCTTTTTTTTTTTTTCCCGGATTTTTTATTAAAAAATGAGGGGGCGTCTTATAGGACGGAGCGTCCTATAAGACGAAAAATACGGTACCTACCAGTTTTCCAAGTTTGTTAAAGTTTGGGTTGTGGGTTTTTTTTTTTTTTTTTTTTTTTAAGTTCACTGCTCTTATTGTGCTGCTCTCACTCCTTCCTTTCCTTAGACTCATGAAATCTATTCCATTTTCACTGTTAATGACAGCAACAAAATACAGGCTGAAACTGCTTGGAGCCCCTCTTAAAACTAACAAACACCAGCTTGAGCCTTCACACAGAATTTCTGGGATCACTAAATACCTTCTTTGTCTTTTCTTAACCATAGAACTGGAAGGGACCTTGAGAGGTCATCTAGTCCAGTCCATTGCACTCATGGCAGGACTAACTATTATCTAGACCATCTCTGACAGGTGTTTGTCTAACCTGCTATTTCCCCAGGCAATTTATTCCAGTACTTTACCATCCTGACTGTTAGCAAATTTTTCCTAATGTCCAACCTAAACCTCCTGTGCTGCAATTTAAGTCCAACGCTTCTTGTCCTATCCTCAGAGGTTAAGAAAAACAAATTTTCTCTCTCTTCCTTGTAACCACCTTTTACATACTTGAAAACTGTTATGTCCTCTCTGTCTTCTCTTCTCCAAACTAAACAAACCCAATTTTTTCAATCTTCCCTTATAGGTCATGTTTTCTAGACCTTTAATCATTTTTGTTGATCTTTTCTGGACTCTCTCCAATTTGTCCACATCTTTCCTGAAATGTGGTGCCCAGAACTGGACATAATACTCTAGTTGTGGCCTAATCAGCGTGGAGTAGAGCGGAAAAAATACATCTCATGTCTTGCTTACAACACTCCTGCTAATACATCCCAGAATTATGTTAGCTTCTTTTTCAACAGTGTTACACTGTTGATTCATATTTAGTTTATGGTCCACTCTGATGCCCAGATCCCCTTTCAGTAGTACTCCTTCCTAGGCAGTCATTTGCCAGTTTGTATGTCTGCAACTGATTGTTCCTTCCTAAATGGAGTACTTTGCATTTGTCCTTATTGAATTTCACCCTATTTACTTCAGACCATCTCTCCAGTTTGTCCAAATCATTTTGAATTTTAATCCTACCCTCCAAAGCACTTGCAAACTGCTGCCCCCTGCTACTTGGTATCATCCACAAACTTTATAAGTGTACTGTCTATGTAATTATCTAAATCATTGATGAAGATATTGAAACAGACCTAGAACTGATCCCGGACCTAGAACTGATCCCAGACCTAGAACAAGGGACCCCACTTGTTATGCCCTTCCAGCATGACTGTGAACCACTGATAACTTATCTCTGGGAGCAGTTTTCCAACCAGTTTTGCACCCACCTTATAGTAGCTTCATCTAGGTTGAATTTCTCTAATTTGTTTATGAGAAGGTCATGTGAGACAGTATAAAAAACCTTACTAAAGTCAAGAAATATGACTTCTACTACGTCCCTCTCCCCCTACATCCAGAAGGCTTGTTAGCTTTCTTTGACAAGGTATCAGGTTGGTTTGATATGATTTGTTCTTGAAAAATCCATGCTGATTGTTACTTATCACCTTATTATCTTCTAGATGTTTGCAAATTGATTGCTTAATTATTTGCTCCATTATCTTTCCGGGTACAGAAGTTAAGATGACTGATTTGTAATTCCTTTTTTATAGATTGGCACTATATTTACCCCTTTCCAGTCTTCTGGAATCTCTCCCATCTTCCATGACTTTTCACAGATAATTGCTAATGTATCATATTTCCTCAGTCAGCTCCTTAAGTATTCTAGGAAGCATTTCATCAGTCCCTGGTGACTTGAAGACATCTAACTTTGTCTAAGTAATTTTAAACTTGTTTGTTTTCTATTTTAGCCTCTGATCCTACCTCATTTTCACTGGCATTAACTATGTTAGATATTCAGTCACCACCAACCTTCTTAGGGAAAACTGAAACAAAGAATTAATTAAGCACCTCTGCCATTTTCACATTTTCTGTTGTTATTTTTTCCCCTTCATTGAGTTATGAGCCTACCCTGTATTTGGCCTTCCTTTTGCTTCTAATGTATCTGTAGAATGTTTTCTCTTTACCCTTTATGTCTCTAGTTTGATCTCATTTTGTGTCTTGGCCTTTCTAATTTTGTCCCTAAATACTTGTTGTGTTTGTTTATATTCATCGTTTTGTAATTTGCCCTAGCGTCCACTTTTTGTAGAACTCTTTTTTGATTTTTAGATCATTCAAGATCTCCTGGTTAAGCCATAGGTCTCTTGCCATACTTCCTGTTTTTCCTACGCAGTGGGATAGTTTGCTCTTGTGCCTTTAATAATGTCTTTTTGAAAAACTGCCAACTATCTTCAATTGTTTTTTCCCAATTATCCCAAGTATCAGCAATACTTATCACTTGCAAGCACTGAATCCATGTATGAAACAAAGAAAACTGTGTTGGGGGAAAAGGGAACACAGCATCACCTTGGAAAAGCACAGCAACAATTTATCTATATGAATAATAGGCAAAACACTCCTTCATAGTAACTTTGACAGCATTCTGTTATCATGGTTCCACACCACTACTGTGAACATCCAACAGGCAAATGTCTCTTTACATATCAATTTCCCCCCACTCTATTTGTTAACTTCACTCAATTTGTTGTCAGTTTGTAGTATAGCCCCCGCGACCTCAGGTGCACTTGGATAGGCCTGTCTCCATTCACATGGGAAGTGTAGCCTGGTCCTATCCTGAGGCTCCACTAACCTAGTGATAATGATTTCAGCTTTATTTAATGGCTGGGTAGGAAGTGCATCACTAGAGTTCACTTGCATCTGCTGCTGTCCTTTGTGGCTCCAGCAAAGAGCTGTCTGCATTGTACCTCTGTGAAGTCCTCCGACTGTGTTGTTTTTCTGCCATCAAGCTCTCAACTGGGCAGGATCCTCAGGAGAGGAGTAATCTATAGGACCCTTGAGCAGACAGCT
The DNA here is from genome assembly GCA_032164245.1 of Sternotherus odoratus. Taxonomy (NCBI): domain Eukaryota; kingdom Metazoa; phylum Chordata; order Testudines; family Kinosternidae; genus Sternotherus; species Sternotherus odoratus. Next base: position 32,287,765 of record JAVMKO010000007.1, read on the forward strand.
TGCCACAAGCTTATACCCTTTTCCCCCCTCCCTCCTCTTTCAGTTCAGTTCCATTACTCAGCAAGTACCTTATAAGTCACTTTCTGATAAAGATTATGTTGAGTATAACATGCCTGAATGTGACAAGGTCATAGCTACTTTGGCAGGGGATTCCACAAAGATCTTCAGACATGTAAGACAGATGTTCTTTAAGTTCATATGCTTCCTGATTCTCCTTGTCCTTTTTCCCACTCCTCACTGCACTTTCTGTATTTCATCTTTTTTTCTCTCCACTTCTACTTTTGTAATCTCAATCACCTTCTTTCTTCATATCACTTCAGTCCCAGTGTCTTTCTCTTCTCATTCTCTCATTGTGCACACAAATCATCTTGCTTCAGGTGATCTCTTTCTTTTCTTGTCACCTCTTCATATCTATATTGTCTCTTCTCCTCCCACTCTCACCCCTGCTCTATACTTGCTCCTTTTATTATATACTTGCTCATCTTATTTCCATTTCCCATATTTTTTCTGCACTCCTTTTACTCCACTGGAAGTTCTTGCACCATCTAAAAATAAAATATTTATGATGAATGACCTTTTTCTTTTGCTTCCTCATTGATACTTGGGCCTTTCCTTGTTGCTTGGTTTCTGTTGTTCTCTCCTTCAGGGTCCTCTCTTTCACCTGCTTTGACCCAAAGTCTTGGCTTAGCATTAAGAGGTACTCCTTGTGTTGATTTCAGCACCTGTCCCTCCCCCTTCTCTTTTTCAGCTCTGCATTCTTTAAAGTCCATTATATCCAAAGGTTTTCTCCTATTTCTCTATGCCCAGTTATAAAACACTCGTTTCCTTCTCCTATTTTTTTTACTGAGAAGACTTTTGCCTTCTCCTCAATTCCCTATGAATATCTAGGATGACTTCATTTTCTTCATTAACAGTCAGTCTCATCTGAGTGCTTCTCACTTCATTTCTCTTTCATCTGATGCCTGCAATCACTGTTTCTGTCATGATCTTGTTCTAGTCTTTACTGATCAGTTCTTTTTCTGACCTCTTGATCTCCAATTTCTCTCTCTCTCTCTCTCTGATCATCACTTGCTCTCCTGCAACGTCCCACTCTCCCTTCTGATCTCCACCTAGTTTAGTGAAAGTTTTTTTGTTTTTGTTTTTATTCCTCTTGATTTGTCTGCATTCTCATCCATTTCCTCTCTGCATCCCAGCACTTGTCCTACTTTGCTGACAAATTCTTCATTGTCTCTCTTGTCACCTTCAAAGCTCTTCATAACCTTACCCCCAACTATATCTTTAAGCTCGTCTACTTCTGCTTCCACTTTTGTCCATTCCCTTCCTCCCATTAGCCCACTTTTAACTTCACACTTCCTATTATGCAGTCAATCTATGCTTGATATAGTCCCCTCCTGCATATTGGCCATGCCCCTCTTCTTCTTAAAACTTGCTTCCAACAATCCTTGTTCTCACCAATAATCTCCTTTACCTGAACTGTTATTGCATGTCTATTTTAGTTTATAAGCTCTTCAAGGTATGGAATGTTTCTTATTCTGTAGTTTTGCAATAAGATAAACATGATTGTAATAGTAAATACTACCACTACTATCTTAATATACAATGCTACTGGCAGATTTCTTGCTTCATGACAGATTCAAAGACCGTTCTTGCTTTTGGGTGGTGATATTCTATTTTGCAGGCCCATCTTGCTGAAGCTGCTGTACTGGCAAATTGTTTCCTGGACTTCTTTCAACATCCCATGTGCTGTTGGAAATATTCTTTCATTTAGTTATCACTTACAGGAAAGGAAATTCTGCATTGGAAGATTAATGAATGGATGAAACAAGGACTATGAGGAAAAATATTGTCCTTCAAAGCCCAGGCAGCTGGGCCCTCATTTATATTCCCAAGATGGGAATCAGATCCAATCATTAGCTGCTCTCCAGCTAGGCTGGCTGATTCCCAGCACCTCCCTGCTGGACTTCCCCAAATTCCCGCCCCAGTTCTGCCTTTTCTCTGCTTCCTCCCCTGAGTGTGCCGTGTCCCCACTCCACCCCTCTCCTTCCTGGAAAGTCCTAAGCACTGCCAAACAGCTGTTCTCCAAACAGCTGTTTGGCAGAGGGAAGCACTGGGAGATAGGCAGAGGAGCGGGGATGCGCTGCACTCGGTGGGGGGAGGAGAGGGGGTTGGAACTTGTCTGCTGGTGTACTCAGCACCTATGGCAGCCCACAGGAAATAACTCGCATGTTTTGAGATCCTGCCCTAAAAGATGTCTTGAACAGACTGGTCCAGAGAGAAGGATACAGATGACATCACCTCTACCAGCTCCAGGTGAACCCCAAACACTACCTGGGATAAAACAGGATTGGACTTTAACAATAAAAGCAGCTACAGCCCACCTCAACTAACTTCTCTTTCCCCCCAAAAGGACAGTTATTACCATCTTTGATACCATCTAACAGACTGTCAAAGAAGGAGATTTTTCCTTCTTAAAAGCTCTCTCCAGCTAAAGAAAAAGGGAATAAGGGGTGCTGTTAAAAAGAAAGACTTAGAATCATATAATATCAGGTTTGGAAGGAACCTCAGGAGGTCATCTAGTCTAATGACTTACTTAATACCTTACATTTTAAATGTTTCTCCTTTTCTGTATCTTTAATAAAAAGTTAAAATGATTGTATTGGTGTGTTTGCCATTGTTCTAAGCAGGCCGAGGTCTCTGTACACCAAACTTCAAAGCTTATTTAGCATTGTTTAATTTTAGACAGTGTTTGGGTGATAACAGCTTTGGGACCCTATATTCCATTTAAATTAATACAACAGAGGGCAGGGTTGAGGGGAAAAATTAAAAGCTCTGTTTTAGCCATATTGAGCTTGAGCTGATAGAGCTAAAAGGAGACGACAAAATTTTAGTTTTGAAAGAATGAGACAACTCTGGAGTACAGAGGTAGTCCGTGAGTCATCATTATAGAAATGGTAGTTGAATTTGTGTTTGCGGAGGATATAGTCCAGATATAAAATGTATCGGGAAAAAGAAGCGGACCTAAGATAGGATCCTATGGAACCCCCCCAGAAAACTGAAGAGTGGATGAGGAGGATGGACATGGTGAATGAGTGTTTAAAAAGGCAGGAGGAGAGCCAGGAGAGGACAGAGTCACAGAGGTCAAGTGAGGTTAAGATTTCAAGAAGAAGATCATGGTTGATGGTGTCAAAGACAGATGGCAGCTCAGGAAGGATGAAGATGGAATAATGGTTCTGAGTTTTGGTTAGGAAAAGGCAATTAGAGACTTGGAGAGAGTGGTTTAAGTGAAGTGCAAGGAGCAAAAGTCAGATAGAAAAGAGTTTAGGATGGTATTGGAGGAGAGGAACTCAAGGCAATGATTGTAAATGGTATGTCCAAAGAGCTTAAAGATGAAAGGGAGAAAGGAGGCGGGATGATAATTGGAGACAAGTGTAGTCAAGGGTGGGTTTTTAAGGTGGGAGAGACTAACACATGCTTCTATTCTGAGGGGAAGAGCCAGAGAAGGGTGAGAGTTTAAGAAGGGAAGGGAAGGGAGGGGATAAGAGTGGGAAGGAAGTGCAAGAGTCTGCTTTCTCTTTTGCCCTCCTCCCCATTTGTTTGTTTCTTTCCTTGATAACATCTATCTGCATTAGAGCTGGGCCTTCCTCCTAGAACTGTTCCATGGATTATCTGTAAATTCACATTTAGACGTAACAAACTAACCTGCTCCTTTCCTTCCCCCTCATCCTTGGCTTCCTGTCCTTTGGCAATGTGTACATGTCAATTGCTTCATTTGATAGGATCAGAGCACCATAGGATAAAGTGAAACACTTAGGAAATATGCCAGGAATTGCAGCAACATATGCTAGCAACTGAAGTAGATATTTTTTAAAATTCTGTCTCGGCACTGCAGCTCTCCCTAGGGCTTTGATTTCCCTCTGTACTACTCTTTTTTAATAATGGGTTTCTTTTTTGATGGTTTGAATCTTTTGTTCCATATATTTTTGCCTTCTCTTTCCTTCTTGTCAACTCACTAGCGCATATGTGCCTCAAATTATGAGATTGTTTATCTTTGACTTTATTAACAGTTATTTTTAAAGCAAATAGATGTGATAGTCAACATACCTCCACGTTCCCATCCCCTTGTCTTTAATGTATAACCCTTCTTTAAATGTGTATTAGAAGAGCAGCTCCTCTCTAGTGTTTGTAGCTGCAGTGCCTGAGTTACTACTACCTGTCAAAAATGAAATATTGCTATATTAAAAATTACTTTTTGTTTTAAAGGTGACCTGAAATTTCTATTTTTTTAAAATGAGCTAATTGGACCAGCTATATGCTGAATGTTCCAGTTTGAAGGAAAATATGTGTATTCAGCACCTAAGATCCCAAGTTAGGGTAAATCATCATAGCACCATTCACTGAATATATATGAGTTTCCCCATCTCTAACTTTAAAATGCTTTGGCAACTAGAACTTGTCAGAAAACAGAACTTCTGTCCCATGGGAATTTCTGACACGTTGAAAAAAAGTTGTTCTGAATCAGAATGAAAAGTCAAAATTTTGAAATTTCTCATAGAATACAAGTTCTAAAAGAATGTGACCCTTTTGCAATATTTTGTTTTGATAATGTGGAATTGTGACATTTCAATGTCAAAAACCTATAATGTAAAATCTGAAATATCATACATATAAATATATCAAACAAAATGCAATATTATCAAAATGCAATATTTCAATATTATCAAAGTGAAATGAGGAAGTCAAAACAATTTGTTTAAACTTTTTTCCATTGAAAATTGACATATTCCTGCAAAACATTTTGATTTTGACTAATTTCTTTTTCTGATGGAAAACTATTGTAGAAAATAGTTCATCAATACTGTAAGCAACCTCTTCTTATCATGAAGTTGAATCTGATGCTCAGTATGAAGTGCCAGGGTTTTTGTTGTTAGGTACTACTGATCTGCCTTCTTGATTTTATAATCCTAAGGGCTGGTCTCCACTAGGGGGGGAAATTGACTGTAGATACGCAATTTCAGCTACGTTAATAACACAGCTGAAATTGATGTCTCTACAGCTGACTTACCTCCCGTCCTCCCGTCGGCAGCAGTTGGCAGCGCGGTCCCCCGTCGACTCCAGCTTGCGCCTCTTGATGAGCTGGACTTCCGGAGTCGACAGGAGAGCCGCTGGCGATCGATTTATCGCGTCTTAATGAGACGCGATAAATCGATCGCCAGAAGATCAATCCTTCCCGCACGTAGTGAAGATGAGCCCAGAAGTCAGAGATAAAAAATCTAGCTTACCCCCCTGATGTTGCAGTATTGTTCTGAACAATGTATTTTCAAATGCTTTATCTAGCCTTGTTCTAAATGACTATGGCACAATTGACTAGACCTCACTGTCAGGAAATTATTTCTGCTACTCAGTCCTAATTTTCCTTTGCTTCTCCCCGCCCCCCCATAACACCTTAAGCAATTTTTTTCTCCATAGATGTGTCAGTCTGCTCAAAGTTGCAGTAGTCACAAGTCAGTTAAAATCCACATATGCTTTTGCATGTCTCAGAAAAAAGTCAGCTTCAGCTATCCTTGACCTGTATTGTAGATACCAAGGGATTTATTCTTTTACTCACATTGGTACAAATCAGGAGTGAGTTCACTGAAGCCAGTTGTATTGCACAAGTGTGAAGCTGCTGAGAGGAGAATAAGGTTCCATACATTTAATATTCTTTTCAAATGTTCATTCATTCTGGACCAGTTTTTTTGCTGGTATAATTCTGTGCAATTCCACTGAAGTCAATGGAGTTATGCCAATTTACACAACCAAAGATCTGGCCCTCTCTATATTGTACAGTTGAAAACATATTTTTACAATAACTTTACATCATATTTGTTTCAGAAATAACATGCTTTCTGGGTTCCGTTTCCTTTTTGTATAACCTCTTCTAGCACTGTTGTCAAGAACATCTCAGGGCACCCCAGATCTGGAGGGCTAGCACAGCTAAAAATATGCTTGTGCCAGTAATAGCATCTGCTGTTTGCTATTTTCTTTGGACTCAGCATTGAGCCTGAAGAAATTTACACATGCTAATCTATTTGAATATGGGCCTCTGAACATATCCCCCCTTGGGTTTTGAATGGGGGACCTTTTCAAGGTATGCTCATATTTGCTAGGTGTTGGTATTCTTTGGAAATTCATATTCCCTGTACTAAATCAGGATTTTACACTATATGATTCTGATTCTCTTTTCACTTTTGCTATTTTTACACCAGTGCAGCTCCATTGATTTCGACTGAATTATTCCTAATTTACACTAGTGTGAGAGGAAAAGAAGGTTTTATGCACCTCCTTACACTGAAGGAAAAGAAAGACAATGGGTCTGATGCTGCTATGGTGTAAATCAGCACAGTTCCAGTGAAGTCAAGGAAACTGCAATGATTTATACCAGGGGTCGGCAACCTTTCAGAAATGGTGACCGAGTCTTCATTTATCAATATATATAAAAGTCAAATGGTGTATGCGTGCGTGCGTGTATGTACGTTCCCTTACTCCTTCCACACCGTTTGAGCTAGAGACTTGAAATTTGGTACAGTTATAGGCTTTAGGGTCCTAATCAGGGTAACAATCGAAAAATTTTCAAATCTCACCTCTGACACCCCCTAGGGGTGAAATTCTTTAAAGCCCATTCACATCAGCTGGGCAGTAGGTTAACACCTGCTGTTCCTGTGACATAGTTATGATGTAATAATACCCCCCTCCAATGGACCCCGCACTCACTCATCTCCCCCCCCACTCCAACGGCCCCCCCACTCGCTCAGCTCTCTCCCCCCTCCCCCCTCCAACGGCCCCCGCACTCACTCAGCTCTCTCCCCCCCCCCTCCAACGGACCCTGCAGTCGCTCAGCTCTCCCCCTCCCCCCCCTCCGACGGACCTGAGCAACGCCGGGTATTTTTGCTAGTTCACTATAATTTAAGGTTTCGCGTGCCAGTAATACTTTTTAACATTTTTAGGTCTCTTTTTAGAAATCTATAATATAGAATGAAACTATTGTTGTATGTAAACCTTTTTAAATAAGGTTTTAAAAAAGTATAAGAAGCTTCATTTAAAATTAAATTAAAATACAGAGCCCCCCAGACCAGTGGCCAGGACCCAAGCATCGTGAGTGCCACTGAAAATCAGCTTGTGTGCTGCCTTTGGCACCCGTGCCATAGGTTACCTACCCCTGATTTATACCATCTGAAGACGTGACCCATTACCTCAGACCTAATATGTATAAGAACAGGACTTGCGTTCCCTAGATATTCATAGATTATTGTCATAGATTTTAAATCCAGAAGAAACCATTAGAATCATCTTGTCTGACGTCCTGTTTAGCACAGGCTATAAAATTTCACCCAGCCACCTTATACTGAACACAATAACTTGTGTTTGACCAAAACAAGTCTTCCAGAAAGGCATTCAGTCTTGATTTTGAAGACATAGAGAGGTAGAACATCTTCACTTCCTTCAGAAAGCAGGAGCAGACATGGAAGAAAAAAAAGAAAAGTGGAAGATGAAACACCGGATACATGTATTGAAAAATAGAATCAAAGGACCTGATCCTACTGTACCTTCTACCTTCAGATTCACCTTGCACTGCTGCAAATGTCTATGCAAGGTGAAAGACAGCAGACAATGAGGCCCAACAGGTTCAAAGGGGACAGAAACAATGCATTAGAAGTATGAAGAATACCCTTCTCACTGTGTTCTAAAAAAGGAATTTCAGCAGGGAAAATGGCATAAAGTGCCTACATAATCTCATTTCTTTAATTAGACTTGTTTCTCACATCAGGGTGCCTATTACTTAATCTTCACCCACTTCTTCTTTTCATGCCTTCTAGACCTGGATTAAATTTCAGACTGATAAAATGCTTTTGCTAAACCACATTAGTGCAATAAACAGCAGACTGTCTTCTGTCCATGTATACCTGTACATCATTTGGAAAAACAACTGGAAAACTCGGATGAAAATTATTTGGAGAAGAAACAGAGAAAGGAAATAAATAAAAATAAGAAAAGCATATTGCTGCAGGCAGTCCCTGAACTATGGAAAATCAGAGGGGAAAAAGACTAAAGGTTTCCTGTGTTTGATTCATACTTTATGAGAGATTTCTTTAATGACTGCTTTTTTGTGTCGCCAAAGCAATGCTCATTTATCAGTCTGTGGTTTAATCCAAATGCATCAGGATGAAAATTCAAGGAGGATGAAGGTTAAGGATGACAGACACATCATGACTTAGAAACTACAGAGTTGATGAATGTCTAAGAAAGTTGACTGAAAAAGCTAAAAGAAATCTTACTTCAATAAACTCTGAAAACAACAAAAAAATGAAATGAGCATATTTTATGTTAATGGTACATTTAACTAATTCTGAATTACTGTGCAACTCTCATGGAAGTATGTTTCATAGATGCATTAATACTAAATGAATTCATTGTGACCAATGTTATTACAGTGAATAATAGCAAATGAATTAACATAATTATGGGGCAAATAAAAGTGTTAGCACAACAATTTATTCAAGTAATTCCTCAGTGTAAAACTCCCATTTGTTCTCTCTTGTATTATGGTATCAGGGTTCCCTCCCCACTCTGAACGCTGGGGTACAGATGTGTGAACCCATATAAAAGACCTCCTAGGCTTATAAGTACCAGCTTAGGTTAAAAACTTCCCTCAGGCACAAAACCTTTCCTTGTCCTTAGATGGTATTGCTGCCACCACCAAGTGATTTAGACAAAGATTCAGGAAAGGACCACTTGAAATCCCTATTTCCCCCAAATATCTCCCCAAGCCTCTTCACCCCCTTTACTGGGGAGGCTTGAGAATAACATACCAACCAATTGCCATTTATATAAATGCAGACCAGACCCCTTAATCTTTAGGACACTAAAATCACTTAGGTTCTTAAAGGAAGAACTTTATAATAAAGAAAAAAGTAAAAGAAGCACCTCTGTAAAATCAGGATGGAAGGTAACTTTAGAGGGTGATAAAAGATTTAACACATAGAGGACTACCCTCTCGAGTTAGCTTCAGAGTTCTAAAAACAGGAATAAACTACCTTTTAGCATAGTGAAAATTCACAAGCTAAAACAAAAGGTAATTGACACATTTCCTTGCCTTTATTTACAATTTCTGTAATTTTAGATGTATTATTTTAGGAGCTGGTTTACCTGCCTGGTCGGTCTCTCTCTCTGTCCTGAGAGGGAGCAAACAAAGAGAGCACAAACAAAACCTTCCCCCTCCATCCCCCTCAGATTTGAAAGTATCTTCTTTCCCTATTGGTCTTCTAGTTAGGTGCCAGCTAGGTTAGTTCAACTGATTAACCCCTTACAGGTAAGGTGATTTGGTACCTCTGGCCAGGAGGGATTTTATATTACTTTTACTTTATATTTATGACATACGGTCTCTCTCCTCTCTCTCTCTCTCATGGTTAGGGACAGAGTTAGTAATTCTGGTGATTGAAATGCAACGTACTGTAACTCTTATGGGCTTCTAGTTATTGATGTATCTCTCTGCACACATCTCTAGATTTCCATGGCAATGCTAAGGATATCTTGGTGAATTCTGGAGAATGAATTGCCTTTTGCTGATTCTGCTAAATTTTGGCAGAGGATGATGACTCTGGAAACCTCACCTCATCAATGCTTGATTTCCATATATTACAATATGAGTAGTGCCTGCAACCCAAGAGACTCAGGAGCTGTATATTCTGCACATGATTTTCCTTTAACTGTCTTTTGTGTAAATCCAGAGTAACATCTTTGAAGTCCAGTGGAGTTATATCACTGTAAAACTGGTGTAATTGAAAGGAGAACCAGGCCCTCTGCAGGTACTTCTCCTAGGAGACCTTTCACTGGATTATCAAGTCAGCAAGAGAAGCAGTAATTTGGCATGATTAGGACATTAAATAAAATAACTAAAGACAAGTTCCAACTTATTCTGATTTTTTTCAGTCAGATCTCCTTCAATCTAATGTGAGTGAATCAGATAGAGGGTTCCTGCACCTGTCTGAATCTCCTTTTAATGTTTACAAATTCCTTCAAAAACCAGGATAGCGGGTTCTCTAGTGCACTTTGATTTATTTAGAGGAGTAGATCAAAGCTCGCTTTGGAAACTTTAGTGAATGAAAGCAGGGTCCACACATACAGTTAATGTGCTAATGCATTATACCCCAGCTTACTGCACACTAATTTGTTTTCTGTTATTGTTTCTTTGTATGAACTGTGGTAAGCAGCAGCGAACTTTGCTCACTGCCTTTATCTCTCTAATTAAAGTTCTTGCTGCAGATTTGTACCCTGGGAACTGGGTATTTGTATTCAGTCTGAGATCCCTGAGAAGACTACCTGCATGTTGTTTGTGACTATTGTGTTCCAGGTCTGTTGTGTGTATATAGGGTAAAATGAATAAATTACACTAAAAGTATTCCCAGACTCCATGTCATTGATTTCTTCTCTGACAGGAAGCTGACCTGCAAGGCCCCAGTATCTGCCAGGAGTTATATCCTGACAGTCTTCCTCTGGTAGTTCTTTGGCAATATGTGAGTCTATTAAAGGCACATACTGTAGAGGTCTTGAGTTTGGTGTTAAGTTATATCAGTCCATTAGAGAACATGGAGAAGCACAGGGCAGCACCAGTAGTTCCAGGTTTGTGGCCAAAATTTTCCAAAATATAGGAGTGTTTGCTTTGGGTCCATCTCCAGTTATACCAGGGAAGTGCACGAAACATTTTCCAACTTTTAAAACCCTATAAAAGGAGTCATATTTGGGTTTCAGATCTGAGCTGCAGTTTGGGGTGGCTTTTATTTCACTGGAACTAGCTTGCCCATTGCTACCCACCTTCTCCTCATATGCTGCTAGAGTAGAAAGGCTGGCTACAAGTCAATAGAGGCTTTTCATAAAAAGGCTTTGATAGAGAGGCTTCTGGGAATTCTTGTTGTCCCCTTTTTTAAGCCGTACAGGTAATTGGTGTTTGGCAGCTCTTTCCTTCTCTAGTTCTTTGGCTTGCCTGGGCACTAATTATGTAAATTCACTCATTTAGATTCATCCTTGCATGTGGTTTGGCAAGGACATGTTTTTCTACAGAAACTTTCATGTATGCCTTTCTGCCCATGCTAGAAACTCCATTTACTATACCATACTTCAAAATGTTATTGTTTGCTTTATTTAGTGAGATAAACAAATATAATAATAATGAACAGAAAAGTCAATGAACAAATGGTCACAACAGCAGAGCACTAAATATAAAAAATAATTAACAAGAACAGTCAGCTATCCCAGATGTCTGATGCAATTTTGAAGAGAGAACTTGAAATATGGAAGATGTTCAAAGCAGCACTTAGGATGGTGAAAAACACGCTGCATGTTAACATTTATATTACATGTATGATCTGTGTCTTATCTACTGGCTTCTCTATTTTTCTCATTAATAATGTTTAGAGTAGAATGACTAAACTTCATCAATTACAGTAAATTTGGGTGATGATCAATCCCAGACAGTGTTCCTCTTGTGCAGTTTTTCTTTGTCCTGGAATTCTGAACACCTCATCTAGGACCTCATCCAGAGAATGGTAAAGTTAGAGGAAGGATTCCTGTTGACTTCTGTGAGCTTTCCATTAAGACCCTAAAACTAACCCCACTAAACTCTTTAATGCACGTCTTTCTGGTCCAGACCTCTGATTTAGTATGCATTGACTCTCAATTCTGATCTCAGTTCCCTGTTATGAACTGATCCAGTGCTCATTGAAGTCAACAGGAGTCTTTTCTTTGACTTTGGATCAGGCCTTGAGAGCAGTGAGCTAAGTTGTTTGGGCTTTAGTAGTTATGTCTATCAGTTTGTAATACACCCATTTCTGTGGTATCTAGCTGACAAGATACATTCAGTCTTACCCCTGCTAAGCTTTCAGCAATCCTAGTTTGAACCCATAAATGATTTAGGTCAGATCCTTAGTAGTGGTTTTGTGTGCATGAGGCCCCATGCAGCTCTGGCTTCAATCTGCCTTTGCATCTCCCTGATCTTCAGGCTGTTAGGTGATAATTCTATGGAGCAATTCAGATAAACCTAAAGACTGCTCTAAGGGCTTGCTTCCATTCAGGTTTGAAACTAGGATAACCTACACCAGTACAATCCATAGTTTATACTTGGAGGATGACACCTGTGCAAATTCCCTATGTAGACCAGGCCTAAGTTGAAATGGCTGCAACAGCCCCCAAGGAGCCACTCGTGCAGCTGGATATCCCAAAGCCATGGCCCCACTGCCCTAAATAAGCTCCTTTGAGATCAGCTTGCCACCTCCATCCTGAACTTCCTAGCACCACCAGCTATGTTAGGGTTACCTCCTGCTCAACTGCACTGGGACAACTGGGTCAGATTTTTGCATCTCCTCCTTCCTCTACTGCACTATAATTTTCTCCTAAGGAAAAACTATATTCCCCTGAAGATTAGCTCAGCTCAATCTCTTTCATGCATCTCTGAAGTTTCAGTTGTTATCAGAGCTTCCTTGACTTTCTTAGCTAACTTGGGTCTCTGGCCAGATAGTGTTTTCATCTAACAACATGGGCCAACTGTTAGTCTAAATGAAGACATGGGGAGTTTTGCCATTGCCTTCAGTGGAAACAAAAATTTGGCTCCATGTGTTGAATCTGATTTGGAAAACAAGGACTTTTTCAGAAAAGCAGAGTACAATAGCATATTTTCAAATTAACATTACATTGGAAATCTTTCCTTAGAAATGAATACAGTGCACTCAGTAGTTATTTAACTAACTAGAAGATAGATATGACAAGTTCTATCACGTATAACTAATAGTGGCAGCCTTTTGATCTCAGTACAATAAGAAGGAAGACAGAGCTGCTGGATGTCTTAACAATGTTGATTTTGTATATTCAATAAAAAGTTCCCTGACTTGCAAATATTTATAGTGGGTGTCCTTTCTGCTGTAGTATTTTTTTTCCTGGCTAGGATCTCTCCATTTTAAAGAAGACTGTTTTCTACTGTTCCTGCCTTCCCCTCAGTGCAAACCATTCAGTTACTTTTTCTCTTTCATAATAACATTACTGAGATGCCTGGCAAATAACTTTGCCCTGTGTCAGTCCTTCCTAGGGGGAATGTGCTGACCGTACTCTATAAGGTTCTGCCTCCTGGGTTTCTCTTATCAGCCAAGAATCAGAGAGGTAGCCATGTTAGTCTGGATCTGCAGAAGCGACAAAGTCCTGTGGCACCTGAAAGACTAACACAAGTATTGAAGCATAAGCTTTTGTAGGCCACAGCCCACTTCATCAGATGCACAGAATGGAACACACAGTAGGTAAGATATATACCCGTGTGTAGATCTCTCACCTACTGTGTGTTCCATTCTATGCATCTGATGAAGTGGGCTGTGGCCTACAAAAGCTTATGCTTCAATACCTGTTAGTCTTTAAGGTGCCACAGGACTCTGTCACTTATCGGCCAATTCATTTAAAGGGTAACAGAGCCTTCCCTCTGTTAGTTTACTTTTTAACAGTTTCTTGTAGTTTCCCAAAATAGCTTATCCGCCACTATCTTCTGACAGCCTTTGTGGAATTCCAGAGCCCTAGCTGTGATGTAAAAGGTGTAATAATTGAGGGAGACCCTTGTTAAAATGTTGCCACCAGTAGGAGCCTTGTATATCTTCTGCAGGTGAGAGACATGTTTTGTATCAAAATCCTGCTTCTCCAATCACCAGGAGTGCTTTAACTTCTGCCTCACCAATATAGCCCGCCTGAGCTTCCTCTGAAATTCTGCTTGCTCTCTTCTCCTCTGTAAGATGGGTAAGTAGGGCTGTATGAACACATAAGCCCTTATGCCCCAGTTGAAAGCAATTATGCTGAAGCTGCTTCAGATAGGTGGGGTGGCAGCAGTGGGCCCCCGAGGAGCTGATGATCAACTGGAATGTATTTAAAAGCTGCAGTTGTTGTGGATGGCCTATGGACATAAAGAAGAGATGCGGTGATGCATACTGGCTGTGAGCAGTGAAAAGCAGAGTGGTTTGTAAGGGTGAATGGAATGAAGAGGCAGGTCTGGAGGGAGGAGACAAACTGGGCTTAATTGCAAAGCAGGCTTAGTAGAGTCAGTCTTGAGAAAAGAATGGAAGGGCTGTACCCTGGCTACAGCAGTCACACTGAAAGCTTTTCATCTTTGAGTTATTCCCAATGCACTACTCCAGAAATGAGGAGACGGGAAACAAATTTAGTACACCTTATAGGTTTGTTTCAACTTTTAGTGCTTAAGGGTATATCTACACTGCGATGTAAGCCCAGTTTTAGTGGCACTTGAATCTGATGATCTGCGTTAGGGAACTCTGGGCTTGAGCCTCTACACCAGGGGTAGGCAACCTATGGCATGGGCGCCAAGGACTGCACATGAGCTGATTTTCAGTGGCACTCGCACTGCCTGGGTCCTGGCCACTGGTCTGGAGGGCTCTGAATTTTAATTTAATTTTAAATGAAGCTTCTTAAACATTTAAAAAATGTTATTTACTTTACATACAGTAATAGTTTAGTTATATATTATAGACTTATAGAAAGAGAGCTTCTAAAAACGTTAAAATCTATAATCTGCACACAAAACCTTAAATTAGAGTGAATAAATGAAGACTTGGCACACCACTTCTGAAAGGTTGCCAACCCTTGCTCTACACTGTATTTTAACCTTACATTAATACTTTTCTAACCAGTGCTTGAAGCTCAGACTCTGGCATCCAAACTGCAGTACACAGACCAGCGTCAAAGTAACCATATTCCAGTCTGCCTTGCACGTTATCAGGAAGCAGCTTGCTTTGTAAAAGGCTTGATTGGTTCACTCTCTATTGCAAGTCCAGTAGGGTCTCTGACAATGGGCTTGCAAATCAGTGATTTGAAGAAAATACTGATTTGAGCTGCTGCCATTTGCAAAGGGGGTGGGTGGCTTCCATTTTCAATATAGAGTGGATTGCAGATCATTGGGATAAAGAAGACTAAGGAAGTTGTCCCATGGAATTGTTGAATAAGTCTGGGTGACTCTTGGGATCCAACTCAAGCAGGGCCATGAGAACGTTGCAAAGTAATAAGGCTTGGACGCTGGGTCCCAGCTTACCTCAAGCTCAGACCCTCCAGCCCTGCAGGTCCTGGGGCCTTAAATCCAAATCCTGGGTTAGGGCAATTGCACTGTTGACAGAAGGCGGGTTACAGAAGGCTTATATTTCAATGTGGACATACCTTAAAGTGACTGAAATCAAGAAAGACTTGCCAATACAGAAGTATTTTAGAGCCCCAAAGAGAGGAAGGTCCAGGGGAGAGAGAAATAAATGAGACAGACTCCAGGGAGAGGAAAGAGAACCTGGGGGAAGATAGAAATGGAAAGAGATAGAGATACCAAGTTAGGTAGTGTGTGGGGAGAATTAGGAGACAGACATTCTAATGCAAAGGGAACGCTCTGTGGAGCAGACAGATTTGAACTGTGTGGGGAGGAAAGGGAAGATAATATGAATGTGACAAGGCATAGGAGTGAAAGAGATGCTGATTTTCCAAAGAAAGAGAAAAGGAGATAAACAGGTCGAACAGAGGAAGTAATGAATCGAAGGGAGAAAAAACAGACAGGAAGGAGGGAGAAGATATGGAGATAAATGGTTGAAGGAAGGAGAGAAAATAAAGAAGTGGAAGAATGGGGAAATTACAAGCACAGAATTTTTAGATCAGTGAATTTTTGCTTCTGATCTAGTATTTTATTGGCAGTTACCTGTATCTCTGAAAGTTTTGGGGAAGAAACTGGATGGGTAGTTCTTCTGAATACTTAAATTAATATTGCTTTCTCTCCTTCTCTGCTGTGAATACTGTGCTTAATTAACTGGGTTATTTTAGTTATTAGTTGCTGTGAATTCTCTAATTACATAATGAGAGTTGCCTTATTTATCACTGGTACCTTCTTTTTAATTCTGACTTTTAATGTTGGTCTTTCCTCCCTTTGGCAATTTTTACATGTCCCCAGAATACACATTTGACTGTTGCTTTGTATAGAATCATACTTAATACTCATCTAATTTAAAATTTGCCAAGTAACTTACTATAAATATCACTTGGGGAAGACTCAGAGTAGATCTAAGATATTGTATGTCTCCACAACAGGGTTAAAAATCAGCAGCAGTGTTGCCAACTCACATGATTTTATTGCTGATTTCATGATATTGGATGCTTTTCTTAAAGCTTCTACTCCTGGAGTCATGTAATTACATGACAATCTCAGTTTTCATTTAAAAATTGGTAAGTAGTTAACCCTCATCATTGCAGAGAAAATCTTGAAGAGTGGGTGCACCAAACAGCCTCAGAAATCAGAAAACAACTAAAAGTACCCAAAAATTTAGTATTTTTAAAATACTGATTTTTAATTCAATCATGATTTTTGGGGGCCTTCTTCATAATTTTGTGCGCTTGGGGTTCTCAGTACTACAGCAGAGTCCATATAAAGACAGTCTATGTTAAGGACACAGGACGGGTGTGGTATGATAACAGTTGAGCAAATCAGTATATCAATGTGTACATTCAGAATGTCTTTGTAAGGGGGTACAACTCCTCACAGCACCACCTGCTGTTCAATCTGGGAATTAGCTCACACAGTCCTGGAGCACCCTCTGCTGGCATCTGTACCCACATTGCTTCACTCGTGGCTCAGCAGCATCCTCTTCATGACACTTCCCTCCAGCAGTGCCCTCAAAGTCCACTCTCACCCCCTTCCAGTAGGGGCAATATCAGCAGTCCTTGCACTGGCCTCAGCAGCCTGCCACAACCCCCAAGTCTAGCCCATTATATCAGGGGCCAGGTTGCAACCTGCTTCAGCAACTGCTCCACAGCCCTGTGCAGCACAAAGGGGGGAAGGGAGAACCTAGGCCTGCCCACTACTCTGGGTCCTGACCTTCTTTCCCTCCTTCTCTCCCCTAGTCTAACTGTCCCTGGGCCGCTTCTCCTCTGGCCCTTCGTACCCTCTAGGCCCTTTCTGTCAGGACCTGCAGTCTGGCAGGAGTCAGGCTGAAGTGCTCACCTCTGCTCCTCCAAGCCTGCTCTACTCTGCTCTGCTCTGTCCAGGGTGCTGGTCTCCAGAGTAGGAGACAGACCTTCCCCCTGTCCTGAGCAGCCTTTTTATAGGGCCTAGCCTAGTCCTGATTGGCTGGCTCTAACCTCAGCCCTGATTGGCTCCCAATAAGCCCTTATCTGATTGCCTGCCTGTGCAGCTGCTCTGGCCTGCACTTTCATGGGAGTGGGGGCTGTCGCCCGACCACAGTCTTGCATATTTTCTAAGAGGGAATTACAATAATCAAATGTTCCATCAGTGACTATACAAACTGAGATGAACCTCAACATGTTTGGGAAAGGGTGTTTCCAACCCTCTGTGACTGTTTGTATTGTCGTTATTCTACATGGGAGGTGCTGTTAAGTCTTACTAGTGTGACTGTAAGCACTGCCTTTTCAGGTTTGTACTTTCACAGTTTAAGAAGACTGTTTGTTTGACTAGAAATACCATCTTATACATTCATTTTTTTACTTCTAGGGGTACTGACTTGTGGGTGTTCCCTCAGTGCAGAATAGACACAATAAAAGGTCAGAGACGCTGTGTCCAATTTCTAAATAATTCAAACATCTTTCCCTCTTTCTCCCCGTAACCCCCTGAGTTTATAACAAATATTTGTTTTATTCGACTTCTCACTGCCACTACAATGTCCCTTATTGGGAGGAATAACCTTCACTTTGTCCCTCACATCATCTTCGCTGCCCCACAACATACTTGGGGAATTGGGAACCAAAATTAATGCTAACCTCCAATGCCACTACCAGCCTGGTCTAGTTCAGATAGCTTTATAAGATTCCAGTTTCGCAATCATATTACATGACATACACTTTGATTTTTTTTATTTTTTTTTTATTTTAAATGTTTTATTACAGTGGGCATTGCTGGGGTTTTTTCTCCCAAGGAGAAAATATGGCTGTAATAAACAAGGTCCAGCTCTCCTCTCATGAAATCTCTTTTTCACTAAGGGGCTCAGCTGTTCATTACCAAGCATTCTTCACTG
The DNA here is from genome assembly GCA_032164245.1 of Sternotherus odoratus. Classification (NCBI taxonomy): domain Eukaryota; kingdom Metazoa; phylum Chordata; order Testudines; family Kinosternidae; genus Sternotherus; species Sternotherus odoratus. The sequence continues at coordinate 32,305,833 of JAVMKO010000007.1, forward strand.
TGACAGTGTTTCTGACTTAAACTAGAAGACGTTTCACCAGTTTTCTCTCTCCTTTCTCTGTTAATATTTATCCATTAAATATGAAAAAAAAATTGTTTGAGGACAAAAGAGAAAATCTTTCCCTATCTCATCTATCAAAATTAAAATCCATTTATTTTATATGTTACTAGGTAAGTCAACAGAGAACCTGTCCTTGGCTGTTTTGTTGGTGATGGTTTTTTTTTTTTTTTTTTTTTTTTTTTAATGCAGGGGAAATAATGTATATCGGGAAGCCAGAAACAATTACAAGCCAAATGGAATGTTGAGAGGTGATTCCATCAATATGGTTAACTTACAATATATAGAACATTCTTTAGAAATTCTTGGAACTATCACTTGAAATAAATTTATTGTCACTAAAGCATAAAATGGAGACTCAGGAAATTAAGGGTCTGTCACAAACATCTTCTGGAGTTTGGGGTAAATTATTTTACCTCTTTGTACCTCAATTTCACCATCTGCAAAAACTGAGATAATATTTCCCTCACAATGGTGTGGCAATCTTAATTTATTACTGTTTATAAAGCAGTTGAAATCCTTACTTGGAAGGCCTATACGCAGGCGTTCTCAAACTTCATTGCATCATGAACCCATTCTGACAAGAAAAATTACTACAAGACCCGGGGGGGAGGAGGGGAACACCAAAGCCTGAGCCTGTCCAAACCCCGCCCCCAAGGAGCCAAAGCCGAACCCCAAGGATTTGGCTTTTGACCCCACAATTTGAGAACTACTGGCCTATAGAAATACAAAATATAATAGGTTTTATTTTCCATTTTGAGCATTTAAGAGTATTAATAACTTTAGTACTAGGCATTTCCTTGGTATTTAGTATGAATTTGGTATAAATGGTTTTGGTTATGCATCCAATCATAATCTCCTCCTAAGTACCCATTAGTCCTGAAGATATGCCCAATACATAAACCATTGTTGCTGTAGCATGGAGCATTTTTAATGGGAGTAGAAAAAAGCACTGTTACCTGCAAGTTCTACATTATATTTTGATAATGTGTGACTCATTATCATTCCTATTTGTATTGCTTTAGAAAAGTCAGTCACTGTCAATTAACTTGTTAGCTGCTGCATTGTTATACTGGAAAGCACTTCTTTTGTTTGGGAAGCAAAGGAAGAATCTTTAGACAATAATCTAAAAAACACATTAAAGCCAACCAGGGCTGAGAGGGAGCATGGGTAAGAAAATGAATTAATAGGGCAGATTTTGCTCTCAGTTATGCTGAAGTTACTTGAGATTTACATGCATGCAAATGAGACAGAATTTCACATACTGTACTAGCTCTGTCTATAGCCTTCCAAATACCTAAGTACTTACTCAAATTATTCATAGCCTACTCGACCCATCTTTAGACAGCATATATGTTTAAATCAGGATACCACATGTTGCTGTTTCATTGATATTTTGAGAAGAGACAGGGTGGAAACAATGTCACCATTAGTGCTGTAGTACTATTCTTCCTACAGTGAGTTGTGATTTATATTCACAACAAACCATTATTTAACAAAGAGTCCTATGGCACCTTAAAGACTAAAGTGTTAGTCTTTAAGGTGCCACAGGACTCTTTGTTACCTCTGCTATTCCAGACTAACAGGGCTACCTCTCTGATTCTTGACATTTTAAGAGACAGCAGCCATCAATACTCATTAGAATTATTGGAGCCTTACAGTAGCTGTAGCACTTCTAAAGAATCAATTCAAAAAATGAATGCAAGGGGGTAAAAAGTAATCTTCAAAAATATACACAAGCGCATATATACACTTGCATGTACACATACTGCTTTGAGGCTTTCTTTTCTGGCCCTCCCGGTGATATACTCCCACACTGAAGCTCCTAAAATACATTAAAGCCCATTATCTTATAATTACTCTTGTTGGAAAAAACACCAAATTGTTACACAGTGATTGCTATGGATGGTATCATTAAAAAATGACAGTATGTGTCTGTCCATAAGTGTGTGTTTTACAGGGTAATCATAATGATAATCCATGATTCAAATGATGCCATATTTCAGTTTTTGGGAGAGCCTGGCTTTTGAATGCCTTAAATAGACTAAGATTATAAACACTATTCATGTAACTTTATATCTTGCGAGACTCCTTTAGTCCTCTGTTATTAAACTATTACAAAAATGAAAGAGCTCTGATTAAATATGCCTGTGCGGATAAATTTACATTAATGTGTGATGATTAGTTATAAGTTAATATCCTAATTCAGGAAAAATATTTTGGGTGGCATAATGAAAAGAGTGTGATGATAATCCTGGAACAGCCCTCTGCAAAAGCCAGACATGAAGTGTTGTTACACATTTTGGAGCTGTGCAGATAATAATCACTATTCTGTTCTCTCTGATGTGCCATGTTCTCTGTGAACCACAAGATGTCGCTAGACAATCCATTATGACTTGCTTTTTTTAGGACGAGGTGAGCAGCACATTCATTTATTTGACATGTTCTCAAGAATAAATTCAACTCATAGAATAAACTACTCTGAAAAAACCACCCTGACTAAGTAGTGTGGTAGGTACAGAAATGATAGGATAAGGCAGATGCCAATCTTCTCATCTTTTACAGAATGTCATAGAGATACTGACAACAGTCTTTATTAAATTAATGTTGACCTTTAATGATTCTACTGACATTTTTATAAGGGTCATTTCTAAGTAATATTTTTAAGAAGGTTAGTTCACTGTTCAAAATCCCTGCTTCATCCTCTCCCAACCCCCAAAACCCTATTAATGGGGGATACTCTGATTTATCCCACCACCACCATACACATCAAACAAGTTTATTAGAAAAGTCTATAATACTGTTAAAATGTTAAATAACTGCACCAATTCTTTTTAAAAAATCACTGATCACCTATACTCTAGGTTGCATTTAAGAAATCATAGTATGGCAGCTACTAGATGCCAGGGCCAGAAAAAATCAGTTGAAAAAATAATTGACAGAGGAGATTTGATTCCCTATATCCCTATTTTAGTGAAGAAGTATATGTGTTTCAATCTTTATTTCTTTGATTTATTTTTCAGGAGGGCCATGATCTTTTACACTTCTGTCACATTTGCCCTGGATTTGTTAACTTCCCCCCTCGCCCCAGAAGATTAGATAAGGACATGCTGTCTCACATATGCTTCTTTATGGCTATTGCCTAAATAAATAAAGTACTGTAACTTCAAGATAAGACCAACAACACAGTCAGAACATGTTCTCTAGGAAAACCCAGGACTAATGAACATTTTCCACCTCAGCTCTAAATGGGATGAGGAAATTGTTCCTAAAACATGTTTTACATGTTTCTCCATTCTCTAAATACTGATTAGAGGTGAGCTAAAGTGTCCTGAATTAAAATTAAGACCAGTCAAAAACATATTGACTTATTTATGAGGTGATTTAAAGGTGTTTTACCTGCCTGGCACTGAGTTTTAGGTTATGTATGTCTACTGATGAGATAAAATACTTGGAATAAAAGGAGGGTGGGTTCTTTCTCTGTTGCTTTATGTATCAGCAGCATTGTCTGCCATAGAAGGAGCACAGAACCTTCAACTAGGGTCTTGGCAGGCAAGTAAAGGAGGAGCTGATTTTCAGACACTCTTTGTTTTATCTGTTTGCAATGTGAAGGCTACATATATGTTCTGTTATGACTGGATTTGGCTACCTTTACTCACATACAGTAGTACTCACAAGAACCATTGATTTCAGTTGGACTGCTTGTGGAGTGAGGTGTCAGTCAGTGTAAGAAAGGGTGGCCTAATTTGGCCCTTAATGATGAGGGATCTTAAACAGCTTTTCATCATCTATACAATTTTTAAGGAGGCCATTTCACCGTTAATATGACAATGTGCAAACTACTACTCAGGGATATCAGGAAGAAAAAAGAACTTTTGTAATAGAATAAAAATTATACTAATGCTGCCTCATCAACCTTGAAGAGGGTTAGGATTTTTAATATGACCATCTAAAGGAATAATACAACTGTCAGGAAGCCTTACTATTCACAATGAATTACTTTGCTGGTAAAGATGGTTTTCAGTATCAGATACAACATCCTGCACACAAGGGCAGCGATGTTCTCACTAGAGAACTACAGATCATTGCCTTCATTGCTGTTTTGTAACATTGCAAGCTAAATGGTTTCTATGTTCCCAAAAGGAGAAGAAGAAAAGAAAAGCATTTGAGGGAAAAAATAATTTTCCAATTACCCCCATTAACAACAGGGTTCATTGTGGCAAAATGAATGGGATTATAAATCCACTAAAAGCTGCAGTAGAGGGTATGTTGTGACTGACAAGCCCTTCACTGAGTAGTTACAAATGGGACTAATGGTTTAAACTTGTTAGCCATTGTCAGATACTCTGTTCCTTGAGTCAGCTATGGAAGCTATGGCAGAAATCGATAAGGCATCACTTACAGAGTGAACTGCTAGACCATATAGATTGCCTGAAGGGAAATGCTCAGTTCCTCCTGGTCTGCAAGATGAAGGCAGGCAGCTGATCTCCAGGAAGATTGACCACGCCACCCTGGGGCAAGTAAGTATTTTACCACTTTGAACAATGATAAAGAAATGAGGGAAAATGAAAAGGTCCAGCGTGACAAGCTGTGAGTTGGAATTCAATTTCTGGCATACAGTGATCATGTCCATTGTGTTTTTATCCCATTCTCTTTATTGTGAAGTGAAAGTCCTGAGCCTCTGTTTGCCTCAGAAGTTACAGAAGGGAATATAATCAGTATCGTCATCAGCATGAGCTGTTTGTGATAAGCTAGTATATAAACTACTACTGAACACCCCTAATCTTCAAAGCAACATCGCTGAAGGCTGGCAGCCTAAAAAATGTCAGAGAACTCCATCCTGTTGGCACACTTTGAAACGCTCCTTTCCTGTTGGTCTAAAGCTTTCTAGTGGAGCACTACAAATGTGTAGGAAGGAAAAATTGAATGTACAACTACAAAATGGGAATAACTGGTTAATGGTAGTACTGTGGAAAAGGATCTGGGGGGTAATAATGGCTCACAATTTCAAGATGCATCAACAGTATAATGAATTAGCAAAAAAAGGCTAATGTCATTCTGGAGTGTATTAACAGGAGTTTTGTATATAAGACACAGGAAGTAATTGTTCCATTCTGCTCTGCACTTGTGAGCCCTCAGATGGAGTACTGTGTCCAGTTCTAGAAACACACTTTAGGAAAGATATGGACAAATGGAGAGTACAGAGGAGAGCAACAAAAATGAGAAAGGGTTTAGAAAACCTGACCTATGAGGAAAGGTTGAAAAAACTGGCCATATTTAGACCTGAGAAAAGAAGACTGCAGGGAGGGACCTTATAACAGTCTTCAAATACACTAAGGGATGTTAAAAAGAGGTCAGGGATCAATTGTTCCCAGGTTCCACTGGAGGTAGGATAAGAAGTAATGGTCTTAATATTTAGCAAGGGAGATTTAGATTAAATATTAGGGAAAAAAAATCTTTCTAACTATAAGGGTAGTTAAGCTCTGGAATAGACTCCCAAGGGAGGTTGTGGAATCCCCATCTCTGGAGGTTTTTAAGAACAGGTTGGATAAATACCTTTGTCAGAAATGGTCTAGGTTTATTTATTCTTCCCTCAACACAAGGCACTAGACTTGATGACCTCTCCAGCTCCCTTCCAGCCCTATATTTCTATGATGCTGTGACTCTATATGCCAAAGTCATCAATTAAATGAAAAGATGTAACTATAACAATTATAGACAAGTTACATACTGGCAGCAAGCTGTGAAAGAGAGATTCCAGTGCCTCCTTGGTAGAAGAAACTGATGGAAAGGAGAGCACCGTGTCTGACATAAAAATAGTATCTCCAAGTATTTTTAAGTTTGTTTTACCATCAGATTGTGTCCAATGCTGTAGGAAGCATCATATGATGGGTGATACCTCAAACAAATTTCTGGAGAAAAAGTTTTATTTTTGGTGGCCTCTGAAAAGAACTGGAGGGTTCCCATTATTTGTCTAATCTTCAAGTAGAAGAGAAGCCAGACCAAACATTATGTATGTGGATTGGAGGAGCCTAGAGCTTCAGCCCAGTGGCTCACAATATTGCAAATAGACATGACCCCTGTCAGACTTCAATAAAAGGGCCAGCTCCCATGAAGTGCAACTTGAAGCAAATTATTTCTTGCATCACTGACTGCACCCCTGGAAACCAAGGGCCTGATGAAAAAAGCAGAACTACAACTAGTGTGGTCTAAACTGAAATGCACGATCACATCAGACCATACTGTCAGCTATGCCTATGTTTGCTCCTAGCTTCAAGAAAAGGTAAATAACATTGAATAATGTGGTATTGCAGTAATGTCACCAGCAGTCGTAAACATCCAGTTCATTGTTATGAGTAAGGTAGCCAACCCACGACCTTTTAAAAATATTATCATGATAACCCTGGGAAACTAGTGAGTTGATAATGTGTTATGCAGACTTTACCTGTAGGTCACCAATGTTAATCTAGCTCAGGCTCCTGCCACAACCTAAAACTGTAATCATCTGATGATTTTTTAGTTGCCTATTGTAGGTGAGAAAGTCAGTTGTCTCAGGCCAGTTCCTAATAAACAGATGTCCACATCACAAAAATCACTAGCACAGTTGGAAGGGTGTAGCTCCTTTGTCTTCTTCACTTTCTACATCCACCTAAACGCAGAAGACCAGAATAAATGTGGGCTGAAGCTTTGGACAAAAGAAAGGTCAGCTGTGTTAACACCTGCCCCCACTGTCAATCCCTTTTTCCTTGTACCCTTCCATAAATCCTTTGTATTTCTTGCATCAGCTCATTAGTTTTAAAACAGGTCAATTTCTTCAGAGTCTGCTAGCTGAATTACTGCCAGGAAAACCACCAGAGAGAATTGCAGTCTTCTTAATATCACATTGCTCACCAATATAGCCCTCTAAGGCCTAAGTGATTCCACTTTTGTATACCACAAGTGAGCAACATATTTTTTCACTCATGTCCACCATGTTATCCATTTTCATTTCCCTCTAAACCAGTGGTTCTCAACTGATGGTCCATCGACCACTGGTGGTCCATGGTGACTTATTAAAAAAATTTTTTTTTAAAAAGGAGGTGGTCCAAGAAAATGTCTTAATTGGCCTGGTGGTCCATGTACTGAAACAAGTTGAGAACCTCTACTCTAAACCCATGTTCTGAATCCCCTCTTTCAATGCTGGTTCCTTAGCCCAAATCCCCTGATCCATCACTTAGCTTGCTCTTTCCTCTCTCCTTGCTTCTCCAAACAGCAGCATAAATGTCAAATATTTTGTCCCCTTCAAGCACTAGACTGATCTGTAGACCTAAAGAGACCAGCATTTTCTTGCTAGTGGGTGCTTGTCAAATGACTGCTGCTTCTCCTAATACCTAAGTTCCTGTTTTTGAGATGCCCCGGCTAGCTCTGTGGTGACTTGGTCTATCTTTCTCCCAATATCTACCCAAAATGTTGTCCCCCTTTCAGGAAATTAGTTGTGCAATACAAGATAGCAAAGAGTAATCTGACAGTACCTGTTCCATACGATCCCAATGTAGCAGCAATGTATGCCAGGGCTCCCAAGAGACAGAGAATCCCTGCGTTTTTATCAGCGGGTCTTTTCTTTCTGCTTCTTATGGGAAGAAAATTTTCAAAACATCCTCATCCTGAGGTTGGGGAAGAGACTATGTTACCCCAAGCTGCTCGTTCCCAGTCACCTCAATCAATGCACCTTTCATTCTGTCACTGACATCTTCAAGTGCACAGTCATCATCTTTAGTATCTTAGCAGAGGGTGCTAGAATATTCTTTCCATTTGTGGTTTCATTTACTGAGGCATTTGTTGTTGCAGCTTTCTGCTATCAGCAACTATCAGGAGTGCTACTTACAATGCTGCTTCTTCATAGAATCATAGAAGATTAGAGTTGGAAGAGCCCTCGGGAGATCATCTGGTCCAACCCCCTACTCAAAGCAAGACCAACCCCTACTAAATCAGGGGCCATGCTCCTCTTGACCTAGTGCTCACAAAGAGGGAAGAATTGGTAGGGGAAGTAGAAGTGCGTGGCAATCTAGGAAACAGTGATCATGAGATGGTCATGTTCAGGATCCTGACAAAAGGAAGAAAGGAGAGCAGAAGAATACGGACCTCAGACTTCAGAAAAGCATTCTTTGACTCCCTCAGGGAACTGATGGGCAGGATTGCCTGGGAGGCTAATGTTAGGGGGAAAGGAGTACAGGAGAGATGGTTGTATTCTAAAGAAGCCTGCTGGCAATGCTGCCTTCAGAGCTGGGCAGATAGAGTGTGGTGGCTGCTGGCCGAGAACCAAGCTCTGAAGGCAGAGCCACTGCCAGCAGTAGCATAGAAGTAAGGATGGCATGGCATGGTGTTGCTAAACTTACTTCTGCACTGCTCCTGAGGGGCACCACCTTCAGAGCTAGGTGCCCGACCAACAGCTGCCGCTCTCCGGCCATCCAACTCTGAAGTCAGTGCAGAAGTAAGGGTTTCAATACTGTGACCATGTAAAATAACCTTGCAACCTCCCCTCCCCCAACTCCCTTTTGGTTTCAGACCCCCAATTTGAAAAAACACTTGTCTCCTGTGAAATCTGTATAATATAGGATAAAACAAACAAAAGACCAGTTTTCATGGTTTGTGAAGCGTTTTTCATGGCTGTGAATTTGGTAGGGCCCTAGTCATCAAGGAAGGACCTTTCTCTGAAAAATGTTTGCTAAAAGGTACAGTAGCGGGTCTCTGATGTAGTCCCAGAATGATGAAGAAAATCAATTTCAACTGTATTCCCTGGCTTGTTTTAATTCTTAATAGACTGTGCAGGATGTGATTAACCTTTCAAATTCCTCACTGGACTGAGGATAATATATTCATGAACTTGTATGATGACTCTGCATCTCGTAGAAGGACAACAAAGTCATTGGAGGTAAGTAAAGTGCCATTATCATACAGATTTTAGCAAGGATTTCCTTTATGGCTAAACACCAAAGTAAAATAGGTAGTAATAACATCTATGGTAACATGGAACATGAAGGTTGGTTTAGGCTATTTGCTATAATAACCAGTCAGTGTAATGGCATCACATTATGAATGTTTAAAGGGTCCCACAATATTAGTGGCAATTTGTGCTAAGGTCTATCTAGTAGTTTTGCTGGTGTATTCAAAACTGTCATGACATGACATGGTAATTATCAAGCACCAAATCACCCAAAGAAATTGCATTTCTCAGAAAACATAAGCTTTTCTTGAAGAAGTAATGTTTTTCCATATTCACTTTGAGACTTCTTTCTTTAAATGAAACAACACAGTTTGTAGATTTACCGCATGCTTTGTTCAGCAGGCTCTAAATAGACTTTATCATGAAGGTGGCTTTACATATCTTGCAATTTCTGTGATATGGCCAACATAACTTTCTGAAAAGCCACTGGAGAAGATACACAAGGTGACAGTGGAAATATCCTTCAAATATAACAAAGTAGAGAGATCAAGTCATCAGGAGTTATCTTGGTGCAGAAGGACTTGATGATAAATACTCGTAAAATCTATAGGAGAGAAATCAATTATTTTTGCTTATAAACCATATAACTCCTGCTTTCTTTTGCATAACCACAATATGGGGCACCCATCCAGAGGCAACAGGGTGGTAAATAGTAGTATTAACCAGCAATTTATTTTGTATTTGTGACAATACACCACTTTGAACAATGGTAGCCGGTGTAAGTTCTTGCTATACAGGAAAAATGTTTTCATGAATATGTTTCCCTGAACCCTCTTTCCTGCCAAGACTTTTTACAACAATTTAGAACATTGCCCATTCCCAGCTTCTGGCGAATGGAGGCAAATGGACCTATCCTCCATGAATTTATGTAGTTCTTTTTTGAACCTTATTATGGTCTTGACCTTCACAACATCCTCTGGCAAAGAGTTCCACAGGTTGACTGTGCATTGTGTGAAGAAATACTGCCTTTTGTTTGTTTAAAACCTGCTGCCTATTCATTTTATTTGGTGACCCCTAATTCTTGTGTTATGAGAAGTAGTAAATAATACTTCCTTATTTATTTTCCTCACACCAGTCATGATTTTATAGTCCTGTATCATTAGTGCATTAGTTGTCTTTTTTCCAAACTGAAAAATCCCAATCTTATTAATTTCTCCTTATGTGGAAGTCATTCCATACCCCTAATAGTTTTTGTTGCCTTTTCTGAATCTTTTCCAAGTCCAATATATCTTTTTTGAGATGGGTCAACCACAGCTTCATGCAGTATTCAAGTCATGGGTATACCATGGATTTACATTGGAGCAATATATTTTCTCTCTTATTATCCCTTTCTTAATGATTTCCAACATTCACTTATTTGACTGCTGCTGCACATTGAGAGAATGTTTTCAGATAATTATCCACAATCACTCCAAGGTCTCTTTCTTGAGTGGTAATAGCTAATTTAGACCCCCATCATTTTATATGTATAGTTGGGATTATGTTTTCCAATGTGCACTCCTTTGCACTTATTAACATTGAATTTCATCTGCCATTTTGTTGCCCAGTCACCCAGTTTTGAGAGATCCATTTGTAGGTCTTTGCAGGGCTTTAACTATTTTAAGAAGATTTGTATCATCTTCAAATTTTGCCCCCTTTTCAAGATCACTAAAGAATATGTTGAATAGGACTGGGGGACATCACTACTTACCTCTCTCCATTCTGAAAACTGACCATTTATTCCTAGCCTTTGTTTCCTATCTTTTAACCAGCTACTGATCCATGAGAGCTTATTGTGCTTAAAAGCCTTTGGTGAGGGACCTTGTTAGAGGCTTTCTGAAAATCTAAGTACACTATATCTGCTGGATCACCCTTGTTCACATGCTTTTTGACCTCCTCAAAGAATTATAGTAGAGTGGTGAGGCATAATTTCCCTTTATAAAAAACATATTGACTCTTCCCTAACTAATTATGTTAATCTATGTGCCTGAGAATTCTGTTATTTACTCGAGTTCCAACAGTTTGCTGAGTACTGAAGTCAGGCTGAGTGGCCTATAATTGCTGGGATCACCTCTTGAGCCCTTTAAAAAAACTGGTGTCACATTACCTATCCTCCAGTCCCTTGGTACAGAAGCTGATTTAAATGATAGGTTACAAACCACATTTAGTAGTTGTGCAATTTCACATTTGAGTTCCTTCAGAACTCTTGGGAAAATATCATCTGGTCTTGATGACTTATTACTATTTAATTTATCAATTTGTTCCAAAGTCTCCTCTAATGACACCTCAATCTGAACCTTAATTGTTCCTCAGATTTGTCACCTAAAAAGAATGGCTCAGGTTTGGGAATCTCCCTCACATCCCCAACCATGAAGACTGAAGCGCCTTTCTATTTTCTTCACTAGCATTTAATTTCCACTTTTTAAAGGATGCCTTTTTGCCTTTCACTGCTTCTTTTACTTTGTTATTTAGCCACAGTGACAATTTTTTGGTTCTCTTACTATGTTTTTAAATTTGGGATATACATTTATGTTGAGCCTCTGTTATAATGTTTTTTAAAAGTTTCCATATAGCTTGCAGGGATTTCACTTTTGGCACTGTTCCTTTTCATTTCTGTTTAACTTCCTTATTTTAGGGTAATCCCCCTTTCTGAAATTAAACGCTACCATGTTGGGCTGCTCTGGTGTTTCCCCCACCACAGGGATGTTAAATTTAATTATATTATGGTCACTATTACCAAGCGGTCTAGCTATATTCACCTCTTGGACCAGATCCTGTGCTCCACTTGGGACTAAATCAAGAATTACCTCCCCTCTTGTGGGTTTCAGGACTAGTGTCTCCAGGAAGCAGTCATTTAAGGTATCAAGAAACTTTATCACTGCATCCTGTCCTCAGGTGACATGTACCCAGTCAATATGGGGATAATTGAAATCCCCCATTATTACTGATTTTTTAATTTTTAGAGCCATTCTAATCTCCCTGAGCATTTCACGATCATTATCACCATCCTGGTCAGGTGGTCAGTAGTATGTCCCTACTGCTATATATTGCTATTATTCAAGCATGGAATCACTGTCCATAGAGATTCTATGGTACAGTTTGGTTCATTTAAGATTTTTACTTCATTTGATTCTATGCTTTATTTCACATATAGTACCGCTCCCCCACCAGCACGACCTGTTCTGTCCTTCCAATATATTTTCTATCCTGGTATTACTGTGTCCCATTGATTATCCTCATTCCACCTTGTTTCTGTAATGCCTATTATATCAATACTCTTATTTAATATGGGGAACTCTAGTTCACCCATCTCATTATTTAGATTTCTAATTAATAATAATAAAAACATTATTCTGTTCTGTATTTGGGCAAAAAACAGATGATGCAATTTCATTATATGATGATATTAATGTGCTTTCAATTCACCTGTGTCAGGGAGATGTTAAATAGAAGCTACTAAAAAGATTAAGTGGGTGAGGTAATATCTTTTAATGTACCTCACCCACCTCATTTCTCTAATATTCTGGAACCATCATGGCTATAACTACACAGCAGAAGCTAGTAAAGTCAGACATTTTAAAATCACAAGTTCAGATAACGTGTGCAAGAGTTTTAAAAGATCCAGCTGAGGAGCTAGCCACCCATAGATTTCTCCTTGTGTCTCTTGGCTTCCCTTATCATTTTTTGCACAGTTCCTGACTTCTGATTTATATTCATTCATCTCCTTTTTTCTCTTGTTGCATATATTTTACATCTGCCTTCATTTCCCCTCTAACAAAGGTTGGTTTTTTTTTAACCAGCTCTGCCTTCTACCTTAATTGTGGGATTGTAGCATTTTGAACATCTAGTAAGGTGTTCTTAAATGATTCCCAAATATCATTCATGTGTTGTCTAATCATTGCTAATCTCTAATTCATGTCTGTTCTCCCCTGACTCCTCTAGACAGTGTTCTCATTTGTAGGTCTGTTTCCTTCTAGTGTAAATGTTTTGGTTTGTTTAAGTTTATTTATCCAGAGGCTAACTCAAGGGATCTGCCCTGCTGGGCATGCTCAGACCTCAGCTATTATCTTTTGAATTTACAGTCAATGAAAAATCTCCCTCCCTACAGGAGCTGCCCAATGTTTCTATCTAATTCCATCTAATAGCTCTTATTGCTATTATTATAACCTGTGGAGGGCTGGGTGTCCTTTTTTATTCCCTGGTTCCTAGTCAGTGCTATTCAATCTCTTGATCCAGGAAGCCTTGTCTCTTCAGCTCTTTATATATCTACGGAGGCTTGAAGTGATTTATATATTTTTTTAGGTGAATCAGTTGCCCTTGCCCGAGGTGATGGCTGTACCTTAAGGCTTCTTTCTTTGAGTCTGCTGCCTCAAGCTTGATGCTGAGTTGTTTCCTATAGTTAGCTCATCTTGTTAGTGACCTTTGGCTTGGAGCTGCACACCGAGTCTTCTTCAGTGCTCCTTCCAGTTACCATTCCCTGTGTCATTCTTTCTATTTTTCTCACATATCAAATGATTACACTGGGCCTGGGTAGCAGCTACTTTCTTCGCTGCATAGAGACTGAGCCATAAAGAATATCCCCAAAGGGCTTCCTGATTTCATTTTTTCCTGGCTGTGTGCTGTCTGGCCTGCAGGTAGGTCAAAACAAGGCGCAAATGTGTATGGTATTAGAGGAGCAGCATTACAAGGTAAAGTAATTTCCCCTTATTAATGTTATTTTCACAAAGGTATGCTGAGGGATGCCTCTTACATTTGGCCCTGAAGGCAGTGGGATATGTATTCATTCTGATGTCTTATACAAAGGAATCTCTCTCTTCATCTTTCATGAGTCTCACGTTTGTTACTGAAAACTCCATGGCCCTGGGAAGTTTGTGGAAGGTTTTGGCTGTGGCGTCAGAGATGGTGTTAGACATATTGCTCAGGGCTCAGTCAACTGGAGGCTTTGAAAATTAGGAGAGAACCTTGAATTTGAGTCAGTGTTTAATGCGGAGTCAGTTTAGTTTCTGGCGCACAGGTCACTATGCTCAAATTATCCTGTGTTGCTCAGCAAATGGGCTGCCATGTTTTGAACCCACTAAACTTTTTTCAGGACTATTGTTATTCCTGTGTACAGTATGCTGCAATAATCCAGCTTGGAAGTCCCAAATGTGTGATTTAGTTGTTGTCTGACAACGGTGTATAGAGCCCCTTAGCTAGGCATAGAAGAAAAAAATGCATATGGGGAGGGATGGACTGAAACAGATGTCAAATTGGAGTGAGTAGCCCACATTTTCTACAATACTGATACAGAATAACAGGTACATGTATTGCACAGCAGCAAGATTTAGATAAGTTATACTCACCGAATAATTTGTTTTGTTTTGTAAATACAGCATCGTGTAAACACACGACAGTGATATCTGGAACTAGTGTTTAACTGACATTGTACTTTTATGTAGACACAGCAGCACACACTAGCATAATGGTAAATCTTTCCACCACAGTGTAATAGTTAATTTAAATATGTAACTACTTTGAACTGTATCTGGTCTAGGTCATGTCCAATTCAGTGACTTCCAGCCATATAATACAGGATAAAATCCAACTAACAAATGCATTAATTTTATAGCAAATCTATGACTTACTAAATTATGACCTTTGCAACAATACTGTAATTCTAAATGAGCAATTTGCACTTAAGCTTTTGTAGAATAAAGATAAAAATCATATACTACTTATTTAGCACCTCATAAAAATTCTTACAAAAGGGTAGTTTCAAAGGGATTTCTTAATATTTTTGCCATGGACTGATTTGTTTAGCCCGTACTAGTTAGAAGAATTATGGGTCTCATATTCATTTACACTAATGCCCCTTTATACCATTCTGGCAATGTAAACGTGCCTTAACATGGGCATGAGTTACAGTTACACTCACTTTATGGCTCCTTTACACCACCACGGAAAGTGTAAATAAGGTTCAGGCCCTCTGTGTCTTAGAATGTACTGGGAGCAACAGCCATCTGACGCTTGGTGGAAAAATCTTATATATGGAATCCACAGAAAATTTATTTCACAATATTTTACTATAAAGCACATATTTTATTCTTGATTGGTAGTATTACTATCTTTGTGGTAAAATGCTGCTTGAATGTGAGAATATCAGAGACAAATTGTTGAGGGTTGTCTGTTGAACAAGGGAAACCCTATTACTTTGGTTCTGAGTCACCAGCTTAAACCAGTCCTGTATGTTTATGTGTATGAATGTACATAGCAGGCTAATGACACATAAGAGATTGGTATACTTTGAAAGTAAGGGAAATTGTAGGTTAACAGCAAAAGTTTAGGAAGTGAGAAATGAGCAAAACTGCAGACTTGGTTCCAAACTCTGTGAAAACCTGACTGGGTATATTATAATACATACTATAACCTTGACTTATCTTGGAAACTTACGGCATAATACCAAGAGCACATTATGTGTGTCTGTAAACAAAGGCCCAGATTTTCGAAAGCAGAGCTCTATTCTGTTCTTTTTAGGTTCTTTTACTTCCCTCATCACTGTAGTCTTTGAGCACCTTTCCAGTAGTGTATCAAGAGCTGTGAGTAACATCTGTCTTGTGGAGTTTGTTCTCTCTCTCTCATGCTTTCCCCAGGGGAAAAATTGTTAGTGCAATATAATGTTTTGTTTCTGTAAGGTTGTTTTTTTAAAAAATGCAGATGTTGCTATGTGTTTTTACTAGACAAGGCAAAGTTGGTGAAGTGCACCTTTGTACTTGGAGTAGAAGATGGTGTGATTTGTGATGGTCCTTAGTTCCTGGGGAACTTGGAGCAGTCTTGGACTGCTCCCCCACCCAACAAAGCTGTGTCGCAGAGCTGTCTCTGGCCTGTGTGCAAAAATATTCATGCTGTTGTATTTGTACCTGTATGTATGTCTTTGCTTTGATTGTACACAATTTGAGTATTTGCTTGCTCAAATGGCCACTTGGATATGTAAGTAACTCTCTGTGTGTGCCAACAGCTGATTTGTGTGCAGAAATACAGTAAATGAGTATACAACTATAGGCAGACATTTGTATGCACATTTTTACTCATTGACCTTGGGCCTCTGCTTTTGGAAAATCTGGCCCATAACACTGAAATGTCCATTCAGTGTACAGAAAATTCTGACCAGCTGATTTACTTTGCTAGTGCAAGGCCACAGCAGGTTATATTTGGGAAGAACAATATGTTCTCTTCTAAAAGTTAGCTAAAGGATAACTGACTCAGGGGATTATTAATGGGAAGTCTTTTATCTCTAGGTCATGGGTCAAACCCCACAGTATGAAATCTGAAGGTTTTGAATTAGTTCAGCCAATCCCTGATTGCAATGTTACATGAAAAAAAAAAAAAGATTGGCAGTAGCAGAATGGAAAAAAATCACTTTTGTGGAAGAAGGAGCATGTTACAATTGTCCTAGTGCTCTCGCAAATTGGAATATGAAATACAAAATACAGGTGAGTGGAAACAGATCCATTTTTGTGAATTTTTCTGTTGAGACCAGTCCCAGGCTTCTTGAGAAGTCAGCAGACAGGGAAAAAAGTTCTAAAATTGTAACTCATTCAGTAGTTTGCAGTACTAGCCTATGTGACAGTTTTGGGGTTCTCTTCTTTGCTATATGTTAAAAGAATATTGTTACCCATCCTATTGTTTTCCTACATGGCTTTCCCCGGAGTTGCTTCCCTCTTCTGGCTCAGTCAGATAGGAGAAGATTTTGGGAGCATCTGCTTGTTTCAGCTGATAAAGGGGCCTGAACAGACATTTACTCATTTTCTTTAGACGCCTTCTTCTCTTCCCTATGGAGCCACTTCTTGCCAATGTGGCTGATATCTGGCAACCAGGCTGCTGAGGATGGTCGTTTCAAATGTCACAGCACTAACGGCAATGCCAAGGACTGAAGTTGAGCACTGATATGCCAACCTTAAATGTCCTCCAAATGCACGTTTTCGCTTACAGTGACTTCCCACAGACGTGAACAGAACTCACTTAAAGGTTTCTTTATTGCTGTTTTTTTCTAAAATCACTTTTGACAATGTAGACCTATTGTGGGCTTATTTAGCATTTAAGAAGAAGAAAAAAGAAACTTGTTGATGAGATTATTCTTCATAACCATTGAGTGGCTGCAACATCACTGCCCTGGGCCCAGTGAGTCATTCTGACAAATAAAGAGAGTATTGTTATAAAGCTGGGGGGTGGAGGAGTGTCTCAAGGTGGTCTCTGGAGCCTCTCCCCAGGGTGTGCAGGATGAAATATTTTTATTATTAAGCAATGGGGGACTGGGATATTTGGAGGTTAGATAGTCCACAAGAGTAGCTCTCTCTGAAGTGGTCTGCTGAGTGAAAATGTGGGAGAGCTACTCATTTAAAGGCTGGAGATTACGTTCAAGGCAAAGATTTGCTGGAAAAGAAGGATTGAAATGAGCCCTCTTATTTCAAAATGTTTTGAAGTCATGTTTATTTTCCATGTTGGATTCGGTATTTGAAATTAGAAGTAAAAGTTAATTTTTTTTACCTTGAAGCCCCAAATTCAAGACTTTGATGGCTAAGGACTAAAACAGGGAGCTGTGTTCCTTCCGTTGTGCTAGGGCTTGTAATATTGCTAGATGAAGCAGTAAAAAGCACATTACCCTGAGAATCTGAACTCAGTTCTTCACAGTGACACTTATAAAGAAGCTAAGGAAGCATAGTCACATGACTGATATTGAGGTCAACAGCATTGTTGTAGCTGTGTTAATACCAGGACATGACAAAGACAAGGTAACTGAGGTAATATCTTTGATTGGGCCAACTTCTTTTGGTGGAAGGGATGAGCTCTGTGTCCCTTCCCCTTGTCCCTTCCATCAACAGAAGTGGGTCCAATAAAAATATTACCTCGCCCACCTTGTATCTCTCATTAAGATGAACAGTTCTTCTATCCCGTTTCATGTTTTTGCCTAACTGAAGGATACAGCTGTGCTTTATTTGTACATTTGCTTAAACTATCCATGGTAATTGCAGAACCTAGATCATTGTGGTGCCTAAATGAAGAAATGTGCAAATGGAAAATCAAAAATTATATTTGTTGTCCCGAGAGTTCAACTACACAAAAAAACCCAAACCAACCAACCAACCAACCAACCAACCAACCAACCAACCAAACAACCAAACAAACAAAAAACCCAACCCAACCAACCAACCAACCAAAAAAACACTGGCCCCATAATCCTCAATTCTGGCAGAGTTCTGCTCAGCACAGGGCCTGAAGGGAATTCAGGGAAGGGTTGCCACCTTTGTATTCCCCTATCTCCTGGAATTACCAAGCAATGGCCCCAGAGTAAATTAGGGTAGCTTTCAGGTTGCTCTAATTTACATGAGATGGCAACAACTTCAAAAAGGATGTTATACCAGCCAGGTAGTATCAGAGTGCTACAGCGGACTAGCCACATCTTCAACATATCCACCACCTTCCACACCAGGACAAGTTATGCTAAGGATGGGGCTAAGATCAGCCCCACCCTGCCTCATAAATTCTGTACAGAGGATTGAATTCCATTCCTCACAGACAATTTAGGAAACTATTCAATCTTCCTGAATATTGGCACCATAGCTGAAGTAAGAAAATGGGGATATGATTTTCAGCTTTTTGTTTTACAATATGTTCATCCATATTTACACATATTCTAATAATCTTTGGGAATCATAAACAATTTTTTGGGGAGGGAAGGGAATGGAGGTGGAGAGAGAGTGAGCATTTTAAGTCATCTCTAAAATTAGGCAACATTAGTACGTACATGTCTGGTATAACTCAACAAAATAGAAGTCCATTAAACACACAATAAAGCAGATCTGAGCTGTGGCAAAGAAAATGAAGAGTGGTTCACTGGCTAAAGTAACAAATAGCTGTCAATCTGTATCCATGCTATTTAGTCACACAGTGTGGTTAGGGTTTTTATCATAAAAGTAATCTAAATCAAAATCTGGTTTTGCTTAATCGTGCAATTTTTCTGTGTTGATTTTCTACCCCACAGTGAAGAAAACTAGAATCCAGTGAAACTATGGAGACCATTCAAAATCCTACCACATTAGAACATTAGGCTGTGCACAGAGGGATATGCAGAATGAATGTACTAGGACAAATTTCAGAAATAGTTTCCACTTTTCTTTTAAAGCGTTCCAAGGAAGCACAGATGGCTGACATGGAAAAAGATGCCTGGATAACTACCTGCTAGTTTTAAGTTGTAGGTTTCTTAGGGCAGGGATGGAAGATCTGATTCTCATTTACATTAAGACTCCTACTGTAAAGGGGTATTAAAGGGTGTGTAAATCACATTTATATGGTGTCTTTCTGTGAATGTTGTACAGCACCAAACACATACTCAGTGCTCTGCAATACTATCCACTTGCACTTCCATCAGCTCTATTTCACCCTAGTATGTATTGTTTGGCCTCCTGCCTCAGTACTTGAAATGGACTGATTGCATTGCATGTTCTTTCCACTGACTTCACTCAGCTAGATGAGCCAAATGATGCACTGTAAGAAGAGTAAATAAAACGAGGAATACTTGCGGCACCTTAGAGACTAACCAGTTTATTTCAGCATAAAATTTTGTGGATATAGCCCACTTCATCGGATGCATAGCATGGAACACACAGAAGTAAGATGCATTTATATACACAGAAAGCGAAAAAAGTTGTAAATTGCCAAATGAATTCTAAGGGGCTGTTTAATTTGGACGGGCCATTATCAACATGAGAAAAAAAACCTTTTGTAGTGAAAATTAAGTGGATCTGTGTCAGACAGTTGATAAGAACCTGTAAAAGAAACTTACCTAGGGAAATGCATCCAATTAGTGAAATGACAAAGCCATTCACAGTCCCTGTTTAACCCTTGCTTGATAGTGTCCAGTGTCCAGTGTCCAGTGTCCATTCACAGTCCCTGTTTAACCCTTGCTTGATAGTGTCCAGTGAATGGCTTTGTGGACTTGTAGGCTCTAAAGTTTTACATTGTTTTATCTTTGAATGCAGTTTTTTTGGTACATAATTCTACATTTATAAGTTCAACTTTCATGATAAAGAGATTGTACTATAGTACCTATAATAAAAAATAAATATAAAGTGAGCATCGTATACTTTGTATTCTATGTTGTAATAGAAATTAATATATTTGAAAATGTAGCAAACATGCAAAATACTTAAAATAAATGGTATTCTATTGTTCTTTATCAGCACGATTAATCACAATTATTTTTTTGAATTGTGTGATTAATCATGATTATTTTTTTAATTGCTAGACAGCCCTAAAAAAAGGAATTCTGACTTTTGAAAAACGATTTTCAAAAATGTGTTTACTTTATTTTCCAATATCTCTGACTAAAAGTAACCATCTTTTCTTTTTGGGGCAATGCAATTTGAGATTCTGATTTCCTTGGACACATCAACTTAAAACTATTTATTTGCCTGCTGTACATTTTAATTTCAGAATTAACAGAATTTACAGCATTTTTACAACAGTTTTCTGTGAAACATTATGTTTCTTATTGTACTAGCATACATTATAGGTAAGTAAGACAATAAACTCTACAGAGGGCTTAAAATGCCTTGGGACAGGTGCTGTGTGTGAGTTGAATTGCATTTGCCGTACATCTTCTTTAGAATCCATGGTTTCTACAATATTTAATTAATTTTCTAGGCAGCTTTAAATGGAGGGCAGCTTCCAGATAAGGGCAGCTTCTATTAAGTTTAATTACTTTCCCCTGAGGCTTGCAGGGCAATAGTACAACTGCTAAATGAGGCCAGCTACTAACTGACAGTGTCTTCTAAACAAACCTATATATATATATATAATTGAATATATTGAATATATTCAGGATGCGTTGTACCTTTAAGCCATTGTCCTGTGTTGAATGATGCATGTTCAGGAGGGCTGAGTGGCACTGAGAGTTCCAGGAGGACTTCCGGCTGACTCAGAATTCACGTGGATAAGTATCATTAACTCTATTTTACAGACAGGGAAACTGAGGCACAATAAGGTGCTGTGACTTGATATGTCATTATGAAAATTCACTGAAGGGAATTTCAAAGCATTTAAAATAAACTGTATCAGGTTCCAAACTTAATATGAAACTGAATTTTTGAGGCCCAAATTTCATGAACTGTCTTTAAAATGGGCTGAGGAGGATGGCCTCTGAATTTAGGATTAGGAATCCCCCTTTCTTAGCCAATCTATTGGAAGTCCAGTTTTTGATTTGGTCTGCATTTGTGCATAGAAAGCTTTGCAAGAGCACACTTTCTGGACACTGACACTTGTGTATACTGTTGATAGCTTCTATCATTTGCATACCCAAGTGATAGAACTTACCTGCACAAACCCCGTCAGCTGTGCATTCAGGTGGCACTTAAAATATTCACATATGTAGACTTGATCCAATGCTCTTTGAAGTCAATGGGAGATCTTTCATTGACTATACTTGGCTCTCAATAGGGATCTTTGTGCTCACAAAGTGGCACACCCACAAATGGAGATCTCTTGAAACTTTAGTTCTGAATGTTATCATGGATAAGCAGACAGCCTGGGGAAAAGTATGTGTTGGAAAAAGCAGAAGGGAAGTGGTGAGGGCAATATGAGTCACGGATGTTAGCTCAATGTCAGGTAAGCAGAATGGTTGAAACATTATGAAAAGGAGCAAGGAACCATTACTATGGCTATTTGTATTTCTTTTATGAATTATTGTCCAACAAACAGGAAAAAATGAAATTGAAAACTAAAATTAATCAAATAAATTACAAGGATTTTCAAAAATTTGTTTACTTTATATCCCAATATCTCTTGCTAAAGAGACCTAACCAAACACTAGCCATGTGCTACTATTTTCTGCACAAATTCCATTTTGACCAAGACACAATGTATTATAACTCTGTCTTGCCTATCTTCCTCTGAATTCTTAAGGAAACACTGTTTATTCCTCTTTTTTATACCCAAAATATCTTCTGTATCTCCACAAGTATCTCTTATCAGTTGGCAAAAATCTAATTGTAGTTTCCCTAAAACAAAACTCAGAGCTTTTTGTTCATGTATATAGTTTGAGTTAGAAGAAGAGTAGTGGAATCAGAATTCATGGTTTCAACTCCTAGCTTTGGCACTGACTTTCTGTTTGACCTTTGGCAAGTCACTTAGGCCAAAATATTAAAATTTGTGTGCCTAAGGTTTATCAAATATCCAAATAAGTGATCTGATTTTCAGAGTGCTCAACATACATCAATAGGATTTGTAACTGTTCAGTGCCTCTGAAAAATCAGGAGCTTATTAAAATATGGATTTAGGTTCCTAACGCTAAACACCCAAGTTTGCAAATGTTGACTTTAATTTATCTGTCTCTCTCTTTCTCCATCTGTAAAATGGGTATAATAAAACTTACTTCACAGAAGTAAGTAATAATAATGCAGTTTAAATCTGTTTATACAAAAGCAATGCTATGTGAACTTCACAACTGGAAATGTTTGTCTTTTAGTCTGAAACTATATTTCTCTGCTCTGAACAAACAGAAACTGAGGGTCTAACTGACATCTACTGGCTGCAGCTATTTTAAAGGGGAGAAAATCTATAAGTGTTAATGTAAAGACTTTGGATGTAGGAGGGCACAGTTCACCTGCCACACTGTCATATGTCAACCTTTATTTAAAAAGACAACATTCCTGTTCAATCATGTGCAGAGCATAACAAGAGGAATAGTCCATTGCAAGAAGCAGTTAATATGGCTAATTTTAGCATTTACTGCTAATATCAGCATGTGCCCTTTAATACTTAACTGTTCATTTGGAATGCTTTTAGCCATGGCATTACAGTAATGTATGTAAGTAGCATTTCTTTGCGAGAAAAACTTTGAGGAAATTCTTAGTGGTTTTAAAATTCCATGACTTTGGTCAAAGGACTGAGAAACCAGGTATTAAGGATTTCAGTCCTGTCAGAATCTTTCGCCAATAAGAGGGCTTCTGTCATTCACAGCTGGGCACGTTCAAGATTTCCTATGTTACTTACCTTCATTCTGACAGCTTCTAGCCTCTCAGGGGACCATGGGATTTTCTTTCCCTTTTTTTTCTCTTCAAAGTGTTTTGAGTGTTGGAGGGAACAGAGAAGTGAAGGGAAGTAGTGAAAGCGAGATGGTTTGGGATTTTTTTTGTTAGTCTTTATTAAATTTTAAATAAAATTGGCAATTTGCTCAGCCTTTTCCCCTCGTACTAATATTTAAAAGCATTTAATTAAGATTTTATAATGTGTCCAATGCATTAAACCACCCTATGGTATTAGAAAAATATCACACATATAAATAAAATACATCAAAGCATTAAAAAGCTATTACACACTCTGAACATAAAATGGCAGAATAATGATGGATCCTGCCATGCAGCAAACATATTCAAAAATATTATCTTCCTGGTAATGAAATGCCATCCGTTTCATTTTAAGCTAAATACGTTAGACATATCAGTGGAGTCTGTGCTGACACAGCAGTGAGTTGAAATTGAAAATCTGAATTATATATATGATTGGACACAGTGTTAAAGTAATTTATAGGAAAAACCACAAATGTGCTGGGTCTGCACCTTCTGGTGAACTCATTTTATAGAATCAGATGGAGGAAAACTCTACCATTTCTAATGTGCAGTTAGAATGGCAGCCTGCCAGGGCCCCAATATATTCAGTATGGGACAAAAAAAGAGTGAGAGGGGAAAAAAATAAGGCTAGAGAGACTTGATTCAAATTACAACAATTCTGCATAAGCCATCAAGAAAATGGCATTCATTTTCATCTCTCTGACCTAATATGATATAGCAGCTGTAGGAGCTGTATTAGCTATCAAGACTAGAGGGAGATAACAGGGAAACATTTAGAGAGGGACAGCAGGGTAGGGCTAATTTCATCACAGCTGCAGATACATCACATACATTGCCATTGAGTGCAAAGTGGCAGCAAGAATGATGATCATCTGATACCCAAAGTTCAGGCTGGAATTCAGGTTCTGCTGACTGGAATGGATCTCAGTTATTATACACACACACACACATTCTGGCAGACAGAAATGCGCTGACAGTCTGTCTCACTTACGTTTTTTTTATTCTTGTTTTTCCTGGCTTGCCTCCAATAGAGTGGTGGAGCTTGGTATAATTTGAAAGAAATACCAAGAATACCACAGGTTTTTTGGTAAACAAAGTAGTTCCCCTCACTTTTAAATTCCATCAGGTCTTCATTCAATTATCCAGTCCTTCCTAAAATCCAGATAATTTATTTATGTAG
The DNA here is from genome assembly GCA_032164245.1 of Sternotherus odoratus. NCBI lineage: Eukaryota > Metazoa > Chordata > Testudines > Kinosternidae > Sternotherus > Sternotherus odoratus. Next base: position 32,330,134 of record JAVMKO010000007.1, read on the forward strand.
TTAGTATGTTATTTTTCATGTAGGAAGGGTGAAGAAATTGGAGAAGATGGAAAATACATTATTAGGATATGAAATCTGCTTGGGAATTATCATATTAACTATCTATTAATATTACTCATTACTTTTTAAGCACCGTCAATGTGCTTGGTGCTGTAGAAGACATGAATTCAAACTGTGCCCAAAGGCTACAGTCTTAGCAACCCAGGTAAAGAGGCCAAGATTTTGTTTTAAAAATGGGTGTCTAAAATTGGGCTCTTAAGTTCACATTTAGGCACCTAAATGGCCTGATTTTTAAATGTTGTGAACCCAGCAGATCCTGCTGATGTCTTGTTGGCCAGATGCACTGAAAGGAAGGAACAAGTAGATTCCCCCCCCCCCCCCCCATATAATTATGTTGACTCACTTATTGTGAGCTACAGTGAAAAATAAACTACTATAGAAATGGGAGTTTTAAGCACATTGTTTTTGACCGGACTTATTATTTCTTATTCCTGGGGAGTTAACAATAGATGTTGCCTCTTTATTCATTCATTGTCATAATACATACCCAGCAAAACTTTCAAAGGCTGTTAATGAATCATCTGCCAGCTTTTGGATTGGTAAGATTCCAGATCCATTCCAGAAACTGGTAAATACTAGAGGTAACAAAGTCCAGTGGCACCTTAAAGACTAACTATAAAGTTTTGAAGCATAAGCTTTCGTGGGCTAATACCCACTTCGTCGGATGCAAGCAGTGGAAGTGTCCAGAGGCAGGTATAGAAAAGTAGGCAAGAACCAGGTGGGAGGTAAAAAGGTTACTCCAATTAGGCTGAACCAGCTTGTTATTTCCAATCAGGGAGGGTGGGTTATTCTTCTAGCATTTGAATGGGGGGTGTGAACATGGAGGGAGGAGAAACTATTTCTGTAATTAGCAAGCGTTTGTAGGTCTTTGTTCAATCCGAGATTGTTTGTGTTGAATTTGCAAATGAATTGTAGCTCTGCAGTTTCCCTTTGCAGTCTGGACTTGAAGTTTTTTTGCTGCAGTATGGTGACTTTTAAATCTGTAATTGTGTGTCCAGGCAGGTTGAAGTGTTCTCCTACAGGTTTTTGTATATTGCCATTCCTAATATCTGATTTGTGTGCATTTATCCTTTTTCGTAGGGACTGTCCAGTTTGGCCGATGTACATAGCAGAGGGACACCGGTGGCATATAATGGCATATATGACATTGGTAGATGTGCAGGTGAATGAACCAGTGATGGTATGGTTGATCTGGTTAGGTCCTGTGATGGTGTTGCTGGTGTAGATATATGGGCAGAATTGGCATCGAGGTTTGTTGCATGGATTGGTTCCTGAGTGGGAGTTATTGTGGTGCAGTGTGCTGTTGCTGGTGAGAATTTGTTTAAGGTTGGCAGGTTGTCTGTGTGCCAGGACTGGCCTTCCTCCCAAGGCCTGTGAAAGTGAGGGATTATTGTCCAGGATGGGTTGTAGGTCACTGATGATGCGTTGCAGAGGTTTTAACTGAGGACTGTAGGTGATGGCCAGGTGTTCTGTTATTTTCTTTCTTGGGCTTGTCTTGCAGCAGCAGGCTTCTGGTACATGTCTGGCTCTGTTGATCTGTGTCCTTATTTCCTTGTGCGGGTATTGTAGTTTTGTTACCTCTGCTATTCCAGACTAATACGGCTACCTCTCTGATTCTTGGTAAATACTAGTACCACACACTGTTTATCAGATAGTTGTGTTGATAAATAATATGGCCAATTGTTTGACCACACTTTGGTTTTGTGCTAAATGATGTGCACATCTATTCACCTTAGGCAGAAGGTGGGCTCCCACAGTTACACATTTCAGCTAGTATTATTTATATGATGATTTTACATGTTGCTAAAATCTAACCCATCAGTTTGTCCCAGTTCTGTAATTTATTGTATTGTTCCTTTCTAATCTTTATTTTGGATACTAGCATTCCAGGTACTGATCTGTGAAGGTACTTCCCTAGCTGTACTAAGACATAGAATGAATATATCTTGAGTTTTGACAAGTTTCCTACTGCTTATGCCAGATGCTTGCTTCAGAAAATATAAGGAGTTATAGGATGTTTAGCATAAATTAACAGGATTACAGTAGAGGGTGCATGTGTGTTGCTTCTCTGCTCTTTTGAGCTAAGATCAAGTGCGAGTAGTCTCTTGATCTATCAAAGACCATGATCAAGTGTCTTGATGTGTTTGGTCTTTTGGTCTTGAGATGAAAACCTTGTCTGTGTCTCCTGGATTGAGAAGTAAAAAATTATCTATGTATATGATAGCCAGCATATATTAGTTATCAGGTCCCTGCTTGTTGCCTGGATAATTGCTATAGTCTAAGTGTCACTTTTGACAAACTAATATATGAAGCAGTGTAGAGAACTTTTATATGTGATTTAAGTGTTTACTAAACTGTGTAGTGGCAACACATAATTAACACAGACAAAATTAATACACCTTGTTTTTAAGGCTTTGTTCGTCTTGCAACTGTTATCCAAGTGTGGGAAATAAGTATTTCAAGATCTCCATCATGGATAAAGTCATTCAAGGCTTATTCTGCCTTGTGCACGCCATTGCTAACCTGAATAATGTGTGTCTTCTTTGTCTAGAAATGTTTTTAAACTTAAAGTGGGTGGATTAATATGCACATTAAAACTGGTAAGTAATTTCAATTTCATCCTGGTATTGGGGCTCACTTTGAATAATAGATTCATTTTGAAAAATGGGGATAGGTATTATTATGGTGTGTCCTTCAGTACTATGTACATGAGTAGTACAAAAATTTGGAGTAGTGATATTACAAGTGAGGTCCCCATATATACATTTTTGTAATTAGTTATACACAATACTGTCCATCCATATCACAGGTCACTTTTAATGCTGGTTGTCACCACTTGATAGGCTTCACTGGGCAGGAGACTGGAGTGGCTAGTTTCTTTGTCCCATTGTATTGGCCTGAGCCATTGTGACAACACACTAAAGTTCCAATCTCAAAAATATTGCATTGGTACACATATTGATATTCCTTAATAGAACAACAATCTCTAGGTCTATGTTGCTGTGTGAAACACCAATAATTGAGATAGATCCAATCATTCCTTGAAGATGCCATCATCTAGGTAACCTGTCAATCTGGTTATTGTCTATTCATCAAGACTGTTGTGTCAGGATCAGTATTGATAGTCATACCGTAAAATAAATATATGTGGAACCAGACACTGAGCAAGCTTGTTTTGAATAACATGTGCCTCAATTAGGATGCAGTGTCACTGGCCCCACATTATGATTAGTACCAATTGATTTATCTACACAATTTGACACATTGCCAATTTACTGGTTTCTGTTAGACACTGAAGACCATACCATTTAGCTAACTGTTTGTTACTAATAAGATCGGGCAATTTTTCTTTTTCAGTATTTCCTCGTGAGTTGGTACACGGTAACTCCCATAACCAATACAAATTTCTCACCTTACTAAGTTTTCCATTGTTTTCATATTGTTTGCTGCAATTAGTTTGTTAATTTGACTTGTGTTTGATTAAACAGTTTAGCAATGCCATGCATATTGTAAATGGTGTGCCATTCTTCAGTAGCCAGGCCTTCAATATCATGAATTATTGATTTAGAGACCATTTCCACTGCCTGGTAGTCAAAATAGTTAAATTGTTTTTATATATATAAATATATATTGCATATTACCCCATTCTAAATAGATATTCCAGATTCAGATATTCCCAAAATGTAACCAATAATCTACATTTTGGAATCTCCTAGTTTGAAAGATATCCATCTACACAACAGTCTTTTGCCCAGCCCTTGGGTTCTTGTGCACGGATGAGATGCTATTATATTAATTAAAAAAGAAGTATACAGTAATGATTCATTTGTTTTTACACAGTAACCAAATTCAGCCATATTCCAATAAGAGAGATTTAAAATCACAGGTATATGCATGAACTCACTTTGCTTAATAATATACAGTTTAATAGTTAGACCTCGGCCAGCTAGTGGATATTATAATGTCTCTATAGTCAATTGCATACTCAATTGTCCATATATTATAAACTGAAGTGTAGTTAAATAGTCTATTATTTATAATGCACTTTATCTCTTCTTCTTCTAATGTCCAGGGGTTTCTTCACTGTGCACTAATATCTTCTGGAGTCTTTAGTCTGTAGGATGCACACTTAAACAGCTTAGGTTGGTTAACACGATACAATTTTTGTTTGTTGTTACATTTCTTATACACAGATGAATTGAATTTCTTTACAATGTAATGAGGCCAAATAATTTATACCACAAGCTATATTTCTGTTCTGTTGTTCCAAATTCTTTAGCACAAATATACCTGTGTTTAGATGCTCTTGAAGTTTTTGCATACACTTATTTGTACTACTTTAACTTGTGCATTACTTGTTTTCCATAATAAATATGGCACTTGACAGCTAAAATAGATGCTCAGTCTTTCTGTGAGAATGTGTTCTGTTCTCCCAGGCTGAGCAGTATGTTTTATCAAGAGTTAGCAACAGAATTTTTACCCAAGCTTTTTAGCATCAATTTGCTTGTGTCAGGAATGAAACTTTTGTTAAACATTTGAAAGCACAAACTTAATAACCAGTAGTTTTTAACATAACACAAAAGAAAATAGTATGAAAATAAAACAAAATGTAGTTTAAATGCAGGTTTATGCAAACACTTGGAGGATACTAAGTTTCACAACAATTGGTTGTGCTTGGGAGACAAAGGTAGAAACCTGTTTAAATTGTTTGGTTACCTTTAACCTTTTGCAACATAACCAAACATATACACTGTTATATTTTTAGATGTTCTGAGTATAATGTATAATTATATTTTAATATTTAACACATCTGCAAACAAATTTATAAACCCCAAAAAGAGAAATCATGATTTTATCAGTATTAGCTTTACATTAATGTTGAGGTTTCCCCCTATACTATTTTTAACTTGAAAAAAGAGTCTTTAATTATCGAAATAACACATTTTTTGTTGCGATTTAAATTATATACTGAGGCCTTTTGAGCTTTGCAAAAATTAATATTAGGATGGCTATAAATTGGTATGGTACCACTAAATTAGTATGGTACCACATGGTACCATTAAAGCATTTTATAAGTGAAGATTAAATTGCCTTTTGTTGAAACAAAATAAAAACAAAAATTAGTGTATACAAGATAAGGCATTAAGAGCTTACAGTTATTAAGACAATGTATTCTGGGAGAAAAAAGGAAAGAAAATAATTAAACATTTAATTAGGCAAATTATTACCTTTTTATTTAAAACTTTTAATAAGAATTGATAAAAATCCTTATTAATTATTTGCCCACTTTGTTTCCTTAAGTTAGTTAACTTAAGGCAGTTTCCACTATTTTATATTACTTTTATCTTAAGATACTGCTACCTAGAAATAAGGAAAACCCATATTTCATTTATTAGCTATATATGCTAGCCAGCATAATCAGTCAACAGTTGGGGCTCACTTGGTGATTTATTGTTTACTGAAAAACCTTGTTGCTGTTGCCAGATTTGTCTAAGCTGATCCTTCCTGTGGAGTAAATCATACCTGCTCTCTGGTCAGTTAGAAATACTCCGCCAACTCCAAAAGAGGTAGTGGAGATCATAAAAAGTTTCCCATTGTAGCTGTAGATCCACTCCTGCTTCACTGTCCCTGCCTGACATCCTTACTCCAACCCCCAAATTATAACCGTCTCCTTGTTCTATTTAAGGCAGGTCTCTCAGCTCCTGGACTATTTTAGTTATTCCTGGGCTCCAGGGATACATTTCCGTTTTGAGTTCAGGGTTCTTTGAGAGCTTCTTAACCTGCTCCTAGGGATTTCCTTTAATCTCTGTAGGGAAGCACTCATTTTGGTACAGTTTTTCTTAAAAGCACCTCAGAAAATGATAGACTGATGAAAATGAAAGATTCCCTTTCAAATGGCTTATTCTCCAGCTTTCCCAGGCTTTGCTGTTTAATCCATGGACAAAGTCCATGCTCCAATAGCTTGTTAAGTTCTTACTTATCCTGTGCGTAACTTCCTAGAGTGCTCTTCTGTCTTCCTAGCCAAAACCTAGGAAGAAATTAAGTAGAGAGGAATCCAGTCCCAGTTTTACAGGACAGCGAGTGCATCCTGGGACATAGCACTTTGGGAGTCTTACTTATTTATACCACTAATTGTAAAATTATCCCAGGACAACTGGGTGAGTTAACATATGGTTTACAATGGAGCTCTAGCTTCCAGAACTTTCCAGTGTGTGGTGGTGTTTGTATCTGCATATTTGATGAAAACACTCCTCACTACAACTTGCAGCACAGGATGTTAGGTTCTCCTTTCATTTCCCCTGAGACTGCCAATTATTGCAAAAAAATAAAAATAAAATAATAATAAATAGAATAACAATATCTTGAGGTTAATTTCTTTCCTTGCTTAGATCAGAAAATTGGAGAAAAAGAATCAAATTTAGTGGAGCACTCTTGCATCCAGACTGACCTCAGCACAGCATATTTAGAAAGAAATCCAAGAAGTTGTAGGATTCCTAATCATTGGTAAATTAATTATTCTGGTAATTTACCACTGGCCAAATTATTACCAATACTGGATGGTTACACTAACAAATTGTCGGCCATTGGCTATGGCTGGTTCATCTGGCATCCCCAGTGAAACATTTATTCTAGGCCCTTGTGCTAGAAAGGAGTAACCTTGGTACCAATCTTTAAAAAATGAAAAAAGAATGATCCTGGTCATTATTATAGCTTGACAAAATTTATACTAAGCAGCTGATGTTCATAAAGAATTAAAACCAATAGATGTCTGCCATTCTGTAATCAATCCATGTACAGCACAGATATAGATATTTAGGTTATCCACTGAACTTCATATACAAGTCACTGAGGATAGAAACCTAGGATCTTTCACTCTAAAAATCATATATCTCAGCCAACTGAACTAAAGGAAATTTCTACTAACTAGGATAGTTGTAATAGGTTTCACTTTCTCTATGGGCCAGGAACTAGATAATAACAGTTTTGTCCCTGCTGCCCCAGAATATTCCTAGATGGCAATATGTTAGATGGCATTCACTAGGGATGGGAAATTCCAGCCAAAGATGGTCTAAATAAATCACTTACTAAAAGTATCAGGAAATTTGAGGAAATCCTACTATAGGCTTCACTATGTACTTTATAGCTCACAAAAGCTTGTGCTGAAATAAACTAGTTAGTCTCTAAGGTGCTACAAGTATTCCTGGCTTTCTTTATGGATACAGACTAACACGGCTGCTATTCTTGAACCTGTCACTATGTACTTTGACTTTCACTTATAACATTAAAGTTTCTGGCAATCTAATAATCAGTTAGTTACTGGCAACATTGTATGAACATTTCTACCTAATGTTAATGAGACAACTACAAGTGTTGAAAGAAAAATAAGTGTGCTAAGAAATGTCCACAATCTAATCCCTCAATAGTGCATTGTTAGAGAACCAATGGTAAGAACTGCCATTTTCATATTTCGACTGCTATGTGGACTTAGTACTCATTACCAGATAGTAAGTAACTACTTTGGATCTCTGTACTAAATCTGCTATCAATTACTTTGAATTACCTTATAATTGAAACCGAACTGGCAAAATTAATTCAGAACATCAACAATTATGACATCAACAGAGATCATTGATAATCATATAATATTGACTGCAGTATATTAATCTTTTAAACATACCCACGCTCTGCTGAAGTCTAGAGATAAATAAGAATGTTAGTGAATTATTTGGAGCCAGGATGCATTTGAGAAGATTGAGTGGAATATCCTAAAACCCCATTACAACCAATTAATGGCTTTTCCTGACTAAATATTTGTATTGATTTGGCTAAAATGCAAAGATTCTATAAGGTCGGGACAAAATAGAATGATGCCACAGAGGAAGGATCTTGTGTGATCTAGGAAAAAAAATCTGTGCGATTGTTTAGGACACCCAGCACTAAGAAATCCACACTATGGGCCTATACTAGACACAGAGCTACCCTTTTAATTTAGATTTTAAGCACTTCAGAACAGAGACCATCTCCCACTATATGCAACACTTAGCACAATGAGCAATGGGTCCTGGAAAGAGCAGAAGAGAGAGAGACAATGGTAGAGTTGCCTGGGAAGGTTCTAAATAATAAAACTGCATTTAGGCTTTTATTACACTTAAGACTGGTTTTTAAACTTCAGGATATCAATAATGAAAAGGGGGCACTTTTATGAACATAGATTAATGTTACTAAAGCAAGTCTAGAAATTGCTATTGCCACCAACTGGTATGAAAGTAAACTGCAAATGTCTCTGTCCTGCCTCTCCCTTTCTCTTTGGCTACTTATAAGCTTCCCATTTCCATAGTATCCAAGCTCTTCCCAAGTACTGTATTACCAATAACAGTAACAGTCTCTCTCTTCCTAGTCTGTAGGGTAGTAGCTTGATTAGTTTATGGAGCAGATTTGTACCTGCAATCAAGTTGTGCTCAACTCAGGAGAGTGTGAGTAGCTCTTAAGGAGCTGGTTATGGTTCCCTGATCCTGTTGCCTGGTCTCTGCCAGCCCTGACATTAGTAAGGGCATGTCTTCACTACCACTTTAATTCGACCTTAACGATGTTAGGTCGAATTAAAGGTGTACCTGTCTTCACATACATGCCCTTAAAGTCGATTTAAAGGGCCCTCAAGATCGATTTCGGAACTCCTGCCTAACGAGAGAAGTAAGGCTAAATTCGACATTACAAGCTCGACTGTGGGCTAGTGAAGAGGCATCAGAAGTTAAGCCTCCGACCTCCGAGCAGCCCCGCGAGGGGGGGGCTGTTCGGGGGGGGCTGTTCGGGCGGGGGGGGGGGTCCGCGGGGCTGCTGAGGGGGGGGGAAGCCCGCGCGGGGCTGCTTGAGGGATAGGCTCAGCTGTCTGGTCAATTTCACCAGGCAGCTGAGCGGATAGCCCCGCGCCGGCTCCCCCCCCCTTGGGTGGGGGGGGTCCAGCGGGGGGGCTGTTTGGGCGGGGGGGCTGTTGGGGGGGCTGTTCGGGCGGGGGGGGGTCCGCGGGGCTGCTGAGGGGGGGGGAAGCCCGCGCGGGGCTGCTTGAGGGATCGGCTCAGCTGTCTGGTCAATTTCACCAGGCAGCTGAGCCGATAGCCCCGCGCCGGCTCCCCCCCCCCCTCGGGCGGGGGGAGGGTCCAGAGGGGGGGCTGTTTGGGCGGGGGGGCTGTTGGGGGGGCTGTTCGGGCGGGGGGGTCCGTGGGGCTGCTTGGGCAGGGGGGGGGTCCAGCACGCATTGCACTGTGGGCTACCTACCCACAGTGCAATGCGGGCTATGTCGACCCCCTGCAAAAGTTCAAGGACATACAGTGTCGACCACTGTCGACCTGCTGTCCTGGTGGGGACACACTGATTCGATTTTCTAAACTCGAGTTTAGAAAATCGAATTAAGGGAAATCGACCTAGACCTATAGTGAAGACATACCCGAAGTGTCTGCTTTAATTTATGACAGCAGTGTATGGTCTATATGGAACCATGTACTAAGGACCGGAAGAGCAAAAATTCACTCTTCCCCTTCAAGTCTTCTGATACATCCTGCTGCCTCTGATACGATCCTTGCAACACAGTGAGTGTGGAGTGATTTGCACAAGAGCCAGCTCCATTGGATTTACGCAGCTGAGAGATCTCATCCAGCAGAGGAATATCACAGATAGCAAATTACTCATGATCTGGCTCCTTTGCTCTGACTCAGCAGCACAAAGGAGGTGGATCTCAAATCACTGGATACGAGGTTAGTATGTTGATACTAGGTCTAATAATGATCACGGGGCTATAGACTGGGATATAGAATCATTGGGATCATAGTTTCTGCATTCCTTAGTGGTCTGTCTGCATTTGGTGGTGTTCACTCTGTAGGCTGAGAAAAAAATCTCTTGTCTGAAATTACTTTTCTGGAATCCAGGAAGGACCTCAAAAGGGCTGTTTTGAGGCAGTATTCTGGACCAGATCTTTGTCTCAGTAACACTGGCATAAATCCAGAGTAACTCTACTGACTTCAAATGAATTACTCCAGATTTATACTAGTGTGTAACTGAGACAAGAATCTGGCTGAGTACGTGTAAACATTGACTGGCTGTGAAGTGTTTAATGAGAGCTTTGTATGAAAGAGGCCCTTCAAAAGTAAATTGTAGTATATAATTTTTCCTACTTTACAGACCAATTATTCATTGTAGTTGGTTAGTACCTCCAGTAGCTAATGAGGGGCTGGTATATTTATATATATATTAACTATGTAGTCACAGTGGGTTAGATTCTTCTCCATTACCTCAGTATGGATCTGGAGTAAATGTGTATACGTGAAATGGATTTACTATGATTTTACATCTGTTTAACTGAGATCAGTATCTGGTCATAATCTTCAGAACTATTAACTAGGAGTTTCTACAGTAATTAAGAATATCATAGTTTGTGCACTTGATACTACAGGAATGGGTGCTTTTAGACATGCTTAGAGACAGCTAGAAAGATAGGCATACACCCACAGCCTTCCGGCATACTACCTTCTCTTACAGCTAATATATCACTAACAAATGTAGTTACTGTTTACAATCTTTTTGTATTTCCCTTCAAAGCTGCTTATGCACTTGATATTCCATCTTTTGATAACTAAACAGTAAATGAGAGAGACAATCTTCTGTAGCAAGATTTAGACTGAGGCAACTCACTTTCCTAATAGTGTACACATTTTTGTCTAGTGCTAGAACAATGGATAAAGGATGAGACTTGTTAATTTAGCTCTAATATGGGTTATATGGGGAAAACTATAGGGGATTTCTTTAGCTGGTAGTAAACAACTTCAGAATCAATGTGTTTCTTCACTACTGAGGTGTTTAGTGCACTGGAAAAAAAATGACAAAGAGTCCTGTGGCACCTTAAAGACTAACTAAAGTATTGAAGCATAAGCTTTCGTGGGCTAATACCCACTTTGTCGGATGCATGCAGTCAAATGCATCCAATGAAGTGGGTGTTAGCCCACAAAAGCTTATGCTTCAATACTTTAATTAGTCTTTAAGGTACCATAGGACTCTTTGTCACTTCTGCAATTCCAGACTAACATGGTTACCTCTCTAATTCTTGGAAAAAAAATGTTAGTCCGCAGGCGGGACCCAGGCGGGAGCCGGGAGCCGGCAGCCAGCCCGCTCGCTGCCGTGACCCGGGCGGCAGCCGGGAGCCGGCAGCCAGCCCGCCCGCTGCTGTGACCCGGGCGGCAGCCGGGAGCCGGCAGCTAGCCCTCAACAAATGGATTTCGGATGCATCAGACTTGCTTAGAAATTTTGTCCGTTGCATCCAAAGTCCGTTAAATCGAGGTCCGTTAAATCGAGGGTTTACTGTAGTGTTAAAAAAGATTCAGGGTGAACACTGACATTCTGGCCCCTTTAATTCATATTGTTGTGCCAATAAAGGCCCAACAGCATGAGTTAATGGCACAGAGTTAATTTTTAACTCTGAATTTTATTTTTAGCTTGTTTATATCACAACCCTAAGGTCATATATCTAATGTAGACATACATTTTGTATGCGTATTTCCTTTATTTATTTAGAGACAGTTTTGTCTCGTGGACATGTGTGAGCATTGACATGACACTACTGTCCGTTGGGTAAACAGGTACTATTTTCAGTCGGTATTTTTAAAGGCATGAGATGATCTCTCCTAACAGCTTTAATCCACCCAAAACCAGCTTGCATAGGAACACTGTTTCTATTTTTTCATTCCGGTATAACTTAAAAATGGCAAACTCATTTTCTTTCTTTCTTTATTTATTTGTGTTTATAAGGCGTTTCTGTAGACTCCTCATCATCTTTTTCAAATGATAACAAATTTGATCTTGGTTTAGACCAGCTACTGAATGAAAAAATTTCAGACTACAAGACAGTTTCATGGGTCATTTTTTTAATGAGTTGTTGTTAAAAAAAGGTGTTTTCTCTTAATGGAAGAGCTGGTGTGGCCTGAACTAGAGTGTCACAAATGGGAATGGTATTCTAGCCCTACCTTATGTATAAACATAAAAGACAATATCTTTAACACTGTGGTAAACCCAAGGTTGGAAGGCTGTGGTGAGAGGGGAAACTGCAGGTTAAATTAGGTCCAGCTGAGAAAGGCTGCCGCAGCCAGAAGCAGGGCCAGCTGGGACCGGTTAAGGAGGCAGTCAGAGCCCTTTAAAGAGACTTCTCCCCAGAGAGGGGTGTGGGAGTGAGGAGTGCGTTTGGAGGCAGTAGGAGTTAGAAGAGTGAGTTTGTGAAAGGAGAAGGAGGTAAAGGAGAGTGAGAGGCAGATACAGAAAGGCTGCCAGCAGGCAGGGAGGCAGAAAAGAGCCCCTCCCAGGAGGGAGCTAGCCCTCCCTAATCGGCGAGAAGCCATACCCAACCAGGGGGGACTGCCCAGAGGACTGGAGCCTGGGGTGCCCGGGGGGCCCCCTTGCCACAAGTGGTGTCAGAGGTGGGATCGTGAGAAGACTTGGTGGCAAGACCCCTCGACCACGGCGAAAAGCCCCCCCCCTTATTCAAAAACAAAAAAAGAGAGAGAGAAAATGGAGGAGGTGGTGAAGGCACTGGTTCAGGCCACTGCGGCCCAGCAGGAGGCTGTTCGAGTGCAGCAGGAAACCAACCAACTACTGATGTCCCAGGCAGCCCAGGACCGAGCCACATTGCAGGAGTTAGTGAAACTGGTGAAAGTCCTGGGCACCATGGCCCATGGGGGTCCCGGCGCCCGGCCGCTGCGGGCAAGCAACTATTTACAGAAAATGACGGCGGACGACTATACCGAGGCCTACCTTCTCGCGTTCGAGAGGACAGCCCTGCGAGAGGCCTGGCCCCGGGAACAGTGGGCAAGCATCCTGGCCCCTTTTCTGTGTGGAGAGGCCCAGAAGGCCTACTTTGATCTGGCAACCGAGGTCGCTAAGGATTATCCCCAGCTCAAGGCTGAAAACCTGGCAAGGGCGGAAATGACGCCAGCCCTGAGAGCCCAGCAGTTCCACGACTGGAGGTACAAGTCCGACAAGCCACCAAGGACCCAGCTGTTTGACTTGATCCACCTCGCCCGGAAGTGGCTGCAGCCTGAGACCCACAGACCAGAGAAAGTGGTGGAAAGCCTAGTCCGGGACAGGTATATGCGGGGTTGCCACCCGACATAAGGGGTTGGGTCCGTAAGAACGATCCCTCCTCCTATGACGAACTAGTAGCCCTCGTGGAGAGACACCTAGCCTCCCAGGAGCTGCCTCGGACTACCAAGGAGGGAGTGCGCCCAAGTAGGAGGCAGGGCACAGGGCCAAAACCCCGGAGTACCATGACCCCAAGCCGATACATGGAGGGAGGAAAAGAGGCTGGGGATCAGCCGGAAAGCATGGAGAAGCTTGGGGACTGGGGGAACGAGACTCGGGGGGTAAGGCCTAACAGCCCGAGAACCAGGGTGCTAGCCCGAGCGGGTATACGCTGCTACGCATGTGGGGAAGTAGGGCATATAGCGGCCCAGTGCCCAAACCAGGCAGAACCCATGCAATGCGACCTGGGGGGGATGGAAGGTCCCTGTGTCCTAATAAGTCAGGTGGGGGTCGCGGTGGCCCCCCATAGATACACCCGGCCCGTTAAGATGAACGGCATTAGTACCACCGCATTAGTAGACTCCGGGAGTGCAGTCACGCTGGTCTCGGGGAAGCTGGTCGGGCGAGACCAACTGTCGCGGGCCAAGCGCTCCGGAGTATCCTGTGTACATGGGGATGTCAATTATTACCCCACCATCCCCATAAGTATAGACGTCCTGGGAAACCCCACGAAGGTAATGGTAGGGGTAGTCCCGAAGCTCCCCTACCCAGTCCTGATTGGGTGAGACTTTCCGGGGTTCGATAACCTGCTCCCCAGAAGGGAGGCAGAAGGTGTTAGGGCCGAGAACCAGGAGAGGGCGCCAAGGGATTGCGGACCCCCGGCCTTCTGAGAATTTGACCCAGGGCTATTTTCTCTGCCGGGGGGGGACCCAAGAAGTCTCGGAAGGAGAGAAGGGCAGCTAAGGAGTTGGGGCCGAAGATTTTGACCCAGTACCGAAGGGTAGCGCTGGTAGGGGAACAAGCAAGCCCCAGGGGGAAGAGGGCTCGGCGAGCTGCGGGGGAGCCCGACGCCGGACCTAGTGCCCCCCAGACTGACCCCGAGAGGGAGTCGGGGATAGATCCCCCGGAGCTAGGACCAATTGGCCCGCCAATGGAAAGCTTTGGGGAGGATCAAGCCAATGATCCAGCCTACCACAATATCCAGAAGGAAGTAGTTGAGGTGAATGGAGTCCCGGTAGAAGGGAAAGTTAAGGGCCGAGGGCCGTATTATGTAATAAAGGGGGACCTGTTATACAGAGTAGTCCGGATGTCGGACCAAACCATAGAGCAACTCTTGGTTCCCCGGAAACACCAGAGAGGCGTGATGGACCTAGCCCATAGCCACCTCTTCGGGGGCCACCTAGGGGTAGATAAAACCCTCGATCGGGTCCTGAAAAGATTTTTTTGGCCAGGAGTCTACGCGGCTGTCCGATGGTATTGCGCCTCCTGCCCGGACTGCCACTTGCATGCCCCCCGGCTGCACTTGTGGGCCCCGTTGGTATCTCTGCCCATCATTGAAGTCCCCTTTGAGAGGATCGCTATGGACCTGGTAGGCCCACTAGAGAAATCTGCCCGGGGCCATCAGCACATACTGGTTGTGCTTGACTACGCTACCCGATACCCGGAAGCTGTGCCCCTACAGAACACGATGTCCAAGACCATAGCCCGGGAATTGGTGCAGATTTTCTCCCGAGTAGGAATACCCAAGGAGATCCTAACCGATCAAGGGACCCCCTTTGTGTCAAAGCTGATGAAGGACTTGTGCGACATGCTCCAAGTGCGGACCCTGAGGACATCGGTTTACCACCCTCAGACTGACGGTCTGGTCGAACGCTTCAATAGGACATTGAAGAGCATGATACGGAAGGTAGTGAGCCGGGACGGGAAGGATTGGGACACCCTGCTCCCCTACCTACTGTTTGCGGTCAGGGAGGTACCGCAGGCCTCCACGGGATTCTCCCCATTCGAGTTGTTATATGGACGCCACCCTCGGGGCATACTCGATATAGCCAAGGAGGGTTGGGAGGAACAGCCGAAGCCGGAGAGAAACGTCATTGAACATGTGTTGCGGATGAGAGAGAGGATAGCCCAGGTCACCCCCATAGTGCGAGAGCACATGAAGAAGGCCCAAGAGGCCCAGCGGACGTATTATGATCGTTGGGCGTTGAGCCGGAAGTTCCAGGTGGGGGACCGGGTTATGGTGCTTGTACCCACGGCTGAAAGTAAACTGTTAGCCCACTGGCAAGGGCCCTATGAGGTGATCGAAGCCATGGGAGACGTAGACTATAAGGTCCGACAGCCGGGACGCCGGAAGCTGGAACAGATCTATCTATCATGTAAACCTACTGAAGCCTTGGCAGGATAGAGAGGCTCAAGTAGTCGCGCTCGGAGCAACCACCCGGGAAGGGAACCAGCCTAGCCAGGTAGGGATATCTCCCGAGCTGACCCCAAACCAAAGAGAAGAGGTGATCAGCATGATCAGACGGCACCCGGACGTGTTCTCGGAGACGCCAGGCCAAACCAGGGAGGTATGCCACCACATCCACACGGAGCCTGGGGTAAAAGTGTATGTCAAGCCCTATCGGATCCCAGAGGCAAAAAGAGAAATGATTGGAACAGAAGTCCGGAAGATGATGAGATTGGGGGTCATAGAAGAGTCCCATAGCCAGTGGTCCAGTCCCGTGGTCCTGGTACCCAAGCCCGATGGCAGTGTAAGATTCTGCAATGACTTCCGGAGGCTGAATGACGTTTCCCGGTTCGATGCATATCCGTTACCATGAATAGATGAACTGATTGACCGATTAGGAACAGCGCGGTTCCTGTCCACCCTGGACCTGACCAAAGGCTACTGGCAAATCCCCCTGGCCCCGGCGGACAAGGAGAAAATGGCCTTTGCCATTCCAGATGGTCTGTTCCAGTACACGGTCCTCCCCTTTGGATTACATGGGGCCCCCGCCACCTTCCAGCGGCTTATGGACAAACTGCTGCGGCCGCATCGTAAGTACGCGGCCACTTATTTAGATGATGTGATTATCCATAGCCCCGACTGGGAGACACACTTGGGGAAGGTGGAGGCAGTGCTAGACACCCTGAGGAAGGCCGGCTTGACTGCAAATCCCGCCAAGTGCTCAATTGGACTAGCAGAAGCCAAATACCTTGGGTATGTAGTGGGGAGAGGCCTGGTAAGACCCCAGCTCAACAAGCTAGAGGCGATCCAGAAGTGGCCACGACCAGTCCGGAAAAAGCAGGTCAGGGCGTTCCTGGGGTTGGTCGGCTATTACCGAAGGTTCATTCCCCATTTTGCCGCCCGGGCATGCCCACTAACTGACCTGACGAGAGCCCGTGGCCCGGACATCGTGAAGTGGTCGAATTCAGCAGAAGAGGCGTTTAAGGATCTGCGGACGGCCCTCTGCACCGACCCCGTACTAATAGCACCGAATTGGGAGAAGGAGTTCTTATTACAGACTGATGCCTCCAAAGTAGGGCTAGGAGCGGTGCTGTCCCAGATGATAGATGGAGAAGACCACCCCATTCTGTACCTCAGTCGGAAGCTCCTGCCCAGGGAACAGAAATACGCCGTGGTAGAGGAGGAGTGCCTGGCGGTGAAGTGGGCCGTTGAAAGCCTCCGCTACTACCTGCTCGGAAGACGGTTTACCCTGGTCACGGACCATGCTCCGCTGCAGTGGATGCACCAGAATAAGGACAAGAACGCAAGGGTCACCAGATGGTTCCTCTCGCTACAACCCTTCCACTTCCACGTACAACATAGATCCGGCCTCCTGCACGGAAATGCGGATGGCCTGTCAAGGGTACACTGCTCAGCAACCCAAATAGCCCGACCCCATGGTGTTGAGCGGGGGGGGGGGGGAGGGGGGGAATGTGTGGTAAACCCAGGGCTGTAAGGTTGTGGTGAGAGGGGAAACTGCAGGTTAAATTAGGTCCAGCTGAGAGAGGCTGCCGCAGCCAGAAGCAGGGCCAGCTGGGACCGGTTAAGGAGGCAGTTGGAGCCCTTTAAAGAGACTTCTCCCCAGAGAGGGGTGTGGGAGTGAGGAGTGCGTTTGGAGGCAGTAGGAGTTAGAAGAGTGAGTTTGTGAAAGCAGAAGGAGGTAAAGGAGAGTGAGAGGCAGATACAGAGAGGCTGCCAGCAGGCAGGGAGGCAGAAAAGAGCCCCTCCCAGGAGGGAGCTAGCCCTCCCTAACCGGCGAGAAGCCATACCCAACCAGGGGGAACTGCCCAGAGGACTGGAGCCTGAGGTGCCCGGGGGGCCCCCTTGCCATAACACTGATAAAGAAAACATTTTTTACACAGTGCATGATTCATCAGTGGAACTCCGTGCCAAAAGATGTTATTGAGGCCAAGAGATTCAAAATAGGATTAGATATGGATAGGGCAATAACATACTGTTATGTAAGATAAATATACATAAGGGTTATAATCCTTCATGCTGAAGCCATACACTAACTGCATGGAGTTAGGAAGCAACGTAGGAAGGTTATTTCATTTGTGATAGCTAGGGGTAAATGAAAGACACAGTCTTCAATAATTATCCATTACTGAGTTTCTTGTACTTTCCTCTGAAATACCATGCACTGGCTTCTGTCAGAGACAGGATTTCAGACTAAATGGATCCCTAGTATGACAGTTCCAATATTTCTGTCTACATAGCATAATAAGAGTTCCTTTAAGAAACCTTTTGCTCTAAAGACATTAAAAATGTGGATTTAACTTCCCATTTAGTGGCACTAATTACATGCAAATAGTGTATAATTTCAAGCTGAGGTACTACATTGTAATTTTATATACTGTAATTGCATGAACTTACCTAAGTTCTTCAACATTGGTGTCTTCAGAAATGACATAATTACTCATTTGTTTTTACTGGGTATTAACATAGGCTTTTGTACAATTCAATTATACACTCACTATGAGTAAACTCATCTGGGCTGACCAGTGCATGCGAATGGAGGAAGCCCCTGGCTTGCTTCTGTCTCTTGCTGACACATCACCATCTACTTACTTTTCTACTGTAGTTCTTACCTTAACTCCTTTTGGGGTGGATTCCATTACTTTATCTTTTATGCTTGTTTCCTAATATATCCTATATGACCGAAGTCTCTGTCTAAAAACTTGCACTTAATCAGCCCATTAAGATGTCATGAACCACACATGTAGCCTCCCTTAATGCTTTATGGCAGGGGTGGGAAAATGATGGCCCGCAAACTAGATACGGCCCGTCAGGGCTCTGGATCCGGCCCGCGGATTTTGCCACCACCTTGGTTCTGTGGCCCTGCTCTAACCAGGAAGCTGCCGACAGCACATTCCTGCCGGCTTTGGGGGAGGCAGAGCAGAGAGCTCTGTGTGCTCTTCTTACCTTCCCTGAAGCTTCCATTGGCCGGGAACGGGGAACTGCAGCCAATAGGAGCTTCAGGGGAGGTATCACAGGCAAGATCAGGACGTGGAGCCCTCTGCTGTCCCTTCCCCAGGGCTGGCAGGGATGTGCTGCTAGCAGCTTCCTGGAGTGGAGTGGCCCGGGGCCAAGGCCAGGGCAGGTAGGTAGGGAGCCTGCCCTGGCCCAGCTGCCACCCCAGAGCTGCTCCAGGTAAGTGGTGCCAGGCCAGACCCCACATAACGAACCTCTCCTGCAGGCTGCACCCCAATTCCCTGCCCTAAGCCCCCTGCCACACCCTGCACCCCAGCCCCCTGCTACAACTTGTACCTTTCCCTGCACCAAGCCCTCTCCTGCACTGTGCACCCCAACTGCCTTCCCTGAACCCCCTCATAAACCCCACACTCCTGTGTCCCAACCCCTTCCCCTGAGCCCCTTTCTGCACACCACGCCCCCTCCCATACCCCGCGCTCCCTTCTGCACCCCAAACCGCTGTCCCAGCCCACACCCTGCACCCCAACATTGTGCCCTGAGTCCCCTGCCGCAATCCTAGAGGAGGTGTTGCCACAGAAGCAGCTGCAACATGTCCTAGGGCTGTACTTGGAGCCACTTTTTGATGCTCACTCCCGTCCCAGAGGAGCAGCCTGCTGCAGCATTGGCAGCAGAAATGAAGGAGGGAGAAGCTTTCCTGGAGCCTGGAAAGTTTCTGGATCCATTTCTGTATTTATTAATATAGGATTGGGAGGAATTTCTGATCTGTGAACCACTGTAAAAGATATTACAAGCCCTGTATAGCAGGTCATATCCAGATTGCACGCCACCTCTTTGTTATCCCATTCTCCCCTTGCCCATGTGGAATGCAAAATGGAAAGAGAGAGAGAGAGGCAGACAGTAACACAAGAAAGAATTTTTACTGGGAAGGTGCACAACATTCCATTTTTTAAAATGAGAACTTTAAATTACCTTCCCTGTGCATATACTGCTTGGTATCAACCCAGTTGTGTAACAAGCCACCCGTACTGAGAAGATGTGGGGCAAAAGGTTCAAATATAGTCCACTTTCAAATGTTGCCTGTTTCTGTTAAATGTAGGCTACACATTTCATGGGTGACAAAATCACCAGTCTGTGCCTGTGGCCCTGCTCCAGAACAGCACCGGTGTATGTAAGAAGCATCAATGGCTATACCAAGAGTACTGAGCAGCGTTAGCTAGTTTGACTCTGTCACATCTGTGTCCTTCTCCTGCTCTATCATTATCTCTGTAAGATGCCTTTGGTGGATCAAAAAATACTGTCAAACTGCCCACCAATATCTCATGGAAGTTCTGCCTGCATCCTGAAAAAGGAGTGAAAGCCTAATCAAGAGAAGTTTTTGAAATGGCAACCCCTCATGTTGCTGGCTACAGTTGCTGGGAGAGTGCAGACCAAAATGAGTGCTTGGTGGGATGTGTTGGCAGGCCCTTCAAACTGTAATATGTGTTGTGAACAGTCAAGTTTTCCCACAGTGCACCACGAACCAAGGGCTAGAGTGGCCACCTTTTGGGAGGGTGTTAGGAAGTCTGGGATACAGACTCAAGTTTGTGTACTGCAGTGTGGACACAGGAGCTCTGTGTTCTGGCCCAGGTTAAAAAATTATTAAGCAAGGGTTGGTAATCAGTGTAGATACTCAGACCCTGAGTTCTCAAACCCAGAATCCACTGAATCAAGTTCCACTAACCCATGACACTGTAAACATGCCCTAAGCATATTTGATATTTGGATCAACACTGTGATCTTTCTGGACAGAGTTGATGGTGCTTTATAGGGGTCATGTAGGACCGATGTATAATTTTATAACATATCAAAATATAGTTTACTTTTGGATGATTTATTAATAGACTAGATGACATTTAAAAATTAAACTAATTTCCATAGTGATAGTTTTGTTGTTGTTATTATTTATGTATTTAGTTTATACCTTTATTTCACAAAATTCACAATGGTTGACTGCACCACCACAGACAGTTTTACAATGAAAGGCGGTTGCTTGTCTGTTTCTCGCATTCTGTTAAATATTTCTTATTCCTTCAGACTACACCACAAGGACCATTTGACTGTCCCCTCTGGCTTCTGCATCTTGCTTCCAGCATGAACAGACAGGTAATAACCATTCAGTGGGGCCATTACCTCTTCTAAAGACTATTATCAAAATGGTCATTATACATAATGGAGATTATTACAGGCAGCTTGAGAGATTTTTTTTAGATACATCTCTACAGTAATAGGTGGCCCTTTTTAGCCTTACACATCGGTGGGGATAATATCAGGGCACAAAATACATGGCGAATGTTGCTTCTTATCCAAACTTTCTTAGTTTTTAATGCATTTGCAGTATTGGTTTGTGGATTTAAATAATATTTATCCAACAACTGTGAATTTTAACTATTGATAAATATACTATAAGCCAAGTGTAACATTTAAAAATAAAAAGTTAAAACTCGGGTATAACCATACACAGTGTATGTGAATTCTCCGTTAGGTTTTGTGTGTTATAATGAGCTATGAGGCTGTGAGCTAAAAAAACATTTCTAGTACAGCAGATTTCCAAGCATTTGTAAGCGTTATGTGAGAGTTGGAGATTAAAGGGCTGATTTTTAAAGGGTCTCTGACTGACTTCCAGTTTTGCAGGTGCAAATTTGCTGTAACTTGGTTGGCATTTGTCTTTGTTATGTGCCATTGCATTGTGTGGATAATATTGATATGGGAACATTCAGGTAGAAGAATAATTTGCATGGTCAAAGAGGGTATTATAAATGGTGATGAATGAATAGGAACTTGACAATATAAGTGCATTTCTATTAGACTTTGTATCTGAACTTAACACAAGAAAGTTACATTTTAAAGCAACAGATGAAAAAGGACCTCCTCAAAAGAGAACAGATAGACCCTCCTGCACTCTTTCTAATATAGTTGGTGGGGGTGGAAGGCATCTTATACAATTGTCCAGGGCTTAATCATAGTGTCAGGACATGGCAAAGGAGTATTTTCAAGGCTGGGGAACAGTGGTTCAGTACCTAGCAGCTATAGTCCTTACACATTATTTTTCTCTTTGTATTATTGGCCAAGTTACAGGGAAGACCTAGGGGAATGGAGAGGTTAATTATTATTAATATCCTCCCATCAAAGAGAAACCGTCCATATTTGTACACTTTTCCTGAAATTTCCTCTGAGAAACTTAAGGAAAAGCTTGATCCAATGTGGCGGAGCTTTTGTTAACTACATCCCTCCTGCTTGGAGGCTCTCTTGACATTTTACACTAACCTTGAATTTACATGCATTTCAATGTGACTGTCCCCTAATCATAGCTGTGAGGACATGGGATCATTATTATTATTTCCCTCTTCTTCTCCATACTTGGTGCAGCTTGGTTACATTTCCATTCTGCTTGAAGGATGTCCCCTCTCCTCCCCTTCCCCCTCCCTCCTTGACAAGAATGTTCACCTTTTCATTGGGGGAACATACACTCTCTAAAAAACCTCTCTGCTTCTAATATCCTCACTCATCTTGCAGAGGTAAGTAAAGACTTCATAGCCGACTCCTTCATTTTCTCCCTCTGGCATGTATCTCATTAACCCCCCTTCTTCCATTTTGCAGCAGGCATTTTTAACTGCTCATATACATTGCATTTCTCATCACTCTTGCTAAAGTGATGCATGTTTCTCCCACTCCAACAGTTTCTTTCCAATTGTAGCTAACTGGGAGAGCAGGTACCTCTGTAATGTGCAGGACTGGCTCCAGGCGCCACCTCACCAAGCATGTGCTTGGGGCGGTGCCTTCTAAGGGGCGGCATTCTCGGGGTGGCATTTATTTATTTATTTTGCTCAGGTGGGGCGGCGCTCAGTGTTTTTTGTTGTTTTGTTTTTTTGCTTGGGGCGGCAAAAAAGTTAGAGCTGGCCCTGGTAATGTGTGTAGAAAGAGGAATAAAATAAGGAACTTGAGCAACAACAGCCATAGCCCGAAAGGCGATCAGAAGAGAACTTACATCCTGAAATAATATTTCCCAGAAAATTACTTCAGTGATGAAGATTTTATATGTTATTTTATCCCATTATATCTCTCTAAACCCTGATCCTTTGGGGGCAATTTTCCCCAATATCATGGGTAAGGTAATATATTTTATTGGGCCAGCAGCTGTTGGTGAAAAAGACAAGCTTTCAAGCTTCATGGAGCTCTTCTCCAGGCTAAGAAGAGCTCTGTGGAGCTCAAAAGTTTGTCTCTTTCACCAACAGATGTTGGTTCAGTAAAAGATATTACCTCACCCACCTTGTCTCTCTCGTGTCCTAAAACCAAGTTGGCTGCAGTAACACTGCAAACAATATTATATACAGATAGTTATGAGTGTTTGAAAGTAGGGGAACATAATGTAACCCCACATAACCTTAACTTTAGTGGCTGACTATAATACATGTGAAAATAAAGATGGATGAAGAATATCCTCCAACTATATCGACATCCGTGCGGCCTCATGAATTGTGTGTCAGATCAAGGTTCTAAACCATCCTCCTTCCCTTTCATTCGCTCCACTCTTTCCCCCCGCTCCACAGTCCTGTTGAGATCAAGCAATGACTGTCACAGTGAATCCAGTATGTAAGGGCTCAGGAGCTCAAGTCTTTTCCTGTATTTAAGTCTCACAAATCATGGCAATGGGCCATCTGTTACCCAGGATTTTTGGTATGAATGTTATTGTACAGAGTGGCAGCAATTGGCAAAAAGAACTATTGAGCTCAAAAAATTCACTGACAATCAGATGATGAAGGTAAATGTCATCAAAAAAACATTTCCACTCTGAGGCTGGCTGTGGTAAATCACTTGAATTGTGATTCTTCAAAGAAGATTACCGTATGTATCATGCTTCAATCAAATACTGTTTTTTGGGGGGGAAAGGGGGATTCCCCCCCCCTCCAGACTACATGCATGCCAAAAATCACAGATTGGAAGTTAGGTCCCTGAGTAATAGCTGTGAATGTGTGGATTGGGAGTTAAAGGTGTCACAAAGCTCACTTGTGCACTGAGGCTGCTGTCTGAGCTGGAGAAGCTAGAACTGAGGCAATGAAAATATGGGCTTAACTTCACCTTTGTGGCCCATAGGATTCCTCTCACTTCTGCTGGCTCCTAATGATTACAGGGGCTGAAACCACCACCTGTCCAATGTAGCAGCATCCTTTCCTCACATCCTTTACATCAGCAGCAGGGGGTGAAGACTGAAGCCTCCATGCCAGCTCTATGCCATGGCAGAATCCCCCAACACTGATGTGATCCTGCCATGTCTAGACCCCTGGCTTTATGGCCAGAATCCTCTAGTGCAGGGGTGGGCAAACTTTTTGGCGCAAGGGCCACGTCTGGGTATGGAAATTGTCTGGCAGACCATGAATGCTCATGAAATTGGGGGTTAGGGTGTGAGAGGGAGTGAGGGCTCCATCTGAGGGTGTGTGCTCTGGGGTGGGACTGGGGATGAGTGGTTAGGGGTACAGAAGGGTGCTCAGGGCTGGAACGAAGGGGTTCAGAGGATGGGAGGGTGATGAGGACTGAGGCAGAAGATTGGGGTGTGGGAACAGTTCAGGGGTGCAGACTCCAGGCTGCGCTTACCTCAGGCAGCTCCCAGAAGCAGCAGCATGTCTCCACTCTGTCTCCTAGGCAGTGGCGTGGCCAGGCAGCTCTGCATGCTGCCCCCTCCGCAGGTGCTGCCCCTACAGCTCCCATAGGCTGTGGTTCAAGGCCAATGGGAGCTACAGAGGTGGCGCTTGGGGTGAGGGGGAAGTGTTCAGAGCCCCCTGGTTGCCCCTATGCATAGGAGCTGGAGGGGCACATGCTGCTGCTTCCAAAAGCCCCAGACCCTGCTTCCCAGCTGGAGCGCTGGAGCGGGGCAAACCCTGGACCCTGCTCCCTGGTGGGAGCTTGAAGGCCAGATTAAAATGACTTGAGGGCCGGATGTGGACCCTGGGCCACAGTTTGCTCACCCCTGCTCTAGTGGTTTCGTCAGAAGGCTGACCAAACCAGAGCTTCTGGAGGGCGGGAAGAGAGAGTAAACTGGAAGATGCATCTTAATATGAGTAATAGATTTTCAATCAACAGATCTGTTTGAGTCTGAGTTGAAAGTTATTTAATGTAACTAACTGGACAGCTATGCCTGGTAGAGCCTGTCTATCCTTTAGACCAGTGTTTGCCAAACTTACAACATTCGCGTACATTGAGATATTTTTCTTACCAGCGTACCCCTTCTCCAGCGAAGATAATGGGGGGGGGGGGGGGGAGGGAAGCCACATTTTTATAACACACTCCTAATTCATTTCATTCTGGATTAAATGTTTATTAGAAATAAATGTTCAAGTGTACACCATTCTTATACATTAAATTTTAGTGAATTGTTTTCTGCTGCTAAAAAAACCCTATGATAATGTAAAATAAAAAATTCTGCTGCGTACCCCTTGAAACCCTTTCATGTACCACCAGGGGTACATGTACCACACTTTGGGAAACACTGCTTTAGACGATGGTACAGAAGCTGTAAACCCTCAGCAGCAGGTGTGTTAGTTTGCTGGCTTACGGCATCCTTTGGCTCAGAGGGAAAAAAGGAGAGAGAGAGAACCTGGCAGCTATTTGTGAAGTAAATGTTCCCATTTCTTTTAAAATACAATAGCGAGTGTAATTTTGTCACATGCATCTGTTGCTATCACCTCTCACTTTGTGCTGAAGTGCTCACCAGAGCATTTACAGAAGTGATTCTTCCTCCCACCCCTGACATCTGCCACTGAAAATGCTGCATTATTCATCAGCGTGCTAATGGCAGGTGATGAGATCTTTTCACGCTACATCCCTCTCAGTAGGTGTTTATTACTCTGTTCACCAGCAGCCCTGCTATTACTGTGGGGCCAGAAGAACTCTACATACTCGCTTGACAGGTAATGGGAAACGTGCTCTGCTCACTTGGCTCACAAGTGCAGATGAAGGTTATTACTAGGGCAGCTGCAATATCCTGGGTGCAAAGATGACGGTCACTTTAAGTGAACAGCTTAATTTTGGAAATCCATACAAATCATGTCAGCACCATGATAATCCATCTTCTTTACCTTCTATCATTTCAGCAGTCATCATGCTGTAATAATTTTCTCCCGCTTCACCTGTGGTCCCTATGAATAACAGAGTGGGGAAAGAGGGGAAAGCTGAAGAAGAAGATGAGTTTGGCTTTGTGTCTGATGATCACAGCGGTAAGGAATTTATCTCTGTCTAGTAAGCAGAATGGTGTGTGTGTGTGTGTGTGTGCTCTGGTGCGCACACACAGAGGAGAGGAAAGCCTTGCAACAAGGGACGAGCACACTTGTTCAATTAAAAAAAACAGCTTGACAAGCAAGGCAGTGTTTTTAATGAGCTGTCTGAAGACTCATGACAAAAATTACAGAACACAAACATGCCAGAGCACAGAAACAATTGAAGAAGGGGAATTACTTTTACTCCAGAGAACTCAGGTCACTAACAAGCTTCCCTTAGGTTGCTCCTTCTTCCAGGTTTGGCGCATACACACATGACAAAGTAGTCAGTAACCAAAATGAGGAAAAGGCAGACATTTTTGTAGGTTAAAGACAGAATGAAGTTCTACTGTCATATGAGCACAGAAAACTTCATGCTTCAATATGCCCATGGAAAACTGAAGACAACCAGGCTATGAAGAAATAGCTAGTGTCAATTTATTCAAGAGAAAGTGCTTGGATGCTAGGGTCATGCAGTCTCAGGCTCCCCTGGCGTCACTAGAGCTGGTCTTACAAACAATACTAGTTGCAGTTTTTGCTGTATTTTCACTTCCAGACTAACACGGCTACCTCTCTGATTCCAGAATTCCAGACATTCTGCTATTTCTGGGAATGGTATTGGCCTGCCCCCACCTGTGTTAACTCCACCATGCGTGTGAGGTCACGCTGACAGGATGGCATATTCTTCACAATGGCATTCCCTGTCTGATGCTGGACAAAACAACATCTGGTTTTGAATAATGGTTCCTGTGGGAACAGGTCCTGTGGGAGGGTGTTCCCCACCCACTCCACATACCAGGCTCTCCAGATCTCTTTGTAGGGTCCTTGCCTCAGGAGCCCCTCTGGCTGTCCCACCCACACACCCTGAAGCCGGTTTGCTTTTGCACCATGCCAAGGGCACATCTGTACACACTCATGCTCCATACTCTCAATTTTCTCATCCTTGTGTCCCACCAGGATGTTCAGAGGTGGGACCTATTGCCACCTACTGAAGGTGAGGAAGGTCAGCCTACATTCCACCTTAGTTCCACGGCCTTTTCTATTTGGAGAAGTACAAGCCGCCCTAGAAAATGAGACTGTTAGACACTGTGAAAGTGTCCTTCACCATCTGGGAGTGTCCCCAAACAGATATTGCCATCGATTTCTGGTCAGAACATTTTCCTCCCAGGTAATTCTATCCTGACTTTTCTTTGCAGGTTATTGATAGGTGCACCCCAGTTCCTAAGCCCCTATGAAATGTTCCCCTGTGATACCCACCCACTGTCACTGGATACTCCCAGAAATACCATATTTGCTATCTTCAAGGGGAAAATAAATATACCAGCTTGTTTGATCCAAGAAAGGACCAGCTCCTGGATAACACCACCGTGCTGAAATACATTTATAGTGAAAAAAATCATAAGTTTAATATCAAAGGTTAAAATTTAAGAGAGAAAGAAAGGATAATGGAAACAGGTTACATATAAAACCAAAATCCATAGACATTTTAGAGACTAAATTTAACTTTTAACAGGTTAACTGTCTGTCTGTCTAAAAGCAGTCTTAGCTCCCCTAAATGTCCTTTACAGTTCTTCCAGCCAAGACTGGTGGGAGGACTGGAATCTCAGTTTCATGAGTACAATTATACTGCCTTATATTCTCCTTATATTCAGTATAAAGAGACTTCCTTTTGCCTTATACCCAAAATCTATTGTGTGCCCCGTAGTCAGGATATCTTCCTGGGATTTATTCCCTGGTATGTGCTGACTTTCATGCTGAGGTCACAATCTCATGTTGACTCTGTATGCAAATAGGGCTTCCGTTGTGTTGACTGACCATACTTAATTCATATGTGAACTGAAGCAGACAGGTGAATATGCATCCTTTGTCTGGCAGAACCTATTTGTCAACCTCGCCTTGGTTCTGACTTTTAGGAACTTATTTGCAGTGTGCATTTGTGAATGTGTGTGTGTATATACGCATATCTTCTGACATGGCATTTGCACGTACACTTCCAGATATTAATGACCAGTGTGATCCTGGTATAAGCTGCATCTACTAGGGGGCCCTTCTGGCATAGCTATACTGGCAAAGCATTTGTAGCGTAGACAAGGCTTGAAGGATTGTCGTTATCCCCCAGCTCTCTAGTGACACTCTGTGAGACTCTCAAGAAGAGTGTGGCGTCAATCCTGGGATACTTCTGAGAAAAGCTGGTTGGAAATTTTTCATAAAAATGCATTTTTGATTTAAAATGACATTTTAATCAAAACTGACATGTTTAGAAAAACGTCTATTCAACAACATTTTGAAATGAAAGAATGAAGCATTTTCATAATGCTAAATGTCCTATTTTAACATTTTCAGAATGGAACATTTTGATTTTGGGTTTTTTTGGTTTGAAATAGATTTTCAAATAAAAAAGTTTTTAAATATTTTTTTTGGAAGTTCTAGAAAGTCAAGATGGAGTGCTTTTATTGATTTTATTGAAAGATTTTATTGAAAGATTTTATTGAAAGAAAACATTTCAAAATCCTGAAACAATTGTGTTTTCAGAATTTAATTTGATGGGAAATTCTAATTCATTTTTTCCCCATTCCAAAATGGAAAATTTGGTTCCTGCCCAGCTCTATTTCTGAGTAACTTTATGCCATCTTTATGACCCTCCAAATTCTGGAAGTGGCCAGGGACCAGCTCGTACCTTTTTGTATGCTAGAGCAGCCTCTATGTTATGCCTGTGTGCCTATGATTCAAGGGGCCATGCTGGTAGCTCAGAATTGCTGGGACGTACAGATGTCCTGTCCATGTTGCTCTGAGCTTTCTCTCAGCTATGTTTCCTGAAGTGGGGTTGATGAGTGGGGGCAGAAGTGGTGTAGAGCTGCACTACCCAGGGATTTCCTTATGTTTGTATAACTACTTTAGAATATCAGAGCACCATAAAGCAGTTGGTTTTTATGGTGCTCTGGTCTGTTAACGCCCAAAGCTGTCTCTCTCCACTCAACCTATCATAAGGTATGTACACACTGCAATTGAAGGTGTGATTGCAGCTCATGTAAGCACACCCATACTAGCTTTAAGCTAGGAAGTGCAGTTAAAAATAGTGCTGAAGACATGACAACACAGCCACTGGTGTGGGCTAGGAATACAAGTATGTACCAGAATTCCAGGCAGGCTTGATCAGCCCATACTGAAGTTTTCACTGCTGTGTCTTCACTGCTATTTTTAGCTGCAGTAGCTAGACGCATATTAGTGAAGTTTATGCCTTGGATGAGCTGCAATCATACCTCTGACTGAAGGATAGACATAGCCATAGTTACCTCTGGGAGTGGCATGGTTCCTGAGAGAACTAAAAAGACATATCTATATACTCATATATAACTTAATTTTTTTTCTACACAGAGTACACAGATACATACTGCATCCTACCTTTTCAGGATCTTTAATCAACACTGTGCTTAAAACCTCTTTGGCAGCTGGTGGTCTGGCTAGGTTAGTGCTCTCCACCTTGCAAACACCAATTCTGGGGAACCTGTTAGCAATAATAGGAATTTTTCCTGGTATAAACAAGGACCCTGTGAGCAAGAACAGGGGAGGGGCAATAGATACTCCGCAATGGACGAGGGGGGAAAGGCCATGGTTTCAGCCCTCCTTCTATATAGGCTGACAGACTACAAACAGCCCAGAAGCAATCCTACTATACTTCCCAAAGGCAATAAAAGTGCTCTTTTTCAATGGTCCCAGGGATTCTATTTCACTCTATGTTCTACAACCAGAATGCCTTCCATGCAATAGAACCTCCTCCCTCTATGGCTCAGAGCTAGGATAGAACTCAAATATTAGGTGACTTTGCTTCCACTGAATTCAATGGAATTTGGATTGAGCCATTGTGATGTACTGCAGATAAGTATTCAGTAGGGTAAAATAAGACCATTTCCACGAACTTAAAAAAACAACACTTCTTGCAGTGTCCTTCCATGTTTCTGAAAATATAAGAAAATGTTCTAGACTCTGGTCCCTAACAAAAATATTTTCCTCATATGTCAAAAATGTCATCTTCAACTTTTGTGATGAAAGCTACCTTATCTCTAACACTCTGATATAGGAACAGTGAAAAATGGATTGTTTTGCATTCTTTTCCTCTTTTTGCCTATATTTTTTTCTTTCTTTTTTATTATTCCTAAATTTATCTTTGATGAGTAAAAGCTCTGGAGGAGCTGGCTCAAAGTGGCTGTCAAGCAGATTTTTCCCAAAGTAAAAGGTGCTGATAGACAAAAGTACTCTGGCATGAAAAATTTATAACCAAATATTCCACAACAGAAAAGGGGCAAAACCCCCTCACATACTAAATGTTGAATCTCAAGCATATTTGCTCCAGTGCCGATTCAATGGCAAAATATCTTTCACAATTTTTTATGGCCCAAAACAGCTATAAAGTAGCTACACTTGTCATTTTAATAGACTAAAATCAGAATTATACTAATATTCAGTGGGGTGACAACAATGTATTATCTTATCAAGCAGGGGATCTGAGTTTGCATCAATACACTGTAGGTTAGAGATAAAAGCTATAAGGAAAGTGCACTTAATCACATTAATAATAGTAATATAAACTATAAAACTAGTTTTATTATAGAAAATATTATCTGGCAATGACCAGTAAGCATATATTAAGTGAATGTCATTATTTCAATATATCACATAGCTCTTATTTACATAGAGTGGTTTTTTTGTATTAGAAACCCTATCAATTTGAAAAATAGTCAATTAAAAAAAATCAGTTAAGGTAGCATCAGGTACTCCATTTGTCCCTGGATTTTCCTGCTAATTTTCTTGCTCCCCCCCCCCCTAATAATAATTTCCTAATTTTTGGCTCTGATTCCACAAAGCATTCAAGAAAGGAGAAATTTAAACTTGACTTCAATGAGATTCAAGCACATGCTTAAGTACTTTTCTGAACATGGGCGAACTTTAGCACATATGTAAAGCGAGGAATGTGCTCAAGTGTGCTGCTGAATCAGGGCCTTGAAAAAGAAAGTCTCACAGGCAACAGTGACACTAACTATGGCCTTGTTTCTGTAAAGGGCTGTGCAAATGTACTTCAGTGAGATCCTGTGTGTGTGTGTGTGTAAGTAAGGATTGAGACTAGCTGAATAGGACCAGAATTTCCATTTCACAGGAAAATATATGATTTTTAAAATTTGTTTTTCTTCCAAACTGGAAAGAAAACAAAGAACTTTGAAATTTTTCAAAACTTTCTAAAATTGCTTGATTGTTTCTTGCTTCTACTTCACTTGTCCAAAGCTTCTGGGAATTATCCCAAAATAAGATGCATTCATTTTCAACTACTGGTTTTCACATTAAATAATATTTTTTCTCATTATTACTTATGCTGCAGTAGTACTCAAAATGTGCTAGATTCTGGGCAGATATGTAGGAGATCCAGTCTCTTTCCAAAAGAATTTAAAATCAAAATGACATTAACAAAAGGGAGAAGGAAAGGTTACTAACATGCAAGCAGAGGTGTGTGTGTGTGTGTGTGTGTGTGAGTGAGTCTTATCTAGTCACATATTCATATATACACACACTATTCTTACTACTCTTCACTTATTAGCTGACCAATATCTCAACTACTGTGTGTCTTTGGGTATGTCTTCACTACAGCAGTAGGTCGATTTCCTTTAATTCATCGCTACCTCCTGGATAGCTTCAGTGAAATGTCCGTGGAGGACTTCCGGTCAATCCCGGAGTATATTGACAGATTCTTTGAGTAGAAACTGACCAGCAATGAAAACACGCTAAGTCCTTAGGGCAAATTAACCATTAATAAATGCTTCCTTTAAAAAATCATGCGTCATGTAATCCCTTAAAAAGAAACACTTACCCCCCTGGGAGGCTTGGGAGGGTGCTGGCTGCAGGGTGATAAACAGCTCCTGGCTGTCTGCTAACACGGTTTCTCCGCTGGCCTCCTGCTGCTCCGTGAAATTTCCCTCCTCCTCATTGTCGTCCTCATCAGAATCAGTCTCGTCCCTGACGATTATCCCATCGGTGGAGTCCACGCAGACCGGTGTGATGGTGGTGGGGGCGCCCCCCATTATTTGATTTAGTTCATTGTAGAACCGGCATGTCCGCGGCGCACCCCCTGATCGTACGTTTGCCTCCTTGGCTTTCTGGAACGCTTGCCTCAGCTCCTTAATTTTCATGCGGCACTGTTGGGAGTCCCTGTTGTGGCCCCTTTCCAGCATGGCCTTGGAGACCCTGGCAAACGTGTTGGCATTCCGTTTGTTGTTGCGGAGTTCCAACATCACGGATTCCTCTCCCCAGATAGCGATGAGATCCAATACCTTACGCGTGGACCACGCTGGAGCTCTTCTCCTCTGGCTGGTCTCCAGGGCAGCTGAGCTCTGCATGGAGTCTTGTGATGCTGAGCTCTGCATGGCGGCTTGTGCTGCTGATTGCTCTGAATGGCGACTGAGCTGTGCAGGTGAGCTGGCCACGCTGACCAAACAGGAAATGTTATTCAAATGTTCCTGGGTCTTTTCCTGTCTACCTGGCCAGAGCAGCGAGTTGAGAGCGCTGTCCAGAGCGGTCACAGTGGAGCAGTGAGGCAGTCCAGAGCGGTCAGAATGGAGCATTGTGGGACAGCCTCTGGAGGCTATTAATGTCAGTTGCGTCTTCACTAGTCCACAATCGACCTTGAAATGTCGATTTTAGCGCTACTTCTCTCGTCAGGCAGGAGTTATAAAGTCGATTTTGAGGGCCCTTTAAATCGACTTTAATGGCATGTATGTGAAGACAGGTACATGTTTAATTCGACTTAACGTCGTTAAAGTTGACGTTAAATCATAGTGAAGACATGCCCTTAAAATGTGAGAAGCCACTGGCTTTACTGATCAGCGCAGGATGAGTATTTCAAACTCAGAGGTGGCATGGAAAAAAGCACAGAGATGGCTGTAGAAAAAGAAGACAGTGTCCTGAGGCTGGAATCACTGGCTGAATGATCAGGGTGAGGATGCAATAAATGTTGTTTGTTTTATAGAACACTTAATATATTGTTCATATGGATAACTAGATTCACATTATGCATATATTCTAGGCAACAAATCACCTTTCTGATCTTCCCAGTTTGAAGGCTCAACAGTGGCAAGAGTTCCCCAGAAAAATTACCGTGGTTAAAATGCTAGATACAACGAAACAGGGAATAGGATAAGGTGTCTTT
The DNA here is from genome assembly GCA_032164245.1 of Sternotherus odoratus. Taxonomy (NCBI): domain Eukaryota; kingdom Metazoa; phylum Chordata; order Testudines; family Kinosternidae; genus Sternotherus; species Sternotherus odoratus. The sequence goes on from JAVMKO010000007.1 coordinate 32,363,147, forward strand.
ATGTGCAAACATCTCTTATTGATTTAAAAATCCAGCCTGGCAAAATACAGAGTAGATATTTAAAATGTGCATAGTGCATGAAATTACCTCACATTATGGGTAATGCATGCCTTGTAGCAATTATGTCACTTATACTTACACTAATTAAGTGTTGATGTGTGAGCACTAAGTTGCAATGATGTTGTTAACTAATGTACATAAATATTCTCTTTAAAGTGTAATTGCACTTTGCCATAACTTGAAAGGAGGCATGCTCAATTTGAGAAGTACTGTATATAGTTCTATATTTAAAAGAGGGATTACAAACTTCAGTCTGACGACACTGTAACACCCGAGTCTCATTTTTAAGTAAAAGGGAGAAATATTCCTTTTGTAATGGATGTTATAATTTATAATCCTGTCAAGAACATTTACATATTCCCCAAATTACAAGGACAGTGGTGAGGTGCAAGGTGAATCAGTTCAACCCATAGGGACTGAATTTCCCAAACTTGAAGGATGCAATGTGACTTAATCCCCAGTTTATCCCCAGTAGACATTAGCGGCATTGCATTTTTGTCAAAAGAACAGAGCTGATCAGGGGGAAATTTGTTGTGTTCTACCCATTTGCTGAACTCAAGATTTATGATGGCCTCAAGTTAATGTGATTTTATTTTTAACATTAGCCCTCCAATCCCTGTTTGTTCCCCTGAAACGGAGGATGAAGTAGAATCAGAAGGGTATGTGTCATCCAAAATTGCCTTTCCAAATAGTGCAACTACATTGCTTTGAAGCCTGGAGTCTGCTATTGAATGCAGAGTTCTGCAGTCCTATGAGACACATTAGTCTAATTTTGAGCTTGATAATAACCACCTTCTGAAAATGGTCAGGTTATGTGCTAAAAATATTCCTCTTCGTACTAGGAACAAAAGAGATACCAATGTCCTTTATGGCACATAGAACAAAGTTTATTGACTTCATGCTAAGAGGAAAACGAGCAGAGAAAATAATGTTCTTATAATTATAAGCAGCACCATCTGGGGTAACAACTGCTATTCAATAAACCTCAATTACATCTACAAACACAATCCTGCCTAAGAAGCAAACAGGAAGTTTTTATGTTAAATGGAGGGAACTATTTTAAATCTAACCCTTATCCTCAGTAGAAGCATGGGTTCAGTTTTCTTCAATTCAGGAAAGCATTTCTAATCAGGAAAGCAACTAACCACATGCTTAATTTTAAGCACATGCTGAATGCTAAGCATGTATTTAACTTCTATCCTGAACAGAGGTAGCCTAAAACACATGCAAAAGACCTTCCTTGAATCAGGGCCTATATGATTTGTAGTTATAATGCAGCACTATTTTTGGGCAAGGCATTAGAAAGGCCCCCAAAAAGTTCAGCAGTACCCAAGATAGAGTCTTATTTGCTAGGCATAGATTGGTCATCATTACTAGCATTTACCAACACCTACTTGCACAATAGTAACTGAGATACTGTAGTAATTTTCTTTGAACATACTATTATCTCAGAGGGTGCATGTTGATTTTGAATGGTGAAAAAGGTTTCATGGTTGAGATTTGTAGCCGAGACATGTTATAGAGGCTACAAAACATTAATTAAAGTGACAAAACCTCTTGCTCAAAATCCAAAAAAACAGCAACTGAAAAAACTCATAATTGCAGAAAAGCACAGTCATGGACACCGAGAAAGCTATAAACTGATTAGGTTTCTTTTTCACATTTTTTTGAAGAAAATTTACTTATTGTCTGAAAACAAGTATTAGGAACTTCAGCCCCCAAAGGATTTTTTTTGGGAGAATGATAGGCCAGTGTATGTAAGACCTCAGAATGAAAGTTTTTTTTCCAGTTATAACAGATATATCTGTTGCTTTCACAATTCTGTAAGATATAATATCATTCCTCTTGTCCAGATTTTACCATATATGGAATTGGTTTGGTGGTTCCATCTAAAAAAAATATTCTTGTCTTTTCTTCCTCTTTGATCCAACGATTGGGTACAGTAAACTAATCAGTACTATCACAACCTCACTATTGGTTTCTTTTTACAATGAACTGAATAACCTGATCATATCATTTTGTGGTTTGTGTTTTCTCATCTGTATGTGACACCTGCTTTCTCTTCTGAGCTAGTGTATAACAACACTTTCTTTTCATCTTGTTATGTTAGATTAAAACAGGATGACAATAATAATACACCTCCATGCAAATGTTAAAACTGTCTAGTGTGCTGCATATGACTAACTTTTTTATGTTTTCTCACTCTTTTTCTCCTTCTTAGTCCTTCCCTCCACTTTCTCAGTAAAGTTCTGGTTGAGTTTTTGTGGGGGATCATAGGACAGAACCATTGAAGTCAATGGTCTGACGCTGATTCAAACCATACATCCTTGTTATTTCATCATCAGGAAAAACACGGTAGCTGAAAACACTCAGTTTGGAACCTTGGAAAACTATCCTGAAAGTTTACCAGCCCAGGCACAAAATCTAGTTGTTCACTTCTTATAATAGGGGAAAAAACATATTTTACTTGCCCATCAAAAGCAATTACATGCCCTGGGCTGGTGGGTGAGCAGAATGTAATCACTTGAGCCCCAAACCAAAGCTGTCATTTCAATTGTTTGAAGTTTTGAGTGGGTAGAGAATCACACTTGGAGTTGCAGCTAGCAAGAGATGTTAAGGATAACAAAAAGGGTTTCTTTAGGTATGTTAGCAACAAGAAAAAAGTCAAGGAAAGTGAGGCCCCTTACTGAATGAGGGAGGCAATCTAGTGACAGAGGATGTGGAAAAAGCAAATGTACTCAATGCTTTTTTTGCCTCTGTCTTCACGAACAAGGTCAGCTCCCAGACTACTGCACTGGGCAGCCCAGCATGGGGAGGAGGTGACCAGCCCTCTGTGGAAAAAGAAGTGGTTCAGGACTATTTAGAAAAGCTGGATGAGCACAAGTCCATGGGGCCGGACGCGCTGCATCCAAGGGTGCTAAAGGAGTTGACTGATGTAATTGCAGAGCCATTGGCCATTATCTTTGAAAACTCATGGCGATCGGGGAAGATCCTGGATGACTGGAAAAAGGCTAATGTAGTGCCCATCTTTAAAAAAGGGAGGAAGGAGGATCCAGAGAACTACAGGCCAGTCAGCCTTGCCTCAGTGCCTGGAAAAATCATGGAGCAGGTCCTCAAGGAATCAATCCTGAAGCACTTAGCGGAGAGGAAAGTGATCAGAAACAATCAGCATGGATTCACCAAGGGCAAATCATTCCTGACTAACCTAATTGTCTTCTACGATGAGATAACTGGCTCTGTGGATGAGGGGAAAGCAGTGGATGTGTTGTTCCTTGACTTTAGCAAAGCTTTTGATACGGTCTCCCACAATATTCTTGCCAGCAGGTTAAAGAAGCATGGGCTGGATGAATGGACCATAGGGTGGATAGAAAGCTGGCTGGCTCGTCGGGCTCAACGGCGAGTGATCAATGGCTCCATGTCTAGTTGGCAGCCGTTATCGAGCAGAGTGCCCCAAGGGTCGGTCCTGGGGCCGGTTTTATTCAATACTAGTGAAAATACCCGGCGTTGCTCGGGTCCGTCGGAGGTGGGGAGGGGGCAGAGAGCTGAGCGAGTGCGGGGTCCGTTGGAGGGGGGAGGGGGCAGAGAGCAAACCTGACACCCCCACCTCCCCCCCGACCAAACCCGACACCCCCACCTCACTTACCCCTCGACCAACCCCGACTCACATTTTCACCCCCCCACCCAAACCCAACGCCCCCACGTCACCCCCTACCAACACCCCCTGACCAACACCCACACCTCACCCCCCGTAGACCAAACCTGATACACCCACCTCACTTTCCCCCCCAACTAAATCCGACACCCCTACCTACCACCACAAACAAACCCGACACCCACACCTCATTTACCCCTCAACCAACCCCGACTCCCCTCCTCACCCCCCCAAACAAACCCAACACCCCCACCTTACCCCCCACCAAACCCAACACCCCCTGACCAACCCCAACACCCACACCTCACCCACCCCGACACCTTCCCACCCCCCCAGACCAAATCCAACACCCCCGGCTCACTTACCCCCCCGACCAAACCCGACACCCCACCTCACCCCCATACCAAACCCGACACCCCTACCTCACTTACCCTCCGACCAAACCCAACTCGGGTCTGTCGGAGGGGGCAGAGAGCTGAGCGAGTGTGGGGTCCGTCGGAGGGGGGAGGGGGCAGAGAGCTGAGCGAATGCAGGGTCCATTGGAGGGGGTATTATGACATCATAACTATGTCACAGAGAACAGCAGCTGCCCAGCTGATGTGATTGGCCTTTAAATAATTTCACCCCTGGGGGGCGTCAGAGGTGAGATATGAAAAATTTTCGACTCTTACCCTGATTCGGACCCTACGACCTATAACTGTACCAAATTTCAAGTCTCTAGCTCAAACGGTGTGGAAGGAGTAAGTGCACGTACATACACGCATACATACACGCATACACCATTTGACTTTTACATATATAGATTTTTATCAATGATCTGGAGGATGGCGTGGACTGCATCCTCAGCAAGTTTGCAGATGACACTAAACTGGGAGGAGTGGTAGATACACTGGAGGGTAGGGATATGATACAGAGGAACCTAGACAAATTAGAGGACTGGGCCAAAAGAAATTTGATGAGGTTCAACAAGAAGTGCAGAGTCCTGCACTTAGGACGGAAGAATCCCATGCACTGCTACAGACTAGGGACCGAATGGCTAGGCAGCAGTTCTGCATTAAAGGAGCTAGGGATTACAGTGGATGAGAAGCTGGATATGAGTCAACAGTGTGCCCTTGTTGCCAAGAAGGCTAATGGCATTTTGGGCTGTATAAGTAGGGGCATTTCCAGCAGATTGAGGGACGTGATTGTTCCCCTCTATTCGACATTGGTGAGGGCTCATCTGGAGTACTGTATCCAGTTCTGGGGCCCAGACTACAAGAAGGATGTGGAAAAATTGGAAAGAGTCCAGAGAAAGGCAACAAAAATGATTAGGGGCCTGGAGCGCATGACTTATGAGGAGAGGCTGAGAGAACTGGGATTGTTTAGTCTACAGAAGAGAAGACTGAGGGGAGATTTGATAGCTGCTTTCAACTACCTGAAAGGGGGTTCTAAAGAGGATGGATCTAGACTGTTCTCAGTGGTAGCAGATGACTGAACAAGGAGTAATGGTCTCAAGTTGCAGTTGGAAAGGTTTAAATTGGATATTAGGAAAAACTTTTTCACTAGGAGGGTGGGGAAGCATTGGAATGGGTTACCTAGGGAGGTGGTAGAATCACCTTCCTTGGAGGTTTTTAAGGTCAGACTTGATAAAGCCCTGGCTGGGGATGATTTACTTGGGGATTGGTCCTGCTTTAAGCAGGGGGTTGGACTAGATGACCTCCAGAGGTCCCTTCAAACCCTAATAATCTATGATTCTATGATTCTGTAATAGAGGAGTGAGCCCTTCCAAAGTAAGGCAGATATTAGGTACTACACGGATTACCTGCCCACTGGCAGATTCCACGGCTGAGATACTGGCCCATTTAAATCAGTGGCAAAACTCCCCTTTGACTTCAAAGGGACCAGCATTTCACCCCATTTTTCTTGTTATGCTTAATAGACATTTTTGGAATAGCAGTACTGCCTCCTGAGATGATTGGTCAGTTGTGATCCTGTTGGTTTGGAAATATTTCCTAGCTTGTAAGGTTAATGCATTGCATCCAATGGCCACGATAACAGCCACCAACTGGTACCTCCTGTTCATAAGTTCCTTCCCCATATTTTCCTTGATAAGAAGTTTAGTGATCAGCTCTTTAATGCACACTTAAGGGGGTCTCTTTTCATGACTTCTCTCTTTCCTCTGTTGCAGTGTTTGTTGCCTTCTTTTCCTGGAATTATCCATTCTAATATTCTGCCTTGCTGCTGTTATCCATCACTCTTTTTGATGTGTGACAATCCTCATCTGGCACCGAAAAGTCTTCAAGTTTACCTGCGTGGTCAGGTTTTTTTGATTATTCTCATCAAGGAAAAGTGAGCCATTTCCAACTAATAATTTGTTAAATTTAACCTCTCTTTCTGCTCATTTCCTGAATTGTATTCATAATTTAAGTCTACTCAACAAATATCTTTGTTTTTTATTCTGTTTATGAATAGTCAGAATTTGAGCTTCCTGTTTAGTTGTAATTGGTCCGAAAAAGCACAACATTTTTTCTCTCATTCCTATCTTTTTCTTCAACATAAGGCTTAGGAGTATATATCTTCACTTCCAGAATGGGTGGCAAAATTATGGAGAAGGATGAAATCCATTTTTTATTCTAGCCCCCGCTTTTCAATTGCTCATAGCTCCACCAAACAAACTGATTTGGGGCTGGAATCTTCCCTGTTTGTTCTTTGCTCAAAGGTTTGTTTGTTTTTTATTTAAAGTTTGAGCAAAATACTTCCATACTTTTTTGAGTTTCAAACTTGATCCCTTTATATTTACTATTCCAGAAAGGTCAGCCCTTACTTGCATTGAGTAAGTATCACAAGGAGAAACTCTTAAGTACCATCTCAATACTTTTTACTACATATAAAGCTTTAGCACTCTTGTAGACTAAAAAGAGCAAATACAACCAGGAAAAACAGCTTGGTTTTTTGTGAAGTATTCACATTCTTTTCCTACTTTTTTAAACCTTTGTAACTTTCTGCCATTGGCAATCCATGCGGTGACTTCTCTTATTAAAAATAGGACAATCAGCAGTCCAGGTTTTGTTTTTTTCTTTAACTGTCTCAAGAATTGACCACATGGGAAAATCACACTTGAAGGAACTTTTTGCTCTTCAACTTGTTGGATTGGAAGCAGCTGAGATATAGGGTTTACAATACTGGTTTGAAGAAATATAATAGTTCTCTCAAACTTTCCACTTGTGGGGTAAAATAGATGCTATGTTGGCAGAACTACTTACTCTATTCTTCACTGAATAATTGGAAGCCATATTTCTACCCTTTTCATCTCTTTAATCTCTGCAAGATCTACTGAAGGTAACAGCATTGATAATTCCTTTCAGTGTATGGGTACACTACTTGCTCGATGTATCGGGGATCGATTTATTGCATCTCATATAGATGCGATTAAATCTTGGATTTAGCATAAGTAACTGCAATTTCAATAGAGAAATCACTTGAATTATTACCCTTTTAAATGTGGAGTGACAACTAGAAACCAAAGACATGATTCTATGAGGAGATTTTTACCTTCTAGAAGGCACTCAGGCTGAGTCTTTAATTCCCTAGAAATTACTCATCTTATAGCAGCATATTTATCATTCCTTTAAATGCTTGCTATGCTTGTGTATTTGGTGGAAGGAAAGAAGAGGCTGATTCATTGAGTCTTTCCATTGACTCCAAGGGACTTTGTACCAGGTCCCAAATCTTGATGCTCTAATCTTTAAAAGGGTCTGGTCAAACTCATTGAAGTCACTCGAGCAGGTGGTGGAACTGGAAATAGGGAACAGGAGAGAAACCTAGTCGTCAGTGGATGGAAGAAGTAAAGAGAGATTACAATAAATCTATTTTATGACAACTGTGCAGTTACTGTGCATATCAGAATGTAACTCAGTTCAAAAAAAGCAAGGAGTGTGTACAAATGGGCCAGAAAGAGGCTCTTATGGACACATATTTTGGAAGTCTCAAGGTCATTCTTCTTCAGTAGAACAGAATACCATCCACTTTGTCTGGCTTCAAGTTAAAGGGATAGTGTCAACTTGCAGTCTAAGCCATTTAAAATTGAGTTTAAATTAGTTTCAGCCACTTGCCCCCAAATCATCCCACTACTTTTTATAATGTTGTAGTCATATTTTTCCATTTTTTAAAATGCTTTTCTCTCCTGTTTCTATTTCACAGACCTAATCAAGCAACAGGTGAAACTGATTAACCGTAGAGGGGAATGGTGAAACTGACTATACATGAAATGCTCTCCAGTGCACAAAGTAAATATTAGAGAAAATATTTCCCCTCTTTGTTTCACTTATAGTGATCATTGGTGTTTGCAGCAATAGCTTAAAATTCTTTAAACAAAGTGAAATTTTTAAGTTGATGATGTCTCTTTCATGAGTCTAACTCAGTTCAGAGGAGACACAGGGCATAGACAAAGGCACAAGGCATGGACAAATAGGAAAAGATATTGGAGAAACTTAAACTTAAAGGACAGATCCCTAGAGAACAGAGAAATAACTAATTCAACACCCCAATTATTTTTAAAAAGCATCTAAAGACATAGCGGGGAATTAGACCAGTCACTTTGACGTCAATTCTTTAAAGCTCAAAAGCATTTTTAAAGGATCAAATGTGGATATATTTAAAAAGCACAGCTTGATAACAGGCAATTAGTGTAGCATCAGGATGGGGTTAAGATGCTTAAGTAATTTGTCTGTGTATATATGTGAGTATTTTAAAGATATAACTATGAGAATCAACGGGGTGGAGGGTGCAATAAACAAGATGAAACAGGATACAGATATTTGACAAAATCTCTTTGATTTAATATCTAAGGCATGAAATCCTTAAGAGAAGGGAATAGACAATTGGTTAAAATTAGGCAGAACAATAATCCTATCTATTGTCCCCATTGGGCTAGCTCCATTTCATAGAGATGAGTAGGTCCAGAAAGGCCAGAGAGCTTTGGCAAACACTTATGATTGCTTTTTAGAAGCTTCTCATGATCTGTGCAGATCTGCCTCTGAGTCTCAGAAGTGTTAAAAACAGAGGACTAGGAAAATGGTGTCTTTTGTTTCCAATGAATGAGAAAAATATTCGACTACAGTCAAAACCAATGTATCTAAAATGTTTCAGTGGCTTCAAAACTATTGAGATTAATGTGAGGGTTTGGTGAGGGCTTGGAAGATTGCCTGAATGGGAAGCAGAAGTAGCAGGCAAGTGAACAGAAAAATGAGATTTGGATCTGAGAGTTTCCAGATTATTTGGTGTTTGCTGTTCAAGGTTCATGTAAGCCATATGCCCAGAGTCTTAATTGGTACTGCTGAGTGGAACTATTTCAGTGTAGTGTGAAGCCCACAGTGGGAAACACTAATAGTGAGACAGTTATATGATAGATATTAAATTTATTTGGCTCAGGTGATGGCAATGAAGAAAAGAATGTCCTACTTTTTAGGTGCTTCTCAGTTATTAAATGGCATAGCGTACAGTAGGAATATGAGGGACCAGTCCTGTCAGGTCTATAGATGGTAAACTCTTCAGGGAGGGGCCAAGACACCTCAAGATCCAAATTTTAAATATGCCAAAGTTTGAGAATGTTTGGAATGAAGATTTTGGTGCATCCAATATACAAATAGAGACCATTGTGCAAAATTAGAATATTGGCTCTGATAGATTTTCAACCTCAACCAAGTCTGATGGAAGGTTCAAATCTGACTCTAATAGTTAGGAAAGCATATGGAACCTTTAATGATGAAAGATGCCTATAGACCAGTAAATGTAGGCTTTTGTTGCTAGCCTTTGCAGCATATGTCATGAACATTATTAAACCATATCACATTGTAATGCAGTACAATGAATATTAAAAATAATCCAAAATATTTAAAGCCAGTATCTTACATTATTTATTCACCTGACCCTGACATTTATTTGTAAAGAAGAGAAGTTAAATTCAGGCAAAATGTGAGTTCTCTGTGACACATTACAGGCAGATGCAAATACCAGTATTTGCTTGCTGCACTTTAAAGTCTTGGCATTGTTTTTGTGCACAAGCAGTTGAAGTAAATGTTTCTATCTCTGGCTGATTGAAGTCTTAATTCTGTAGCACAGAGCCCTTATTAAGTTCAGTGGGAATTGTACGTGCAAAGTGGCAGCAAAATCACGCACTTACATATATTGCAAATAGAGTTGCATACCAAAGGCAAGTAAGCCCCACCTATCAAAAGGATCCACTGAATTTTTGGTCCAATTGCCAATACTAATTCTTTTGTTAGCATCTTTCTGAAGTATGTATTGTGACTAGAGTGACCAGATGGCAAATGTGAAAAATTGGGACAGGAGGTGGTGGTGGTGGTGGGGGTAATAGGAGCCTTTTTAAGAAAAAGACCTCAAAATCAGGACTGTCCCTATACAATTGGGGCATCTGGTCACACTTATCGTGACATTGTGGATGTTCCGTTACTACAGTATAGTATGTGAGACTGAACTGCATTCTGGAAGTTTTCCTCTTTCTTTTCTGTGATAAGCTCACAAATTCATTAAGAATGAATGATTTATTGTCCTGACCCTGCTGGTCAGATCAACAACAATCTCTGACTGAATGAATAACTGTCTATAGTTCTCCACACAGTGAAGAAAAGAATGCTTTATAAAGGCTGAAGATAACCAGGATGATAGAGCAGTTTAAATAGGACACTGAACCAAAATCCCTGATCTAGACCTAGGCTCAGATCTGAATTTGCAGCTTGAAACTTTCTCTATAACAGTCCAAATACAAACACAAAATCTGAAGACTGTAAATTCTGAGCAATGTTAGATTTGTATCAATTTTCTAAGATTAAGGGTGTTCAGAAGTGGGATTTTAGCTGTTCTAAAAGCTCATAATCAGATCTCATTCAGGTATTCAGGACTATTTGAGTTCACCCTTGAAATTTATTCTTTCTACTCACCCAAAATTATTTCTCTGTTATGATGGTTCAAGTTCTGTACAAAGTTTCATTAAACTTTTTATTTCAGTGATTGATTTGGCCTCCTAGTTCTACATCTGTATTTGCTATGGCAGAGATGCAGGTTTGATTCCCTTCCTGCTCCCTCAGCTTCCATCTCTTTTTTGCTCTCGGGTTAGCAGGGATTAACAGTGCTGCAGAGGCTCTGAGTTCAGCTCATGGGAGTTGGAAGAAGGGATGCTTCTTATTGTTTGAACAGTGATTCATTTATTGAACCACAGTCATAGACACTTAACTCCCATCTAGTCCTCCTGGTTTGGAAAGTGGGTGGCTGTGATGTGGCAGCTGGAGAATGGTCACTCAGACTTTACAGGAAAACTGAGGACTGTGGCCAAAAAACAAAATAATTGTATTTTGGATTTAGAAAAACAACCAACCATGGATTGTCAGTTTTCACTTACATGCATGTACTGAAGTACATGTGCATGTGTGTGTGCGCTAAGACTCAGATTTGTACCTGCCACAAAAAAGATAAACCATCTGACAACAGCTTAGTCACTGGCCATTTCCAAGCCAGATTCTTTACCACATTGGCCCTTGTACAGTAATTTACACCAGTGCCAAGTGGGTATACAATGCTAACACCAGTGTCAGTGAGGAGGCTTTGGGCTTTACACTGCATTTCACAGTAAGTTGCGATTCTTTTTATACCAAACCTATTTGCTGAGTTGTTCTCGTGTTAATTTACCACATATATGCCTTATTTGGCTTGCAGTTACAATGGGGCCTATTTCTGCCGTACTTACATGTACTTGCATGTGTGAGGTACCACTCAGGAGGCCAGATTTTTGACTGCATCCAGTTTATGGTGGGCACAGCATAGAGAGGAGGCTGTTGGGGCATCATTTGCAGCACCTGGATTCTCTGTGTCAGCCCCAGCATAGTTTAAAGCAGCCTCAGGACTGTTCTAAACTGCACCAGCTAGTTGTGATCCTCTAGGATCATATGCCAGCTGGGGATTGTCAGGGCACTTCATGCACTGGCCATTCCATCTGCTGCCTTCCCCTCCCCACTCCTGAATGCCTCCTGGACTGGGGATTAAAGGGAGGTGTAACAGGGTGCTGGCTGAGAAGCCCTGAGCCAGCCCCTGTTAGCTGAGCTCCTGCTAGCTCAGCTCCCAGCTAGGGGAGTAATTGGAGCTGGCAGGGTGTGGCCCTTAGCCGGGAGGGCTTAAGGTGAAGCACCTGTGCGCCTCTGGAGCCAGAGGGATAAAGCTGGCAGGCAGGGAGTGCACAGGGGGGGAAACAGGAAGGGGAGGAGCAACTGGCTGGTGTTCCTGGCTAGCTGCAGGAGCTAGCTGTCCCCCAAGTAGCTGAGGAAGCATACTTGTATATAGATTTGTAAATAGAGCTGTATATAGGTGGTGGTGGACTGTGAATGAGGGAATAAAAGGGGCACTGCTGTGAAAAACTGTGTGGTCTTGGCTCATTCCTGAGATGAGCGGTGAAGGGCTCGTCTACAGGAGGGAAGTGTAGGAGTCAGCTCTGTGTGCATGTTTGGCACAATTGGGCGTTTATTGCCAGAATTGTTGACTGTAGTTCTAGACCAAGAAACTCCTGACAGATGCAGTGTCAAGCACTTGGTGCTGAATTCTTCACTTAGTAACAAAGATCCCTGCAGAATTTCAGCCTGACCTGGAAGCTTGAGAGGGACCATATGGCTGCCCTCCATGACTGAGGTGACTGTCTTTGGATTCAGTTGACTATTCAGATTTGAGTAACCGAATTAAATCTGCCTGCTTCTGCACAGAGATAATTATCAGTCTTTCTATTACTCATCTTACTGCACAACATCCCCTCTCGATGACTTTATTCATTTCAGACAGGACAGCAGGTGCCAGATGGCAAACTGATGCTGTGTGATATGCAGTATTTCTAGCACTTTATGCTTAGGGTTCACCTTGCTCCTGTGCATTAGGGCGATAGGGATGATTGCCTTGGTTAGATCTAATAAGCTTTGGAGCTGTGGAAGCTTTAGTGTGTCACTGCTTTGGAGGAGCAGTTTAAAGACCATGAACACTGTTACTATCTCTATAAAAAGGGTTTTTAGACCCGCAGACTTGTTGGGAAAATAACAGATTTTATGTCCTATATAAACTTTCAATTTAAACAAATATACTAAGTGTTCTTTGGGTTAGACGGCAATTTACTTAAAGAATGTTATCTCCAGGTTTAATTATACATCCCACATTTTTTTTCTGTATAAACCAGTTGAACACAAATAGGCAGTATTCAGTGGTTGCTGATGTTAGCAGCTTCAGTTTAAAAAATCAACAGTGGCCACTAGAAGGTGTATTTTGCATTTGTCTTTAATGTACTTTGCAGCTAAACAAAATGGGGGTGGGGTGGGACAAGGATGATCTGTTTTCTTTCTGAAATTGTAAATTACATTAAAAAAAAAAAGAAATTGAAACATGAATAGACAAAGACTTTGTTTATTTATTGCCAGGAGAGACCTATTAGGGATTCAGCTCTGTGTTTCCATGGTATCCTGGTGACAAACAGAAAACACTAGCTAATGCATTCAGTTAGACAGAGATTTTAAAATCTAATGCTCAGTCTATACATCACTTTTACCCCCTATTTTTAATCTGTTGTATATACAGTGATAAGGGAAACAAGCTAACTATGCCAAGGCTGTAATACATTAATTAACCTAGCTACTACAAATGTTCAGTCCTTATAGTAAATATACCTAAGATCCAGCAATTTTGCTTATTTCACATGCTTGTCGTTTCTTTTCTTCTGTGATCTGTTTTGGTAGTCATTCCTGGCCATAAATATCTCTATCTCAGAGGGGCCTAAAACAAAATCGGGGATCCATACCTGGGTCCTAGCTGGTCACATTTCCTTAATGGCCTGAACAGAAACTCTGAAGCTGAAAGCTCCTGGATGTTGAGGAGTTTAAATTTCAGATAACTAGTAAAGCTCAGGACATCTCTAGCTCCTGCTTTACAAAACAAACAAAATAACCCCCCAAACAAACAAAAAAACCAGCCAAAAAACAAAACAAACCCCAACCCAACAAAAAACAATCCTCCCGCAAATAAAATGACTTTAAATTAAGAACAATTGGATATGTACATCTTAGAACTGAAACTTTAGGAATCCAGTGTAGCTGGCATCACCTTTCCAGCACCAGATTTGTACCTGTTCATGCGAGGTATGCAGTCAGCTTTTTGGCAATGCTGCAGAATGCAGGGAGAGTTTGCCAGCGCACAGCCACAAAGTTCTTGCATTCCTGGGGGATACTCAACCCCCACTCTGCCCCAAGCCCTGTCCCCACTGCACCCCTTCCCAAAGTCCCAAACTCCACGCTGCCTCTTCATGCCCTCATCCGTGCCCCTCACTCACTCCGCCCCTACAGCATCTCCTGCATGCCACTGAACCGCTGACCTGTTGTGGTGTGGAGGAGTTGGGAGAGAGGGGAAGGTGCTGATTGGTGGGGCTGTTGACAGGCAGGAAGTGCTGGGGGTGAGGGAGAGGAGCTGATCAGTGGAGCTCCCAGTGGGCGCTAAGCACCCATTATTTTTTCCCCCATAGGTGCTGAAGCTCCAAAGCACCCATGGAATCAGCGCCTATGGGCCAGAGCGAAAGATTACCTTGGAAGGAACATTTTAGGATTATATTTCAAGAAACAGTTTCCAACAGGAAGGTCCTCTAGATTGTGGGATAGACTCCCAAGGGAAGTGGGTAGGCCCCCATTCGAGAATATGCTACAAGGAGTAATCATTCACAAATACTTCTGCGCATCAGACTTCTACTATTTGACAAGTTCCAAAAAGTTCTCATTTCTGTTTGTTATGATGCAGGATACATTTATAAATTATTTGCAAATATTTGGATCCCTGGACATTGGTAAAAATATTAATGAATCCTACAAGTTTTGTCATTACACTTATTCATGATGGAAGTGTGTTATTAGTTATTCATTATTCTCCCATTTGTAAACACTCAATCATCCACTCAGGGAGTAGCAGCAATGCCACGTGACCATTACATGAAGAGTTGAAGCAAAGAGTTTGTGAACAACCCACAGTCTGAAAATTATTGATGCAAACTATTTGCATCAATACCACTTTTCATTACATTCAAACAAATTAGGCTTGATTTGCAAATGATTTGCTAATATAAGGGTCCTGGTCCGTAACTATGGCTTCTAGGAGCTATGGTCGTAATAATAATACTTAATAATAAGGTCAGTTGGCACACTTAAAAAGTCGAGCCTGGTTGTAGAGGTAGTACTAGTTCTACCAGGACTCCTTATTTTAAGCACAAACCTTTCCACTATGTTGTGGAAAAGCTGGGGAAATTTTTAAGTTGTCGCCATTTTGGGTATGACTACTTTGAGCTTGTTCGAAGGAAAACTTAATGACAACACGTGAAAAACAAATTGGTGGCTGAGAGGGGAAATGCTCAAGCTGTTCTTTCCGTCTGACTCTTCCTTGTGAAATTCAATCCATTTCAGACATGCAGTGGAAGAAAGATTGGAAAATGGCTAAGCTTCCACATGTGCTCCTCAGTGGTGTGAAGAGGGACCAAAAATAAAAAATAAAAAAATTGAGCTAGCTAGTTATGGTGATGTATCAGAGTAGTCTAGATTACATAAAATATATTAATATTTAGTACTTATTGGTCATTTCTGTTGAAAGTGTTAGGAGAAGAGGGTGTGGGCTGAGAATGGAATTGTAATTTTCCAGCATTTTTTTTTCTTTTGTTGGACAGAAATAGTCAGTACGTGGACGAGAGAGAAAGGAGAATCATGGTTAAGTTAAATGCTGGATAAAAGAAAGAGGAAAAAGCACTCATGCTCTTGAATACAAACTCTTGCCTCTATTCATTATTACTGATTTTATTATGGGTGAGATTTTCAACGCAATCTAAAGGATCATCTCTGAAAATCTTGGACCTGTTCCTTTAGTGCGAACAGTATGCTTCTTATACAAAAATAAGGACAGTCCTGGCCTTAGAAATTTTACAGTGTATAAGATACACCAGGAGACTGCATCATATGCTATTTATGAAACCCCAGGGCAAGGGTGGCTAGATTTTATTTTTTTAATTACAAATGCACTCCTTGTGGACTCACAGGAGAAGTGTTTGACAGGAGTTATAATTTACCTACTAGCATCAGAGCTACCTACATTCATAGGTATCATTCTTGAACTATCAGAACTCAGTCCTGTTGGGCTCTGGCATAATCTAATACTGGATCATGTGTGCTGTCATATGCAACTTAGACAACCCTATTGGAATCAGCTCGACCTATGCAAATTGTCTTAATACAAGGTGAAAAAGTTATTTATTTTTTAGATTTTTAAAGTATGCCCTTCCATATGATTCAAAGCACATGTGCCTGTATAGGCTTCTAAACAGATGGCCTGATTTTGTTCTTTTTATTTGTTTATATAAATTTTCCAAGATTACATTCTTCAGTACAAAATGTAAACTTAAACTTTATTTCCCAACTCAGATATCAAAGCAAACCCCAGATATGCCATATATGAATTGAGGAGTACATAAAGGCATCTGATCTGTTAATGTTTGTTTACGGCTCCTATTTACTTCAGAGAGTTGCATGTTCATACTCAAGAGTAGAATTAGACCTTTACACTATTTTAGGGTTGTCTACATGGGGACATCAAGGAAAATTAATCCCGATTAACTGACTGTGTAAATTTGTGATGGATTAGTTCAAGTGCATCGCTTCTCGGCCTTCTGGCTAAGAAAGCATTATCTAAAAAGTTATACCTCTCGGTGAACACCCTCATTCAGAATTAAAGTGACCTTAATTTGGTCAATTGAATTCACTTTGAAATTGAATTAAGTTAACCAAATTACGGCCCCTTTAATTCTAAACAGCATCCACAAGGGTATCTAATGCAATTTAACTATCTACTTCAAATTCACACCTTCAGTTAATTCAGAGTAATTTTCCTGGATTTTCCATGTAGACAAGCCCTTAATGCATTCAGTTATCACCTGAACTTGAATTTTTAAAAGAATGCCAAACAGATCTGCTATACATTTTATAAATAGAGATCTCTTCCCTTGCTGGCAATTATTAGGTATAGTCTTAATTAATTTCATGATGTTATCATAGAACAGGGGTTGCCAGCCTTTGGCACGCGGCACATTAGGAAAAGCTGCTGGTGGTCTGGGACAATTTGTTTGCCTGCAGCATCTGAAAGTTAGACTGATCGCAACTCCCACTGGCTGCGGTTCGTGTCCCGGTCTGCCATCAGCTTTCCCTGATCGGCAGTGTGTCAAAGGTTGCTGATCCCTGCCATGGAAAATATAACTGAAATCAAAACATACCACTATCCTAGCATTGCTCTAGCTGCATGATTTTTTATTTGTTTTGGTTTCTTTGACATTATATCATATTGGGCTGAATCCTGTAAGGATGTCATATTCAGAATTCTATATTCTATCTTGGTTATTTATATGTAGGCTGACCATATTTCCTTTAGGCAAAAACGGGACATTGGGATGGCAAGAATGGGACGGGGGGGGGGCATGGCCCCACCTGGGCCCCCCAACGCCGGGTGGGGGGGAGGCAGAGGGGGGTCGGGGGGGATGGATGGAGGAATAAGCAGAACAGGGATGGGGGATGAAGAGGATGGAGGGAGAGAGAGAAGGGGGGATGAGGGATGAAGAGGATGGAGGGGACGGAGGGAGAGAAGGCACGAAGGTGAGAAGGGAGAGGATGGATGGATGAGAGAAGAGATGGGGGTAGGGAGCAGGGGGGATGGAGTCGGCAAGGGACAGCGAGAAGGAAAGAAGGGAGATGGAAGAGGAGGCAGTGGATGGAGGGAGAGAGAGAAGGGAGGAAGAGAGGGATGGAGAAGGGGGATGGAGAGAAGAGAGGGATGGAGAGAAGGAGGGAAGGAGGAATAGAGAGGAGGAGGCGGCAGCGGGCGGCGGGCTGAAGCCGACGGTGGATAGGAGCTGTCCGGAGCCGCAGCCGGGGGCCGAGCGCGCCGGCGGAGGGGGGGCTGCCGGCTGGGTTTTATGACTCATAATCACATAAATTCAGTTATGTGATTATGAGTCATAAAACGTCCAGCGGACGGCGGGCTGAAGCCGACTGCGGAGCGGAGCTGTCCGGAGCCGCAGCCGGGGGCCGAGCGCGCCGGTGGGGGGGCTGCCGGCCGGGTTTTATGACTCATAATCACATAAATTCAGATGCCCGAGTGGTGGCAGATCTCTGTTTAAATACCTTGTCCCCTTCAGGTGGAGGGAGGACTTGAACTGGGGGTCACCTGTATCCCATGTAAGTACCTTAACCACTGGGTTAAAAGTTATGAGGGAGGTCTACCTCCTCCTCTCCTGGATGTTTTTGTGTGAACTTGCCTTCAGCAGTGCGATAGGTGAGTTTTGTGCCCACTTACTGGATCAAATCCCTCAGACAAATTAGGTGGTGAAACACTTACCTTTCCCCAGTTCCTGCATCTACTCTTCCCCCTTGATCTCCAGCTGCACCTCTGAGAGAAGCAGACACTTACCCAGGAGCTTCAATCTAGTACGGTGGATGTGGTCAAGCACTTCTTTGAAGTATCAGCTTATTATCCAGCATTAAACTACAGCTACCATTTGGTACTCAACAATTTTTTTTAAAAAAGGGATCCTGGCTAGTATGAAGTGTTCCTCATCTTAGAATAGATATATAGAAGGCATCCATGTTCTGTGATAATCTCTTAGCCTAAAATGTATCCATGTAATGTCAGTCTAGGCATTCTCTTCAATAGCTATTAGCTACATGTCAGTAGCAGATAGTTGCTCCAGTTCATGGAGTCTCCAAAACAGGAAAAGCAACTACTAATGCTGTTCCCATTCTAGGCTTTCTAGCTGGCAAACAAGATTACCAACGTGCATGTTCCAAAATGTGCCCAGGGCTCCTGTTTTATTTTTTTTTAGATCTGGCTGGCAAATTGTATGAACTGTTTTTACATATACTTTCCCAAACATGGGATAATAGTCTTTCACTTGTTGGTTGCAGTTTTGTCTCCAGCATAGGTCAGAAGTAACCAAAAGTTGGTCCTGGGAGCTGCAGGTATTTTCAAGAGACATATTATAAAAGCCTCTGTGGTATATGGCACTGCTTAGCATCCTGGCTTGTTATTTTCACTGAGAAGGCGAAGACTGAATGGGCATAGAGACTAAACTGAAGCCTCTCAGGGGAGCATTCAAGGGCAATATGAGGGAGCTTGCACAGTTGCTGCCTATTCTGTGGATGAATAGAGGGCTTAAGTTTCCAGTACTGGCAACTGGCACCTTTCAATTGCTCTGCAAATGTCATTTATTTTAAAATATTTGTTTTGTTCTTAGTTTTTTTTATCTAAAATACAAAATTAATGTGAAAGGGAAAATATTTTATAAACAGATTTAAAGAAAATAAAAGCTGTTCATGTTGCTGTCTAACAATGGAATGTCTTAAGAATGCTTCTCTCACACTTTTCTTTGTTGTCTGATATGAAGTGTAGTGTAGTAAGATTTAATTTTAGTGTCACCGTGAAATGCAGTGTGCAGCACATGAAATGTTAATGTTAATGCATAAATGTGCAATTCAAAAAACAAGGTTATGTAAACAAACAAGTATTGAAATATTCCACAGTTTGCAAGTGCCATTAGGCAAAAAATAATGGATTATTTTATCCATTCAAACTTCGATTTGTTTTTCTCTCCTCATATATTTCTTTCTAACAAATAATCAGAGTGGATAGCTACCGGTAGCTTATGAAGAAACTGAAACACTGATCTGTGAACATTCATTAGGCGAACCACAGTATTATACCAATTAATACATATTGGGCCATTTTTTCAGCAGATGTAAATCAGCATAGTGCCATTGAAATCAATGAAGCTACCTCAAGTGGCATCTGCTGAGAATTGGGTCTTCTGTTACGAGCATAAGTGCCTTCTCAGAAAGAATGCCAGAACTACACATCCCTTTTATTGCTCATAAATAGATCTATGTAAAATATGGGCTGTTACCCAAAGAACCCCTGCATTTACACCCTGCACACTATTGTAATAACCTTTCAACAAAATATGCCTTATGTAGTATCATCTGAAAACTATTAACTGAATAGTCAGTAATATTATGATGAAATATATGTAAAGTTATGAATTCCCCCGTATGATGTTATTAACACATGTTCAAAACCGAACAGCCATGCCTAGGCAAAAGTTGTTAAACAAGTCTATCCGAAACAAAGGAATGTATATTTACTTCAATTTATATATAGGATAAGTAGTAAACAGGATCCTCAAGACAACACTAGGAGGAGATGTCAGGGAACAGAACAATTTACATTTCAGCAAACAGAAGTGTGTGTGGGGAGGGGGCGAAAAGAGGATGGAGCTTCCTTCACCAGTAGACTCCATATCACCTTCTTCAGTGCTTGAATATACTTTACCTTGAGGGATAACTTTCTGGAGAATCCACTTCAGAGATTCAAGGGACTCTAAGAGAAAGGGGCAGAGAAACCCACATTTTCTTTTTCACCTGAGAAGACAAAGACACCAGCACTTTTGGGACCAAGCAGAGGATCAGTCACCATCTTGTTGGAAGACTGTGGGTGAGAAAGTCTCTCTTTGCTTTGAACCAAAACTTGCTAGATTAAGTTATAGACTTTTAGATGTGTTTCCCCCCCCCATTTTTATTTGCCAGTAACTATTTCTAACGTAACCACTTATATCTGAATTCACTTAAAATCCTATCTTTTGATAATAAACTTGATTTATTATTAATCAAAACCAGCACTGCTGTGTTTGTACTTAAGTGGGTGTCAGTCATCTCCAGGTAATGTGGCAAACTGGTGTGTTGTGTCTTCTTAAAGGAGCAAACAAACTATATTATTTCTCTGAATTGTCCAGCAGAGGGCTGGAGGTTGCAGAGCACACCATTTTTAAGAGACAAGGTGGATGAGGTAGTACTTTTATTGGACTGTCTTCTGTTGTGGGAGCTCTACAGAAACTCTACCTGAAGAAGAACTCTGTGAAGCTTGAAACCTTATCCATTCCATCAACAGAAGTTGGTCCAATAAAAGATTATCACCTCACTCATCTTGTCTCTCTAATATCATGGGATTGACATGGCTACACTAACACTGCAAACAACCATATTTTTAACTCATTGGCAAGCATAAAACCCAGAGCTTCTAGCTTGGAGGGGAGTGATGAATGAGTGACTTTGGCTTAGGGTACTTGGCCAAGAGACAAGGGAATTTTCAACAGCTTAAAGTAACAATTTCAGCTAAATTATTTAGCCTAGTTTTGACTTCTGGGTCTGCTGGGTTGAGAAACATGCCAGGTACTTTAACACTTTACTATTATGTGCTGTCAGGAAAGAAGGTGTCATATTTTCTACATAAAGTTCAGAATCAATAGAAACTAGTTTGGACACAGTGTCATGGAAGCTCATAAAGGGTCTTGCATGCTCTGAATATTGGATTCAGGTTCTGTGCAGAGTCCTCTGTAAAAGCTATTAGCTAAAGTTTTATATACCGATGCTGATTCCATGTTTAGGAGAAAGCATTTATCCTGAAATGAAACACATCTCTTTAAAAATGTAGCTGCATTACCTCTGCACTTAATATGTGTTTTATTGCATGATATTGGTTCATATCAGACATCTAACAGCTCAGGTATCTTGTAGAAGTGGGTAACAATATCACTGTCTGCACATCAAGTTCCTAGGGGCTTTAAAATCATGCTAACATTTTCTTTTCTGAGGGAGAAATGGGCTGACCTTGTGAACTATGTGAGTCTAAATGGACAAGTGCTTTCACTTACTACAGGTTTGCCAAGTTTACAGGGAGCCCAGGTGTCTGTGGCGCATCCAGGAGAATGACCCTGATGCAACTGGAGGAAAAATTATCTCAGCCGCAGTAAACCATGTAGCAATTATTAAGCTGTTTGTCAAATGAGTTCTCTCAAATGCTGTTAGCCCAAGACTGTATCGGGCTATGCCGTCTGATATAATATTGCTAGTTCTCTATTTTCCCTTTTTATCCTTGAAGAGAGATTGTTCACAAGGATTACTTCATTTTATTGTCCAGAAATATCAGCTATGATTAATACCCTGCCTTAGATAGTACATCATATTTTCCCTTTGGGGCACTGAGTGCAGTGTCCTTTCATGCACCTTTCTGTCCTGAGAAGCAGGTTCACCCATATTGTGTTTACAGAAGGACATATTTTCCAATGTCTACTGTCCACACATATTATCAGATTGGACTGCAGTGGCTAGGGCTTGAGATAAATCCTGCTCAAGCAAGACATGTCCGGGTCACTGTCGAAAGCCAGGTTTGTAGAAACTAGTGAGCTGCAGTCCAAGGTGATGCAATCCAAACTAAAAATTAAATATAAACCAAATAAAATCAAAGTGTGAAACCATAAACTGAAAAGAGATAGCAGGTTCTTGCTATATAAGAATTAAAGAAGTACCTTGCACTTACTGAATTAAGTGCAAACATGACATGCTATTTGCTCTCAGCAAAGAAGTAGGGTACCCTGCCCTCACAGCTGAATGCAAACCAGAGTTAACCCTCACACACAAACTGAGCACAAACTGTGGAAGGGGACAACTCAGTACCAAATTAATTCAAGAGCCACTTCCTCTGTCATTGTCCTGATTACATTTAACAGCTCTTCGCCCTCCATTGCATGATTGAACATTTATAAACATGAACAGAACCTGAAGAAATCATTCACGTTTTAATTCTGTTAGGGAGGTGGTAAGGGGAGGACTTTAAGGAGAGGAAGAGATAAGTAGGCTTAGGGGAATTGTAGGACATTTTGAAATTGTCCTTGTCCTATTTTGCACAAAAAGCATTATATTTGACTGCATCTGAGGACCCCAGATTCAAAAATAGCCATGTACCCATCTGATTGATGGAGAGGGGAATACAGAAGCCAGAAATATTGGCTGCAAAGAAGACTTTACATTCAGTTCACTCTTGTCATAGTCATCCCAAACAAGTGATTGTGTGCATGTATGTAAGGAGCCCTAAGTGAACAAATTGTAGCTCGATCTTTCTCTGGCTCACTTAATGACCTAAGTACCAGTTTAACCCACACAACTACTGGGTGTTGTGTTCTGTCCCATCTAGTGGCACTGAGACCACTTACGGACAGAGAATGTGTCTGCTCTACAGCCTTAGCAAACAGACAGTTGGCTTTTAGCTCATGCACTAAGCTTCAGAGGTTCCTGGTTTGATCTCTCCCGCCAACAGCCGGGGTCTGTTTGTGTTACAGCAGGGCTCAGCCCAGAGGACTGGGGAGTTGTTTTGTGTTTTCCCCAGCCCATATATGAAATAGTGTGTGTTGTATATCATGAACACAGAGTGAATCAACTGGTCTCTCTTTGAATACTGCCCTGTCATTTGCTAACCATTCCACAAGCCACTATTGCATGTATGTGTCCAGTCTTCTGACAAAGCATACAGTTACTTTCTCTTGTCTCTCCATGTATTGTTGTGTTTACATGAAAAGTTCCTCCCCTAATGTTTGTGCAAACAAAACACAGTTGCACAAGTGTTCAAGAAAAAGTGAACAAGAAAATAGGAGTCTAGCTGGACTGAATTCTGGTATGGATTTTGCTAATGTGTTTGCAATATGGTTTACACTATTTACCCAGCTCTAATCCTAACGGTCTCCTTCTCCCCACTCTCAACTTCAAAACTTCATACAGGCTATTCCCTATGTCTGGAACAGCTTTTCCCTTTTTGTCCATCAAGCGCTTCCCCTCACTTCCTTCATAGCCGTCCTAATACCCAGTTCTTTCATGAAGCCTACCAACCTATATGTTAATCTCCTCACCCACAATACCTCCATGGCTTTTTGGGGAGGAACTCTTATCCAATGCATCATATTTATCTGAGTTAAACTATAAGCTTTTTGTTGCTAATTGCCACCCACTCTGGATGTGAACTGTGCTTGGTAGTGAAATTTGCCCATGACTAGTACTGCAGGGGGCCCTTATGTGGCCTACTATAAACTGTACACATTATATGATGTAAAATTAGCTTTTCAAAAACTTGGGATATATTCTGTCTTCAGATATACACTGCAGCTCCTATTCAGGATTTGGTCTATTTTCAAGTAATGCAAAATGCAAGATTATGAAAAATTGGAGGTTGTCCTACCCCTCCACACCCCTACCCCTCCCACTAACTTGAGACCTGCTTAAAGCATCCAGACACCTAATAAATATGCATATACATATCTGTACGAGAGGATACTCAACATGCATAATGTGCCTGTGCTGGCACTAGCCAGAGTGGAAAATATTTCACCTTACAGGTACACTGTGCAGTCTGCAATGCAAGTAAATGGGAAGTCCCAATGTGCTGGTAAATTTATAGAGAGTATTCTGGGATGTCGGCTGCCAAACTGGCTTACCTTTCATCTTAAATAATAGAGAGGAAAGGGAATTGGGAAAGGGAATAAGATTAGAAAGGGAGGTGAGAAATCGTGCAAAACTGAAGTTTGTTAACGAGAATGGACAAAGTTTGGGTCAGCTGCTATTTGTCCCTATCTGGCTTGCCTATCTTCATTGAAATATACACATGAGTATATAAGCGACAAAAGCTTGACCTGTGATTGCAAACAGGTAATTGACAAATTGTCCAAACACATACCTTTGCTTGATAACATAAAGATTTTTATGTAATGTAGTTGCAAATGAAAAATCTTAAAATTGAATATCCTATTTTTATTTTGTTTTAAATGCCAAGGCAATAATGATCACATTATAGCTTGCTATAGCCAGGACCGGCGCAAAGTATTTTCCGCAGTGAGTCGGCTTGTTGAGTTGGCGGCACGACCCATTTTGCTGCTGCAGAATTACCGCTGATGGGGGGCAAAAAGCTGCCCTCCAAATTCTGCTGCCATAGGCGACCACCTAGGTTCCCTAATGGGTAGCACGGGCCCTGGCTATAGCTTGTTTGCAAACCTTTCTTTTGAAAGGAAAGGCTTCTTTTCATCTTAAATTGCTTAACTCCATATTTTCAGTAACACCTACTTAACTTTCAAATAACCAACCCTATTTTTTTAAATGCCTGAAATAAATAAAACCCAACCCAAACAAACAAAAAAACCAATTTGCTACTCAGCTGAGACATTGTTTGCCCAGTTGCAGCCTGGAGTGAATTTTTACAGTTGAGATATAAACTGCTGAAAATCAAGCTTTTTAATGGAAATGCTGACAGACCTTTAACTGTAGCGGTGCTTTTGAGTGCTGCTAAAACAAAAATAAAAACAGAAAGCTCTTTAATTCTTGTAAATCATATATGTTCCTCTCGCCTTCTGATATAAAGGTGTGGAGCAGCTGTGGTGATATGATTAAGGTATAAAGGTCAATATGCTCAAAAAAATTATGGGTTCAATTTCTGACCAAAGCCATTGGGAAAAAGTCTCTTAATGGCTCAGTTACCTCTGTCCATTCAGCAGTGAAATAGTTAATTGCCTGACACAAAATGGGAATAAAACCGGGGCTGTTCCTGGCGCCCTGGGCTTCTATAGCCTCTTGCCTCGGTGGGAGACATAAGCCATAATCGTAAACCCATTTGAGTTAATGGAAAGAGGTTCACTGGTATCACTGGGCTTTGGATCAGGATTGTAATCCCGGGATGCAGACATTGAAGCATGCTCCCCTATATGTGGAGCCTGTTCAACTGCCAGTGTGGACGGTGGCCCCATTCTCTTTCTCCCTCTTGTCCAGCACCTTTGAGCTGACTTAACAAAGAGTCCTGTGGCACCTTAAAGACTAACTTTAAGTCTTTAAA
Organism: Sternotherus odoratus; assembly: GCA_032164245.1. Taxonomy (NCBI): domain Eukaryota; kingdom Metazoa; phylum Chordata; order Testudines; family Kinosternidae; genus Sternotherus; species Sternotherus odoratus. Next base: position 32,388,648 of record JAVMKO010000007.1, read on the forward strand.
GTGCCACAGGATTCTTTGTTACCTCTGCTATTCCAGACTAACACGGCTACCTCTCTGATTCTTGAGCTGACTGTCGCCCTAGAGAATGCTAGTTAGGAGCAGTAACTGTGCTCATAAGAAAGCAGAGATTGCAGTTGTGCTTCCCCCTCCACCCACTCACACACTCATTTCCTGTGTGGCAGTGCAAGGCAGAGGTCTAATGACATAATTTTGCATGTCTGCCTTTTGTCATTTAAAAGCACATTTTTGCAGGTAGGAAACATTTTCTGACTGATCCTGCAAACCCCAAATAGTGCAAGTGTTTATCTTGACAGACTTGTTTCCTTTAGTTTAGAAGATTATAAAGTCTTTGCTGTGATATATAAAATAAACCTACTTTTATCGACTTCACTAAACTTCATTCTTACCACTTTTCTTTATGTCTCACGTTGCTATAATATATGCAAAACGCTTAGCTCCTCAAAACAGCTTTCCAGGTCATTTTCCTCCCATAATAGCCAAATCAGCAGCAAAAGCACTTCATGGTTTAAATGCAGTGACAGAAGAAGTCTGACGGTAGAAATATGTACTGTATAGTAACTTCCACAAGCCCAAAGGCACAGGATTTTAACATGAGCAGAGATTATAGCTTTTGAAATCTCTCTCTCTTTTTTTTTAAACAGCTACTCAGTGTAAATATGGATGAGAGACATTTATTGGCTCGGCATTATCAAGTGCCCTTGACCTAATGACGTTATTGATTTTCCACCATTGTCTTTATTTGTATTGGTCTATGAGGACAAAGCAGTATTAGCTGCCTCCCTCAGCTATTAATTATGATCTATATGATAAGCACTAAGGAAGCCCTTGAAACAAGAACAGCAGCCTAATAAGTATGCACGTACATAAATGTAGGGGAGTATAGAAACACTCTACAAAAGGTGAATAAATGTGCATGCATCCTTTTGGTGTGTAAAAGAGACTTAAAATAAATACACAGCACAGGTACTTTATCTCTTTGTGTTTATATATTTTGGGACAGTCTCATTTACATTATGGCCCCTTTATATCATTTTAGCATATGAAGGGGCCTTAAAGTGAATGTATACTTTATATGCAATGGTGTACAGGAGCCTTGGGCTAAATAAGTGTCAAGGCTTTAGGGTGTAATTCAGTATGTAATTTGGAGCCATAAAGTTATACAAATAGAGCTCTCACTCTTTCTCAAATTAGCTACACTGAAAACAGGATTTGGTCCATTATGGATCTTTGGTCACATCATTGTAACTGACCATGAGAGAAAAATGTGAATCATTTGTGACATCACCAGAACTCTGATATGTGTAATGATGATGGAAAGATCCTCAGGCTCGTATTAATTGGCATAGCTCTGTTGAAGTCAATGGAGCTTTGATCATTTACAGCTGGACCATTTACTCTGTCTCATAGCTTTATTTTAGGGAGAATGAACCGGTTTGGGGAAAAATAAGTTCTTTATCCCTAAAACGTCAATTTTTTTTAAAATCAAGCTCAAACTGAACTCATACGAAGGTTCTGAAATATTCAGATACTTTCTTTTACTTTTGGGTTCTCTCTAGGGTGACCAGATGTCCCGATTGTATAGGGACAGTCCCGATATTTGGGGCTTTTTCTTATGTAGGCTCCTATTACCGCCATCCCCTGTCCTGATTTTTCACACTTGTCTGGTCACCCTAGTTCTCTCTGGGGCTGGCAATCCTGAAATAGAATGAAAAATGCTATTCTATTGTTATTCCCTGCTCATCTGGGCCCAGCAATGAAAGTACCAGAAATCTTGAAGAAACCTCCTCTCTCAGGATATCCAGCTTGATTTTGCAGACTAAAATTAGTTGTGATGTTCAGATGAGCATTCGAACTGCTGGATGTATAACGGAACTCTGAACTTTGCTCCACTCCTCAATGTTCCCTCAGCCAGAAACCATCTGATTCTTAGAGCTGCTCATCACCTCCGAAAATCTGGCCAGCAGTCCTTTCTCTTGTGTGCAGTCACATTTATGACTGACAGATTCTGATTGCATAGCAGGGTAAATTTATATATGGACTTTCACAAAGCACTACGGTGTCAGATGCAGGGCTTTGATTTAGGCCCATCTGTAAAACAACTAGTTTTTTTAAATTTGTATTTTGTAATCCTATTAGTTAAAAGCTTAAAAAGGAAAGATAGTAGTTGACTCAAAGGATTGGTAATGTACTCTGGAGCCTAGCATGCTATAATGGATGTCAGAACTGTGAAATATAGCATTTTGATGACTTTACAGCTATAGAAAGGAATTTTAATTTGCTTTCTGGCAGTAGGACATTTGCTATATGTACTGTAAGTAAAACAAAAAATATTATTTTAGTACTACCATAGCACAGATAACTCACTCAGTAGAGCATATCAGTACTGAGTTTGGCTAATAGAGCCCTTCTTAGAGTGGATATTTACCCAACTTTCTATTATCTTACCGATAGATAAAGCCTATTTATTTACCCACATTTATGTGAAGGGGGAGTTTAGTAAGGTAGAGTAAGGTCTTAGCAAGTTGGAAAGGTGTTATTTTGTTCAGGGTTTAGCTGGCTCTCCTTGTGAATAGAGTTTTTTGTTTGTTTGTCTGTTTCTTGTTTTGTATTAAATAAGTGAATTGTGATGCACCTATTGCTTGGAATACACAAACTGTGAAAAATGACTTTTAATAAGACTTAATCTGCTCTGAGCCAAATTTACAAAGTACTGTACCTAAATAAAACAGATGGGCACCATGTGGGATTCGGAAAAGCTGCTAAACAGGTTGGATGCCTAATCGTTATTGAATGTGGATGCGAGTTAGTTGCCTAAGTCACCTAGGAACACTTGTAAATTCTGCTAGGCACCTATTTGCATATTTAGGCAGCTAAATATCTTCACAAATCTGGCCCTAAGTGCTTAAGTAAATGTAAATAGGACAGAAGAGCCAGTCACTTAGGTGCATTTGAAAATTTTAACTTTGGGATTTGAAAACATTTTTATGTTTTATAAGTACTTCTTTTGCTCATATTATTTTATGGCATGAATTCTCTTGATTAATGTATGTCCAAATAGGTTGGAAATTTAAAAATTAGTTCTGAGTAATTAATAGTAGTGCATAGGCTTCTAGTTTGCAATACTCATCTGTATAGCATACTGCCAGCATGCCTTTACTTACTGTGTTCATGCTGTGTCCTGTATAAGTGATCAGTTTTAGTTTAGATTTCTTCCAAGGTACTTTCATTAAGATACCATATAATATTATGGCCATTAGATCACTCTCTGCTTCTTGTCAACTTTGTCTTTATCTTTTTTTGTCAACTTTATGGTTAAATTTGCAAGGTTCAAATCTGCTCTCCATCTTTATGCAGAAATATTTTTTCTACTTTCAGCATATCAATAAAAATGGGGTGCATGGGCCTCTCTTGAGGCTTTCATTTCTTATATATTTTATATTTGCATGTCTACTTTGCTTGTGTGAAATGTCATGATTTAACAAAAGGCTTGATTTTAACTATCTGTATTTATGTCTGTAAGCAAATATTTTATACTGTTCTTGCTCTAACCTACGGAATTGCCATTCCAGGACATTTTGTCAGTAGAAATTCTTTCCCCCAATACTTATTCATGCATTTTATTAAAAGATTCACATAAGTGGTTTGATTCAGGTGCAACTCCTATATAGCAATCTGAAGTTCACTAATCTCATGTCACAGAGGTGAGGGAACATGGGAAATGAGATTGTTTGAAAGGATGTGTATTGCAGCTTGATTCCAGAATTGGAAAACTGACCCATTTTAATGTTTTTCACTGATCAACAAGTGTCATTTTATTTCTGAACACTGTCACTTATCGGTATCTCTGATCCTTACTGATATATTTATTAAAAAAAAGAAATCAAACTTCTTAACCGTGGCAGTTCCTGAGACTAGCAGGCAGGTGCTGCTACATTCCTGCTGCTTTGCAATGAGTTCTGTGCAGGAATGTCAAATTTCCATCTCTTAACATACCAAATCTGATTCTGACCTCACCTACCTTCAAGGTCTACATAACTGCCCATCTCTATTGATCTGCCCTTGTTGCTTATATGTCCTTGGACCCTTCAGCTTTTATGCCACAATTATCTGCTTCTTCAATGACTGTGCCCTTGCTCTCTTCCACACTACTCTTTACACATGGAATACCAGCCTGAGCTGGTTCACAAAGCAACTATGCACTCATTTAAATCAAGACCCACTGCATGTGGGTTGTTGAGGAAGTATAATAAGTTGGGAGCACATCTGTAAAATGTGTGAATTGTGTGAGAATATGAACCCCATGTGTCTGTGTCATGGATGCTCCATTTTGAATGTACAGCCTTTTGCCTTCTCTATGATCTGTTTGTCTCCATGTTGGGCTGGAATTCCAAAGATTGGTGGTAAAAGTCTATGAAAAGAGGGTAGTTGACTGTGAAGTACCCAGTCATTGGAAATCTGCTCACTCTAGACAAATGATTTTGGTCTCTGCCCGAAAAAAAGTGGGTTAGCAGGGCAAGGTCGCCTTGACAGTGGAGTCACCCGGTAGGGAGTTGTGCTCATGTGGGGACCCATTTTCTCCAGTCCAGGAGGGAGAGGCCACCCAGCATGTGGCAGCCTCGTAGGGGAGGAGGGCCCTGCCTGTTTTCCTGAGCCCAAATTGTCCCATGGACTCTGGGTGATCTAAGGGACCTGGACCACTGCTCTACTGAGTGAACTATCTGTGCTTTCTTTCGTCTTTCATCAATTCTCTTTTCATATACATATTCTTTAACATGTGACAAAATATTCTGTGGTATAGAATTCATAGTCCAGATTCTGCTCTCAGGTTCGAGTAATTCCTGAGTAACTGCATTTACTTCAATGTAGTAGTACCTAAAATGTGCTAGGTACTTCTCAAAAAACAGGGGAAAACTCCCCAAGGAGCTTGAACTTTTATATGTCACATGTTAAAGAATCCCATACAGTGCCATCATTTGTAAAATGGTGAATTATGTGGACTTCATTTCAAACTGGCATCACCAAGGCAGCACACACCTTGTGGGTTCATCTAAATTCCTATTATCCAAGGAAGGGATCTTTTTGGCTGTTTTTGAAGCTCTAAAAGCTGAATTTTAGTTTTAAAGTGCTTATTTAAGCATTTATAAGAAGTGGGTGACAGAATCCAAATGGGAGGTGTGATGGGCAGATCCTATTCAATACTGCAAAACTCTGCAATTTTTCCTTACAGTTCCCTGCATTCTTAAAGTCAACTGACAGCATATTAGCTACCTAAATCCACAGGGCTTTGCTTTTCTTCTCATTTTTGTAACACTTACAGATTCATTACTTTGTAATTCTGATCTTGCTCTTTATGTTATGCAGCTTATAAGTTATGCTCTACTTTGGGTTGTTATAACCTACAAACTTCTTATTTTCATAAACCCTCAGTCTTCCTCATGGAATGAGTTTCAGTGCCTGATATTCAGAAATCCACTTCTGAGCACAGTTTGTGTGTCTAGACTTTTTGTAGAGTACTCATGTACTAGTATTGGAACTGGGTGTTAATATCAGGCACTTGTATGTGTAAGTGGTGCATAATATTACATGTGCAGTATGGTAGCTGTGCAAAGGAATGCCAGCATTCAAGTGTGCATGTAAAAATGTGTGCAGATCTTGGGTTTCTATTTAAAAATCACACCCATGATGTGTGCCTTCATATGCAATACATGTATTTCTTACACCTTACTGGAAATGTTAACACCACTGGTAACTAAACATGTTTCAGTCTTCTCTTGTTGAATATCATCTAGTACTCATATAGAGAAAATTTCTTTCCCCTTCCACTGAATAGCACCTTACTGCACGAGAAGTTATTCATTATTAGTAAGTTTATTGTAATCTGGTCCATAGTGGAGTGACTAAAGGCATCACACAAACTGAATTTGATCATAAATTTATCAGGGCTTTTTTCACTTTTTTTCTCTCCTCTAACATCTGCTTCAAGAAAATAATTTATTCTAATTATCAACAACCGTTCTAAGAACACTATACAACTACATAAAGCTTCAGTGCTCTCTTTACTGTGTGTCTTTACGCTGAGGTATCTACAGCAATGCAAACCTCTAGTGTAGATGTGCTGCATCCAGGGATGCTGGGACAATTTGTATTTGGGGTGCTGAGAGCCATTGCACCAAACTGTGAACCCTGCATATGATGAAGATCGCTTCAAGCCAAGAGGGGTGGCAGCACTTCCCGCACCTCTAGTTCCAGCACATATGGCTGCATCTGCACAAAATGAAGCTCACAGCAGTAACATTTAACCTGGTGTAAAGTTCCCTACTCTTGATAATTCCTTCTTCATAACAGCATATGCAGTTATCAGAAAATTCCACAAGCAGGGGCGGCTCTAAGGTTTTTGCTGCCCTAAGCGTGGAAGTTCTGTGGCACGCCTGTGGGAGGTCTGTGGCTGCCACAGATTTAGCAGCATTTCTGCGGGAGGTCCATGCAGCCTCATCCATCCCGGTGCCGAAATGCCACCGAAGACAGCCCGACTGCCACCCTGATGGCGAAGGTCAGGCCACCTCCCGCGGCTTGCTGCCCCGGGCATGTGCTTGGAGCACTGGTGTCTGGAGCCAGCCCTGTCCACAAGGATTCCCCAACGAGCAATTCTCTTTGTATTCTTTTTTTCTCCTTGCAAGTTACCTCCTAATTTAATGGGGAATTGCCAGGCGTAGGTTGATCCTTTTGTAGTCTGAGCTCTGTATATCTTTACTGGATAAGATGCTCCTCATTTGAATACAAATATTTCCTAATGAGTATTTTTAGGTGTTTTCTTTTCCATTCAATATGGAGTTGAAGCATTAACACAAACCAGAACAAGTCTGATTCTCCTTAGCTTCCAACCAATCATGATTTGAAAGGTGTGGGGTTTTTTTAAATCAGAAAGCCTTGAAAAACCAGACATGAAAATGAGCATCTTCTTCACCAGGCTAACAAACCTGTGAAATTTCATAGAAATCCATTCTCACAGTTTCACCATTGAAAGGATTAATATTTAATGCTGGAAGGCTGCAGTCCTCACTAATAAGAAATGCTACAAAAGGCTATTGTATAGAGGAAGATTTCATGAAACATTCCAAGAACATCTAAAAGGTTTACAGAATAAAAAGTTTGCTCTTAGGTGTTTTGTTTGTGACCAGGCAATTTTCTAGATAGCAGAGGAGATTTTAATCACACCACAGTAGTACAGCACCCATTTTGCTATTTTTCATCTTCTAACAGCATCTTTTGACCTTGACACCCCAGGTTTAGGAGTTTTAATGGTTTGTTGACCTGCCTTGCCACCCTGTAACTCAAACAAGCCTTGTTTAAACAAAAATTCATATTGCAACAATCAAAAATATCATATTTACTGAAATAACAAAAGGTCAATAAGATATCACTGGTGACTGAAGCATGAGTTGTGTGGGGTTAATTTTAAATACATTGGAATTATGCAGACTGTTTATAACTGGGGCTTTCTGTTAATATTCTCCGGCATGTGCTTAAAATTCACTCTTCCTGTAAATATTCCTGCCACTAAGTTTGCTAAAATATTTGCAAAAAACAAACAGAAAAAAGTCACAAACTCAGTTGAAGCAAAATCTTTTAAAAATATGGGCAAATATTTGCAGAAACTATTTGGCATTAACTTTTTTGTTAGAATGTTTTCCTCATTCTTAATTTATTCCATAGCATTATAAACAGTAGAGACAATAATCCTTATGTAACTCCCATTGGCTTCAATGGGAACAGCATCGGATACAGGGTGAGTGGAAGCTAAAAACAACCTTATTCTTGAGTCTAACATAAAAAAACAACAATCCAGTGAACTAACTCTAAAACTCCCCAAAAGGGATTGCAAAAAAACAAGATGTAAACAATATATTGAACACATTATGATAAGAGGAAAATCACTTTGTATTTATAGGTAAAATAATTAAAATGCAGTAACTCAGGCAAAAATCATTACCAGTCTTTGTTCATTGAAGTACTGTCAACAGCTTCAGACTTCAGGCACCATGATGTAGTCCTCTCAATGTCTTTTTCATACATTTGTAAGGAATCTCTGAAGCTCCCCTTTTATGTCTTTCAGGACATCTCAGGAATTTAGGCTTACTTAGAATCTCTGATGCCTAGTAATATATGAGGCAACTCTTTTCCCCCCCCCCACTGATGTCTGTCCAGGACAAGATGTTTGACTTAATCATAATTTGTTTCTATTATGGCAAAATCCCTTTTGATCACCTTGCAATAGGTAAGTTGTTGTGCTCCATGCCATTTTTTTCCCTCCAAGTGGAACCCAAACTAAGGTATATATTGTGTCATGGTCCATCGTGCCCAGTATTTTGTCTTCTGACAGTGGTCAAGGCCAGGTGCTTCAGAGAGAATGAACAAAACAGGGAAATTATCTAGTGACCCATCCTGTCCAAGTGTCTGGCTTAGGGACATTCAGAGTATGGGGTTGCATCTTGACCATCTTGGGTATTAACCATTAATGGATCTATCCTCCAGGAAATGATCTAATTCTTTTTTGAACTAAGTTATACTTTTGGCCTTCACAACATCCCAAATGAACAAGTGAAGACCAATGCAAAAAATTCATGTAGCTTCTCCATCATAGCCGTAGAATTCCTTGAGTTCTTCTTTAGTACCTCAATTATCTAGTGGCATCACTGATTGTTTGGCAGGTTAACTGTTTCTGATGTATTTAATAAAATTGATTGTTGCTCTTCAAATTCTTTTTTGGCCTACCTAAATTTACTTTTATAGGTTTCAGAGTGGTAGACAAACTGAAATCTACTTCCCCGTGCTAAGTTCTCAGGTAGTGTTACTCACACCTTCTTGTCAACTGTTTGAAACTGGCCATCCTGATTATCACTACAAAAGTTTTTTTCTCTTGCTGAAAATAGCTACCTTAATTGATCAGGTAACAAAGAGTCCTGTGGCACTGTGACGGGGCTGAGCGGCCCCGCACCGGTACAGCAAGGGTTAACCCTTCTCTCAGGGCAGAGGAAGCCACGCCCCGGAAGCTCTGCTGGGCATGCTCCAGCTGGAGACCCAGCATAAAAGCCGGCAGAGTTGCTCAGTCGGGGCTGACCACCAGAGGGGAAGGACCTGTGTTACCAGCTCCTGAGGAGGAACAGCCAACATCCTGGGACCCAGACGACAGCCGGGCTGTGACGCCGCTGGACGACCCACCCGCCGTCGGCCCGGAGGGAGAACACTCCGACGGACCCCCAGACACCGAAGGCAGGGTAGGAAGTGACCCAGGGAACTTTTAAAGGGACAGCCTAGCTCAGCGTGTTGCGGGCGGATCCCCGCCGAGCGTGGGGCGAGACCAGCCCCGCTGGTAGGTGAGCCCTGGGTCGGGACCCGGTGGAGTGGGAGGGCCCGGGTCCCCCTACCCCTACGGCCATTAGGCCACGCTACCCCGAGAGCGGGAAGCAATTGTATTGACTCTGGCCACTGGGCCACGCTACCCCGGGAGCGGGGAGCGATCCTATTGACTCTGGCCACTGGGCCACGCTACCCCGAGAGCGGGGAGCGATCCTATTGACTCTGGCCACTGGGCCACGCTACCCCGAGAGTGGGGAGCGATCCTATTGACTCTGGCCACTGGGCCACGCTACCCCGAGAGCGGAGAGCGATCCTATCGACTCTGGCCACTGGGCCACGCTACCCCGAGAGCGGGGAGCGATCCTATTGACTCGGGCCACTGGGCCACGCTACCCCGAGAGCGGGGAGCGATCCTATTGACTCGGGCCACTGGGCCACGCTACCCCGAGAGCGGGGAGCGATCCTATTGACTCTGGCCACTGGGCCACGCTACCCCGAGAGCGGGGAGCGATCCTATTGACTCCGGCCATTGGGCCACGCTACCCCGGGAGGGGGAAGCAATCCTATTGACTCCAGCCATTGGGCCACGCTACCCCGAGAGCGGGGAGCGATCCTATTGACTCCGGCCATTGGGCCACGCTACCCCGGGAGGGGGAAGCAATCCTATTGACTCCAGCCATTGGGCCACGCTACCCCGAGAGCGGGAAGCAATCCTATTGACTCCGGCCATTGGGCCACGCTACCCCGGGAGGGGGAAGCAATCCCATAGACTCCGGCCATTGGGCCATGCAACCCCCTTTCCCTTGAGGGGGGGGGGGTCAAAGACAGGTGGAGGTCCGCTGCCACGCCTAGCCCCAGCCTTCAGGGGGCGCTGCGGAAGCGGACCCGCCACAGGCACCTTAAAGACTAAAGACTTTAGTTAGTCTTTAAGGTGCCACAGGACTCTTTGTTACTTCTGCTATTCCAGACTAACACGGCTACCTCTCTGATTCTTAACTGATCAGTCTCTTAGTCTCTAAGATTGGGTATGGCAACCCCCATCTTTTCATGTTCTCCGAATATATATTCCAGGAACTTTGTGCAGAGCTTTCCCCTGCCCTACAGTTCAGCAACACAAAAAGGAGAGCTGCTCTGACAGTGGAGAAGTGAGTGGCGATCACTATTTGGAATCTTGTAACCCCAGTCAGTTACCGGTCAGTGGCGAATCAGTTTGGAGTAGGAAAATCAACCCGTGGAGCTGCTGTGCTCCAAATGTGTAGGGCCATTAATCAACTTCTGCTATGAAAGGTAGTGAGTCTGGGAAACGTGCAGGACATAGTGGATGGTTTTGCCACAATGGAGTTCCCTAATTGCAGTTTTGGCATGCATATTCCCATCTTCGCACTAGACCACTTTGCCAAGGAGTACATAAACCGAAAGGGATACTTCTCAATGGTGTTGCAAGTGCTGGTGGATCACAGCAGTGTTTCACCAACATCAGTGTAGGATGGTTGGGAAAGGTTCATGATGCGCACATCTTTAGGAACTCGGGTCTTTTCAAAAAGCTTCAATACGGGACTTTCTTTCCAGACCACAAAATAAACATTGATGATGTTGAGATGCCCATAGTTATCCTGGGGGACCAGGGCCAGCGACAGGGGGGTACTACGGGTACAGCTGTACTGGGCCCCGGACGAGCGCGTGTCCCCGGCAGGAGCAGAGAGCCCGGCCAGTGGCAGTGGCGCACCACCGCCTGCAAAAAGGGCGAGCGCGGGGAGGCTCTGCAGCATGGTAGGGCTTCCCCCGCCGGGTCCGGGGGAGAAAGGGCACGGGGGGGGGGGGAGGGAGAGAAAGAAAGGGCATGGGGGGGGAGAAAGGGTGGCTCGCGCCACTCCCGGGCTTGCGCTGCCGCCAGCCGCTGTCAGCTGGGGGGGGGGGGGAGCGCCGGCTGGGCTGGGCTGGGGGCCCCCCCAGCTGGGCTTCCCCCCCAGCCGCTGTCAGCTGGGGGGGAGCGCTGGCTGGGCCGGGGGGCCCCCCGGCTGGGCTTCCCCCCCCCCAGCTGCTGTCAGCTGGGGGGGGCGGCTGGGCTGGGGGGGCCCCCAAACGATCAGACTAGTGGGCCCCCAAATTTCTGTCGCCGGCCCTGTGGGGGACCCAGCTTACCCCTGGCTCACATTGTTCACGAAGTCATACACTGGCCATCTCGACAGCAGTAGGGAATGGTTCAAATGCAGAATGGTGGTTGAATGTGCCTTTGGTCATTTGAAAGGGTGTTGGAGAAGTCTACTAACAAGAATGGACCTTAGTGAGGAGAAGATCCCCATGGTTATAGCTGCCTGCTGTGTACTCCATAATATCTGTGGAAAAAAAGGGGAAAAAAATTCTGCAGGGGTGGGGAGTTGAGATCGATCACATGACAGCCATTTTTGAGCAGCCAGATACCAGGGCAATAAGTAATGTGTATTCACAAAGCTTTGAAAAGCCATTTAAATAATGAGTCTCAGTAATTTGAGCTCAGCTTGTCTGCATTGTGCTTTCCCAAATTTTCACCTGGCTTGTATCACTGTCCCTATAAAGCCACTCCCCTCCCCACTGCCCAAGCCCACTGCTTCTACTCAATAAAGAACATTTATTTCTCAAATCCATTTACTTTATTTGACAAACATAAGTAAAGAGGGAGAACAAAAAGAAAAGGTAACCTTGGGGAAAAGGCATTGTAAAGCTGTGGAATATAACACCAGATCCCAGACCGTGAAAGGTCTGTGAATGGGTGCTTTCTGTTCCTTGTATCCTCCCACCCTGAGTTAAATGAAAGGGATAATGGACTTTTCATCCATGCCTCATGGAAGGCTTGGGGGAAGGTTATTCTGTGCCAGGCAATGCTGGCTGGCTGTCCACCAGGTCTGCAGAGGGACTCTACCTTCCTGCTTCTGTTCCTGCAGTTTAACTAGACATCTCAACATGTCTGCTTGGTCCCTCATAAACTGAAGTATCTCATCCTGTGCCACACGGTCTCGCTCATTGGAAGCCTTCCTGCTCTTTATGTCCATGTCTAACTTCTAAGACAGTGAAAACCTTCTCGCTTTCAGCTCTGTGGCAGCTGTCCCAGAGGCGTTCATTATCTCAATGAAAATGTCCTCCCGTGTTCTTTTTCTCCTCCTTCTAATCAGCAAAAGTCTGCTTTCAGGTGTTGATGACCCACCAAAGGATACATTTCCAGCTGTCAGTCAAGGTAAAAAATAAAGGAGCCATTGTACATGAATAAAATGTTTCCATATCAAGGATGTTTTAATAATAATAAAAAAAGTCTTATTACACTAGTTGCAAGCCATAACATAATCAAAATCCATAACCATTCACTGTGCTGTTTTGCTGTTCCAGCCCTGGTGAGTAGGCCCCCCCAGGTCATGGGTGATCACACATATTTATTTATGGCAGGATGATGGCAGGAACAGAGCTAACTAGTCGAACGATGGCCCTTCCCTCAGCACCATGGGAAGCTGTTTACAAATAGGGCAGGGGGAGGGGAACATTTTCAGTCCCAAATTGCAGAATCTCTCATGTGAGGCCCCAGTTCCCTATCAGCCATTTTAAACTACTTGCCGACATTAGCAGATGCATGGTTTGGTGATCCAGAATGTGCAGGTGGAGTGGGTCTACATGCCCTTTTTTCCATGTAAGAGCACTTTTAATGAGAACATCCCTCATTTCCCATAGGCAACCCTATGTGATATCAGTCTCCTGAGGATAAGTGGCAGAAAGGAAGGAGATGCTGCAAGTGTCTGGGTATAAGCCGGTCTGCTATGCTGTGTACTGCAATGATGCCAGAAGAATTAATTCAGGCGTTGTGAGGAAAAGTGTCCTACTATGGTGGAAGAAATAAGACTGCCCTGCAGAAACCTTCTGCAAAGGATTGCAAAGAACCTCCATGAAAGTTTCCTAGAGATATGCATGGAAGATTCCCAGGCTTTCCAGTCCACATAAACATTCTTTCCCAGTGGCCACCCTCTGTGTAGCTGGAGTGACCACTTCTAAGCAGAAACCCACAGCATCTCACTTTTTCTTCATAAATGTGCAATACCACGAAAGGGGTGGGCCCACTAAAGTTTAACTAGACTTTCATTTTAACTGTATACTTACCAGAGGTGCCCTCCCTAGCATCATGGCCAGCCACTTTGATTTTCTGCCACCCACATGGCTCCAGGGTTAAAAATATTTCCTGGCTCTTGGGGAGAATGGATCCACTGCTCGCCTGTCTCCCATTATTCTCATCCTCCTTTTCTTCATCCACCATATAATCCTCCTTGTTCTCCCTAGACACGCATACCAGTGAGGTGTCCATGTTGCTCATGAGGGTGCTGGTAGGGTCACCATGCAGCTTGTTGTAGAACCAGCATGTGTGGGATTCAGCACCAGAATGACTGTTTGCCTCCCTTGCCTTCAGGTACGCTTGGCTAAGTTCTTTTATTTTCACACAGCACAGCTGTTGTGCATCAGATAGCCCTTCTCCACCAGTCCAGTAGTGATCTTTGCATAGATGTCAGCATTTCTTCTGGTGGATTGGAGCTCTGCCTGCACAGACTCTTCTCCCGACACAGTGATGAGATCCACCACCTCCTGTGCAGACCAGGCTGGAGCGCGTTTGGGGTGAGTAGTCTCCAGGATCAGCTGTGCTCAAGCTGGCATGCTCCTAATGCTGATCAAACAGGAAATGGGAATTCAAAAAGTTCCCAGGGCTTTAGCAAGGGAGGGGCTGTTTCCTTTGTACCTGGCTGCAGTGCTTTTGTGCTCATGAGGAGTCTTTTCATTCCAGCTAAACTGGTATCAAGTCATCTGCAAAATCTAGGTCCCACAGCCTATCTCATGCCTAAACAACATCAGTGTCCTCGTGTGTCAGGTAAGGTCTCTAATGAAAGTCTGTGGTATCCTGGTTATTATAACTTGCAAAATGTATGTACGGGTTATATGTAAAGAGTTATGTATATATACTGAAAATTATTTTCTTATGATCTGTGACTTAAGGATGGTCCCCAGAAAAGGTGAGAAGCTGGTTTATTTGAGGCAAGAGATGTTTATCAGTCTGACTACATGAGCGTGTAATATGGTTCACAATGGACACCCATTTAGCGTCTGAGCAAAATTCTAATTAAATGACTGCTAATCAGATGACTGCTCACAAGTGGATACATTGTTTTGCACCAAAAAAAAGAGAGTTAAAATCCCAACCTTTTTCAACATTCAAATTTTTTGTACCAGCTGTAGTTTTTGTTTTTCTCTCTGACAACAGAACAACATATCTTTATTACCAGAAGAAGGTACAGAGGCAGCTCCTTTCCTGGTTCTGGTGTTGTTGGTATAAATCGTTTCCCTTTTTCCCTGAGGCATGGAGCACACAGATGTATCTATACTCTATAGCAGGAGTGTGCTTCTCAGTGCAGGTAGATAGATACACATTAGCTCTACTCAAACTAGTGTGCTAAAAATAGTAGTACAGCCAGGGGAGCACCAGTGACAGATGGGGTCCCTACTCAGGTGGCTAGTCTGAGCTGCCATCCCTGCTACCCTGCTATGCTGCTATTTTAAATGCACTAGCTTGAGCAGAGTTAGCTCAGGTGGTTAGCCTGAGCTATCTGTGCTGGGAAGGCAGCTGCAGCATAGACATACTCCAAGTTACTTTCTCAGACAGGAGTCCTTCCCATCTGGAAGAACTCACACCCTTTAGGGGCTGTCTATTGGTAGGCCACATACCCAGTCAACATATTAACTCTGTTACAATATTAACACTGTCCTGGGGCAACTCACTGCTAATCCTTTTCCACATTATGGTTGACCATTTAGTCAAATTTTTTTTTTTGCTTGACTCTATGACGAGATTGTCTACCATTAGTTAACAAGCCTGTTGTGGGGGACTTTATCAGAAAAGTTTATTAGATATCTTTTAATATAAAGCTATTTTAAAATCTGTCTGCTTTTTACTACTGTTGTAGGACAACATAAACGATAGAGAGAGGTAGCATTTCTCTGTGCCACACAAACACAAGTATTGAATAGAGGATTCACTAATGTTAGGTTGACAATCAAACTGTTTCCCAACCATCTGAAGCACCATTTTCAGTGATCCATGAAAAACAGCTAGGTGGATTATAAAATAGCGCTATTACAAAAGTTAGATTCGATTTTTTTAATGGAGTTAGGCTTTGAAATGAGGATTCCACTTTTTTTATATAATTTAGCTGCCCAGCAACTCAGAGAAAATGCTGTTTTTTTCAGGTTAATTTTTCTGTTATGCCTGAAGAATATGAAGATCCGGACGGTTTAACAGTTGTGGTAAGTTTTCCACAATTATAAATAGTGCTGCTATCCAAGTATATTGCTCACACAGCCCTTAATAGGAACTTAAAACTCTAGAATTATCTTGAATCTGACTGTAGTTCTTCTCTCTAGGACTTCTCTTTGGAGCCATTAAAAGTACAGTATACAGTGCAGATTGACTATGGCTAAAATTGGAGATGGATAACTGAAGATGCAAGGCATAGTATTCAACTATAAAGGATTATATAAAAAAAGGCTGCTAACCTTTCATTTGAAAACAAAAATTGTAGCACTAAATGCAATATATTATATGGAATATATGTGTCACTATAGTCACAACACAAAGAAATGAAATCCACTGTAGGTGAGAAATGTTATCTCACAAAGACTAAACTAGCATCAGAGGTGGAGAGGAGTTGCTTGGCTTATTCTGTGCCTGGGAATAATTAACTAACAAACACTCTTGACCTACAGAATCCTAAACTGAATTTCTTTACCAGGCCTAAATAGATTCTATTTACTCTTTTGTTCCTGTTAAGACTGGAAAACAAAAATGTTAAGGGGTAGCGTAAACTAAAAGAACCCACCCATAAGAAACAGAATTTCTCACCTGTAAAGGTTTAAGATTTTCTTCTGCTTTGAGATAAGTACTTTTCTAACTGGTATTTTATTATTTTAGAATCAACAATGTAAATAAATATCAAGCTCCCAGGTGATACGTGCTGCTGATATACATTTCTAAATAAATAACTTACTACCAGCACTTTAGAATTATCATGAGCAGAGCAGGGCCTTCTAGTCACGAAGGAAATAGTCTACTCATGCAACATAATGTACATTTCATGAAGAACAATGTGTCTCAATTTATTCTTGTTAAAGTGGATTTAGACCAATGAAGTTTGCTACTGTATTTTCTTCAGAAAACAGATGCAGGACATGCAACGCAAGCTTTCTCTACAAATGTGCCCCAGCCTTTAACCCAGAGGAAGCAGCCTCACTGGGCAAGAGTATATAACTGGTAATAGAATTTCCTTGATCTCTCTGCTGAGAGTGATAGATTTGATTGTGGGTTTTTATACGGATAGTTGTCCATCAGACCCAGGGCCGGTGACAGAAATTTTGGGGGCCCGTACTCTGATCGTTTGTGGGCCCCCCCCCGGCCGGTCTCCCGCCGCCCGCGCCCCGCCCCGCCCAGGCCTACGTGGGTCGCCCGCTGGGTCCCGCTGCTCCGGATGCGACTCGCTGGGAGGGGAAGATGGAGCGATGCGCCCCCTTAAGTCCGGGGCCCGGTACAGCTGTACCCGTAGTCCCCCCTTGTTGCCGGGCCTGCCTAATAGTAACTATGTACCTATATAGTACGCCTCTGAATATAGCTAGACAGGTATTATTGGTAGGTAATTAAAATAATGAATCATTAGTTAAATTGTTTATTGTTAATGATGAACATAAATATTTTTTTAAAACACTATATGAGTCTTCTCACTTTTACAGAGGCAAAGTCGGGCATAGTGGGGGTGTCGTGTCGCGGGGGTACCGGGCATGGTCGGTGGTGGCACGGTGGTGTGAGGCGCACGGCGCGTGTGGGTGGCCTCTTGCACACCACCCCTGCCTGGCCCACCTCCCCCCCCAGCCTATTCTCCTTCCCCCCTGCCTGACCCGGCCCACTCAACCTAATCTCCTCCCCCAGCCTAACCTCCTCCCCTCCCCACCCAGCCCTGCCTGGCCCACCCCGCTGTTGGGGGTGATCTTCCTTTACCCCTGCCCAGCCTCCCCCCATCTCTAACCGCCGAGTCCCGGCCCCGGGTCTCCCCAGCCCCGCTCACTGGCCCCCGCCCCCGCGGAGCGGCGCTCGCTCTCCGATCGCTCCTGAGGCGGGAGAAGGGGGATGGATGGGAAGCAGATGGGGAGAGGGCTCTGGGTGAGGAGGGAGAAGGGGGATGGATGGGGAGGGGGCTCTGGGTGAGGAGGGAGAAGGGGGATGGTTGGGGAGGGGGCTCTGGGTGAGGAGGGAGAAGGGGGATGGTTGGGGAGGGGGCTCTGGGTGAGGAGGGAGAAGGGGGATGATGGGGAGGGGGCTCTGGGTGAGGAGGGAGAAGGGGGATGATGGGGAGGGGTCTCTGGGTGAGGAGGGAGAAGGGATAGTTGGGGAGGGGGCTCTAGGTGAGGAGGGAGAAGGAGGATGGATGGGGAGGGGGCTCTGGGTGAGGAGGGGGGTGATGGGAAGGGGGCTCTGAAACGTGGGGAGGTGATACGGGTTTCGGGGGGCAGAGCGGCCGGGGACGGGGAGAGGCGTCTACCTCGCGGCCTCCAGCTCCCATGCGGCCAGTGACCGAGCAGGGCGAGCTCTTCCCCGCACTCGACTCTGGCAGCCCAGTGGCCCGGGTCTGCGTCTCTGGGTCTGGAGCCGCTGCCCTCTGGGCCAATCAGAAGGCTGTGCATGCCTGTAAGAGGGGGTACCCCCAGCCCTTATGCTCTTGAGTACAAAGGCTGGGCCTCTTCTATGCCAGACCAACAAGTCCTCCACCCCTGGACACCCCCACCTTGCCAGTTGGGGTTCTTGGGGTCACCAATCACTGCCACCAATTGGGTATACTTCCAAAACCTTGGAGGGGCCCCCGATCTTCCCCTAACCCTGACTTTGTACCCCCTCCCTGGGTTTTAAAGTCAGACACCGGAAAACTGCTTCTCTTCACCCTAACCAGCTGAAGGCAGACTTCCCCCACCTTAACCCTGTCTCTCTCAACCTGAGAGCCAGACCCTAACTTTGTACCCCTTCCTGGGATTCAAGGTCAGATACCTGGAGGCTGCTTTCTGTCCTTCACCCTCCCCGGCTAAAGGCAGACTTCCCCCACCCCTGTCTCTCTGTACCTGAGAGGCAGGCACCTGAAGACTGCTTCCTCCCTCCCCCGTCTAACCTGACGGTAAGGAGAGACAGTCTTCACACTCCAGCTAGGCCCCTAGCTGCCCTGGTTCCTATTCCCTTCCCTTCCCCCTTCCCAACTGGAAGCAGAGAAAAACCCGAAGGAAAATAAACCAGACGGTTTTATAACTAGAAAATTTAATAAAGAAAAAGGTTAAAGCAGAAATACAGACACTTTACATTTGGGGTTCCCCACTTTGGTCTGAAAAGGAAACAACATCCAAAAGGCACGGCTTATTAGAAGAATCAAATGGTCATACTCACATTACCTAAGTAAAAGTATCAGAAAAAGGTAGAGCCATCTTTATAGCCAAAGATGGTCTAGAACCCTTGCCAGCTACCTTGGCAAGCTTCCTGCCTCATGTGCAGCCAAGATGGAACTCTCCTGGTCCTGGCCTCCTCCCTGGAGACCAGCCAAGATGGAGCTCTCTGGCCCTGGCCTCCTCCCTGGAAGCCAGCCAAGATGGAGCTCTCTGGCTTTTGCCTCCTCCCTGGAGGCCAGCCAAGATGGAACTGACTGTTTTGCTCCTCCCTTCTTCATGGGCTCGAGGCTCCTCCCTCCCCCGTGGCAGGGAAACTCCTATGTTACCTGTCTCAGATAACAAGCCCCACCCAGGCAAGGCACACTGTGTTAGATAACATAGTCCCACCCAGGAAAGGCACCCTTCACACTTATAACAATGCCCTACTGCCAGCGAGCACCAAGATGAGGTGGTTGGAAGGGCCCGAGAATGTGCTTGTCTAGACCTCCGCAGAGTCCGCGCTCTATGGTTCTGCTCTTCGCTTCCAGCCGGGGCGTTCCCTTCCCCCCTCTGGATCTCACCTCCCTCCCTGACTGGCCGGGTGACAGGACCCGCCCAGGCCCGGCGACAAGGGGGGACGACTACAGGTACAGCTGTGTACCGGGCCCTGGACTTAAGGGGGCCCCCCTTAAGTCCGGGGCCCGGTACAGCTGTACCCGTAGAACCCCCCTGTCGCCAGCCCTGATCAGACCCACTAAAGCATTTTATAGACCACCAAACATCTATCAAATGCTAACAACATTCAGTCATTCTTGGTGACCAGTTGTGAATTATTCTTGTTGTTAATTTCATATTTATACAATTTTATGCGATTTCCTCTTTCTAAAGTTCTCTGATAAGTCCTGGTCTTCTTAAGCTCAGTGTTTCTGACGTTGCATTTCCATTGATGTAGAACTGATTATGTTTTGGCTATATTTTGAGCTGTCAATCCAGATTCCTAGCATCTCAGGTTTTTTTAAGAAATTAAAAAAAAAAAAAGAATTTGGGTTTTTCCTCTCCCACTGAGGGATCACTTTCGCACTCTCTTCACTAAAGTTCTCAAAAGGTACAGAGTCCTCTGCACATGTTGTAATGTCAGGGAAAGTGTTACTTTATGCTTTACGGAGAAGAAAAAAAAATCCAAAAAACAGGCAAGCAGTTTCTTCTGCTGTATTTATCGATAACTATATTTTTTAATTCTCTTCTTAGATTCTCAGGGTAGAAATGCAGCTTGCAGGCAAAGGCCTGTAGAATTTTGAACAGGAATCTCAGAAGGTTGACTTCTAAAATACTCTAAGACAGGGATAAAAGTGGGACCTTTTAAATACACCAACTACCCACAATAGCTTTATTACGATGCTGGTACTTCACACTGTAGATTACACAAAGGCCTGGAGACTAATTTTGGCAACAGCCTCAATTTACTAGCTATAGTAGCCCTCAGATGAATAGTTTCTTGTAAAATCAGTGGCAGCTTTATCCTACTGGAGCACAAATAAATCAGCTCTTATTATTCCACATTCATTTAATCCTGGGACATTAGTCAGCGAGACCTTTCTGCAGCCTAATAAACAGCAGCAGCAGCAGTTTTTCTTTATGAGAGTAGTTGTTCATCCTAAATTAGAGCCAGCATTAGGAGAAGGCAGAAACTTTCGCAGCATGATTTAAAGATATATAATATGAGACTATAATAGTGTATGAAAACTGCACCCATGTGTATAAATATAGCGGGGGTCATAATTTTCCTATATACGAGTTACTTTCGAACATGTGGCTTATTTTATCTATCTTGAAAGAGTATACTTTGTTGCAGCAAGTAATATGCAGATTATCCAGTTGTTTTTCTGGACATGTAGTATTTGAATGTTGTAGCTTTACCACTCTGTCTTCCTATTGCAGGGGAAATTAAGACATTTATACAAAAGAGGTATACAAAAGAGAACCCAAAGAGGTATTTTTGAACAGGTGTGGGGTAGGTGGATATTCTAAATGTGTTGTCCTAAACTTTACCCCAAAACATAAAACCTAAAGTCTGCTGTGCTGTTTCAAATGGTTTTAATTTCAACTATTTTGACAGATTCCCAGTTTGATGGGTACTACGATAGAGTTATACTATAGCTTGCAACATAGATAAGGTTCAACCAGAGCTGTATAATGTTTGCAATGACACCTGAAACCTCAACAATTCTGAATTCATATTATGTTACAAACTGGAAGCTCAGGTAAATTTAATAAAAAGCTTTGTGAAGGGTTCTGAACCCTTCAGGTTTTGTGTCAAAACCTTTAATAATTTTCAATTTCACAAAGTTTAGACAAAAACTGGTTGAAATGTGTAGTTTCAAAGAAGTTTTTCTTTGAGCTTTTGGATTTGCTTGAACCAGAATTTCAAAGGGAAACTCTGCGGGTGCAAAACCCACAGTGATCAAAAGTGAAGAATATATTTACATGGGCCTTTGCAATATGAAATGACTGAGGCTGGCATAGTTCTAAATGAATTGCCTAGTAGTGAGTCTTTTATTCAGTAAATTGTTTAGCAATTTATTCTTTGTTTGGAGAGTACATTTTTTCAAGACCATTATTATAATCTCTAATTGCTGTTATTGTTAGTTATCAAAGTTTATTATTGAGCCCAGGGATAAAAATTTCCCAACTGAAAAATGCAGCCTTTTAAAATATGAATGGCCTAGTTCTGATCCTTATGCAAAGAAAACTTCAATGGGAGTTTTCCTTGAGTAAGGAAAGTGAAGGATCAAACCCTAAATATCTGCTGGTGATTTATATATATGATACTTTCATTTGTTCACTGTTAGTTGACACTTTCCATTTCAATATCGAGGAAAAAAGACACCCTCCATCCCTACTACATACATACATAAATAAACATTCACTATAAATAGGCCCCCCCACCAGAGCAAAGAGCAAATAGGCCCCTCACCAGAAATGAGAGGATTAATGAGAGCCTGTGAACCCAATTCCTCACCATGTATGCCCTACATCTGCAGCAAATGTTAGGTATAGAGAGGGGAGTTCAAGGGAGGAGACCTAGCCCAGTTCAGGGATGACCAGGAAGAAGAGCAAACCTCTGCTTCTCTTGATGGAGGAAAAGCCTGACTGCAGCCCAGACACTGAGCTAGTTTCCTGGCTGGGTGAGCTGAGCCCCTGAAAGAGGGGCTGACCACACCGTTGGGGATAAGCAGAAGCCAGGATAGTTTGGAGAACAAACCCTGAAGAGAAGGGCGGGGTCCTACTGAAGGTTCCTTGGATGACCCTGTACAGAGTAGTGGGTTTTGTTGTTGTTGTTGTTCCTGATTTGCTTTGGAGCTTAACACCCTTTAAGGGGTAGGACTGAAGTGTAGCTTACCTCAGACTTCACAGAGAAAGTGACTTACTAGAAGAGACCCACAACTGAGCAAATTGTGCTCTGCCGGGCCACAGGAGAATGCCACAGAAGGAACCTGGTTGCATCACATATACAATTATAATTTCCAATTGCTTTAATCTTTGGTCATCTATATATATTCAACAATTTTTCAGTACAGACGCTCCCTGACTTACACAAAGCGTTCCGTTCTGGAACGCTTTGCGTAACTCAAATGTTGCTTAAGTTGGAAACATATCTCCAACCATTGTGCGCAACCCCCCTCCCCAAAACCTCCCTCCTATTTCTAGCTTATGGAACTTTTTCTGTAAACTCAGGTTTGCATACATCAAGTTTACATAACTGGGGGAGCGTCTGTACTACATTTGGTTTATTGTTGCTTCATCTGCTCCATGTAATTTAGACCCTTTCTTCTATTCCTAAACACATTTTGTATTCAGCTCCTTGGCTTCGTTTCATTCTGTTAGTTTGAAATCAAAAACATAGATTAACCAAAACCCTGTGTAGCCTTTTAGTTTTGTGATTTTTTTTTATTGTATGCATCTCTGTGCCTGTTCTCTCACTGTGTATCACTGATATATAGTAAAAATTGAAATAAACATTATGAATCCTGCTTTTCAGGTTAATTGTTTTTGCCTGAATGGCTCTTATAGTCATCTAATCTCTGCCAAATATCTGGATCCATGTTTTAATGAAAATTATAGCTTTCATGCTTGTCCACAGTTTCAGGGAGACATAGCAACTGGAGGAAAACCATAATTTATGTTTGGTACTTCTACCACAGTACATGCGCTGCCCCTATTTTTATGAAGTTGACATACAGTCTGGGAAGATGGTAATACAAAATACCTGCTGTCCAAAATACTGACAATTACCAGCCCACTGTTTTAGTGCAGTTAATCTTCCAGAGGGCCATGAGTTAGTTTCTGCTCCTTCATATACTGCAGTAGCCATTCTGTCTTGCGGCAGCCCCAGAAAATATATAATGCATCCCTCATGTATAATCCCGATCTTGAGTTGGAACAAGGAAGAAATGTCAACAAACAAATGGTTTTCTGAGTTCCAGGGAGCTTAGGTTCTGGACTCCACCTTCCTGCCCCTAAAAATCTTACTGCCCTTCCTAAAAGAGTTTTCCCTTGGTTTGTGCTGTCTGCAAAATCTGCTTTTGATCTTTCATATGAGACATGGTGATTGAAAACAACAAACTTGCAAAACAAGATGGGAAGTTCCATTTCAAAGGACAAATTTACCTTGGTTTTCAAAGGTGCTGAGCTCTGAAGTCAATGAACGCTGTACATTGCTAGTAACTGAAAATCAGACCAAAAGTGCAATCACATTAGGAGTGTTGCAGTCTGAGGCTCATGCTGTGTGTGCGAGATCAGGAGCTCCCTCCTCTATGCTACACTTTACTCCTAAAAGTAGTCCTTACTCATATGAATAATCCCATTGAAATCACAACACTGACCAAAGGGCACATAAAATAGTGTGTTCAGTTCATAGTGAGATTGTACACCCAAATACATTTGGAAATGCACTTTTGTATATTTATCTCCAGTTTCCATTTTGAAAATGTGACTGTGAAGGAATTGCTGCCCCTTACTGGCAGAAGAGGGGTTAAAAGCAGCCTTAGAGAGGCTGTGCCAGAGGCAGCCAATTAGAAATGGGCTGAGATGCGTAGCCAATCATAGCCCAGCAGACCCATATAAGAAGGGCTGCAGGTGGCACAGAGTTCAGTAGCTGACTGGAACTTGAGGGGAGAAGACCATGTTCCTAGCAGGGGGGAAGAAGGCCCAACACCTGGGATAATTCAGTGCTGCAAGCAGCGACTGAGGAGCTAGAGAGAGCTTCTGGCTGGCTGCTAGGGCCTGTAGGCTGAAGCCCTGAGGTAAGGGCAGAAGAGGGTTCTGTAGCTGTATGGGAAGAGGCCCCAGGACAGTGGTCTGCAGTTTCCACTGAGGGAAGTTCCTTGGAAGGAGAGAACACAGATTGTGGCAGAACTGAAGGGCAGTGTCATGAAGAGGATGTCCTGGGAGTGACGGGTCCAGAAGCAGAGGCGACGGTGGGCAAGACACCACCAGAAGAGATCACAGAGCTAATTCCCAAGACAGGCGGTAGGAGGTGCCACAGTGATGAGTCGCGCCCTGTCATAGTGACTCTAAATGGTTTCTGCTGTATTTCGTTGTACTAGAGCAGTAGTTCTCAACCGAAGTATGTGTACTCTGGAGATATTCAGGGGTACGTAAATTCATCTATATCAGTGTTTCTCAACCTGGTGGTTGCGACCTCTAGGAGGTTGCAGGACAGGTTGCGGGGGAGGGGTTGTAAGTGCAGGGCCAGCATTAGGGGGTGGCAAACAGGGCACCTGCTTGGGGTCCCATGCCACAGGGCCCTCCGGGAAGCTAAGTTACATGCTTCAGCCCTGCCTGGTGGGGTTTGGGCTTCAGACTCCTGAAAGGGGTACAGTAGTCTGGGAAGGTTGAGAACCTGTGTATATTTTATCATGAGTTGTTTAGTTTGTAGTGACCTGCTTGGGTCTGCTTAGCTAGAGGAGTTAAAGGCCTGATATACAGTTACCAGTGCTTAATGTTCTTCTCTATTTCCTGATGGACCATTGAAGGCCAACACACAGGTTATCTAGGCTAATGAAGAGTTATTAAATACTTTTGGTTGTAATTTATTGTTGGATCATAAATATCGAGTCTTCTTTTTCGCCCTGGAGATTATACTGTAGGGAATAACCCTGCATTGGATCTTGGGGAATAACCTAAGAAACCTTTTGCATTCTGTCATTTCTATGATTCTAAAGCTGTTTCTGTTTCTGTTACTGAGCCCTATGAATGTGATTACTTTTGTGAGGCTGAAATTAGAATCTATCACCAGTAAAGTTTGCCCACTATTTGGCACCTTGTGCCTTCCTGTGAAGCATCTGGTATTGGCCTCTGTCAGAGAAATAATATTGAATTAGACTGACCCACTGGTGTGGGTCAGAATAGCAATTTCCATGGCCCTGTGTAAAGAAGAGAAACATACTGTACATGCCTGAGCATTTACTTCCCCCTTTCATTTTGATTCCATCTGTGGAGAGGAAGAAATGTCTTTTATACCATCAAGGGTTACATTTCCAGCATGAGGTGAGGATTTCTTGCACTCCTCCTCCCAGGGTCATTAATGAGTTGTTCAGCTCTGTCCATGCATACTGTGCTGAACATTTACCCCTAGTGTCTCATCTCAAGTGTCAGAGAAGAGGGGAGGGCAAGACTCAGGAAGGCATCTTCCGCTTGAGAGATCCCAGGACAAGGGGATGAGAAATGGCCATTATTACATGCAGTAGTGGGCAAGGCCGGCTCCAGGCACCAGCGCTCCAAGCATGTGCCTTGGGCGGCAAGCGCGGATTTGGTGACATTTTGGCAGCTGGGATGACAAGGCCGTGGGACCCATGGACTTCATGCAAGAACACCGCCGAATCCATGGAACTTCCGCGATTGGGGCCGCAGAAACCTTAGAGCCGCCCCTGGTAGTGGGAGAAGCCCAGGACTGAAAGAACTGGGGGATTGCAGTGCAGGGTTAAGTTATACTGCTCTGACAATACAAGGGAAACTTAACACAGTGACTGCCCACACTGTGCTTGATCCTAGCCTGTCTCATCATAACCATCAATCCACCTATATTTTGGAAAGGGACAAAACAAATGGATACTAGGGCAGATCTTCCAAATTAGGTACATGCAATTCTGCACATACATTTGCATACACTTTGGACACCAGGAAATGCTGGATGTATATGCAAATACTTGATTGACATCCTCACATGTCTTATTTTTGTATGCTGCATTGGTTTGTCACATATCAATGTATGCACTTAGTTGCAGGCACCTAAGTTTGGAAATCATTCCTCTAGAGTCAAAGGCAGAAAATAAGAGAAAATAATTGTCACCCCTCCCCACCACTGTCAACAAATTTCATTTAATTGCTGTTGATTTTGCTGAAACCTACTTAGGAACTTTGCAGCTAAGTGTGATTTTATCCAATATGATTTTTATCAGGGCTCCACTGTATGGGATATAGTATGCAGGAGAGTCACTGCAGGCTGCTGGTACCAATGATTGGCTCTGACATGTGCAGCTGAAGGGGCTTGTATTCCAAGAATGATCTTCTTTTTTAGACTGTATTGAGTTGGGACTGATTTTTGATAGCCCGTTTCAGTCAAGAATCATAAAGTTATTGAACATTTAAAACTGTCAGTGAGAGAATCATTCTCTCTCGCTCTCTCCCTGCCTTTCTCTCTCATCATTTCGCAGAACTGCAAGGTTACAGAAAGGTCTAATCAATTGTCAAACTCTCCTTTATCACTGAGAAGGTGGTAAAAAAAAAAATCTAACTGCCCTGCTGTAGGGGGTTCTTCTGACTACACAGCACCCTTTTTCTCATACAATGCTGCCATGATTAATGTCCTCCCACCTCAGACCTTGTTAAAACCTGTTCTTTAAAGCAGCCTGGTGCACCACAGTGAGAGCAAGAGCGAGGTTGCATAAATCAACGTGTTCTCACAGCCCCCAGGATATCCATTATAGATGCCAGCTGGATGACTGGAAGATAGAGAAAAATGAATATTGTATCCTGTGGCCTTTTGCCTCTAATGACCACTTTTCAACATTTTTGAAGGCATGATTAAATTTTGATAACTGGGGAAGTCACTCTGAGCAGGCTGAAATAGAGATAAATTGACTGAGGGTCTGACATCTCAGTGGAGAGCAGGCAACTAATTAGTGTGTGAATCGCACTCTGAAAGAGATGTAAAAGGGAGGCAGGTTTAATCAGAGGAGCTGCTGAGGTACAGGAATAGTCAGGGATAATTGCGGCCTAGGTAGAAATCACAGGCTCAACGAGCGGCTTTTTCTGTCCGCTTGATTGGCAGCTGCTGACCTAGTGTCCAAAACCCTTGAACTCTTACAACAGTAACAGCCTTGTCAAAGCAATTTGCTTGCAGCTCTCTATGACCAGTTATTTCAGCTGCGGAGCTGGGACACCCAGTTTGAAAGGGCACTTTGCTCCTTTGCCTCAGTGGAAAGTGGGTGGAACAACAGCCTCATTATTTTTGATGACTTTGCTTTTGAACCCTTTACCTTCCCTTCCCCCCAACTCCCCTCCTTCCCCAACACACTTCACACACTGCACACATACCTTCTCCCCAGGGACCCTTTGGAACAGATGAAGTGTCAGATCAATTTGGCTGTTGATTGCAGCAGGAGAAAGGAGGGGAAAAAAGAAAAGAAAAATCCTCTAAACACTACTGGTTTCATTGTAGGAATGGAGCTTCATGGATGACTGTCTCCGTAATGCCATAGGACACATTATCTGAAATATGTGTATGTCCTACAGGTGTCTGGAGTTTCTTTTGTTGGATTTGGAGGAATTGAAGTCAGCATATTTAATCTCTTTAATAGGTTTAAGATTAGCAGCCGTGTTAGTCTGTATCCGTAAATAAGACGAGGAAGACTTTGTAGCACCTTAGAGACTCACTGGGGTAGACCCACAACCTCTCAGGTAGTTAAAAAAAAACTATAGCACACCTGTGATGGAGATGACTAACAGCACATTCCCATAACACATTCACATTGACTCAGAATACACATGTCGTGTTCTGTTTGTGCTCACAGGAATTTTCTGATTTAAAGTGCTGTTTAGGGAAATAATTCTCTGAAATTGCATTAGCCAGTGAGGCAAATTTTTGGCAGTGGGGCGGGTTAGAGAGAGACAGAAGGCGGAGTGAATGGATTGCTGTCTTATTCCATTTGATAGTGTGAATTAGTGTTGCTTTTGGTTTTTTGTTTTTTTTGTTTGTTTGTTTGTTTTTAGGTTTTCTTTTTTTTTTTTTGCCTCAGGCACATTAGGTTTCTCTTTTAAAACTGATCAGTCCCATGGGTCTAGTATTATACCAAAGATAAGGAAACCTGATGTAAATGGGTTTTGATGTTACAGTGTACTGTTTCAGCAAAGCTTCAGCTAGGATTTTTTTAAAACACAATTTTTCACATGAAAATAAGGACCAGTTGTTATATGGTCTATATAATGATGTGCCTGCTGTATATTATTACTTTACTGCTAGGCCGTTCAGTCTAGTGGAGACTCTCTCTCTGAGTGGCTGAAAATTGGGGAAGGACAAACTATTTTTGTTAAAATCAAGTAGCAAATCACCTTTGCCCATTCCAAAGCCAAATCAAAACCCAATCTGAATGTACTCCAGTATAAATCTGTCTATGCAGTTTCCCTGCATCTCATTCCCTCCCCATTTTGGTAGGGAAAGACAAGACTATGCTATGGGAACACCCCACTCCCTATATGACTGTTACACCTTACTACATCGCAGAAGCCCTCCAAGAGGTCCTGCTGGTTTTCAAACTCTTCCTGTACTCCACACTAGGTCCTGCTTGAGATCCACCATCCATAGCAATCTTCCTCTTTGATGATCATTTTATGGCCCAACTGTCCTATTAGTCACTCTGTAATACCCCAAATGCCACAGAATTCAGATCTTGAATACTTTTGAGCACATACTTTTGGGGCATTTAATTTAAAAAAGGGGAACTATGCAAGAATGAGGGGGTTAGTTAAACGGAAATTAAAAGGTAAAGTGACTAAAGTGAAATCCCTGCAAGCTGCATGGACTCTCTTCAAAGATACCATAATAAAGGCCCAACTCAAATGTATACCCCAAATTAAAAAACAACGCCAGAAAACTAAAAAAGAGCCACCGTGGCTTAACAACCAAGTAAAAGAAGCAGTGAGAGAGAAAAAGGCATCTTTTAAAAAGTGGAAGTCTAATCCTAGTGAGGTAAATAGAAAGGAGCATAAGCACTGCCAAATAAAGTGTAAGAATGTAATAAGAAAAGCTAAAATGGAGTTTGAAGAACAGCTAGCCAAAAACTCAAAAGGTAATAACAAAATGTTTTTTAAATATGTCAGAAGCAGGAAGCCTGCTAAACAACCAGTGGGGCCCCTGGATGACAGAGATACAAAAGGAGCACTTAAAGATGACAGAGTCATTGCAGAGAAACTAAATGAATTCTTTGCTTCAGTCTTCACGGCTGAGGACGTTAGGGAGATTCCTAAACCTGAGCTGTCTTTTGTAGGTGACATATCTGAGGTATTGTCACAAATTGAAGTATCAGTAGAGGAGGTTCTGGAACTCATTGATAAACTTAACTGTAACAAGTCACCGGGACCAGATGGCATTCACCCAAGAGTTCTGAAAGAACTCAAATGTGAAATTGCGGCACTATTAACGAGGGTTTGTAACCTATCCTTTAAATCGGCTACTGTGCCCAGTGACTGGAAGATAGCTAATGTAACGCCAATATTTAAAAAGGGCTCTAGAGGTGATCCTGGCAATTACAGACCAGTCAGTCTAACGTCCGTACCGGGAAAATTAGTTGAAACAATAGTAAAGAATAAAATTGTCAGACACATAGAAGAGCATAAATTGTTGGGCAAAAGTCAACATGGTTTCTGCAAAGGGAAATCATGTCTTACTAATCTATTAGAGTTCTTTGAAGGGGCCAGTAAACATGTGGACAAGGGGGATCCGGTGGACATAGTGTACTTAGATTTCCAGAAAGCCTTTGACAAGGTCCCTCACCAAAGGCTCTTATGTAAATTAAGCTGCCATGGGATAAGAGGGAAGATCTTCTCATGGATTGAAAACTGGTTAAAAGCCAGGGAACAAAGGGTAGGAATAAATGGAACTTTTTCAGAATGGAGAGCGGTAACTAGTGGTGTTCCCCAAGGGTCAGTCCTGGGACCGATCCTATTCAACTTATTTATAAATGATTTGGAGGAAGGGGTAAACAGTGATGTGGCAAAGTTTGCAGATGATACTAAACTGCTCAAAGTAGTAAGGACCAAAGCAGACTGTGAAGAACTTCAAAAAGATCTCACTAAACTAAGTGATTGGGCAACAAAATGGCAAATGAAATTTAATGTGGATAAATGTAAAGTAATGCACATTGGAAAAAATAACCCCAACTATACATACAATATGATGGGGGCTAATTTAGCTACAACCAATCAGGAAAAAGACCTGGGAGTCATTGTGGATAGTTCTCTGAAGGCATCCACGCAGTGTGCAGCGGCAGTCAAAAAAGCAAACAGGATGTTAGGAATCATTAAAAAAGGGATAGAGAATAAGTCGGAGAATATCTTATTGCCCTTATACAAATCCATGGTGCGCCCACATCTTGAATACTGCGTACAAATGTGGTCCCCTCATCTCAAAAAGGATATACTGGCACTAGAAAAGGTTCAGAGAAGGGCAACTAAAATGATTAGGGGTTTGGAACGGGTCCCATATGAAGAGAGATTAAAGAGGCTAGGACTTTTTAGCTTGGAAAAGAGGAGACTAAGGGGGGATATGATAGAGGTATATAAAATTATGAGTGGTGTGGAGGAAGTAAATAAGGAAAAGTTATTTACTTCTTCCCAAAATAGAAGAACTAGGGGCCACTCAATGAAATTGGCGTGCAGCAGGTTTAAAACAAATAAAAGGAAGTTCTTCTTCACACAGCGCACAGTCAACCTGTGGAACTCCTTACCTGAGGAGGCTGTGAAGGCTAGGACTATAACAAGGTTTAAAAGAGAGCTGGATAAATTCATGGAGGCTAAGTCCATAAATGGCTATTAGCCGGGATGGGTAATGAATGGTGTCCCTAGCCTCTGTCTGTCAGAGGGGGGTGATGGATGGCAGGAGAGAGATCGCTCGATCATACCTGTTAGGTTCACTCACTCCGGGGCGCCTGGCATTGGCCACTGTCGGTAGACAGGATGCTGGGCTAGATGGACCTTTGGTCTGACCCAGTATGGCCGTTCTTATGTTCTTATAATGCATTGTGAAACATTTGGCAACAGAGTACATGACATTTTAATTGGCTAGAGTAGGACCCAATCAGAGACTGGCAGAACTGCTGGACTCATGTAAACTGGGCATCTTCTACTGTGGCTACTGCTATTGCCACCTCAACTTGGGTGGGAACAGTAGGCTTTTGACTTCCTTCCAAAATCTGCCATTTACAGATGGGAAAACTGAGACTCTGAGAGACTCTGACTTGGGTCAAGTCACAGAAAGAGTGAGTGGCAAATACTAGTGATGAGTGCAGTGTAAGCACTTAAATCCAGGCTTCTTGGCTGACTCCTAGTCTGAGGTATGATCCACTGGACACTGCTGATTTCCTAGGGAGTGGATCCTGAAGTGAATGTCTGAACATGCAGATATTTCTAATTGGCTCAGCATAAACTACGCTTTATAACTAAATGTCCAGGCCATCTGAGGATCACACATCACTACTGAAAATACTATGTAGGCCATTTTAATTTTAAAATATGAATATGTAGATGTTAGTATATCTTAGTAAGTCACCACCAAAGCTACTAGGGGGAAGGCTGCTTTAGATTTGATTTTGACAAATAGGGAGGAACTGGTTGAGAATTTGAAAGTGGAAGGCATCTTATGTGAAAGTGATGAAGAAATAGTAGAGTTCATGATTCTAAGGAATGGTAGGAGGGAAAACAGCACAATAAAGACAATAGATTTAAAGAAGGCAGACTTTAGCAAATTCAGGGAGTTGGTAGGTAAAATCCCATGGGAAGCAAGTCAAAAGGGAAAAACAATTGAAGACAGTTGGCCATTTTTCAAAAAGACATTGTTAAGGGCACAAGAAAAAAACTGTCCAACTGCATAGGAAAGCTAGGAAGAATGGCAAGAGACCACCCTGGCTAAACCAGGAGATCTTCAATAATCTAACACTCAAAAAAGACTCCTACAAAAAGTGGAAACTCTGTCAAATGACAAAGGATGAATATAAACAAATAACACATATGTAGGGACAAAATTAGAAAAGCCAAGGCACAAAATGAGATCAAACTGTGTAAAAGGAAACAAGAAAACATACTACAAATTCCTTAGAGGTAAGATGAATACGAAGGACAGAGTAGGCCTGTTGCTCAATGAGGGCAGAAAGACAATAACAAAATGTGGCAATGGCAGTGGTGCTTAATGACTTATTTGTTTTGGTTTTCACCAAGAAGGTTGGTGGCAATTGGACATCTAACATAGTGAATGCCAGTGAAAATGAGGTAGGATCAGAGCCTAAAATAGGGAAAGAACAAGTCGAAAATTACTTAGACAAGTTAGATGTCTTCAAATCACCAGGGCCTGATGAAATACATCCTAGGGCTTGTCTTCACTACAGCGTGGAGGGATTGATCTTTTGGTGATCGATTTATCGCGTCTCATCAAGACGCAATCAATCGATTGCCAGCGGCTCCCCCGTCGACTCCGGAACTCCAGCTTGCCAAAAGGCACAAGCTGGAGTCAACGGGAGAGCGCGCCGCCAACCGCCGCTGCCGTGAGGATGGCAGGTAAGTCGGCTGTAGATACGCTGATTTAATCTACGTTATTAACGTAGCTGAAATTGTGTATCTATGGCCGATCTACCCCCCTAGTGAAGACCAGCCCTTAGAATACCCAAGGAACTGACTGAAGAGATATCTGAGCCATTAGCAATTATTTTTGAAAAGTCATGGAAGAAAGGAGACTTTCCAGAAGACTGGAAAAGGGAAAATATAGTACCCATCAATAAAAAGGGAAATAAGGAGAACCCAGGGAATTACAGATCAGTCAGCTTAACCCGGAAAGATAATGGAGCAAATAATTAAGCAATCAATTTGCAAACACCTGGAAGATAATGAGGTGATAAATAACAGAATGGATTTGTCAAGAACAAATCATGTCAAACCAACCTCATAGCTTTCTTTGACAGGATAGCAAGCCTGGTAGATGTGGGAGAGTGGTAGATGTGG
This sequence comes from Sternotherus odoratus, assembly GCA_032164245.1. Lineage (NCBI taxonomy): Eukaryota > Metazoa > Chordata > Testudines > Kinosternidae > Sternotherus > Sternotherus odoratus. The sequence continues at coordinate 32,421,747 of JAVMKO010000007.1, forward strand.
TATATCTTGACTTTAGAAAGGCTTTGTATACTGTATTTTTTAAGAGCAGATTGGACAAACACCTGTCAGGGATGGTCTAGATAATAGTCCTTCCTTGAGTGCAGAGGGCTGGACTAGATGACCTCTCGAAGTCCCTCTCATTCTATAATTCTATCATGTCTTAACCAAAAAAAATGCATAATCGGTGAAAAAGAGCCAGGTAAATCTTTTTTTTAGACCAACTGCAATAAGCAGAGTGCATGAATAAGGGATTCCATCTATAACATTAATTCTTTTCCAAGTGCTTGTCATATGTATATCTCAGTCTTGGTCCCTATGCACTTGTGATCATGGCCAGCAGGATCTGTTGTGGCCGTGCTTGCACCTTGGGTGTCCTCATGGTCCTAGACTGAGAGCATAAAGGGCAGTGTAGACCCAACTGCCACTCAATTATTTCTCATTGCCAAGGACTGAGATGTTCACATTTCTAGCGTCACTTTTGTCCTAAATCTTTAGATAATGTATATGACTTTAATATAGCATAGTGTTAGTTAAAATAGTCGCCTCCTGGCATTTTTTGTTTGTTAGAAAGTTTATTTATCTTCCCGGATTGTTGATTTTCCCCTCTCACTGGAATTTTCTGCTGGTATCAGGATTTTAGGCTGTTCTATTCTATGTCTTCAGGATTTAAAATACTTTTTTGTGAGATAGCAATTCCTGTTAATGATGGACTCGCTACATGCCTTTTTAGCTTTGTGGAATATCCCCATATCCACAGTAACTGTTCAATATGCAAGTCCTTTTCTGAAACAACATTAAAAATTAGAAAGGCATGTCTCAAATTGTTTTTATTAGACTGCTCTATGCAGCCTGCCCCGATCTAGGCACTGTTGAGCTCCCTTGGCTAAGTCACAACTCAGTCCAGAAGTACCTCTGTGAGTTCCATATCCATTAACTCCTAAGCTCCATCTTCCAATTCTTCTGCATTAGTAGTAGTATTGTAATAGAACTATTATTTTTAAATTTGCAGATGAAAGGAGCATCACCCCTCCTCTAAAGATAGAAGATAATCTCCCTCAGGAACTTCTGCTAAAAAGAGTCTGTCACTTCTTTAACTTCCTTTCCAAAGAAACTTCATGGACCAAATTGGGTACTGCAGGAGCTTGAAGTGAACAGGGTAGAAAGTTTCTGTATCAAGACAAGAGATTAACTACCTCTGGCCCTAAAACTAAACTTTGGAGGTTGGTGCAAGTGCTCTGGCACCACTTACAATACCTTCTGTGGCATTGATTACTTTGTCAGTACCAAGTAAATGGGTACAGGATATACCCCCAACGTGCTATACTACTCCACAGAGATTCACAGCATGATCCATCTTGGTACCAGGGAATTACACAGTACTGAAGGATCTCCAGATTTTGGAGGAGCTGGAGTTTTGTTTACTTTCAATATAGCTGAACATTCCTTTACTATGCATACTATTTGCTATTTCAGTACCGACATACTTCCTGGCACTGACTGCTGAGCCTACCTTACAACCCTGAACTCCTGCATCAGCAGTCCCTTTCATTAGACAGAGATTGTTCATGCTCTGACTTTCAGTACAGTGGGGAAGGATCTCCTGATTCCTCAAGAGCCTCCTCTTATGAGATTTGAGAGTCGGAAAGGGAATGCAGGATTCCTGACATACCTGGACATTGTGATATTCAGTAATCACTCAGAATCAAGGAATGTACTCAGGTCTGCTTTATTCAGTGTCTGAGTTCTATCTGATCAGAATCTTGTAAAAAGAGCATATCACAATAACTGGCTCTAACTGGCTCTTGCCAGAGCCTCTTACAGGTACAGTTCCCTTGACACACCTTGGGGGCTAGGAAGAATACATATGAAATGGTATTCTTCCACTTGGGCCCTTGGTTCTAATCCTTAAAGTGTATAATTATGGCAATTTCGAACTCCCTGGGATTCTTATCAAAGGAATCGTTCCCATGCACCACCTACTAGAGAGATCTTTCTTGCCTGCCCAAAAGCAAAAGTCTACAGTGCCCCAGTTCATGACTAAGTTCCTTAACCAGCAAAGGAAAGAACAGTGTCAGATTAAAAATTTAAAAGTACCTACAGCTATTTCACACTTGTCTCTGGATGATGTCATGATTCCTTCCACATCATCTCATCTAGATGACAACAAGAATTTACAGGATTTATTAAGATGGGTAGCTCAGTCTCTCCAGATTCCTCTAGAAGAGATGCAAGAGACCTCACAAAAATTGCTGGACATTCTCCATACTGCAGGCCAGAATGAGTGGCTCTTTCCTTTAATATTTGGCCCATTACTGAAATAATCACCCCAACTTCAAAGAAAACAGATCAAATAAATCATGTGCCTTCTGTTGGAGCAGAATACTTTTATACACACCCCAGGCTCTTTGGTGGTTGCATCAGCTAATGCAAAGGCTAGACAATGCCACTGAAAGATACCTCTAGATAAAAAGGCGCCAAAACAACTGTGTATTTGGTCATAAATAAAAGTCCTCTGTAAATTTACAGTTCAGAATATCAAAGTATCTTGGTCTACTTACCTGTTATGATTTTCTAAACTGTAATAAATTGATGGATATTGTTGACATAATGTTGCAAGAAAATAGGGAGGAGTTTAAATCCCTAGTCTTGGAAGGACAATATCCTTACAAGAAACTCAACATGTCTCACCTCATCCCATTAGAGCATGAAACAGAAATACTTCTGTTTCTAGGAGCATTTAGAAAAGAACCCACCTCAATACCGGGAAAAAATACTTCTATTCTAAATATTTCTTCATATCCAAGAGGAAGTGGGGATGGCATTCAGTTCTGGATTTGAGGGTACTCAATATCTTCATTCACCAATTCAAGTTCAGAATGCTCATATTAGCCCCCATGGTACTGTCTCTAGATCAAAAGACCAGTTTGCAGCTCTTGATCGGTACAATGCCTACTTCCATGCAAAACCATTCTCAGTACAGTTTTCTTCATTGTGGTGCGTCTGTAGTATCAAGGGTGTCTACCAAGGACTCAGCAGCAGTTGCTGCCCATCTGAGAAGAAAAGGTAGAACAGTTAATCTCTATCTGGAAGACTGATTTGTCAGGGGGGAGTCTCAACATGAGGTACAAAGCTCTTCAGTTGTTTATGATCATCAGCCCAAGAGACAGCCCCCCCGCAAAAAAGTTCATATTAATTCCTAAACAATGACTAGTGTTCACATGGGTTGTTTTAGACTCCAGATAGAGCTTTGCTTCCCCAGGAGAGAGAGAAAACCATGTCCGCTCTCATCATTCCTCTTCACTATACATCCACAGAATATAGTAAGGACTTCTCTAAATCTGTTCAGACACATGGCCAGACTAAGCCTATACTGCATGCAGGGTTGGCTAAAATCAGCATACACACTGAAACACTACAGGTTCCACAGGATATTCTCTTCCCTGAATTGGTGGAAAGACCCCACAACAAGGTGTGCACTACTCCTCCCAAACACAGCAATAGTAAGAGGCATCACTTCTGGTATTGGAAGCACATCTATACTACTATCAAGCACAATGCAGATAGACTCAGACGGAGACTCGCTTAATATAAATATATTGGAACTCAGAGTGGTTCACAAAGCATGTATCAAATTCTTACCTCTGATTCAAAGACTGTTTGTCCAAATCATGACAGTGCACATGACTCCTATGTTTTATATAAGCAGGTAAGTTGGAGGCTGAAGGGGAGATCTCCCCACTGTGCTCAGAGGTGGTTTGCTAATGGAATTGGTACATTCAGCCTCAAGTATCTCTCACAGCAATTCATGTTCCAGTTGTGCAGAGCTCTCTGGTGGACAATTTGAGCAGACATTTTTCATCAGATCACAAGTGGACAATCAAGGACTCTGTAATTCAAGCAATTTTCAAGAAATGGAGTTGTCTGTCAATAGACCTGTTTGCCATGGAGTGGAACAAGAAATGTCAGACTTTTGGTTCCAGAGGGATTCAGAGCCTGGGATCCTTTCAGATGTATTCCTCATCCCTTGCACTGATGTATGCTTACCCTCCAATACCACTCCTCCTTAGGAGACCTGCCAGAATCCTCTTGATAGCTTTCACTTGGCAGAGGCAGTTTTTGGTATCTGACATTGATGCTATTAGTGACTCCTCCAAGATCCTTACCTGTAATGCCAGACTTGATATACTAGAGCAAAGGGGTCCTTCTTCATATGAACCCATCCGCCTTCCATCTCATGGCATAGCTTCTGGATGTCAGAAGTAGGGAGCTCATGCTTTTCAGATGTTCAGAACATTTTGATAAGTAGTAGGAAAGAATTCTCCAGTGAACAGCATCAGTTTCAGCTGATTGATACATAGACACTTACGATCTTAAATTATTCACTGTCTGTAAGGAACTCTGGGCTTAAACACACCTGGAAGTCATCCATGCATATCATCCTTCTATTGTAGGCTATACAATCTTTTCCCACTCAACTATTTTGAGGTTCTCAGAGGTCTAATGAGTGCTTCTTCACCAAAAAAAGAACTTCTCCACCTTGGGACATTAATTTGGTGTTAGCAGGTCTGATGGGGTCACCATATAAACCCCTGGCAACATGCTCTCTATTACCTTTATCTATGAAAAAACCCTTTTTAGTAGCAATAACATCAACTAGGAGAATTGGGGAGATACAGGCATCTATGGTAGGATGTCCACATATGGTTTTTCCAAACTGATAAGGTGTTTAAGGCCACATCCCAAGTTCCTACCAAAGATAGTGTCCAATTTCTTCCTATCAAATCACCACTTGGGAGTCACTAAGGGTAGACTACACATATGGCTAAAGAGGAAAGAAAAGTTTCTTACTTGTAGAATAACTCAAGTTCTTCAGGATGTGTTGTCTTATGTATTTCCTTGACCCACCTTCCTTCCCCACTACAGGAGAATTCCATTACATATCTGGATTCAGCAGTGGTGAAGGAACCAAATGACGATTGTGCCCATGTCCCCCTCTATGTCCTTTGGACCAGTAACATGAGGACATGTATGTGGGCATAATGGAAACTGCTGGCTGATTTCTGGTCTGAGTGCCTGAGGATGTACTTGCTAGGAGTAGAATATATATTTGGACAAACACTTGAACAGTTACAGGGAAGTAACTTTTCTTTCCTGGATTTTCAGTGTTCTTATTTTGGGAGAAAGAGAGAAAGGGAAGATGAGAACAATGCCTTGCTGATTCTGTTCACCTCAATACAACAATATTTGGGGCACTAAACCAAAATTTCTTCTGTTGCCAAATCACCCTATCTTGTGAGAAAACCCATAGGAGGTGGGAAACTTATTTGAAATTCTGTGCAGTACATAGAGTATAGACCCTGACACCTCATCTTGTAAGTGGATAAGTTAGTTAGCTCATAGCTGAGTAAATGTTGTAGTCCTCTAATCGTGTGAATCTTCCATAGTCTAGTAGAGGGAAGTCCAGGGGATAAGAAATCAGTCAAATATCCTACTACTCCTCTGCTATGCCTCAGTCCTCCGCCTTGCTTGAGGACTTCATGAGCCACACTCTCATTGTGTCCCTGCCCATGTCCCACATCTTCTCTAAGGGAAAAGGGTTGAAAGCAGAATGGAATTAATACTGTAAGGAGCATTATCAATGCTGACAGGAATTTCCTATGAAAAGTGTACAAGTTGATCAAAGAAGACACTGTGGCTGACCCCTTGCTGCACTCCATCTGGACATTCCATCCTGAACCGATGGAGCCCTGACTGTGGCTCAGCTGACATTTTTATCATCCTGGTTCTTGGCAGAGCTCAGGCAGCCAGTGAGCAAACAGTCTATGAGTGAGCTGGGGCCCTAGCTTGAGTAAACAGTCTGCCAGCAAGTAAACAGTCTTAAGTTTGGCTTTAGCCTGGGCAAGGCTCAGGCTGCCAGCAAGCAAACAGTCTACAGGTGAGCTGGGGCCTGGGCTTGAGTAGGCTCAGTCTGCCAGCAAGCAAACAGTTTACAGGGCTGGCTTTAGACTGGGCAGAGCACAGGCAGCCAGAAAACAAACAGTCTCGGCACTTGTAGATTGGTTCCTTTCGGGGATGCGGTTGAACTGGCAGAAAGTCCTCCTCCTCCTCCACAGACTCTCCCCCAGCTATGCTGCAGGGCTGGCCTCTTATATTTCCGGCCACACCCCAATACTTTGGGGTGGGGGTGGGGGTGGGGGCCAGCATAATCTAGGTTCCATCCTCCAAGGGGAGTGTAATGGTCCCTCGCCCTCATGCTTGGGGGGGGGGAGACCACTTGGGCTCACTACATCAGTAAAATAAAATAGCTGCACTTAGAGCTTACATAGTGCACTTTATCCATAAATCTCAAAGGGATTTATAAGTGCTTGATTTGTGCTTAACTCTAAATTACATGAGTAGCCCTACCCTGTATGTGGATATTATTGTTCCCTTATTTTAGATGGGGGAAACTCAGGTACAGAGAGTTTAAGGGATTTGTCCATGCTCATATGAGTCAGCGATAGAGTGAAGAAAGAAAATCCTGGTTTCCTGACTCAGTCCTGTGTCCTTTTTACTGGACCCTGATGCCTTCTTGTAGGTCTTTCCATTTTTCTAGTTAACACTGAAAATATTGAAGTAAGTAGGGAGGGTTTTCTAAACAGCAAACTAAAACCGAAGAAGCATTTGGATGTGCCAGACCATGAGAGCAATGTTAAAACTAACAGCCCTAGCTCATGTAAGCATTTTGCTTTGCCATTGGGAGCAGCAGCAGCAATGGAATAAGAGGAACAGACCTGCTAAGATAATAAGATTTTGCAGAAATGTTATTTATGCAGCTGGACAGGGGCAGTCATGAAAAAAGAGATGTGGCATGTCAAAAAGCTGATCGTATATAAATATTGTTCATAAAGAAGCAAGAATTAAAACATGGAATCGACAGCAAAGGCGCCCTTGAAACCTATTGAAACCTGTTGATACATCTCTGTGCATTTTCCTGATTCAACATGAGCAATGTGTCTGACTGGGCATATACTTACAGCTATGATAATTAAATGGAGAAACCTAATGTTTGAGAGGTGCAGCTATTTTCAACTGGGTTAATATCAGTGGAACATAATAAAAAAATAAGCATTTCAATTAATGACCTTTCTTTTTCTACTAGTTTTCCCTGCATGATTTCTGACTTTGGTGTCAGGTTGTGCAGCAAAATAGTTCTGAAGGTATGAGCAATAAAAACAGACACAATAAATTTGAATAGACCAGGAAATAGTGATGACTTAATTGCTACTTTAGTGAAAAGGCTTCAGCCATTATGCCTAATTATTAAAAATAACACCCACTGTAATTTATCAGAATTTTAGCCATTAGTGTATTTTTTAAAAGTATCAGCAATTTTAACATTACAGTGCTTGGGATAATGAGAGTCAGTAGGGTAGTTTGAAGTACAGCATTCTAACAACGGTCAAATTGGGGTAGGGATGTGGGTGTATATTTCAGTGTTGTCAACTCTTGCAATTTTATCCTGCTGCAGGCAGTCTCATGAAAAGCTTTACTACAGTCACAAACACATACTGAAAGGGAGTGAATCACAACTCTACAGAATGCCATGTAGTATAGGAGATGGGGCCCTAAGCTGCAAATTCAGAGACTGTGAGTGACAGTCCGAGCTCTTCCACTGACTGCCATTAAGATTTTTTGCCCTTTGCAATCCTTATAAGCCAAGGCTTCAGGGTAACGACTTTTATCCAGTTTACAAATAGGATAAATGAGCACTTAAACTTATCCTGGGATACAACAATATTGCATACACTTAAAGAAGATCATTTCCTAGTGGCTAGGCCTTAGGGAGAGGTTTATAAATCTAACACTGCTTCCATTCTAGGAGAGCTGGTTCCTTAATTCAAACAAGAGAAGCTTGTGTTTTGACATCCAGAGGTTTGGGTGGTACTGCCAGTTGTCTAGGGGAGACATGCACTGCTTTAGGGAGGCTGTAGGAGTGTTTAAAAAAAGTGGTATCTTGAGACAATATAACCTCATCTCATTTGTTTGGGTGCTCCTGCTGCTACATTATGTATATTTACTTATGTACATGTATATAATCATTTGGGTATACATGCACATGTGAGTTAGCCCTTGATAGCAATCTACAAAATGCTGGGTCTTAAATGGTATATTCTACTGCTCTTATAAAGAGATTTCCAATTAAGCGAAATTGGAGGTCAACGTCCAACATCCCTGAACTTTATAATATTTGAAATCTGGCTCTGAAGTTTCTGACCAGGGCAGATATCTAGTTTGAAAACACCTTGAATTGAAATATTCTGATTTGGATTATGACTCATTTCACTAAATATAGGGCCATTTTTTGTAGATAGATCACATGCACTTGTATCATGGAGAATCACAAATTACTGAAGTTCATGCAAAGAACTACTATAGTTCATGTTAGACAAAAAGAGCTGATCTATCTAAAGGGAAAAAATCAGTGATACTAGGTCCCAGGCCAGATGATTAACAGGTAGGCACTGGAAAAGCAGTCACTTTGGATGAGTGGGGTCTCCTGGTTGGTGTGAAAGTCTAAGAAAACATTCTGGCTGCCTAAGACCTCATTTCAATGTTGTTGAGCAGAAATTGATTTGTACTAGAGCTGTGGGTGCTCTGTGTCTGTGAAAATGTCTCAGGAATCGAGCTGGTTACTCCCCCCCCCCCATGCAATCGCCCACAAATAAAGCCTGTTTTTGAAATACAGGCATCCAGCTGCTCCCTTCCTCAGTTTCCTGATCTATAACATGGGGAAAATGAACTATAACTACTCTGTGTGGGTCTTGCAAGGCCTAGCTACTGGCATCATTTTATTCACTCAGCTATTAACATGCATAAATCCCAATATGTCAAAAATCATGCATATTTTTACAGTCTTCAAAATCACAAGTTGCATGCTTAGTTTGATGACTATCACAAAAGTTCAGGCTTTCTACCCCCTGAGCCATCTGGTTCCCATGTTCTAAATGTTCCTATAATTGTAACCCTACAATACTGGTTCAAGCAACTACCAGTAAAAACCTGTGCTTACAGTTCATAAGGCTTAATCAGAATACACTAAAGGCTCTTTCTAGATTTAGGGCTGGTCTACATTGGGAATTTACTTTGGTATAGCTATTTCTAAAGGGTGTGAAAAGTCCATAGCTCTGAGATATAGCTATACTGACCTAATACTCAGTGTAGACAGCACTAGGTCAATGGAAGAATTCTTCTGTCAACCTAGATATTGCCACTTGGGGAGGTGGTTATCTACATCAATAAAGAAACCCCTCCTATTGGCACTGACGTGTAGTGTCTATATCAAAGTCCTACAGCAGTACTGCTGCAGTGTTTCAAGTGTAGGGAAGCCCTCTGAGTGTGAATACCATCTTTCTGAAACATATTGTTTTTTTTACCCTTTAACATATGGCTAAGCAGCCATTAAACTATTTCTAGTTTGTGTTTTCTGCCCTATGAATACTAAATAATAATAATTATTATTAATAATAAAAAACCGGTCCTAATTGTAGGAAAAGAAGAGAGGAAACTGTACTGAAACTGATTGTACAGGCACATCTTTCTAGGGATTGGCAGGGAGAGGGTTAATACTCAACCCTGAACAAAATAATTAACACAGGTGTCTTTCCTTTTTGCCAAGCACTCTGGTTAATACGTAACTGTAGCTTGGCTCAGGTGAAGAGAAGTACCCAGTTAAGAAGGACTATAAGAAGAGTGAGTTTGGGGCTGGGTGTTCTTTAGGCTAGGTAGTAGTTTGATGCCTCTTAGGAAACTTCTGTTGTGTGTTTTGTATCTCATTCCTTTAAATCTCAAAGCTACAGGTTGTTTCTTTAGCACCTAACCTTTGCCATCCTTAGAAAACACTCAGAATGGAATGTAGTGGATGCAGTAGTTTTACTAGGGACTGCAGTTGTATTAAACTATCTTAATATAATGATAATAAATTCTGAAAAAGGAAGAGTAACTTGCTCACATGCAGGCCAGCAGGAAATTGGGGTTTAGGTGCATGATATGTAAGTGCAGGGAAGAAATCTCTTATTTCTAGGGCTGGTTAATTGAGGCCACAGTGTTAAACCTTATAGCTGTCAAGAGCTAGAAAACCAAATTGCTTTCCATCTGAAGCTGCCAAGAGCTATCAACCACTGTCCTAGACCTTTTTGGAGCTGAAGAGTAGTAAGGAATCATTATATGAAATACAATATTAAAAGCTGAGATGTGCAAGCTGAATGTTGGGTCTATATGAATCTCTATTTCCAGTTATGAATATTTGGTCGTTTCTCCCATGTGTGCCAATGCTGGGATAATGGTAAGAAAGAGATCTATGTCTTGCAAGGCCATTGCAGCCAATTGGTCTCCATCAAAACTAGATCATTTTGCAGTAATTTATCCTATGGTCAGGGAGATTGTTTGACTGTAATTTGCAGAGTACCCCCATCTTAAAGCATATTTTCAGGTGTATCCGGGACTTGTGCTGAATTCTTCAGGCTATAGTTTTGGGAGTGAGGAACAAAACAGCACCAGGCTGCTTTGTATGGGTCTGCAGTATTGATGCAGTAGAGTTAGAGAGATTTAGGCCGGTACACAGCTCAACACTGCAGTCATAAGAGTGGCCACCAACCTTGTCACATTGAAAGGTAAATGAAAAGCTCCTGTCTTCTCCCAGGCCTTACAGTTCCCTCACTTACATATTGTTCAGCAGGGGAAGTGAAGAAAGAAAACAAAACTTTCTGCCAGAAAAACCCTCAAGAACTGCCTACTTCCAAGCCCTGCTTTTTCTTAGAAGGGAAGAAAGAAATATATTTTGGTTTGGCATGGGAGGTATTCAGATACCGCAGTGTTGGGGGTTAAGTAAGAAACAGTGTGGTGATGACTCCTCATTGTCAGGTCCAAATCCAGATGACTGTTGAGCTGCCTTAGATTTGAATCTTTTTAAAATTCTGTAGTGCCACAAACACTTTTGGTGTGGGATTGTTTCAGGCTGGTCTGGAGACACCCTACCTCTGTCATGATTCCATTTCAAACTTTTGAGTAATACAGCTGTGGCTAATGCTGGTAAAAGGCAGCAGGGCACTGGAAAAAGCCATAACAGAGTTATGGTCCAAAAATTAGCAGTAGAATATAGTAGCTTTTAGAGATTGTATCATACTAGTCCCACAACAGAATATATGTGCATGCAGAATGTAGCGGAGAATGATTAGGGGCCTGGATCACATGACTTACAAGGAGAGGCTGAGAGAACTGGGATTGTTTAGTCTGCAGAAGAGAAGACTGAGGGGAGATTTGATAGCTGCTTTCAACTACCTGAAAGAGGATTCCAAAGAGGATGGATCTAGGCTGTTCTCAGTGGTACCAGCTGACAGAACAAGGAGAAATGGTCTCAGGTTGCAGTGGGGAAGGTTTAGGTTGGATATTAGGAAAAACTTTTTCACTAGGAGGGTGGTGAAGCACTGGAATGGGTTACCTAGGGAGGTGGTAGAATCTCCTTCCTTAGAAGCTTGACAAAGCCCTGGCTGGGATGATTTAGCTGTGGATTGGTCCTGATTTGAGCAGGGGATTGGACTAGATGACCCCTGAGGTCCCTTCCAACCCTGATATTCTATGATTCTATGAATGTGCATGCAGAGCTTATAGAAATACTTTTAGAGTAGATATATACTCGATAACTACTCTGAGAATTTGTTTGTAGTGAACACCTTCAAAGTTATCTCACGTGAAATGACACAGATAGTTGGCCGCAAGCATGAAGAAATACCACCTGTTATGGCTTTATTCCAGGGTAAAGAAAGTGGTGATAGTGGCAGCCTAAAACCTGACTGTGTTCCTTTCCTGCCTTGTTCCACTCACTTATTGCTAGTCATGCTTGGGCCTCCACTCATATAATTTAACAGTAACAAGAGCTGTACTTCTGGCAAGACCAACATAGAAAGCAAACCCAGAATAATGATAGCAATCAGATTCATTTTATGAAAAGATTTCATGAAAAATTCCTCACCTACAGCTGCACAGCAGGTCAAACACTCAATTGGAAGGCAATACTGGGTCTGCAGCTGTTTCCTGAGTTAGGGGGAGGGGGAGTGGACACAGGTTCTAGGTGACAACAGGATTATCTGTCTGATCAACATGTATGCTTAGATTCTGAAATGTCCAGACTTCTCAGTAAGACTACTAGATGTTTTATTCACTGCTCCACTAATATACATGAACTTGTATTGGTTTCTGGTTATGACACTTATTGGATCAGGTGTCCTTGCAGTGCCTCTGACATAGTCTCTTCCCAATCCAGTGCTTTTGCTAGTTTTGTGGTTGGTCCTGCTATCACTTACACAACAATAATCTTAATGTGGGTTGCCTCATCAAAGACCACACATCCCTGAACATATTCACAAATGCAAGAAACTCAGGGTATTGCTAGAAGATGGACATTTTAGTGATAGCATCTTTGTCAATGTCAGCAATGACATGGTTAAAGCAATTAGTGATGTGCCCTGTCGATGTATCAATTGGTTTGCTCATACATAAAATCTCGTGGCTACTATTGCTGTGGTGAAAGTTCCTAAAACTGTGGGAGATGCTTATCAGAGCAAGCAGATCTGTGGGGTTTTCCCCGGCTTAGTGAAAGCAACTAACCCTATGTAATTCAAGGAAAAAAATCAATGAAACCTGATACATCTATTGGAACTCCACATTTTACATATTCATGGGGCAAATTTAGATTCCATACCATGCTATGGAAATGGCAGGAAATTTAGGGGAGCAATAAGCTGCTGTCACCAGTAGCTTTTGCTGGAGGAACTATAAATAGGCTACTAATATTTTTGAATGGGTTGGACAGGTTATTGTCTAGACTGAATAATTAAAATAAAACAACAACTTCGTTATGAATTCTCTTATCTCTCCATGCCTGTCGGTGCTGCTAACCTGGTGCTGCCCAAGTACAATACAGCACAACAGGGAATTCAGTTTGCAGCGATATCCTCTCAACACATTTTAAATTAATGCTGAGCCAAATCCACTGGGATTAATGGTTTGCAGACTTCTCAGTGGCCCCTTAAAAGATTTGGAGAGTGAAAGGGGAGAGCAACACAGAGACATCTGGGTGCAGAGCTCTTATAGTAACTTCCTGTGATGAAGCTGGAGCCACAGGGCCTTGTGCCAATCCCCTTCATTGCCAGTGGATCTCCTGAGATCAGAGAATATGGGGGCCTTGAGCCCTCTTTCAGTTTGCGAAGCCAAACACAGTGCTTAGGGATAATGCAATGATTAGAGGTGATTTGCCCCTTAGTTTCCATTTTCACTAAAGTACAAGAAGAGGGAGCATATTTATCAGTATGACTGTAATAAATTGTAGGCATTGTGTATGAGGCATCTTTCTATGGTTGGCTGGTTGACAATGTTTATTAATCATCTGCCTCTTTCTGAAATAATTTAACACCAAAAGCATATAGATATTTTCAGTGGGACTGCAATGCTATTGACTGTGCCAAGTGCTATCTTTCAGCTTCCAAGCCAGTAAACAGGTCTACATGGGTTTAGTATCACAGAGGAACTATGATTAATGAGTCTGTTGCTGCTGTGTTGGACCCAAAGTTTGTAAATGAGTTATGACGTCTTTGTCTAGCTGTTCTGCTCCTTCTGCTTCTGGGGGTGGTTGTAAGCTGTATGGTGATGCTACGGACAACTGAAATTGACATCTTAAATCGTTGAATTTAATCATTAAGTATGTCAACTTACTTAGGCTTGCACATATTCATCTAGAGCTAGCTTTCTTTCTTGACAAGTTTCATTCTTTCTCAGTCTTTGTGCGTATGTAGGTCCCCCCCTCCCCCGAAACGGTCTTTGTGTTTGCCTGTCTTGTTACTCTCTGCAACAGTACAATGGAGAAGGTATTCATTTGCATAAAAGGAAAGAATGAGAGGTATGCAGTGTCTGTATGCAATATGATATGGCCATGAGGTCACTTTTTCTTGGGTATACACATTGGATAACTTCACGCTGAACTAACTGAATGCATGAGCACTTAACTTGCTTTGCAAGTGAAGAAGCATATTTTATAGAGCACATTCATTGCACCTTGCCTTGACAAGATACCTTTGAAAGGTTTTCTGAGATGCTCATATTTTAGCTTTTAGATCATCATTTTGTTTGCTTAGCTCCATCATATTTTCTAGTTTTATGAGATTAAACTTTACTTGCAAATCCTACGTTATTCTCCATGCCGTCCCAAGGCCAGATTAATGCAAAGGACATAGGGACCCATGTATAGGGCCCTAGCTCTTGCAGTCACATGGTGACATCAAAATCTTACCTCCTTTTTTTAAAATGAAAACTAAGTTTGCAACCCCAATGATTATGAAGGAAAGCTTGAAAATATGACCAGAGTGTAACAGAGGCAGTGACATCTGCCTGAGTCTGCAAACAGTCTGAGATTATACTTCAGGAGGTGAAAACTGCTCCATTCATCTACATGGAGTGTAAATAAATTAATAGATTCATGCAGGTTAAATTCATTAATGGCTATTAGCCAGGATGGGTAAGGAATGGTGTCCCTAGCCTCTGATTGCCACAGGGTGGAGATGGATGGCAGGAGAGAAGTCACTTGATCCTTACCTGTTAGGTTCACTCCCTCTGGGGCACCTGGCATTGGCCACTGTCAGTAGACAGAATATTGGGCTGGATGGACCTGTGGTCTGACCCAGTATGGCCATTATTATGTTCTTAAGTACTAAGACCCACCACTTTGCAAGGGGGCGGGGGGAGAGAAAGGGAGCAATGCTACAAATCCTGCATCTTGGCAGAGGGTTAGACTAGATGCCCTTTGCAGTCACTTCTAACTCTATGATTCTAACACCATCCCAGAACAGGATTCTGAGTGTCAGGGAGAGAGAAGAGTACAAGCCCCCAGCTCATTTACCCATGCAGATATACCCCAACTACTGGGGTAAATATTAGGATGCTGTTGTCCTGTCTCCCGTTGAGAGTGGTGAGCCATTACTGGGAGGAAGAAGGGGGCTCCATTCCAAGTAGGAGTCATGGGTGTGGAGCCATAGGAGCTCCTATGTTGTCTAAGTGTTTTTTTGATCGTCAAATGGGCTTGATAGCAGCAAAATAAGAATGAGACTGTGGGAGAAATTGTTTGGAGCTTCTCAAAATATTTTTATCCCCTGAAAATCCTTTTGTATTAAAAGTCAAATATTTGTGCGTAAACAGTGAAACAAAATGAAAGTATGGTCCATTAAACAAACATCACTGCTAGACTCAGATATTTCACAATATTGCTGCATGTTTAATAGTGTGCATTCAACTTTTTATCTACAGCAGCTATGTAATTATTTCAATTAGCTGATCAAATCTGGGCTTTTTACATGACGTGGGCTATGAGCAGCAAAACCAAATCAAGTTCCAGTAATAATAATAATTTTCAATTTGAAAACAAAAGTAGTAGACAATGAGCTGCTGGCCTTTGTGTGGCTCCTCATAGCTGGGTATTAACATTACAAAAACTCACTAAAATTGACGCTCTTCTCCACAGCGTCAACAGAGAACCCACACATCAGTGGGCACGAAGACTGAACTGCCCCTCCCATTTTTATATGCTTTAGGCTTAGCATTGTGTGTGGGGGAGAAGAGGCATGGGGAAATGATGCCATGGCCCATGCAGTAAGAATTCATGGTGGCTGCCCATGATGCACCTTTTCTGATGACAGAAGACTACAATATCCAAGGCTATCAATCCAGTTGCTTTTGTGAGCTCTAAATGAAAGAAGGAAAGGAGAGACCGAGATAGGGAAAGGACACAAGAATCTATAGTACTGATGTCAGAGAAACATTGATTAGCAAACATACGGTCAAGACAAACTCTTATCTCTGATGTATGGTGCAGATCACAGCCTACCAGTCACTTGACAAATAGACTACCATAAATTCAACACTCTAATGCACTTTATCAGCTTTTCCCTTTTATATTTACTGGGGAGCATACAGATTAATTCCCTGAAGCCCAAGTACTGTTTTTATCACATAGCTGGAATAAATGGAAAATGCTTGAGTCTGCCTGAGTTAGGGAGTTAGAATCATCCTCATCCCCAATCCACTGAATGGCATTGGAGCTGCTCATCAAGGCTGGGGCAGTGTCAGTGTCTGCTAGGGGCAGTACATAAATGGTATGAAATATGAAGCCAATATGGCTGGGAAAATTATCAGCAACATTTTTAGCTTAAAATGCTCCAACCGCCATGAAACAGGTAAGAGCAACAGACCAAACCTCACTAATGGAACTTTGTTTTTTTGACTGTATGTTGTTAGACATTGCCCTCATTATGGTGCAAGATAGCATGCAACAGGGTTGCCTCTCAGAATGACCTTGTTAGAGATTGCCACTTGTGAGGAAACCTGTTCATAAGTGAAGGCTGGATTAAGCAACATACTTGGTCAAATGGCACTATTTATAAAAATGAAGAGTGGTGCTTCAGTCTAATGACATTGTAAAGTTAAGCTACTATAACCCATTCCAGGACTATGAAAGCATGGAGATAACAGAATTAGTGCTGTGAGAACCTGGTGAACAAGGTCTCTAAGCTCTTCAAATTTGAGATCTCAAAGTCTTACAGTGAAAGGAAGAAACCTTTGAGGTTTTTGTTCTACATAAAAAAGCCATACTAGGTCAGACCAGTAATCCACGTAGCCCAATATCTGGTCTTCCAGCAGTAGCTAGTGCCAGATGCATCAGAGGGAATGAACAGTACAGAGCAATTAGTGAGTGATCCATCCCCTGTCATTCAAGCTCAGCTTCTCTCAGTCAGAGGTTTAGGGCCAGCCAGGGCCAGTGCAAAACTCAGTTTAGTTCAGTGACAAGTAGATGATGGAACAAATCAATAGAAAGCTCTAATGTCATGGACTCTAATCACCCATGAATGGACAGCAATGTGTGTGTTCTTCTTCATTGCGGAGAGATCATATAGAATGAACGCAACCTGGAGCCGAGTTCAACAATCAGCCTTCTTTGAAATAAAAGGCAGCTGTCCTTGTTCAACTACTAGGGCAAGAAACAGAGCACAAGTTATTTTCAGCAGATGTGAAAATGTAGGGGACAAGCACCGGTTTTGAAATTGGTTTCTTTTCTGGGGTTTCCTGTGATGATTTTCTGCTCATCATTTTTCATTGCAGAATGCTAGGAGCAATCAGTCTGCTGTACACTTCTCCTTTTTGTTGAATGGTACCTGGAAGTCAACACATACTGCAGCTTACAGAATGAAACAAAGAAAGGAAATGGTATGCTGTAGGTTATTTACTGATTGCTGCTGAGCAAATTTAATTACATACCTTCTGTAACTCCATCAGCATTTCCCTTGATGAGAACATCGCAGGCTTAAATTTGTAAAGGGGTGTGTGTGGAAATGAACATAATCCAACTATAACAGTAACAGCCAATTCTGCTCTGATGGGAAGAGGCACTGTATTAGTGCCAATAAATTAGACCAACGTTCACATTGCAGTAGGAAGTCTTAATGGCCATTAAAATTCCCATGGCATTTCTCTCACAAGGTAACTGAGCTCCTCAAATAAGCCTTCATTTTTAGCCCTACTGAAGAGGACAGAATATTTCAAAAAATGATCTTGCTTACTATGTTCCTAGTTCATTTCTTTCACATAGCACATATGTGAGCTGTTTGGGAATACATATCCGAGAGTTCAGTGTGAGTGCCATACATCTCATGTGGATCACAGAGGGATTTCCAGTTATGATAATCAATTATTTGGGAAGGTAGGTGAGACCATCTCTCCTTTTGGACCTGAATTTATCTTCATCTCCATGTACATGTTATTCCATCCTTCATTGCTACATTATAACCACAAGAGCTGAATTAATAACTAAATAAATTTGAGAATAAATGTTATAGAAAGGAAATAATTTTCCATCCATTTTAGGATAGTATTTGTCATGTCCATTGTAAAATGTGTGTGGGCGGGGGAATGGAGTTGTTACCCCTTCCTTGGTAATTATACCAAATCAGTCCTTCCTACTCTATCCCTACTGCTACAACTTTGTAAGTGATTTGGTCAACTCATGCCTTAATTACTGTTATCTTCTGCCTCTGCTCTCCCACCATCTTATCTCTTTTACAGGATACCCCACCACACACTAATGCTAAGATCATCTTCCAGTTCTGCCATTGTACCCCTGTGACTTCTCTCTTCAAATACCTTTTATGACTTCCTGTGTATTTATAATATGAAGTTTAAGCTTCCTGGTCTGATTTTTAAGGTCTGGCATAATTTCACTCACTATGTACATCTCTACTCTCATTTCCTCTTCCTCCCCTTTCACTGATCCTTATGCTTTCACAGTTTTGTGTTTCCTTATTGTGATCACCTCCTTTCCAAATTTGTGTTTCAAATGCCTCCCACACTTGGTTGGTGGCCAAAAGGTGGGGGAGAGTTCCATTTCCTTCTCCTTTTTCAAACTCCTACTTCAGATTCATTTCTTCCATTAATCCTTCCTGTTCTCATCTCCTCACTCATGTTGTCTCAGCATCCTCAAATACCTGAGCCATTGTCCCATATTTTCTTTTTGACCTGCCACACTTTGTGTGCTATTTGGGGTGAGGAAATTATCATTACATTATTATTTATTATTGAATCCTGCCAATGCAGTACAACACAAAGAGGAAGATATGGTTCCTGCCTCAGGGGACATGCATTCTAAAATGGACGGACAGTAAATTTCAGAAACATAATATATGAGATGACCAGAAGATACACCTTGTTGTTTTTCTTCTTTAACTTGATACAAATAATAATCAATGCTTTATCACTGTGATCTGTTTTTCCACTCTACAGAAAGGGACAGGGTTATTCACTGGAGACTGAGCATTTATAGAAATCCTTCAGGGTCAGGCAGAAAGAGAGAGCTGTAGGGCTTTTGACAGGAACTTCATCTTTCTAAATGTAACTATTTAGGATTCAGGTAACTCACCCCTAATGCCCTGGATGTCTGCCAGGACAATTTATTCTTCTATTTATGCGTCCCTCAGTGGGTTATCTGCCTGAACCACTGGAGTGAAGATTAGAGAAATTGTTTTTTTTTGGAATTTCATCTCTATCTCCTTCAAGTTGGATGAGTACGATAAAATGGCCATCAGACCTCATTCCTCTTAAGCTCTTGAGAGTTGAGGGATCAGTATGTTATTATTGAGACTACTCTAATTGCCAAAATACTTATGATTTTTTCCCCCTATTTTTAAAATATGGCCAGGCTCTCAGCCAATGTAAAAATAAATACAGAAACTCATATGGCTTACTAAATGTCAACTAAATGGACTTTAATTACTCTAATGTCCAATATTTCTTACTGCCTAGAATCTTTAGAAGAACAATGAATGAAATCACAATACCTCTATGTGGAAGAATTGAGACCATTTTTTTTGGTAACACACTCCCAATTCCAGGAAATATATTAGAATACAGAACTGTGACTTAGCCATGTGTTACATTTTTGGCTCTGATTTTGAATTTCATCTTAAGTGGGTCCCTCTTGTCTGAGTTTCTACAGATACAATTATTTGTGGGCGATGATTGAGAAGTCAGATATGTAATCATTTTTTTGAAATATTTGCCCAGGGTGATATGGTGTTTGTCTTATCATTTTTCTGTGTGAATTCATTCATAGTGGTTGTCTGGTTTTACCCACTTCATTATTATTGGGCATTTAGTGCAGTGGGTTTGCTATACCTCATGTTGTGATAGTCATGTGAAGGACCCATGGATCTTGAAAGATGTGTTATGGGATGTATTGATTGTAGCAGCGGAGAGATATCTTCAGGTTTTGCATCTGTTGTTCTGGCAGGGTCTGCTGCTGCTTTGAGTTGGTGTGTCCTGGTCTGGAGGGAGCTTGTTTCTCCTGATCTCACCAAAGTAAACATATATGACTCTGAATACACGCATTTTGTGGAATTCAGTGAAGTTATTCTGGATTTAAATGGGGCAAGTGAACTTGGCTAATTAATAGGAAAACAAAGGTAGAGGAGTTGTTTGTTTTTGTTTTAAATGTTCCCTTACCAGTATGCATGCACTCCATCATTCTATCAAATTTACTGCAGGAAAAATGAGCATAATTCCATTTCAGAAGTGGCAGCTTCGGCCCTAGCAGTTTTTAAATAAGAAACTATCATACTTCTGCTAGAATGTGTACCTTGTAAAGAAGAAAACCCACTTTTTCACATCCCATCTCAATGATTGTATGGAATATTACTTATTTTATTATCTGTCATACACTGGATATTTTGAATGTACCATTTCTCAATGAGTTTACAAAAAAAAAACAAGTGAAAAGGAGATAGCATCCTATTTTTTCTTTATTATTTTCTCATGGAATTACATATTTTATATTCTTTGCCGTCACTGTAAAAATGAAAACTCGAAAGAGGATTCAGGTCATCAATCCAAATAAATAAGTTTTCATTTTCACTCTCAACAAATATGTCTGTTGCTGATCTCCCACAACCTGAGAGTGAAGAATTCTCAGTCATCATTTGAGTGCAATATGCACCAGGAAAAATGACTCAGCATTCCAGCATGCCAGTATAGTGGTTGTTTTTCTTGTCAGTAAATCTCAGCTTCAAGGAACCACCACTAACTGTAATTTACATTAAGGGCAGGTCTATACTGCAGTGGGGATTGACGCTGTCAGATTGATCTATTGGGGGTCAGTTTATCATGTCTAGTCTTGATGTGATAAATCGATCCCCGAGCAATCTCCCCATCAACTCCTGTACTCCACAGCCATAAGAGGCGCAGGTGGAGTCGACGGGAGTTGCAGCAGTCAACTCACCGCTGTGAAGACACTGCGGTATCAAGCTGCGGTAAGTTGATCTAAGTACGGCAACTTCAGCTACGCTATTCTCATAACTGAAGTTGCATATCTTAGATGGATTCATTATCAAAATTCTACATTTTTGCGTTGTGCAGTCACTTATTCTTTTATGTGGTCCATTCAGGCCTTAGTGCTATGTATTGCAGTCTCACTCAAGCTTGGTTTACACAGCTGTTACTCTATTCACTTCACTTACTGCTTATTGCCCCAGTGTACTGTCAGTCAGTGAGCTCAGAATAAAGCTCAAAGTGTATATCAGCAAATCCCGCATGCCTATACTTGATAGGTGTGATTGTACAGCCCAGAGGGGAGAGGAGTTAAGGTGGCTTTGAGCCATCCTACTGATTTTGGACAGTTCTATGGATTGGTGAACCTAAGTCTCTGGGGGAATGCCTAAATTACACCAGTGTCCCTTGCTACCAGTATGGCCCAGCATTTAGTTAGTACTCTGCAACCCCACTTCTTATATGTCCCTCCCAATGGTATGCCCCTATAACGCTCACATAGTTGTGGCATCATTATGCAGTGCTTGCACTAGGGGAGTTCTCCGTTAGCCAGCTAAAGGGATTTTCCAGTCCCTTTCTGCTATTCCAGCAGCATACAGGGACCTTGCCAGGTGGAGAATCCCTCTCCATATAGCTGAGTGCCATGGATTGTCAAACTCAATTCAACTGGTCAGAACAGGTTCATGTAACCCAAATAGTTTTGAACTGAGATGTCCTAATTAGGCCAACAATTCTTCTGGAAATGATAATTCTCCAGCACATTTAATATATTAAAGGCCTTCTGGAGTATTTTTCACTTGTACAAATTAGGTGTAAAATACTTCCATTCCATTTTGATAGTGTTTTACACAGGGCTGGCCTTAGGGGTGAGCGACTTCCCAGGGGGTGTCTGATTGCCACAAGCTTGCAGTATTGGAGCTAAGTAAATTAATCTGTGAGGTAAAAACCAGGAATTTTAGTAAAGGTAAGATAAAACAAAAACCATCAGAGAAATATATAATAAGCCATACATTATATCCTGCAGTCTTTACTCAAGGTCAACACCCAAAGATTTCAAGAGTTCTGAGTGTTTAGGGATTGCAGGATTTGATTCATATTCAGCAGTAACGTTCAGTGAGCATCAGTAATTTCTGTTTGAAAAATTTATTTCCATACATTTTGACTAGTTTGTATATATGTAAAACAAAGCATCTTGGAAATAGTGAAGCACTGATAGGACAAACAGGCACAGAGTAGATGTTTATTTTCCAAATGTTAAACAAAAAGGGTGGAAGAAGACAAATGTTTATTCATACGCATTTTTGATGATTGAAAAAACATTTCAATTTAATTAAAAAAGGGTTTATTAGCAAAATGTGGTGTACCACTTCTTGGATAATATTCAGAACTCCTCTCCATGCCTTAATTGCTGGAAGTTGATCAGTCATAACTTACTAAGCATGGTACTCATGGCTAGGGATCTGTGAACTGATAGTGTAAACTTCCAAATGCAGCAAATGAACATTCATTGATATATCTCATTGAGAGTAGCACTGAAAGCACTAGAAATCTTGTAAGACCCTGGTTTTGTGAGACTGCACACCCAAGAAGTTCGTATTAAACATCTGGGAGCCGATCCTGTTGGCGTACATAGCTCAATGAAGTTATGACAATTTATACCAGCTGAGGATCTGCTCCTGGAAATTACACACACTCATTTCCAAAATTAAGTACCTATAATTGAATATGCCAAAAGTAAACACACATAATCTGCCCAGTTTTAATACAAATGATAGGTTAGCTGTCTGGTTATTTTTTTACCCAATTATCAGGATTACACGCAGGTATAGTGCATGCATACACAAATTATATGTGCATATATTTAGCGTGATTTTGCACGTATGTAGTGTAAAATTTTTTGACTTGGATGCTTAGGAGAACTAACGCTGAAGTGGGAATTTTCTAAAGTTAACCCATAATTAGTCACAAAATAGAACATTACACAATTCAACTTGCGGCTACCTCAACTTGATAGTGCTCCCATAAAACAATGACTGAATATTCCCAGTGAAGATACTATCATATACACCAGTTTCCCATGTAATAGCACATACAGGCATGTCGCGTCATACATGAGGGTTTGGTTCCGCGATTACCGCGTAAAGCAGAAATCGCATATAGCCAAAACCCATTGAACTTAATGGCAGGGGGTTTTTTTGTTTGGGTTTTTTTCTTCCCCTATCCTTTCTTTTTTTTTTTTTTTTTTTTTTGGCTAATCACATAAAGCTAAAATCGTGCATGTAAGATGCGACTTGCCTGTAGTATATTGTGTCAAACTGAAAAAAGTTTGGGTTACACCTGCCTATGAAATGTCACAGTACATTTCTGTCCTCACATGGAAGTTTTACAGAGTAATTTCAGAAACTCTCCCCATGCTGCAACAAAGACTTGAGCCCTGACTTTTTTTCTGCCAGTGAGATTAACTCTTTCTTTACCACAATATTGGATATTTCATCTACAGCTAAATATCCTCAATTCAGAGGACACACACAAACCTCTTTTTTTTTAAGTGTTTAAGTCAAATTCAATCAGTATCCAACTCAGAATTATCTGCGAAAGGAAAGGAATAAATGAAAATTCATCCTTTACCTCTTTCCCATAGGTGTGAAATCATTGTGCTGTTTGCAAGATCAACAAAATGTATTTCCAACCCTGGTAATCTTTGACTTTTACATGATGGAACAAAATCTGTTTTGATTAGCATAAAAAAAATAGAGAGCCAAGAGCATGCAATTGGGAGAAGGAAGTATTACGACATGCAACACGGTAAAAGTGACATGCAGGTTGCCAATGCTTGCCAAAATCATGCAGCATATATTATGCACTAAATAGAAATAAAGGATTCAGAAGGCATATTAGTAATTCTGTTTGAGAAAGTGTGTTTTGGTTTGTGGGGTTTTTTTGCATACAAATTATCCATATCCCTCTTGAAAGAACAAAATTTAAGTACCTAGTACCAAAATGTAAGGGTCTCTGTCTAAGTCTCCTCATCTGGTGTAAATCAGGGCTACTCCACTCATTTTAATGCTGAGCCGATAAAAGGCTAGTGTTGCAGGTATAAAAAAATTAATTCTCAATTTTACTTACACTATTCTGATTTCCACCAGAAGAACTCTGGCTGGAGGGTTGTGAACAATGAGGCATAATTTTACTTTGCCTACATTTAAAACTGATTTTTACTTTGAAAAACTGGGGTTCTGAAACCTTTTCAGAGTGTGAACTAGGTCTTTATAGATAGATGTCCAACTCTCCCAATTCTGCAGACATTGTTCTTTCCCATTTGTGGTTGCATATCATCTGTGTCCGCACTACTGCAGTTACTTCCATGGAAAAGGAATATTATAAAAGTATCAATGTATTTTTAGGGGCAGATTTTCAAAAGCACAAATGGAAGTTAGACACTGAATTCCCATTGAAGGGAACAGCCCCATTTGAGCAGTAAAAGAATATTCCAAATCCTGTAACTATCCAGTATACCTCCATGGGTTACTCTGAAAGATTAAGTTTTATAATTAATGGGGTATATACATCTTTGAAATAAATAGTTAAAGCCATACAGCAAATAGCTGTTTTATAAACAAAATGACACATTTTGTGGGTGGATAAGTTGAATAATAAACCCACCTGTAGGGAGGTCAAAGGAAGAAGACAAATATTTAAGGTGCCCAGGGAAAGAGGGATTCTGGTATCCCCATGGATGGAGATGCTCGACAATCTGCTGAGAGAATTAATATTTTCATACCTACACCAATCACTCTTTATGGGATCAACAGGTCTTGAGTGCCATTATTCCCGGTGTACTAAGTCTGGAATGCAATGCAGTTAGAAGTAGAATTTCAGGGGAAAAAACCCTTGATCAACTAGAGACAGAATGTCATTTTCATAAGGACTCTGCTGTTGTGAATGTACAAACAGTGGATATTTTTTATTTGTATATTGCTTCAGCAATGTACCCAAATTTTATATGTATTAGCTTTGTCACTTATTCCATTATATTCTTAACAAAAGAGAATTGCACATTGCAAATTCCTGTACTGTAGTTGATTTGGGGGAAATTCACTCTGAGTACAGCTTAGAATACAATTTAAAGAAACCACGCCTTAACTTTATGACAGAAAGCTTCAAGTACAGTCCTAAGCAAGAGTATTTTAAATACATTTTATGGACCAGATGAAGTATGCAGTGTACACTCGCCTCTCAGGTTTAAATCTCAGGTTACAGTGAGCTTGGAAAATTGCTATTTCTTGACCTAAAAGGAGGTTAAAACATTTCACTGGAAATCGATTCACTTTAAAGTATTTAGTACTGTTCGTAGTTTGTAGAAGTATACATGAGAGGGCTGGTTTCAAATCGGCACCTTACATAACGGTTGCGGAAAGCCCATATAACAGATCACTCATTCACTGCCGCGGTGCCTCTTGCTGGTCATCTGGGAATTAGCTCAATTCCAGCATTCAGATCACCTCCTGCTGGCTGGTGTCTCTCCTGCCTTGGGCCCCCATGTCCTTCCTGGACCCTGGTGCCCTTTTATCTTGGGGTGCTGCCCCACAGCAGCACCCCACACTCTGGGTCTCCTCTCCCAGGGGAACCACCTCCCCCTATGCCCACTTTTCTTCAGTGGTTACTGCCAGTTGTCATCTAGCCGCCTTTCTCTGGGGGGCAAACTGCAGTCTATAATGGCCACTCCTCACTGGCAAGGGGGTAGGACCAGCTGCCTCTGCCTATCCTCAGGATGCATCTCTGCACCCCCAGTATCTCCTTAGACCTTTAACAAGGCCCTCAGCCTGTGGCATTGCCAAGCTGGAGCACCCCAGTCCTGCGCTGCATCAGGTACCCTGTGCTCCTAGGCCTCCCCAAGCAGCCTACCTCAGCTGCCCTTAACCTTTTCCCCTAGGAGTGGGGTAAATGTCCTGCTACACCCAACATACTGAAAGAAAAATCTGAATGAGTGTTTAACAAGATGACCCATTTTGTACATATTTCTCCTAAAATATAAACTAGAACAGGAACTCAAAAATACAGATGTGCTGGAATTCTTCTATTCGTGTACATGTCTGCCTGGCAAGTAGAAGCAAAGTGACTTATTACTAAAAAACCCCAAACCAACAACAAAACTGTTTCCCCCTACTCTTTAAATTAGTATTACATTATACATTATCAATAATGTTGCATGAAACAAAATATAGGCTTGGTCAAAGTCATCATGGTGTAACTCCAGTGAAGCCAATGTGGCTACAGTGGATCAGGTGTGTAATCAGTCAATGAAGATGACGTAATTGTGCCCAAGAATGAATTTACCCAAATATGTAGGGAAAACATTTTGAGTAGGATTTTCAAAAGTGCTCAGTGTTGACCTAAGTCTGCTC
Source organism: Sternotherus odoratus (assembly GCA_032164245.1). Classification (NCBI taxonomy): domain Eukaryota; kingdom Metazoa; phylum Chordata; order Testudines; family Kinosternidae; genus Sternotherus; species Sternotherus odoratus. The sequence continues at coordinate 32,448,044 of JAVMKO010000007.1, forward strand.
ACACTGAAGTTAAAGGAAAAATTACCACTGTATTAATTTGGAGCAGAATTAGGCCAACACTAAGTGCTTTTGAAAATCCCAATCTTTTGGAAGACGGTAAAGCCGACATTTAATTTTGTTCAAATTGACTTGCAAAATCAAGTGCCCCTTATTTGTTTTGGGAGGAATTATAAGGATCATGGATGATGTGATTCATCATTTGATATATCATGGGAGGTCATAAACTCATTGCATTATTCATCGATGTTGAGAGTATATTTCTGATTAGAGGGGCAGGAATTGAGGCAAGAGGTGGCCCCTGATAAATAAAACTCCTTTATTTTTAAATAGAAAATGTTCCGGGCTTTTTGGATTCACATGATGTCTATGGGAGTCAGGTGCCTAACCTGGTGAAACTTCATGTACGTACCTATGTGCATTTTAGGCACCTAAATACTTTTTCAAATCTGGTCCTAAGTACCTTCTTTGAGCTACTGACACTTACTATTCCATTTTCCTCTCAGTCCAGAGAGGGCCTGCAATCTTGTCCCAAGTGCTTTAGAAGCAGCGACAGTACAGTTTATCCTTTTTCTACTGCAATCCCAAAGCGGTGAAGACCCCTACCTCTTGACATAAGAAGTTGACATCTAATATGATCTAGTCTCACAAAGACAGCATAGTTTTCTATTCACTAACTTTTTAGAACAGTAGTGAGATTGGAATGAAAAAAATCTTTAATATTGTAAGTCATTTTAACTATGTGTTTTGCGAGGTGTCTGTAATTATTATTTATTGTAAAGAAGAGAGGAATGGAAATTAAATTCTTTCATATTTCCTTCACTTTGTCAGAGCATTTATGTATAATTTTCAAAAGCTGCATTTCCTACTGTACACCCCAAACCCTTCTGTCACAACTGACAGGTAGACTTTTGTTACTCCCGTATCACTTAAATAATTTTATGAACATTTAGAAATGAAGTAGTAATCATCCATTTCTCTTATGTGCTCCTGAGATATCTGAGACATGATCAAAAAAATAAAAGAGAAAAGTTTTCCCTAGACAAGAAGCAGTGAGGCAGCAACCTCTCTCACTCTCTCTCTCACTCTCACTCTCACACACACACCCCTCCTTTGAAAACAGCCCTGCACTCTAGACGGCAGTAGGAAGCTACAGCAATTCATACTAGCTCTTGGAAGAGCAGCAACCCTGTCATCAGTATAGCATGGACGAGAGGGCCTTCCAAAAGCCTTGTAGACAGGACTCCAGCAGGACCCCCTGCAGGTACCTCTCCACTGTTCTTCATTTTGGTGATATTATGGCACAGATTCATAGATAATAAGGCAAAATGGGGTCATTATAAATCCTGCGTAGCGTAAGACAGAGGACCTCGCCCAATCATTTCTGCTGAAAGTTCATAACTTCTGTTTCAGGCACAGCATATTTTTAAAAAAATATATTTCTTCATGATTTAAAATATCTGGTCTTAATTCATTCATCTCAGTCCTTTAAATCATTGACATCAAAAATATAGTCTTATAATGTATAAATCTTCAACTATTTTTAAATGTCATTAATTTGTGACTTTGGTCCACATTGTCTTCTACATTTCTTACTGAGCCAGTAAGAAGAGACTTTAAAGTCAAAGTGAATGTAATTGGTACTTCTGCTCCTAACACCTTTAGGTGCATTTGAAAATAGCACCCTTATCCCAGTAGTAGTAGTTGGGGGCAGTTTATTTCCAGTGTTTCTCTACCAAGACCCTTGTTGAAGGTGAGCTGTTTCCCTGTTTTTAAACAGCTGTCTTAATTTCCCCTCTTCCTCTGATTCATTAGAATCATAGTTTGAAGGGAATATGATTTCCCTCACTCATGAGGGAAGAGTCCTAATTATTATTTGAGCTATGGTGGATCCCAAAGACCTGAATCAGAATTGAGACCCTCTTGTTTTAGACTAAGAGGAAGACGTCTCTGCCCTGGAAGCTTTTGATTTAACTGGAAAACAAGTTACAAGTGAATGTAAGAAATAATAGGAGGGAAATGGGAGGAAAGATGAGTGTGACAATAAGATTATAATGATGTGCACAACTTGATTCCAAATCGTATGTGCTATTTCAATGAAAAAAATAAGATTTTAAAGCTTTAAAAGTAGTACTCAGGATTTTGCAGCCTGTGTGGAGACCTACTTTATATTTCATGAGGCTGTGATACTTATGAAGCGATGACACTGTATGCAGGGAATCAATGGGGAAGGAAAATCAATAGTAATATACACAATATGTTCCCCTGTATTCAACGAAAATAGAAAATCAGTGTCATAATTCAGAGACTGCGTGAAGTGCCTTGTGCATACTTAGTAAAATAGTGTCTCCTCCAACCAGCAAGTCAGATCATTGCTATAGTTAATTTTAAGCTACTCAGGAATTCCCCTCCCTGATGTAATTCCTCATAGGCTGCAGCTGTTCTGGAAATTTCTTTTCCTTCACTCTGAGGGCTGCTCTTTGCTGTGACGGGCTTTAATGAACATCTGGCCTCATTCCATTCATGGTATGAATTCTGTGGTGGTTCCGGCAAAGACTTATCTGTCCCTTTTTATTTCCTCTAGGAAAGCATCGAGTCCTCTATATATAGGACTATAAAACTGGCTAATTGCCACCTTTATAGGAGATATGAATTATCATTAGAAATAGGAGGCTATAGAGTCCCTGGTCAGTCCCAAATAATAACACTTTTCCCATGGGGTGAGATAAACACAATTTTAGAGGAACACAGCTGACATTTTTGAGTGACAAGAGTGTGATAATACAAGATAATGCTTCAGGTTGCTTTCAAATCTGCTTATTGCTATCTCCTAATCTCAGAATGTCTAAGCAGAGCTGTAATGAGAATTGGCTAATGATTGTGTCAATTTAAAATCTTAATTTTGAAGGTGGTGGGCTCCTAAATAAAGAATTATTTGTTTTGACGGTGGTAGCCCCTACAAGCCCCACTGCAGTAGGCGCTGTCCATCAGAACAACGAGAGGGGTCAGTGCATTAAACATGGAGGGACCGCTCAAGGGGATCAGGATCAGGCCCAGGCCCCAAGACCCAAATTCAGCAAAGGTCTTAAGTATCTGCCTAACTTTAAGGGTGTGCGTAGCCCCATTTACTTCAATAGGATTGTTCACATGCTTAAAGTTAGGCAGACATTTAAGTATCTGGCTGAATGAGAGCCTGAGTGAAGAGTTATGATGTAGTCACACCATTTTTAGCATCTCTAATAAAAGTTTTCATGACATAGATTATTTAAGATATTTGATACTGGCCAGCCATTTTTATAACATTTGTTCTGTGCCCAGTGACAAATGTTCTAGGTCACCCACCTTATTCTTAGTGATTTAGGGTGCAATATTCTGTTTAAATGATCCAGGTAATTCTGCACCTTAACATCTGACTTCAAAGAGATTCCTTTTCCTCTAATTTGTTCTATATCACCTGTCACTAAAATAAATGACGGTAACTGTCCAAAACCTTTGAAAGATTACATGGTGTAGGCATCAGGTATACCATCAGTTTCAGCAATCTTGGAAGGTAAAATCCTCAAGCAAGGAAACAGAATTATATTTAGGAGCTGTTGGATTAAAATGCCTATATATATGTGTGTGTGTATATGTGTATATAGATAATATAAAATACTAGCAAAAATACCTGGCGTTGCTCGGGGTATTTGTAATTGGAAACTGGGATGTAAAAAGACTACAATGTGTTTTATTAATACAGATTTTGTTTTTATTATATACTATGGAACCATTGGAGGCGGGGAGGGGGAGAGAGCTGAGCGAGTGGGGGATCCGTTGGAGGGGGGAGAGAACTGAGCGAGTGTGGTGTCCATTGGAGGGGGGTATTATTACATTATTACTATGTCACAGAGAGCTGAGTGAGTGGGGGGTGGTGGTGGAGGGGGGAGAGAGCTGCGTGAGTGCAGGGTCTGTTGGAGGGGGGTAATATTACATCATAACTATGTCACCGAGAACAGCAGGTGTTAACCTGCTGCCCAACTGATGTTAATGGGCTTTAAAGAATTTCACCCCTGGGGGTGTAAGAGGTAGGATTTGAAAAAGTTTCAATTCTTACCCTGATTAGGACCCTAAAGCCTATAACTGTACCAAATTTCAAGTCTCTAGCTCAAACGGCGTGGAAGGAGAAAGGGAACATACATACATGCACGCATACACACACACACATGCATACACCATTTGACTTTTATATATATAGATGATGTGATGTGACTGATTGTATTGGTGCTGGTTCTATAGCAGTCTAGCTTGATTAGCTTTCGTGGTGTTACTCCTGATTTACACTGGTACAAGTGAGATGAGAATTGGGGCCTTATTGTGTTGTATAAGACATTGGTACCACAGTTATTTTCAATTCTAAATATAGGGAAATACTGTGGTTTAACAGATGTTACTGTATATAACTGTTGGTAAATGCAAACATTACATCACAACTTGTATCGCTACATGACTTAAAGGTAGTTAATTACTGAACAAATTACCTACAGAGGTTGTGGAATCTTCATAACTGGAGCTTTTAAAAAACAGATTAGACCAATACCTGTCAGGGGATGGTCTAAATAATATTTGGATCTGCCTCAGAGCAGGGTACTGGACTAGATGGCCTATCAAGATCTCTTCCAGTCCTACAATTTCTATGATTGTATTCCTATAACCATTAGAATTTTTCAAGATTCCATGATATAAAACCAGGTTGACAGGAACTAGTTTTATTTTTTTATGTCCTCTGACCATTTACCTCCACATTCATAAGCACTGGCTGCATCTTTTAGTTTTTAGCTCACAAGTATCCTCAATGGTTGCCTTCAAAAGTTATAGCCCTAAATGTACCACATATTAATACCTGAGCTATAACACTTATTTTCTCTTCTAAATATGGGGAAATACCATGAAATCTCAGATATTACATCTGGTGGTGTTAGTAAATGTTGATATTTTAAGAGTAAATATGAATAATATTCATGGTATATAATATGCAAAGAACATAGTACCTATACATATAAAGGTTTATTTTGCTAGAAATTCGATATCTGTTCTGGGAAAAGAGAGGGTAAAGAAGCAACACAACTCAATGGAAAGTCACTAAGACACTTATACTGATTCTGATCTTACTTACACTAATTTCACCTAGGTGTAACTCCAATGACATCACTCTTGATTTACAACAGCGTAACTAAGAGGAGAATCAGGCCTGAAGTATTTTATTTTTATAAATAAAACAGTAGCACCTTAAACTCACAAAATAATTACAATAAGTCTACCAGAACTACATTCAAATTTGATGCTGAACATGGACTGGGAGTTAATAGGAAGAATATGGATAAATCTTTGGTCTGACATGGATTGATCTATCATTAGTTAAAAAAAATATTACTAAGAAAGATCTGCTCTTGACTAGAGACTACACTGTTCCTTCAAATCTGAGTGCTCTCCACAGACAGACACAAAAAACCAACAAAGTCAACCAACCAAACAAAAGGCAGTACAAGTTCACACAACACAAAGTAAACCTGTGGAACTCCTTGCCAAGGGGTGTTGTGAAGGCCAAAACCATTCAGATTTCCAAAAAGAATTAGATACGTTCATGGAGGATCGGTCCATTAATGTCTATTAGCCAACGTGATAAAGGATGCGATCCCATGCTCGGGGTGTCCCTAGCCTCTGACTGCCAGAAGATGAGAGTGGACGACGGGATAGATTACTCAATGTTTGCCCATTCTGTTCATTCCCTCTGAAGCACCTGGCATTGGCTACTGTCAGAAGAGAGGATACTGGGCTAGATCGACCTTTGGTCTGACCTAGTATGGCTGTTCTTATGTTTCTGTGAGTGTTCTACCTAAAGATCCAGGGAATTTAGAAGGTGGCTGGCTGAGTGATGCTTTGTGCCCATGTATTCTTCAGAGGATTTAACATTATTGAGTTTTATCTGAAAAGTATCAAGTTTCACTAATAGTAATGCTGAATACATAAGGTAAGCTTTATTATAAAGTGAGAAGTAAGATCTTGTCCTCTAGAATAATCAGCGAGGAGAACTGGAGAGAGATGGAACAACATAAAATATGTGATGTTATGCATTTGGACAAGGTAACTCCATAAAATCACTGAAGCAATAGAGCAAAGTACTGAGGCACAAGTACAATTTGAGGCTGAATTCAGTTTATAGATCAGTATCCTTCTGAAATTCCCAGGCCAGAAAAGCAGTTTGATTATTTCCAGGTGTATTCCTGCTGGAGAAAATGCTACACTGACACAAAAATAACAAATTGATTTACAGCTGTGAACACTGTGAGGAACAATACTTTAACAATCCCAGACTACTGGAAACCCAATTTTAAGTAACCTGATTGCAGGAAGTCCCATTGTTAGTCATTTGGAGATCCCATGGTAGCCCTCTGCAGCTTTATATATGTTATCTAATTCTGAGTTTGTTAAAGAACATCAAAATTTGTAAGCAAAATGGAGAGAGTAGGGCAGAAAGGATATCCAGATTCCTTAAAGTATGTGGGGAAGTGCACTGCTTGTGCCCTCTGAAGGGAAGCACAAAATTCAAGTTTGGATTCTCCCTTCATTCAGGAAAGTGAAAACAGAGGCCAAATTCAGGGGTGAAATTTGTTTAATTTACACTTCTGCACACTCAGACACACTCAGACAATGACTCCATTGATCTAATTTATGACTACTAATCAATTCCATGACTGTCTATATTGGAGTAGATTACAGAATGAGAAGCCATAAGGAAATGTAAGTTAAAATAGTTCTTAGCTACTTTAGCTTGCACCATTTTGTACCCTCTTTCTAGCTACTTTTTTCACCCCTTTCTTCTGGGGGTTTGACATATGAATTAAAACTTACACTTTTAAAATCAAACTCAGTGGATCAAAATTAAAAGTGATACGTAATTACTATGGGTACATAGGTGTGAATCTTAGTCAGTCTATGTAAATCTACAGGAAGTCTAAATTGGTGATGGGGATAGAAGATTGGTGTAGTGTAATACTTAATGGGACATTGCCAAATATCTTAGCCACAATATTTGATCTACTTTAAAATTCCTATAATAAGAATTAGCCTAAGGTAATATGGCAGTTTGTTTAAAAAAAGTTTTAAAATACACTACATTGAATCAGAAATTAAAAATGACTTTTTATAGAGGCCCTAGATTATTCTCTGCAGAAGTATTTGGGAGTTTTGCTGATATCATAGAAACTAGGAAACAAGCAGAATAGCTACGTTAATTCAAAACTTCATTGTGTATTCATAATGTTTCATTTGCAACACTGAGCATTTATGTGCCAATGGAAAAGAGCATTCTATCTTAGATAAGATATATTAGTTGCAAAGTTATATAAGGGTAATACAGACCATGGAACATAAAGAAACAAAATATATTACTGTAAAGAGTATGTTAAAGAATCCTAGCAGAGTGGAGTGATCAGAAAAGGGATACACTCCCTTTTGAATGATTTTTAATTCAATGTATCCATTTTTAGTTTGATTTGTCCCACGTGCCTTTGCTGAGGTCTGCTGCGTAACTCATGACCAGGTGAACATTGTATTCATTGCATTGCAGGCTGGGGAAATATTTTAGACTTGGTCCATAAAAACAGAATGTTTAATCCATCAATCTGTGAAGACAGTTCACAGGACACCTTAAAAAGATATGGTGGAATGCAACAAACATCAAGCAGAATATTTTTTTAAATGAAGCATCAGCCCCAGTACATTATTTTACTTATATAATTATAGTTTAAAAGTTGCACTACATTTATGGTTCATGTAATTGATTTATAGTTACATTAGTCCTTAAATGGATTTGTCAATTACAGATGCACCAAACTTGCTAATAACTGGCAAACCTAGAGATGAGGTTATCCTAATGAATGAGTTAGTAATGGTTGGTATTTTAGCTCCATCAGTGGTTCATCCTTGCCTGTGCTTAAACGTATGCAGAAGCAATTAAATCCATGTCTCATTTTAATTATATATCCCCTTATGTGTTGACACCATCATACTATGTATCAGATGCTGATCAAACCATGAGCAGTGTGATGATGTGTGTCATGCAGTATTTCATACAGTATTACAATTATTATTTTAATTTCAGTAGCCCAGTCATGATTCGGGACCCATAACTAAAAATTTCAAATCAGTTTTCAAAGCAAACTTAATTAAACTGGTTTTGAATTTTTGGGAACTTTTTTCCATGGTCAGACAAGGGCACAATTCACAATCTAATTTGAACCAGATGCAACAATTGAATACAGAAAAAAGTAGTGGAGCTAGTTTAAAAAAAAAAGTCATGCAAATTTGGTTGACCTTTTTCACTTTTCTATAAAAGTTTTAAATATTAATGAAATGTTAACTTCACAGAACTCCAAGAGTTCAGCTGATATCTGAAAATTACCAAACCACTACAAAACTACTGACTCTGCAATATTGAGCTATAAGTACCATAAGAACAGGCTCATTCACAGGGTGTCCAATTTTTAGAATAAGGCAGGAAACTCCATGGGAGCATTTTGGGGCTCAGAACATTTGACAATTAGATCACTTATTTAGGTGCCAAAAACAGATTTAGGAGCCTAATATTAAAGAGTTTTATTATAGTGGCATACGTCTTTCCAGTGGGTGGTGGATGTTGAGTGATTAATGCCACTGATATTCCACTGACCTGTCTTCTTGGCATGAGTAAGGGAACATGATCACAGCCCCCAAAAGCATAAAAGGAAACAAAATGGTATTCCTGGAATGGAGAAGAGAGGCATCTGATGACCCGCGTCTATACCAACTTTCAGTGGAGTAACCCTTGCTAAGGAGGGAAATATTCCCATGCTCAAATTGCTGAGATGACTATCAGCAGAAATACAAACCTTAGCTCTACAAAAATACAGCATCTTTAAGGTCATTCCCAAGAACAATGATCATTTTGGTTGAGAATGAAGCACAGAAAGGTGCAGTATGTCTCCATCTGCACGTGCTGTTCTTGTATATCTGCCAGGCTGATCATGAGTTAGCTAATACAAACTGTCGTCCTGATCCAGAACAGCTGTCTAATTACAATTTTGTTATTATTAATTACAGAGTAGAAAATCATTTGTAATTAGCTCAGCCTAAATCATAGTTTAAACAGCCAAAAATTGCATTATAAACTAAAGTGTAATTAAAGCACTACACTAAAGTGTTTATTTAAACCCAGTTTAGTTACTGCAGATTTTCAATCAGGTTCTTAGGCTCATACATAGATTTAATTAGTCTCCAGTACTGACAGCATACTGCATTTATTCATTAAGCATCAATATTGCTGAACAAATGTAAATAAAATTTAGACAGGGATTCTTTAAAGGGACAGTCACAGAAACATCTGGGTGAGATAATGAGGCTGGGGATGATGTGAATGTTAATGAGCTTTCAGTACTCTTCTGGCATCTCTAGCTCTTTGAAGGAGAAAGAACAGTCTCTGAATGTTTGCATTGGGGTTTGGCAGAAGTAGTGATCCTATTTGCACTAGTCTAATGTCAATATCTGGACTACTGTTGATGATCTATATAGTCTGCTTCCAACTAGGCTCTGTTCAAGGTCTGTAGGATATCATTTCTTTCAGGTGCATTATTTTTCAACAGGGGGAGGGAGAACAACATGCATGCACTCCATAGATTTTTTCAAAATCTTCTAGGGAGTAGTACATTTAAGAAATGTATTTACATTCTTGTAGGCATTTCTTTTTCTCCTAGTGGTTGTTAAAAACATGGCAACTATCGAATATGAAAACAACACTGGTCCCATTTAGCCCTGCCCTAAATACTTCAGTACATTTACACAAGAAATAAATTTCATGCCATAACTTTTTTTTTTTAAATCATGGCTACGAAAACTGACTTTGCCATAGAAATGTTTAAGCAGCGAGCTTAATGTTCAAGATTAGGTTTTGGATTTTCAACATCCCAATTTTCTAGAGGATTTAGGCAGGGGTCAATGTACCTTAAAGGACTTGCTGGTACACCCTTGGATTTGGGGGTTTGATGTGGGCTAAAAACAAGGCATGCACATTTATATATTATCTATAAATAGAATGGGGCAGATTGCCCATCTACTGATACCAATATTTATACCAGTGTGAGTCCCCTGAAATAAATATTTACACTCATGCAAAATTATTATAACAAATTACTGTGTTCTTTCTTGCCACTTCACCACAATAATGCCATCTTCAGCTTTTCCTTGTGTCCCAGATCCCACAATGAATAAGACACGACACACAGAGATTTAGTTAAAGTAAAAGCCTCAACTTTGTTTAGGTATCATATAGCAGAACTAGGAGAAGCTCTGCTACCAGACTGCTCATTTGTGCAGTCCCACAAGAGTCAATCCTCTGTCTATGCTTACTCAATGTCTATGTGCAGCCACTAAGAGAACCGGTCAGATGATGTGGACTTAAGTGCCAGTAGTATAGTATGCACATGCCATGCAGTTGATGATGCACATGATCACACCGCTACCACCAAGATGGCTCAGTGCTTGGATGAAATCAACTCATGGATGAAGAACAGTTGGTTGCTTGGGAAGCTAAACTGTGGGATTTGATGCCCAGTCCAAGTTTTCAGAAATGGGGGAGGGGGAGGGGGAGGTATTTTCATTTGCTGTCAGATGGTTACCTGGAGGGTGAGAAAAAACTCGTGTTGAAAATGGTTCTGGCACTCACGAGGGAGGGTATTTTAAAAATCACAACCAATGCACAGGGGACCTAATAAAGGGAAGACATTTGTGTATCTAAATATTTTATTGAGTTTCTTATTGAGTGAATCAGATGGGGGGTGGGGAGAAAAATGACCCAAGACATCCAGTGTTTAAGGGTTAAATAAAAGCCTTGTTATTGAATTATAAAGACTTACTTGATTATAAAAATCTATACAACTTTAGGCCTTTAAATGCAAACAGTAGAAATAGTGCTTCTTTCAATATTCATCTTACAGTGTGTCTGTTTGCTGACGCTAAAGTGAATTTGACATAATGGTAAGTAGTTCAAACAATCTATATTGCTGGAAGCTTTCCCTCACAAACTATTGATTTTCTTAGCCCATCTGCAGCATGCTCAAAAACACTTCCCATTCTGTTTACCATTCTGCACAGCTTGAATGCATGGTTTCACACTGTCTAATGGAATTAAGCAGACCTTGGAAGGCATTTTGCTGGAAAACCTGATGTATTCATTTGTAGTTCAACGCAAGATAACAGGAACAAAAGCCCTGCTAATTTAATGAGGTACTACTACATGTAGTTCTGGTTTTGGTACTAAGCACCTTTCTGTTGATGGCTATTCATTGATTTTACCATGCAAAGTTTTTACCCTCAAGAAAGAAAGAATAGAGAGAGCGTGTGTGTATCTGTCTATATAGTTATATTTCACAGTGCTGGCTGAATTGAAATTTTAGTGAATTTGGGCTGAGGACTCTGGCTTCATAAGTCATTTGCAAATGAGTCATTTTGTATTTATTTATTTGTATTCTAGTAGTGCCTTGGAGCCCCAGTTCTGGACCAGGACCCAATAGTGCTGGGCACTGTACAACCACAGAACAAAAAGACAGTTCCTACTCCAATGATGTATTTGAAAATACCCAGTGAATATTACAAGCATTAAAATGGTGGTGTATGGATTATCTAATGTTGGTGGAGCGGGCTGGAAAAATTAATAAAATGTCCCCATTTTTTCTTCAAATTCAAAATTTGAACATTTTGGTGTGTTTTAAGTGATGGTAATCAGTGTTTGAACTTCAAAATTGGTGATGCAATGGGCCAAAAAGGATGTATTTGCCATGATGAAGTATCTGGCTCTCAAATAGGGACGCCGTTGACTAAACTTGTTAAGCACAAAACAACACTGACAAAGGAACTCAGGGTAGTCCCTGAGAACATGTATATTCATGGTGTGAAGAACAAGTAGGTAGGTGTGCATGCTTGTGTGTAAGAGTCAAGGAGTGAACAGGGGAACAAGGTCAAGGAAATTCCTAAATCAGTGGTGCTATGAAGAGTTGACCTATTGTTGAGAAGGTGTTGAAAGCTCCACAGATCCTGAGATTTTTCTGCTGAGGGGAATGGCGGCTCTGGGAGTTTTCCTAATTCCATTCTGAGGCCAGAAAAACAATATTATGTCAGATTACAAGGAAAGTAGACAATCAGATCGAATTCTGAGGTGAAAGTGGGGCTTTACAGGCCTTGGGAAGCTTGGCTCATCAGAGGGGTGCTGCGTTGATTGTGTCTAGAAGTTATGCTGGGAGGGGTTGGTACAAAGGTCATGGGTCCTGAGGAGTTTGGGTGGCAGTATGGGGGGGGGGGGGGCTGTTGCAGACTGTGTTGGGGGAATTGACTGAGTCTGCTTATGTTATGCTAAGCCTCTGCACCTCACAGACACAGTAACAATGTTCCTTTTCTGCCATGAAACAGGAATTAAATTAGGGCATTCCCAACCGGAAGAGAATTATCTTCTATCTCCACATAGTGATCAGAGTCGTCCTGGGGGGTGGGAATGAAGGGGGAAATCAAGCCTATGGGAGACATCTGGCAGAACAGCTCTACTGAAGTTTTAGCCGAGGGAATGAAATTAATCTGAGTTGAAAACAACAAAATTATTTTGGAATCAGTAACTAAAATGTGCCCTCCATGTTCTCTCAGTGTGCAAGAGATTACATATAAGACCAATGAGTAAGGAGTGAGTACAGTGGGGTCAACTTCCCCCTCATGTTACCCAGGAGAGTAACAGGTGGAGGCTTCTCACTGGGACTAGCTGCTGGGTTGAATCTAGACAGCAGAGTTCACCCTCCAGCTGTTGGTCCAGATTGAACACTTGCTGAAGTGTCAGTGGAAGAGGATATATGCCCTTACAGAGGCTAGAAAGCCATCCCCAGTCACTTAGAGACATTGAAAAGGGCATGACCACACTGTATATTTTGAAGGACTAGGCCCTGTGATATCCAGATCACATAGGGGCAAAAATGAGCCTATGTCTCTGAAAGTACCTCAGTTTAATGCACTGAGTTGAGGAGGGATGAAGGGTGAATGTGTTGGGAGAGAATTCCAAAGAATTCCACCTTTGCATGGGAAATCAATGTGCTATTTCATCAAGTTTCCATGCTCAATGCTTGCTGCTTAGGTTTCACCCAGCAGCTTTGTGGGGAAGGAATGCTGAGGTCACAGACCATCCTTGGGCATGGCCAAGATGTAAAATTCAGAGGGCCCCTCAGCAGGCCACATTTTATGACTCTGGAGATTTGTCCCAATATTGAATTTTGTGCATGGATTTGGATTGTGCACTCTATGCAGTATTGCCAACTTTAAGACTTCCAACACCATGAGCTGGATCCCCCAAAATCATGAGATTGGTATAAAAAACAACCAATTAAAAAAGGTAAATCAAATAATTGTTCTTCTACCTTCCTTTCCTCCCCCCCCCCCCCCCAGATGAATCAGGAGACACGGGTTTCTGAATTTTGCTTTCTCAGCTGGGAAGGAGCTGAGCTACTGTGTGGTTTCTGTGTGGAAGGCTGCGGGGTTGTGGGGAGTTCCCAGGCAGTTTGGACCTGAAAAGTTTAAAAGTCCCAAAGAGGGCACTTTGAAGTCCATGCTGTCATCCTTGGGTCCCAGTTCAGCCTGACCAGGTGCATCACAAAGAAAAAAGAAAGTAAGGATCCCCATGCAGCTGGGAGCCATTACATCTGCTAAGTACCATAAGGGGAATGGAGGCCAGGACTAGTATCAGCTGGTCCTGGGTGGCTGGTGCATAAATGACTAGTCTGTTCTAGGCATCCAAAGGCTGTTGTAGCTACAGGGTGCCATGGTTCACATTAAGGCCAGGACCATGTCTGCCGGTCCAGGGCAGATGATGCAGATGATGCACAAAAAGCAAATTTGCTGTGGGTGTTAGGATCTTGTGATATCTTCATGCACCACAGGGTGTGTGTGTGTAGGGGAGGCTAGAGTTGGTTTGAGGTAGATGGTGTGTGAAAAGTGGAGCCCTTAACCAATTTCAAAATTTCAGTGGGAGCAATTTGAATCTCCACACCAATCCTATGGTCTCCCGGGTTAACTTGCCTAGAGGAATGGAGGCTTGTAACATTTCCAAGCACTTGTCCATCAGTTCTCTTCCATTTACCATCATTCATGGACACCAGAGGCTGCAGGTGTCTAACACACCCTAAGATCCCCAGAAACAAGTAAAAGTTGTAGCAATATTTCCCTAGGGGATCCTAAAGGATAGTTAATGAAGGAGAAAAGATCCGGTAATAACAGAGGAACTGAAGGTGAGGTTTGGTGGAACCATTATGCCTGTTTTTTAACCGTAGCCAGTTTTTTGGGGTACAGTTTCTTTTCACTGGATAGTTTTTAAGACCTGTATCAAAATGTATATAGGAATAGATATTGCTGCCCTACCCTTTTGCTGTGACCAGGCTGCTATCTCATGTAAGCATAGCATTTTCAATCACAAGTCCCCTTGTGCTATCAGTGGCCTTCATGCCCCACTGTTGGGCAAATCTTATTAATGTTGCTCATAAATTTAGATATCTTAGTACACTGTGAAGAAGTCCCACCTTCCACTGTACAACTATCACTACCCCTAGAACACAAGGACACATGACCTATTTAATTTGGGAATTTGCCAAGCAATAAAAGAATTAGGAGTCTCCTTAGCTTGTACATGAGATCTATAAAAACTTCCCAAACTTGCAAAACAAAAGAAGGCCTTAAAATGAAGAGAAAAACAAAGGGCCAATGGACAGGGTTATCACTTTGCCTGGAATTGCACCCAGATGACAAGTCCTCTGTCCAATAAAAAGAAAACAAGCTGATGAGGGAATGTGTGTGTTGTAAAATAAAGACAACAATGCTAGAACACTTTAAAAAAGATCTGTCAACCTTTCCAGATGCTTTTGGAGGCCAAAATCATTTTGTATTGTTGCTAGTATTCTACAAAAAATATATAATATTACAAAGGGAAGAGAGAGGAAAAAGTGCCCGAGTACACAATTGTCAAGGAATAGTTTTACAATTTCCTGGTATTTTGGGCATAAACTTAAAGCTTTTCATTCTGAAGTTTTGTTATTTAAGAAAAGATGTGATATTATATATGTGAGTATATTACTTATATCCATCCGTCTATATGTATAGTTAGAAGTATATATATGGATATAGCGATATGCAAACATATACACAGTTAAATCGTGTTGAAGTTTATAGTAGAAAAGAAATAATTGCCTTCTAGGTTGAAAAAAGGACCATTAAATATTATTATTGCCCATTGGATCAATATTTTAACCAAACAACAATAGTTGTTCCTATAAACTAAAAACTCCAGTCTATATATTTTATTTTACATTTTTAAAATATGTTTTGTGGTGTGTGCTGCAGTTTCCATTACCTGTACTGAGGCTTCTCTGTCACATGATCCTTTCAGCCACTAGTTGACATTTTATATATATAAGAAATCATTTCTCCCTCTCTGATATTCTCACAGCAGACACAAGTAACATTTGTGGTTCTCTTCTTCTTTAATGTTTTCTCAAGCTGTTCTTTTAAATTAATTGTTTTCTAAGGTTCAATCCGATTGGTAGAGATAGGGCAAATATTTGATTCACAATTTTCTTCCTGCCTTTAGTTTCCAATTTTCTTAAAGTCATCAGTGTTCTCATCTGTTTCCTCTTTAAGTCCCACTATATTGTTAATGTGCCTTGAGAGTTTCATTTCCAAAACGAGTATTTATGACCACAATTACTTTAAATGACAATTTTTCTTTGACAGATACTGCACCTGTAAACCTCTGTAGCCAAGACCTTTATGTACTTTCTTCCACTCTATCCTTAACTGTTGTTTTCCCTAAGTTTAGTCTTATTAACCAACTCCTGATCCTGTAAACACCTGCTCACAAGCGTTAAATATAGAAGGACATCAGTGGAGCCACTCATACACATAAAGTGAAGTATATGTGTAAGTTGTTGTAAGGTCTGGGTCAAAACAAACATTTCTTGGCTGGCTGTCATAAATGTATGTATGATTGTAACAGTTCTGGCAAAGAATTCATATTTAAATTTAATCCATTCTTTTTTTGTGACCATGGATGATCACAGGCCAATTCTGCAAGTGATGCCAAATTTATGTTCTTATGGAGCCAGTGGCTTGTGTGGTTTTCTTGTTGAATGATTTGTGTAGTACTTTGTGGTCATTCTGTTAAAAAGAAAATCCAGTGTCATTGCAAAACATCTCTCCTTCCTTCCTTTATTTACAGAATTCTATGCCACATCTTATGCTAATACAATATCAAAATTGACATTTTAGGAAGGAATAATAAATTAATTTTAAGAGCAAAGTTGTGCAGAGTAATTGGACCTGATCCATTTTTCAATGATTTTTTTTATTTACACAATTCCATAACTTGTATGCATTGCACAGTAATGGGCATGAGGTTATTGAGATCCAGCACTAGTGTTCATGGAGAAGGCTAAAACTGGGCATAGTTTTCTTAACTAAATGGCAGTAAGTTACTTGCCCCTATGAAACTCTCAGATACCATGAAGAGATGAGCATAGTATAAAAAGCCTACTGTAGATAAATTGGTACGTAGCCTGTTACACTGTCTTGCAGACCAAATGTAACAACTGTTTTGAAGAAGTCCTCTAAGCATAATGTGTGCAAGTAATTTTGGGTGACTGACACCTCTAGGAAGCAGATAAAGAAGATGGTGATGGTCTTTATGCCTTTTGAAATGTATGACTCCACTGTCTGATTTGCTGTGCACCAATTGGGAGTATCAAAATATATAGTTCACACAGTGTTTAATTCATCAATTGAAGGGTTAATTATTTGAGCATGTGTGCATATGGACTAAAGTGAACTCCATGTGAACAGTTGACTTTCTGCTGCCTAAATGAACTGGGGAACATATTAAAATAATATGCAGTAATGAATATTTTCTGTTGCACCTGTCTGATTAAATCAGAAGCCAAGGTTGTACAGAAAAGTAAGTAGTGGTAAGCACACTGTCATCCATGTGGAGGTACCTAAATCTGTGACCCAATTTTCTAAATCCCAGCAGCTCTGAATAAACCTCAGGGAGAGCTGAAGGATGCTCATCACTTCTGAAAATCAGCCCAGCCATTTAGGGTTTAAGAGTTTAACTTTTAACATCTATTTTTGAAAAGTATGGCCTTTGAAAAGTATCTGTGTGTATATGCATACATACATATATGTGACATTTTCAGATTTGCATATGCTTGACTTTGCAACCTAAAAAATATCTTTTTAATCTATCTTGTATGTATATCATTTCTAGCTATATTTAATTTCTATTGTGTGCAACTGGAATAATCATGCCACCCATCCTTATTGTGAATCATTAGCAAGATTTGAATCCTTTACTTTCACTACTGCAACATAGGCTGCTACTGTCGGAACTACAGGACCAATAATGTTAGCTAGCTGCAGAAAGCTTTTTTATCAGAGGGGGTATGGTTGCGCAGATCTAGATGTTGAACTGCAGGGCTCTTTTATAATGGAAAGTATTTAGAAACCTAAATCCGGGGTGGGTACCAGATTTCCCCCTATCATATTAGTCATTTAATGGACACCAATTAATTTGAACACTTTAACTCTCTTTCTGCAAACATTTGCAAATGGGACGCCTCATGTGAGGAATGTTATACATGTGTGTGTATGCAGGATTCAGCCCAACTATGGTGTGACAGACTAGTGTAGTCTTTAGAACCACAACACATACCACTTAGGCCAGTGACTTTGCATGAGATTTGGATATAATGTGTATGCCACGTGTTGATAGGCCCTAATCTATTTTGGCATACATATGAAATGTCTGGTTGAAATAAAATAGTTATCCAATTTCCACCATTTTTATATTTAGCACATCTGTATCAGCAGCAATCTAGAAAGTTCATTTTGCTTAATATGATTTCTCATAGTGCTGATAATTAATGTTGATTATATTCATTATCTTCATTGTACAGTGTCTTCTACAGAACTGAAAATTTCATCAGTCAGATAGTCAGCAAATTGTTTCCATCTGCTGATCAAATTCTCTACACTGCCAAATGATGAACCCTAACGCTAAAGGAACCATTGTCTGAAGATAAAACAGTACAGGAACACCACCACTGGGTAGTTTTATTCACAAAAAAATAATGTTGGTGGAGAAGGAAAGGAAGATTTAGAGAAATCCAATAGTTTATTTGTTTTAAATTTCAGTGACTACTATTTCTGTGAAGCCACACGTGACAGTTTTTACTAATTTTGTAAGAGTCAGAAAGTGAATTCAACTAGAATCAAAAGTGAAACTGATCATGCCAATTTCATTGTTCAACCTGAAGGAAATGTAAAAAGTAACTAACTGGAAGAGAAGAAAAAATAATTTTTAGAAAGATTTGTTTCTGAAAAAATTGTTGTAAGAGTCTAAGATGGGAGTCTTCTGTGTTTTGCATGTTACAGGCACTGCTTCCTCATAGTTTTTCCCCAACTCAACTTCCCATTCAAGACCTTGATCCCACAATGAGTTCAGAACAGGTTGCCTATTCCAATAGTGCTCAACCTTTCTGTACTACTGTACCCATTTCAGGAGTGTGATTGTCTTGCGTTCTCCAAGTTACACATCACTTAAAAACTACTTGTTTACAAAATCAGACATAAAAATACAAAAGCGTCACAGCACGCTGTTACTGAGAAATTGCTTACTTTCTCCTTTTAAATTGGAATATAAATAAGGTACTTAAATTTCAGTGTGATACATGTGAGTGTTGTCTGAAGCCCGAGCCTTGTCACCCAGGGCTGAAGCATGTAACTTAGCTTTGGGGGCCCCCTGTAGCATGGGGCCCTGGGCAATTGCACTGATTGCCACCCACAATGCCAGCCCTGCACTTGCGACCCCTCTAAACCTGTCCTGTGACCTTTCTGGGAGTCACAACCCTCAGGCTGAGAAACACTGATCTAGATGAGTTGAGTAGCCCCTGAAAGACCTCTGCATGCCCCAAAGAATACATGCAGTAGATTTTCTTGCATGGCCACTCTTGAGCAGAAATTGCCAGTCCACTAAGGAATCCATTGCTAATGGCATGATGTACGGCAGTTTTAGATCAGCTGTTTTACATTTTAAATAAACTCCAGTCATGTATATTAGTGATTTTAAAAAAAAGCTGAGAAGAACAACCTGCATATCCAAATACACTGGAGTGCTTCCAACAAGGAACATAAACTGAATTATATCAATCTCTTTTATAGTTAGCACACCAGTGAAAAAACACATTTTATGTTGTGGTTATTGTTTGATCAAACATTCAATTGAATTACTTTTCATTTTCCTTTTTTCTTGTCTCTCAAGGTATAATTAAGGTCTGATGTCAGATCTCATCCCAGTGCTCATCAATTATCGCCACATAACCACTTTTATGGAGCCAGTGACCTGGCCAAGACTATAAACATATAATTCACTGATGTACTCTTTAACAGCACCTGAAAACTAAATAACAAATAAACAATTGACACTGGTGATATCCAGATGTACTTTTGGAAAGCGGGGGGCGACGATGGAAGTGTAGGTCCATTTTTACAGACTTATTTTTTCTTGGAAACACAATACTGCAAATGGCCACAACATGTACAACACAAGATACAACACTAAGATTAGATTTAATAAATTAGGTCTATTTTACAGAATAAGCATTTTTGCTTTTAAGTTCAACAAATCAGCATGAAACATGACAGGAACAGACTTAATTTGCTGTCAGGAGATGCAGTATTTATCTGCAGTAGTTACCCTACTACTCAAAAGGAATAAACTACTCAAATTACCATAGCAACTCCACATCACATGACCTTCACACATGCAGTGGGCCGGATTCTGATCTCATTGATATCAGTGTAAATTTAAAGTAACTCCCATCTGAACTTTGCATGAAATCAGACTCTGTTCTAGGATGCAACATACCTTAAAAATAGACACTCGGATATAAACTGTACCTAGCTACGGTGCTTTGTATATTACAAATAGTATATTTAATCAAATGGATGTTTAAAGCCTATTCTTTCCCAGGAGGGTGTAAGAAGGAATGGAGATGAATTTATTAATATTGATCACAAAAACTTGATAATATAACCTTATTATCTTAGCAGATCCCAAAGCATGCTGGGTGCTTCCCCACTTAGGTAAAAGACATGATTTGTGCACCAAGGAACTTCCAAATTAAAGCTTTGATCCTACATAGACTTACGTACATGCTCAAAATTATGCATTGAGGTAACGCTCCCTGGAGCCAGCACCCCTGACCTCCTTCTCTACCCCAACCACCTGCCCCAGCCCTGACCCCCATTCCTCCCTTTGAAACCCTCGGTTCCAGTCTGGAGCACACTTCTGCACCCCTTAGCCCTCATCCCCAGCCCCACCTCAAAGTCCGCACCCCTAGCCGGAGCTCTCACCTCCCCCCGCACCTCAACCACCATTTTCATGGCCCACCATACAATTTCCATACCCAGATATGCCCGTTGGGCCAAAAAGTTTGCCTATCCCTGAGTTAGAAGATAGACAGGGTCATGTAATAATTATGTTGGGCCACTTAGTACCCTCTTGGGCAAAAATCCCCAAGACAGAGAGCAAGGAAACCTTGTTATGATGCCTAGCAATGCCACCTCCCTTAAGAAGTGAGTAAGGAGCTATGAAGGAGCAGGAGAAAATGAGAGGTAACTGTATCCAAACAGAACCTGATCTGACAGCCGTCATATGAGAGGTCCCATTAAAGTCAACTCTCAAGATCAGGGAGCCACAGAGCCCAGGAGTCCATACATAAATCTGCTTCCAAACTCCTAGATCCCAGAGACTCTGTATGGAATGCATAGCTCTCCTCAAAGCTCTGCAGACTTACAAGGTTTCTCCTGACAGCACAGCAGTCCCTTGGCGACTCTCCTGTGACTGAGAGTCAGAGGGTCACAAGTCAAAGAGAAACCCTTTCCCCTCTATGTGAAAGAAGTTTGTGTATGTGTGTGTAGAGAGAAATCAGAAAAATCAGACATTAACCTTGACTTTTTCTAAACATTTTAGGTCATTCTTGTTCTCTGTATGTGTGTATGTATGTAAAATTTTCACTGAAATCAGTGAGAGCTGTATTTGCTTCTATGAAATCAGAATGTAGCCTTTATTTCTAGGAGTGGGAGTGCACCAACAGTCTTCTCAACCACATCCAGTGGACTGGATGGAGAACACTAACTTCTCATCTGCCTAGATTACATAGACATACTTTCAGCTCACGTGAACCAATAACCACGTATAATTCCTCCTAAATCAGTGGAGTAGCATATGCTTGCACAAGGGAGAGATCTCTTTCTATTCACATTGAACACATGATAATAGTTTTGTTTGTTTGTTTGCTTTTAAAAAAAAAATTCCCTGGTCATTAAAGAAAATATAATTTACTGGACTGAGCATCTTGGATGAGGAGAACTGATAAACAACCAATGTGTGGTTTAACAGCTGTCTTTCACAGGCCTTCATATTTTTAAAAGTGGGAAGGGAACATGCAGCAGCATCTTTCATTTGCTTCCTTTTCAATCCCAACACACACAAAAATACGCCAGGCTAATGCTTTAATGATTAACTCTTCTGACTTTCATTTGAGGCAGATAAGAAGTGCCAGTAACAATGCCATTCAGAGCTGCAGGAGGAGCAGACCTTTAAAAAACCTTTATTTCCATCCCATCATCTCAAATTGTCTTGTTTACCCCCTGAATTCTGAGCAGGTACCATTACCACACTCAGTTGTCCACATCGCTCTTGTAAAGGGAAAATTAATTCTGAATTACTGGCTCTGTAACTGCCTACTTCTTCACATTATCTGTCAGGAAAATATGCAGACAAAAGCTGGCTAAGTGGATTTCTGTTAGCTGCCATTCAAAAGGAAAGGGACAGGTGTTGAATGGAGCTTCTTTTTTTCAACTGCTAGTTAACAATACATATAGGAGAAGTTTAATTGCCTGCATCCACCTGCACCCTTGTCATTTCTTAGCTTTATTGATTTTAATGAAAATATTAAGTGCACTTTAGGAGCAGCAGCTAAGTGACATTTTGATTGAAATACACAGGGAAATGTATAATGGAAGCAGGCTATTACAGTTTTAATAGAATCTGAAAGAAGTAACATCCAGAACAGCATTTTTTCCCTTGCTGGTCTTATGCTTATAGCGAGTCCCAAAATGAGTAATTGGAGACTGAATAAATGTTTGGTTGTTGTTAAAGAAGACTTTCAACTTGATAAGCTCCTTTTTTTATTGTTGAATGAAGTGGTCCAAGCTTTATGGTGTATTTTCTTCCATTAGGTACCCTTCAGGTTGCCAGAGAGACAGTCAAGTGCTTTATGAATACTATCCAAATCATGATGCATAAGAGAAAATTTGGATACATATGCTCTGCTTTGCGATGTAAACAATGAATCTTTGAAGTAGCCTCACTTTGGTTCCAGCAGAAGTCTGTGTGAATGGTTCAGAATTTGCCTAAAGCTACCTTTTCTTTATATCTAAAGACTTACACTATTGAGAGCAAGATAGGAAGCAATACAAAAACACTGATGTAAACATCTGTTCCAGTAACAATATGTAATTCAAAGTATATTTACTTCTTTCATTTCAACATCTTATTCAAACTTCTTAATGGTTAGAGTTGCGATTTTCAAAGCAGCCTAAGGGAGTTAAGACCCCCAAATTCCACTGAATTGAAAGATGTTTGGTGCCTAACACCCTTAGGGTCTTTTGAAAATTCCAGCCTAAATTTTGCAGATCTAAATTAGCATGAAGGAAACAATACTCAAATCCTATCCATGCCCAGGTCCACGAAAAAAAGACATACCCTCCTTTTCAATCTCAACAGCTCCCATCCAGTTTTACATTGTTAATGGCCAGATTCCGATACCCTTACTCAGTCTGAGTGCTATTTATTTGTATTCAAGGACTATGATCCCACTGGGCTAGGTGCTGCACCAAAGCAGAAGCCCAAAAAGGCTTGCAATCCAAATATAAAACAAGAGATGACAGATGGATATAGACAAGTGGGGAGCACAAGGAGAGTTTTGAAGGATAATAATGAGTTTTGCAGATGTTTACAGAGAGCTGTTCCTGGGTGTGAGGGACAGCATGGGAGAAAAACACAGATGAGTTTGTTTGAAGATTTAACAAATGAGTGATGGAGTCGGGCATCATAGACTGATCAGATGGGGAAGTAGACATCTTGATAGAGCATATAGGACCTTGAAGGTGAAGACATGTAGTTTGTTTCATGTGATAGAGGAGAGCCAGTGGAGAAACACAAAGAGAGGGGTGACAAAGTGAAGAGCAAGGAAAATGACCTTTGTGTGATGAGGTGTAAGGTTCCTCCTTTTTCTATTGTGCTATCTATCCGAATCATGGGTAACAGTGTGGGAGGGAAAGCGGGAACCACAGAGCTGTTACATCCACTGTCCTATTGAGTTGGCAGAGCGATGCAGCATAGCTGTTCTGGTCTGCCGGCAGCATCTGCTACACTGGGTTTAGATCCAGAACACTTTACTTTTTCCCTAAACTGTAGGGAACTGCCAAGTCACTTTGTCCTGCCCAGGCTGCTCTGACAGTAGTGCAACAAAGTGCTTCTCCCTGCTCAGGGCAGATGTTAAAGTCACAATCTAGTTCTCAAATCGCAGAGTCAGGTCAGCAAAAGATTAAATAACATCAGAGAGTTTATGGGTTTGCATGTGCTTGGATAAAGGATATCGAAAGCATAATCCTGATTTAAAAGGAACCCTAACCTTCAACAAAAGAAAAATAAACTCAATTGATACCAATTTGCCACGACTTTATCTGTATTCATGGAACACAACTATTATAAATCCCCACATTAAAAAACTACATATGCTGGTGGTTAACTGATTTATAGCTGTAACTCACTTATCAAAAATCACAGTATTTAACCTGACCCGCAAATTCAAATACTCTGTGCACTAATAGCTCTTGGTATAATGCAGATAAATAAATCTTTGAAATGCTCCACAACCCATGGTAATCTGTAAGTATGATCTGTAGTTTTATAACTCATGTGAACCCAAAGCTCAAAATGAAATGTAGACTATGAAAACCCACATGGAATAAAATTAACTAAAATATTTGCATGGAGCTTGCAATAGGGAACAGGTGAAGATTTCAGACTCATCGTGCTATTACCACTTTTTATACCATCATGGTGCTTTGCCACCTTTTTCAATAAAATAGCAGCAAGTTTAATTATATTTCACTCTTGCATTTTTTATTTGCCGGCATAAATGTTGTGTGGCAAAGACTTGACATATACATCTTACATTTAGGGGGCATGAAAAAAAATGGTTCTTGGTCTTTTTAATGACTGTAATATTATCTTAGTAATAAGATATGATTCTATCAGACAGCTGGTGTCTAATCTACTGTGCTTTAATCATGCAGAAATGGATTTGTGTGTGAAAAATGTGACATTAAATATCATGAGTTAACAATTAACACACTGCATATGATTGTTTCTTCAGTGCATAGCTTCAATGAGCAGCATTACTTGTTTTTGTAACGATAGTTTTAGCAAATGCCTCTTTTCCGGCTCTGAAAATACCACCAGCTACAACAAGCAAATAAAAGCACTTTCATGTAAAAAACAAACAAGCCTACCTAGAAGTGCCCCATGAATATTTCATAGCAGCCAAGACTTGTACAGTATTCTAACGTCTCTCTTTGTACTCTAGTAAGCACTGGGTTAAAGAACATCGTACTTCTTATACCAGTAAACATCAATCATATACAAAGGGCTATATTTGAAATTGAAATGCAGGCTACAGTTGAACCCTAAAAAGTGTCTTTGCCTTTTGGTAAAGCACAAGAGACACTTAGGGCTTGATTTTACTCTGCCTGAAGTCCAAAGTAAAGTAGCTCTAAGGTATATTAAAGATAAAAGGAAGACCTATGATTGAAAGAAGGTTATTTTCTTCTGATAATTTCCTTAGATTAAAAGTTCACACAAATATTATCCATCATATTTGTCTAAGAGTCTCTCAATGCATGAGTATATTTGAATTTCTAATTGGAACACTGCTTTTCAATATAGATCCCAGACTACAACTTGGTTAAAATAGAGTTAAGTTTGACCATATGTACGGTATATATAATTTAGGATAAAATACATCACAAGGATGCTGTAATTGTCCCCTGAGCAAATATTATAAACCCAGGTAATTCAGAATTATAATTAATCTCAAAAGAAATCTAAAAAAGTTGGGCTATGGAAAGGCACAGTAAATGTACCCCCAATGACCTTAACTCTGCCCTATCATGATGCCATGAAATAAAAATGCAATTATGATTAGTACAAAATAGTGACTGAGGTACCATTTAGATTAAACTGACTTTTAAAGACCTATTAGAATTTGATTTTGATCCTTCTGGGGTTTAAATAAAATCAGAGGTTGACATTCAACCACTGTGCAACAGGCTAACACAAGGGATGTGCAACACTGATAGCCTATTTAATGGGACTTAAGTAGTTCAAAGATTCACAGATTTTAAGGCCAAAAGGGACCATTAGATCATCTAGTCTGACTTCCTGTATATCACAGGTTATTAAATTTCACCTACTTACCCCTGAAAAGAAACCAATAACTCGTATTTGGCTAAAACACATCCCCTAGAAAGGCATCCAGTCTTAATTTTAAGGCAGCAAGCCCACAGGCCTTGTATGGATGCTCTGCATTGGAGTATATTTCACCCAAAACGAAACCCATTGTGATTATTCATGCATCCAATGAGCAGGATTTGGGTTGAACTGGTACTATCTCTGTTTCAGTTTGCTTTTGATTTCTGTTTTATATGCATCTTCCTGGTAACAAAGAAAACTGAACTACTTTGTGTCTTTGTCATGTTCTATCCTTCTAATATTGCAAGTGGAAGAGAGCTCTGGGGGAGATTCAGCTGTGGTTATGGAGGCACACACTTGGATTTCATTTGCAGTTCATTGTTTTAATATTGTTTACATGTGAAGATGAACTCCCTTCCCTCCGCCCCCACAAATATTGCAGACACCAGCTAATGCAATAAGAAAATAATTATTCTTCGTCGTTAGCTTTCAATTCAGCCAAACAAATGAATTTTTAAGCCTCATTGTGTTGAATGAAACACAGCCACCCTGTGATTTTAGTTATGAAGAAATGCTTTTGGAAATCAATAAAACAGCATGTTTCCCCCCAACACAACATCCTTTAAGTCAATAAAAGTATCAAATTATGTGATGTAAAAACACGGCATTTGGGTAGATTGTGGTAGAACTAAAGGCCAGTCTGTGGTTTGATTTATTCTGAGGCAATTTATGGGTAACACTTTTCACACTATCCCTGAAAGTGTTTTTAATTTGATCTGACTTTAAGGAAGTATTGAATCAAGATCACAGCAAGATCAGAACTAATCAATCTATCTCCAGTACATTTCTAATGACAAACACCATTCCCCCTGAAAACGTTATACAGGATACAGGGTACACTGATCGCTAGAAGTAAAATTTAAATTATGAAATTAGTTTACAGCATAAATCTCTCCTTTCCACTTTATAAGACTCATCATTCTGACTGTAACTGTGCTGCCTAAGTAGTACCTCCATGTGACATGACTCGCCCAGCTGCGGGCCTGTGATGTTCCGTTGATGCTGCCTATCTAGTATAGTAGTGCCTCAGCCCTCTGGCTGGACTCTCTTGAGTCCAACCCCTTTCAGGATATTAAAGCCTGTGAAAAACAAATGCAAACTATGAACTCAAAACTTTGCCGCCTCCTGCTGCTGGTGGGACAATGCCTGGGTGGCTTTACTTCAAAGCAATTTTCTTTCATAGTGCCCCAGGCAGTGCTGCTCAGGGTCTAGGTCCTGGGATGGGATAAGATAAGGGCTGCCTCCCCTTCCTCGTGGGCTTTGAAGGGCTTGCGGTGGTGGTGGGTGGGAATTGCTATGGAGGACAGGCCCAATGCCCATGAGGGGTTGCTGACTGCACTGTGGGACTTGAATTCGTGGCAACAACAACTGTTGACTATACACTTGGCTGACAGTGGCAGCTTGGCCAATTGCGAGGTCCCTGAAAACTGAGCATCCCCACACCCTAACCCGCTTAATCTGGTGCTTCAAGGTGTGGCAGGAACGCTGGGTGGGCGGAGCAGGTCAAGCCCCCGCATCCCAACCCTGCTCCCCAGCTGGAGAGTGGGGGGTAGGGGTGGGGGGACTGCAGGCAGAAGGAGTGGGGAAGGGCCCCCACTTGCTCTGGCCCAGGTTCCCGATAGATAACCCCCTAATCTGCTCTGGCTGATGGGCTTCCCCCCCCAGCCAAATGTTCCCCCAGGAGTGAGCACAGTCTACACCCCCTCACCCTGTGGGGCAAAATTTACCTTGTGACTCTGCTAGTCTAGTTGGTTCTTACTCTGGTAGCATTGCTGCTCCAACAGGGCAGTGTGGTGGCTGGGTTGATTATCCCGATCTGGGACTAAGGGCTTGTCTTCACTGTGGTGGGGAGGGATCGATGTTTTGGCGGTTGATTTATCGCATCTCATCAAGACGCGATAAATCAATCGCCAGTGGCGATAACTAAAGTATTGAAGCATAAGCTTTCATGGGCTAATACCCACTTCGTCAGATGCATGCAGTGGAAGCATGCAGTGGAAGTGCATGCATCCGACGAAGTGGGTATTAGCCCACAAAAGCTTATGCTTCAATACTTTAGTTAGTCTTTAAGGTGCCACAGGACTTTAAGGTGCCACAGGACTCTTTGTCACTTCTGCAATTCCAGACTAACATGGCTGCCTCTCTGATTCTTGACTTTTCTCCAGTCACAACATGCTTTAAATTAACTCCTTTGAGGCCTTCACAGTGAGGAGACAATTCACCTACTTTAACCCTCCAGGGAATCCTTTCAGCTGCTGCTATGTAAAAACAGACTTATTTGACACTGTAGAAACACGTCAGAAGGCTTAATTATTTGTTTTGAATGTAATGGGCCACAGAAGGGTGGTGGTGGAGGAGTGAGGGGGCGGGGATTGGCATTTATTGTCTTGGGATGTAAATCACGCCTTTTAACAAAAAGACAATGTTTCAGGACTCCATTTAGTCTGAATAGAAGCCCTAGCATCTCTGAGACTTCCACTGGGGCTGTGTTATCTCCTTGAAGTATTCTGGTAGTATGGTACAACCTTGGGGAGTGTAGCTTTTTGCATAGCTTTACACTGATGCTGGAGTAGACGTAGGAGCCAATCCCTTACGAGAATTCAAGATCCACATTATATCTGGTTCTGAGAGTCTTGTTAATTTGTCTGTAAATTACCTGCCTGACTGCCTCACGCAAATTATTAAACGGTGGTGGGTGGCTGGGATAAATCACCCACCATAGAATGAAAACAATCTGAAGAGAATATTACATTTGTACCAAACACAAACAAACAAAAAACCAACAGCTAAAGAAGTCAAATGCCATGTCGGTCTTTGAACACCTGAGTATACTAGCTGCCAATGCTTAGCTTGGTGGTGTCAATAATAAGATGGTCCCAGTATTATTCAAAAGTGCAATTCCACTCTGAAGAGTTACTGTATAAAGATGACATTAGAGGGGGTCTAAATTTGTCTCTCAATGACTCCAGATTAAATGTGCTCAGTTTACTCTGAAAATCAAGCTGTGTTCTTAGATATTGTTACCAGTAACGTAATCTGCTCTCATTTATGTCTGCACTACCTCGCTGTCTACCACATTTTCTCCTCTGTTAATGGAGTTGCACAGAAGTAACTGAGGACAAAATTTAGCTGTACAGTGGCATCTCAGGTGTCAGTTCTTTGATGATGGGCTGACCACAATAGATTTGATCTCTCTCTTCTGTAGCCAAATGGACTCTGTTGTGCTAATAGGAGTAAAAACTTATTAATGACAGTAAGGTAAGCAGCAGATGGCTCTGAATATACAGAGGATGTGGATCTGGTACATAAGAAGTTGCTAAAATCATCATTTTTCAGAATAGAAGCACATTTTAATATTTTTACTACTGCAATTCAAGCTTCAGAAGAGTTTAGAGGGCCTAGCAATCCCTATATCTCTGGAATGCAGAATTTATTAGCAAGGCCAGCTCTGTGTTTTTCAGGATCCTGTAGAGAGTGCTATGTAGTATCTATCACAGCTTCCTCCCCAGAGTGACCCCTACCTCAGCTGCCTCACGTTGTCTTGTGAAAAAAACCCACCTACTCTCTCTCTCACACACAGGAGGGGTGATCTCCTGACATAGAAGCATAGGGCTCACAAAGAGTAACATAGGAGGAAACTCTCCAGGTGTAGGGCATGCTGACGGCAAGACCCAGAAATGTGGAGCAAGGGTCAGTCACTCCTATTGCCTCTACCCAAAAAAGATTTTTCTATCTAAAATGTCATTGTAATATTTCCTGAGAATTGTAGTCTGATGCTCTCATTTTCCTCTCTGGGATGGGTTTGCCAGATGGACTGTTTCCCATTATGCACTGTGGCCAGGGACAGTGATGGATGGTAGTGGCTTAGCAAGAGGAGAGACAATGGTTTATCATGGGAAATAGCCAGGGAGCCAAATCCATAGAGGAGAGTGTAGGCGTGAAGCACCTGTGAAGGACATGGGAAATCCCTCCGATATTTTATGAATATAATATATTCCATCTACTAGTTTGATTATGTTGCTGGCTTCCAGCAGAAAGCTGTCTTACATGTAGACATAAACTTCAGATAGCACAATTTGCTGATACTTAAAGGGAAAATACATGTGACAATCTCTTTGAAGTTTACCTCGGACCATGCTGAGTTCAAAACCTTTGGTTTGGTACAAAGGAGGTGAGAATATGGGAGGGAAAACTGAACTAAATTTTTTTGGATTAGTTAGAGTTCAGGAGAGAGAATCACAAGAAGTGTAGGGGGTGCAGACTGTCCTCCCAGTTCTAGAAGTAGGAGTTCTCCGTGATGAGCTAGGTCTAGCTAAGCTTTAGGTCAGGCAGATGTTTGTAGACTGTTTGGTTGAAAATGTTTTTCTTGTTATGTTTTGTTGCTGCTGTTGATATTAAATAAAACACTGTGTTTTTGAAAAGGCTGTTTTATGTCACTGTGTTCAATCACTGGTCACAGCTCCCAGAAGGGAAACTCGCAGGGCAACCAGATCCGCCTGAGGAATCGTGGCTGATTATCAGGGGCATACCTGGGACCTGGTCTAAAGACTAGGAGAACTGTGGGCTGTGTGCTCTAAAAAGATTGAAGGTTCAGGGTCAGCACTCAAATAAATTTCCATCAGGCACCAATCAATTTCTGAATAAATTTTTTTGGTTTTCAGCCAACATTTTTTGGTTTTCAATTTTTCACCAAAAAGTTGAACTTTTCAAGGAAAAATGTTCCATGGAAAATAGAAAAAAATCCAACTAGATCTAATTTCTATATTTACTAGAAATGATGGGTAGCTCCTACAAATGACACACTGAGTTCCACATGAATTTAAAGGGTTAAAACACCTCTCATATTCTGAAAAGTTACCCTTTAATATATGGGCTAGCTGTTCCATCCATTCTTCTTTGAAATGCTCTTATTTTTAACCCTCTACCATGTGATATAGCATATTGTTCAGTAGCCACTTAGCAAGATTGTTGAACTCTTTTCATATATGGTCTGTGCAGGATGATGCAGCTCACATTTCTTTAGAAGTACTGAAAAAAAAGTAACCTTGAAGTGATTCACAATGACCCAAGGTTCCTGTGTATACTATAAATACTAGAAAGAGGTAGCAAGGGCAGCTCTCATTATTGTATAAAACTGGAATAAAGTTCTTCCCAATAGATTGCAGGAGGAGGCTGAAAGGAACCAGAATGCATTAGGCTTGACATTACAAGGGTAGAAGCATACTTCAAGTAGTCTAGGAACAAAATCTCTAACTGGAGAGCTGCCTTTGTATTCCATTTCCTGCTCCCCACTGTCATTTACTGTAGGTGTGGGATAGTGGAACAAAACCACATCTACTCAATAATATATTGCTCCATGCAACAGTATTCTATATAATTTTCTATCTATGTGTATAAAAATAATATGTGCATGTTATTATATATTTTACTAGCCACACGTATAGATAGAATACAATAGGTTGGAGCAATATACTGTATAGCAGACAAATGCTTTTCTCCCGCTACTCATATCTACAGTAATTTGCTTCAGGAAAAAGGACATGGATCTACATGAGCACATGAAATCAAGTAAAAATTCATTCTATCTGTGTTTTTCTATTTAAACCAATACATTCCTGATTAAAATATATTGAGTACTAATTTCACTTTACCTATACACATTTTTAAATTTGAAATAGAGCCCACAGAAAAAAGAAAAAAATAATTTTACACAACATTTTGAAATTGTTTGTTTCATAGGGCTCCAAAGGGACTATGGTTTGCTTTTTCAGATTTTCTCTGAACTTTCAAAAAAAAATTCTGTTTTCAAAAATTGAAAATTCTCATCTTTTGAAAGTGACAGAGAAAGGAAATTAGGATTTTAGAGACTTTTGAAAGGAAAAATAAAAAGAACAAAATAAAAGCAGCAAACAGGCTAAAGTGTTTGCTTCCAATTTCAGCAAACAATGAAAAGTCCAAAAGAAAATCAAGAAAATTTCACAACAATTTTGACAAAAGATAAACTTTTCATTTGAAATAGTTTGCCAGTTCTACACAAAAGGGTAAACTCAATGAACTTATTGGGTAGTAAGGTCCAGTCTTTTCCCTCTTCCATTCCCT
Source organism: Sternotherus odoratus (assembly GCA_032164245.1). NCBI lineage: Eukaryota > Metazoa > Chordata > Testudines > Kinosternidae > Sternotherus > Sternotherus odoratus. The sequence continues at coordinate 32,479,884 of JAVMKO010000007.1, forward strand.
TCTTTCTTTCTTTTTTCTCTCCTTCTATTGTAAGTAGTCCCAGGGTAATGGGGACTGGGTGTCTGCTTCAAAATCCATTCAAATAAATGGGAATCTTTCAACTGATTTCAACAGGTTTTGGATCAGGCCATGTGCTCAGTGGTGTTTGCAGGAATGGGTCCCAAATCAGCTGAAAATGAAAGCCCATTGTCAGACTATGAAGACAATGGGTCTTTTCCTGCTCCTGCTCCACAACTCTGATTTGATTTCAAGGGAATCAGGATTGAATACAAGAATACACTGCCTTGCACCTTGTGTAATCATTTGCACTGGTGGAAACTTAATATAAAAATACCACTGTGGGTATAACTAGCTCTTACATAGCATTTTTCATTAGCAGATCTCAATGACTAAAGAAACTGCAAGGCAGGGAAGAATCAGGCTTAGTATATGTAAAATACTGAGGGAAAAAGGGAAAAAAATGTTACTGAGATTGTAATTATTTCACAATAAAGGTGCAGTGATTTTTCTGTCCCAAAGTCATTATTTTATGCAGTTACCACTTGAGAAGCAGACATTATTTATTTTATTTCACTTGTCTTTTGATTGCTCTGTAAAAAAATTGGTAAATTCAGCTTTATTTTGAGTTTACCCAGCAAATGTCTAACAAATCTTAAAGAATAAATGTAATAAATGGTAAATTAGTATATAAAAACAAGTAGGATAATCAGTGTTTTTGTTAACAGTTTACATTTATATTTCATAACCACCGTAAGCGCACATCACAAGTGGAAAGGACTTTAATTCTGTAAATAATTGAAACTGAGCATTGCAACAATTATTTGTGGTAACTAACTACTGTTAAGTATGAACTAGTGGGTTTTGCAATGTCATTTAGACTATTAAAGTGTTAGGTGTTACATCTTTTATGGTTTGGGATGGTGATAGTTCCATTTTTTTTTAAATCAGAGCCTGGGGTTTGCTGAGGTGTTTGGGGTTTTCAAAGAAAGGCTACAGAAATTCTTCTGGTTTCTCACATTTCCATATGGTATCTATATAGCATAGAGACAAATATCTGCTGCATGCTCAAGAAAGTGGGCTCCCTCAACATGGCCCCCTATGTCTCTCACAACCCTTTTCCCCATCAATGACGAGCTACTGATATTTTAACAAGCGTCTTCCTTTAAAACTTCCCAATATAGCTAGTGATAAAGCCCATGGAAGTGAGGATGTGTGTACTCAGAAAGGAGGGGGTGAAGGAGAGGGAATGTTTTCAGTAGTTTGGCTGTGTTATGGTTAGGATGCATTTTTATGATATCTAAGGATTAGTCATCTCTGAGGAGGAATGGTGTCTCCAGAGAGAAGCTGATTTCTTAAAGAGACAGGGAAATCACCCCAGCTTGGTGATGGCATTTTAACAAGGGTTTCTCAGATGCTCTCAAGAGTCCCTTCCAAGAGCTTATTGTCCCCACAAGTCCTTTGCTGCTCCTGGGTTATCCATGTCCTGTCTTCTCCTCCCTTTCTGCCCTTGCAGTTGAACTACACCAGCATTGCTGCATTCAAGCAGGGCCTTGCATAGCAAAGGGTTGCCCCCAGAGAATTTTAGGCTTGGTTCTGATTTGTGTCCACTGAATGATATGCTCTGTCTGTTTTCACATCCTCTCTCTTTTATGGGTTGTAATGCATCCACTCTCAGGCAGTGTTTTGTGTATATTTTTGATATTTTTCTATTATTTTCATCATGTCTCTGTGGGTATTTTTTCCTGCTAGCAAGTTGCTGTACCCAACTGGATCTTGATCTCTTGCATGCTTTATCTTTGTCATAAATTCCAGTTGGCTGGATGAAGTTTAAAAACGCAGGTCTCAAAGGGGAAAAAACTAGATAGCTGGGAATATCTTAACAGACAATAACAACAAAAGTAGGGGAAAAAAACACCTAGTATTTTTGTACATTTTTGTTTTTGTTTTTTAGATTTGTCATTCAGTTTAAAAGCCTATCAGATACATACATGACTCCTACTTGCTATTATCACTGTCAGCTGCTCCCCTGTGATTTTTTAAGAGTCTGAAGATCTTTGGAGATACATATTAACGTCCATTTGTGTCTATTACTATTTGAAATCCATCTTTTCTGTAGTCTCTGTGGGTTTTTTCCTCTCTGTTGCAGAGAGGCAACATTATATCTAAAGCTTGCTATAGGATTCTCTGGTGAAATGTGGATTAAAGGGTTTGTAGAAATATCAGAATAGTTTATTTAGTTCTCCCCACATGCAAAGTATATATTATTATTGATATGTAATGCAGTAGGTCCTCTCGCCCCATACAGCTAAGCACTAATAATAAAAAAGATGCTGCCCCAAAGAGCTTCGATAATTGACTAGGGGAAAGAGGTGAATGTGGAAGGAAGATACGGCAACTGTGAAACAGTCCTGTTTAGTAAAGAAGCCAGCAGTTACAACATGATCTCTGGTTACCTCTCCCTTTGGGTCACAGATTGCAAAGCATATTACTAATGAACATTCATAATTTTGTATGTAGTGTTAATACATGCAATTCACAATTATAATAATCATCGCTGTGTCATCAGCTTTCAGAAAAGACCTCACTCTTACACTGCAGCTTTATCTATAGTTATGGGCTTCTTTACCAATTATTCACCCCAATGTGAGGATTTACACTTACTTTAATCTATAAGAGCTCAGCTCCCAAGATCAAATACAATAAAGAGGTTAACAATAGAGCAGGGACCCCATGGTGCACAGCAGAGACTACATTGTGCTCTTTCTATTATAATTACTTGTATTTACCAATCCAACAATACACACATTGCAATCTGGTAAAGGAGAGAGAGAGAGAGAGAGAGAGACCAATATGAAATATTTTCATAACTCACCTCATGCCTTGTGGAAAAATCTAAAGTGTTAGTTCTCATCTTCATCCTCAGCCTCACCAGTGGTCATCATTCTGGCATCTCCTCAGCGCCATAGCATGCAGACCAAGATACAGCTTTTATAATGTGTTATGCTGACAGCCATTGGGTTCACAGGGACTTATGAAGGTTTTAACAGCCACACCCCACTAGGGTGATCCATTTTTCATAAGCTAACTTGTTAGTTCCCCTTATACTCATTAACATTTTAGTCACCTTATCACCATAGTAACAGGCAGTACCTAGTAACAGTAACTCCCTTAAGGAAGTCTCTAACATTTCATCCTCACTACCAATGGTCATCTTGTGGTGTATCTGCATTGATATTATTATCCAAACTCAGCAGATATTTTCAAAACATCAGGATATCACAAACATGGACATCAAGTTCAGCAGATTTATTATTAACTTACTTATGCTAATTTATCCTAAATCCTAAAGCCTAATTTTGCTAAGCTTTCTTCCCAGACCAGAAGATCACCACAGGGGAAGTCGAAATGCCCACTGTGATCCTTGGAGACCCTGCTTACCCTTTAATGCTGTGGCTCATGAAACCCTATACAGGGAGCCTGGACAGCAGCAAGGAATGGTTCAACTACAGGCTGAGTCCGTGCAGAGTAACTGTGGAGTGTGCTTTTGGCCATTTAAAGGGCCGTTTGCACTGTCCGTATGGGAAGCTGGACCTGGCCAATGACAACATCCCCACAGTTATATCCACATGCTGTACCCTCCATAACATTTGTGAAGGGAAGGGTGAAAGATTCACTCAGGCATGGAACTCGGAGGTTCAACACCTGGAGGCAGAATTTGAACAGCCAGAGAGCAGGGCTATTAGAGAGGCCCAGTGCAGGGCTACAAGGATAAGGGATGCCTTCAGGAAGCAATTTTAGGCTGAAAGTCACCAGTAATGCCTGCAGTGAAGAGTGGTGATTCCAATGTTAGTAGGAATCTGTTTTTGCTACACAGACTTGCAGTGCCTGTTGCTTTCCTGGGCTAAGGTATCTTTTACTAAATGTGATAATAAAGAATTTTTCAAAGTCAAAAAATCAATTTGTTTAAAAGAAAATTCATTTATTGAAAGGAAACAAAACTGCTTGGGAAACAGAAAGGACAAGGGGATAAGGTGGGGAACAGTTCAATCACAGATTTGCATATGTCCTGTTCTCATACTCTGCCTTCCTCTCTGGAGTGCTGTGCAATGAGTGCTGCACTCCAGCATGGCTATAAGGAATGGTGATGGGGGTTGAGTGCAGTGGATAAGAGTCGTAGTTTGCAGGGCTGGTTAGCGAAACTACAGGCATTGGAGGCAGCTGGTGGCAATAAGAACCCAGATGTGGAGAAAGCAGGTTAGAGGTGACATAGGGGCACAAGAGAAAGTTTGTCTGTGTACAGTTTCCAGAACATAATATCAGAGAGTATCCATAATTTCACCCCCTGAGTTGTTACTAACATTTGCAGTGACATTATTGAATAGTATGTGTTGTTACAGTGCAAATGATATATTTCATGTCACCTTTTAAATAAAGATCCTGACACCAGCATGTCAGGCCTGACAGGAGTTGCTGACACAGAGCAGTGAACCACAAATGGACCTGTGTGTCACATACGTATCCCCCCTGGTGTATTGAGGTCTGAGTGTCCTGCTGGCGATTCCTCACCTGTCCATTCCGCCCTCCTCTCTTCCCACATAATGTTCATTTTTTAAAGGATACTGGAAAAGAGTGGTGGTAGGGGTGGAGGGGAATAGCTCATCCTCTCATTATTTTATGCGCCAGGTAGGAGTAATTTCTGACATATCAATTCTGGTACATAGATTAATGGGCTCAGACACCTGTTGTTTACGAGGCTTGATCTCAACACAGACTTTGAGTTATAGCGATAGGCTTGTTTGTTTGGACTAATTCAATATTTGTGTCTCCCTTTCAATCCTTTTTCTTCAACATTTATTGTTACAGGTGATTGGAACTCTCCATAGACCTTTACCCCCTTTCCCACAGTTAGACTCACATTGCGATAGAGCCACTAGGCCCCAAATGTTACACCAATAGTACAGATTATATAAAGAAAGAATTTTTTTTGCTAAACAGTAATTGACAGACCTAAAACTGATTTATACTGATTTTACAACATTGCAGCTTGTGCCTCTTCAGGTGCCCATGGATTTTGGGTTACAAAGCAGAAGTTTGAAAATTGTAAAGTCCCAATCATGTGGATTCAGCTGGTTATCTATCATTTACTGTACATTTTCTGTTTCCTTGAGATTTGCATCCTGTGGATCCATATTATAGACTGTGTTTGCTTATTCTCCTTTTTCTTCCTTGCAGTATGTGTACATTTCAGTCTCCTCCTCTCCCTGACGCCCTGTCTCAATGAAATAAACACCATGCCTTTTCTTTTATCCTGTGTCTATTGCTGAAAATAGAAATAACTGAAAACATGTCAGATGAGTACAAGAAGCACATATAACTCAGCATGAAGCTCTAACATACACCCAAGCTTTTACAGCCCTCTGGTACTGTCTGTATGGAACAATGTCTGGTACTGTCTGTATGGAAGAATGTTCCTTTATCCTTTGGGGATATTAGTTGAAATACTTTTCTCCCTCCACAGATCAACTTATTCCACAATGGTTTGCTTCCCTCTTGAGTAATTTGGCTTTAAGAAAATGCTCTCAGAGGACACATCCTTAAAATACAATAGAGTCAGATCCTATGACTGAAGTATCTTGTGTAGTCATTTACCTTAGTATAAAGTGACTGCAAAATGTGTGCAAAATTCTACCATCTTGGAATAACAGCATTTTATCTCCACTTTGCTCTTCATGTAAGTGACTACAAAGTGCAGGCCAACAGAATATCACAACCATGGAAAATAGTAATTTGGACATTTTAAAAATACAATTTGCAAAGTCAAAAATCACGTAGTATATGAAATGGAAAAAATGAAATGGAAAAGTTATACACAGAATATTACTGAACTCTGTCCCACAAATTATGGAAGCAGCTTCATCTTCTAGGGAATGTGCATAAGGTTGGGAGGTCCTTGGTTCTAATTTTGGCTCTCCCTTTTATTCTCTTTGTAACATTAGGAAAGTTACGTCACTTTACAGTCTCCCTACTGTAAAACCAGAATAGTAAGCCATATCTATCAGTCAGGGTAGTTTGTGCTCCACTCTAACATTTAAAGTGGTATAGAGGTGCTAAATATTATTATTAGCTTTGTTCATTGTTGGAAATATTAGTCACAGAGCTAGATAGACTTGATACACGTTATAAGCACCCATTTTTAGAAATCATGGCTCATCTTCTCTCTTAGCAACTGTGTGGTTATCCAGTATACGACAGACTGAGAGAACCACTGTGGATACCTTTATTTTCTTCATGCCTACTTCCACATCTTCCATTTTTTTCTTCTATGAAAGACTCAAATAATATGATAATCCTGAACCCCTTGCTGAGATTTAAATAGAACTACTTTGAAAAGTGACTTTGTAAAGATGCCTTTGGGTTTTCAGGATACAGCTCTCTAGCTCTTTCCTAGAAGGAAGTTATAACAGTAGCCTTCCCCAAGAATCCACAGTAGGTCTAGTGTTATTGGATGTTGTTATTAATGTTCTTGAAGAAGAGGGTGAAAAATGTATATCAGTGGATCAAGACTTGAGAGGATTGTGTGAAACATCTGGGAGACCTAAGATAATTAGGTGAATGAGAGTACAATGGTACCTGGATGTCAAGCTGTCTTGCAGTGACTCAAGAGCATGAGAACCAATCTCAGGGCAGACTATTAGGAACCGGGTCACAAGCCCCAAATTAGTGGTGAGTTCTATGCTTAGATTTCAACAACCAATTAAAGTATAAACTCCCCACTGTTACAGCCTTTAAAGAGAGTCACAGACAGCCCCCTTGGGTACTCTGATCTGTTTGGCCACCTAGCTAAGCTTCCTTTGTAATAGATGATCCCTTACCTTACACCAATGATGACAGCAATATTCAGGTTACTTCCAGTCCCTAGGACCAGTCCCTTATCTCAGGTTAATGGCACTTTAGATCTCATGCCAAATACAGTACTTGTGGCCTATCTTATTATAAACTAATGAAAGATTTATCACTCTGGAAAAGGAAATAATGTTAAAGCAGGTAAACACATGCACAAATGAGTTACATTTAATCTTCAGTTTCCAAAGTAATAGAAACATCTGTGCCAAGCAAGCTTTACATATCCTTTAGTGCTAACCTAGGCTAAGCATTGGGTATTTTTTGCTTATGCCTATTAATCCTTGCTCCCCAGAGTCTAAGCAGCATAAAGTCCAAAGTTCCTTCTTATTAGGGATTTTTATTCCCTTCTCCCCTTCTATTTTGAGCTGCAAACAGAGCTGATGGGGGGAATTTACCTGCAAGACTCATCTCCATGTGGGAGAGAGGGATGGGGGAGAATAAACAACAAAGTATTTTGTTGTTTTTAATGTTCCACTCTTGTCCTTCTGCTGTCGATGAGCCTTCCTTGTGAGCCAAGGTATAACACCTTCTGTTGGAGGTCAGCACTTTACACTAGTTAATGTCTCTCTCCTGTCTAGTGATTTAAACAGTTACAGAGGCTTATAATGCAAACACTGAAATATTACTCTACAATATTGGATACAAATATCCTAAAAGAGATTAATGCATTCAGCAATTTACAAGCATTTTATAAAGCCTAAATGCTAACCACATTTTTATAGTCCTAAAACCTATTTTAACAATACTAACACACAGGTGAGCTAGTATTCATCAGTATTCAGCTGGGTCATGGGGACCTTGGCCTTAGCTGGCAGTTGGTCTGCCAGCATTACAGCTGAAATTCAGTGTTGACAAACACAAGATATAATGTGTATTGGAAGGAATAATTTGAACTACTTGTACAGATTGCTGGGTTCTAAATTAACTGTAACCACTCAATAACATGTCTTAGATGTCATTATGGACAACTCAATGAAAACATCTGTTCCATGTGCATTAATGACTGAATGAAAATAATGGAACAGAAAATTATACTGTCATAAAAATATGTAATAAAATATTATAATGACATTATATAAATCAATAGTACAACCTCACCTTGAACACTGTGAATTTTGGTTACTCTATCTCAAAATTTGGTTACACCATCTGGGTCAAAAAGATAGGCTAGAAGAAGATAAGGGATCACCTAATGATATTAAAAGGCAACAAATTTAAAACTGATAAAGAGAAGAGTTTATACCATGCACAATTATCTTGGGGGAGATCACTAACATAAGATATCAGTGAGACAAAGGGCTTAATAGAATTAAAAAGATATTTAAAGATTTAGATTAATTATAATCCATTTACAGTTACTCACTAAGATTAGTTTTTATTTTTTATTTCTGTCCTATCATATCAAATCATACCAATTAATTACCCTGAACTGAATTTTTAATAAAGTTTCATAAAACTTACTTTTTTAGGCTTTAGACAAAAAAGAGTTATAAATTCTGAAAAATATATCATATTTTAAAATGGGTATTTTAGAAAAGTATATATATACACCACACATGTGAAACCGTGACATTATGCAATCTGATAAATCTTGTGGTTTATGAATGATCTATAAAGTGTGGAAATAACATGTTCAGGACATAGAAAGTGTTAAAATGACATGTTATTTCAATTTTTTTTTGGTCAATAACCTGTAATTTCCACAGTTTCTAGGTCAGTTGCTTGTCTCAAGCTGAATCAATGATGTCTTTTTCTCAGAGCTCTGTTGTCATATTTTTAGCCAGCAGAATTATTATAAAACTGGAACATCTTTAAATACATGCCATGAATGTCTGAATGCATAAGAGCTGAACATGACAAATAGAATACCTCCAAAAGCTTTCTGCCAATATTCATCCTTTGTTTTAAATGAATTTGCTACAGGCTTGGTCACACCCCTGTTTGTGTTTGTTTTCTATAAACATTTGTGCAATCAAGGTTTACAAGCATGAATGATCACAGGAAGTGAATATTAAGATTCCACATTCAAAATGCTTGTGGGAAATAATTTTTTAATTGCACTTTTGCAAGCATTTGAACCAGAAGCCTCTGTATCAGAATTACACTTATAAGAGACCCATAATCAGAGATCAGAACAATAGCATGTAATCCATGGGGACCACAACTAAGTAACATAGGTTGAAGGCAGTGGACACGTGCACACGCAGACACCCACACACACTAAGATCAGAAGAGGGACTATTATGATCATCTACTCTAATCTCCAGAAAAGTGCAGGCCAAAGAATTTCACCTAGTAATTCCCTCAGTTGTCAATGAATCTGGAGCTTTGAGGAAGGTGAACAGAATTCACTTTTATAAATAACAACTTCTAGATAATGGTTATGGAAAAAACAAGTTATTTGGTCACAGGTAATGACCTCAGCAAGACTAAAACATGCTTAAAGTAAACACTTGAAGATGGGCAGCTAAGATTCCACAGCAATAAATGTTTAGCAGTGGACATATCTTCCTCTGAAAGTGCCAGTAGCACAGAGGCTCATCATACTGTAATATAATATGCTCCTCCCTTGACCCTATTATTAGGCAGGCAAGGATGGCAAGATCTTCATTTTCTTGATCAGATAAGTAAGTGCAGTTGCAGGATGAATTTTAGAGAGTTCAGGAGAAGCTGATCCTTATGAGGAAGAGGTGAGCTACAGCTGGAAACTTCGTTTGAGTTGTTTCTGTTTTTTTTCCAGTTATGCCCTTTCTATTCCTAAGAACCACAGCTGTTCATACTGCACACTTTCCTCTCATGGAGCCAGAAATCTTACTGGTAAAAATCACTCAGGTGTTTTGAAGATCAGCTTTACCCTTTCGGAGAAAAGCATGGTTATTTTGTTTTAAATGGAAGATATACAGATTTAGTGATGATTAACCAAATATAATAGTTTAATATTATCTATGCCAGGTTCATATGACTTCTTTAACATACTTTCTGCTAAATCCAGTGCAGCACTGCCAACTCTTCTAAGCCATCTTGCATGATGCACTCCATAGTTCTTCTTCAGTAGGCAAATGGGAGTTCGGAATGGTCAGATCAGCATTATGTTCCTCAGCACTTGGGTAGCCTCATCAGTAGGTCTCAGGTTCATTTGCGTAAGTCTCCACTGACACAATGTTGGATACATAGAAAGCCCACTCCCATTCTGTAGCATTGCAAATAATTGGTGGTGTTATACTGTTCCAAGAATCATTCAAGCACGTATAGGGTTGACAACGACATTCATCTGATCAATATTTCTTGTATGGACTATTGAAGGGATGGCCTGGTTTGTATTTGAGACTGTCACAAAGTGTGACAGACTATAAAGGAAGTGTGACCTGAGATTTCTGTGTACAATGGTTAAGTATGTTTTCCATTTTCCATTTCTGTGCATACCCAAGAAGTCATGGGCAATCACTTTAAAACAATGTGTAAATATGAACTAGTTAGCCTTCCTAAAGGATAGAGGTTTGGTTATATTTGGAAGCACATCCAGAAGCACATCTCTTGAGATCTCAGCCTTCAATCTTCCTCTTTCTTCTTCCTGACACTTCCCTCTTCTTTTGGTTTCTAATAGTTCCCATAGCCATGCCTCCTTCCTTCTGAGTCATATGTGATCACTGGTAACAACAAACAGGTCTTTGGGTTGCCTGAACTCAGAGCTGCCCACAAAGATACTTTTTACCCACTCTAGTGCTTCTCCATGAGTTGAAGACCAGTGAGATTGTCAAATCTTTCAAAGATTTGAAATAAGTAACTGGTACATAACCTACAAAAGACCTTGAAGGCCTGAATCCTGCATGTAATCTTTAAAGATATGTGTGAGAGATGTGGAGATGTAGTATTGGGAACTCTATCTTTAAGGAATATAGATTCCCAGACAGGAAGTCTGGGAGAGGAAGCCCATGTTCTGTTATGCAGAGGCAACTGGGGATTTTCATCACTGAATAAAAAGAATCTCTTTCAAGAACTTTGGACCTAGAGTGATTACTGAACATGTCATGGGGGATGGGTTGCAGAGAGGGCTGGAGAGCCTGTTAGAAGTCACATGGGAATATTAAAGGATGTGAAGAGGCAAAATGGAGAACTGACATGAGCCCTAGCTGAAAAGACCTGTTAAAAATATTAGGTGCTTATTGAAGATGATGGAGAGAAAGGTTTGAAGTTCTGTAGCGGTGAGAAAGGGAAAGTTAATTGTTGTGGGAGATAGGAAGGATTCAGGGATCTCTCCTAGGTAACGGTGGTACAAATCCAAAAGTGAATCAAAGCTGTGGAAACTAATAAAGCTGGGCAAAGAAAAGATGAAGGGGTGAGCTTCTCAGCAATCTGATCAGAGAGCTCCTGTAATGTATCCACTACCTGCAGTGTGAGAGTCTTCAAAGTCAGAGTGGCAGAGCATCACTTACTAATGATATCTGGTCTGTAAGTGATTAGCAGTGTCTTACTGAGATATATTTAAAGGAAAAAAACCCAACCACCTACTGAATGTCTCTACATATTTTATCAGTGGCCTGTTGACTGGTCCAAAATAAGAGTGGATATTTTTCACTTCTGCCACTCACCTTTTAACTCTTGCTGAATAGATAGTTTTATATAAATCTGAGATTCCTTCTTGGGTAAATAAGTAGGTTTTGTTGTGGATACCACACTTAAAACTGAATATTCCAATGAAAGATGCTATACAAAATAGAATGGCATTGAATATACCATAGATTGGAGGAAATCTTCATTCTTTATGAATGAAAAGAGCTATTAAATCCCTGCCAATTTTATCTAAGAAATTTTCAATTAATGGCTCTACTATAGAGTATCCCCATCCCATTTTATTGCACCCGTTTGCGCTTATGCCGCTTATATTATTTCTTTTCCTACGAACTGATGGAGATGATGCCATTCATTGGGTTACCTCAAATAAATCTAAATATATTCCCAATCTTCCTTCTGTTCTCTTCTTGATGGTAGTGATCTGAGAGTAGGGGTACGTCTTCACTACTACCCGGATTGGCGGGTAGTGATCAATCTATCGGGGATCGATTTATCACGTATAGTGTAGATGTGATAAATCTATCCCTGATTGCTCTGCCATTGACTCCTGTAATCCACTAAAACGAGAGTCAGAAGCAGAGGCGATGGGGGAGCAGCGGCAGTTGACCCCGTGCCGTGAGGATGTGTGGTAAGTTGACCTAAGATACATCGACTTCAGCTACGCTATTCTCGTAGCTGAAGTTGTGTATCTTGGGTCAACTCTTCCCACCAAGTGTAGACCAGGGGTAAGTGAGGCACACTACACAGATGCTTCTCCCAACACTTGCCTGATTATTTTTAAGTCATAATATCAGACATTGCTTCTGCGGTTTTGATTTTGGGGAGCAAAGTCCCAAACCAAAAAGTTTGTTTTCTTTGCAGGCTACATGACAATAGAACATACAAGAGTCACGTGACTGATTCCTCCACCTCTCCAGAGCAAGTGGCCACCTACAGATTACTTGATTTTGTTTTGTAGTCCATTTTGTTTTCTAATTAGGACCTTTGCTTTGGAAATTTTCTTTCCTTGGAGTCCCTGATGGCTCAATTATTGAGTGGAACTCACAATTTATTGTATCAATTTCTTTGTGTGCACAGATGTGCACTGATTCTGTGTGATTTATTAATTATGGTGAAAGACAAGCATAAATCTATGTCCTACTATACTCTGAGGAAGAACAACACAAAAATTCTTGCATGAGTGGGAACACCCTCTATAGCTGTCTGTCTAGCTATACAGTCTACTCTAGATAGTCACCAATTTAGCTATCACATTTATGAAGCAACTGTCACTAACACCTTACTCCATATTTGTTGTGCCCTGATATAGCTTATTTTTGAACTCTTGTTTTCAGTAACACCAGATTCCCTTCTCTGAGAGCCACCAGCCTCAGTGATCTCCCTCTTGGTCCCTTTCCCTATTACTCATTTCCAAAGCACTTGTATATACCAGAGCTATTTACCATGCCAAGTAATCTTTGTCTACCTCAATCAGTTACAATGCACCTTGGGTCCACATGCTAATTCTTCAATCCATTACCAATCATGCTAAATTCCAAAGCGACTATGTCTTTGGAGGATTAAAGAATGATTGTGTCTTAATCATCCTTATCTCCATTGTTTTAATGCCAATGTAGATAGGGGTGCTGGCACTCAACGTTAAAACTGACCTCCCAACATGGGAGAAGTGTAAGGCACTTTATCGGATTCTAGCTGCCTCAGCTGGCAAACCTGCTACCATCTCACAGAAGTGTTGAGGTCAGATAGACAAAACAAAACAAAATAAAAAACAGTTCAAGTCTCTAGTGTAGACAAATAGGAGGAATTAAAAAGCATTTTTCATATAGGCGCGACTAATTCCTGATCAAGTTTTAAAAACTCCTTATAATGAGCCTGAAATAAAGTGAATTGATGTAATACTAGAATCATCAGAGTGAACAATAAGGACACGGACAAAATGGTAAATTTAAATATTTACAACGACTTTACAAGTTTTCCAGCAGCTGTCTCCAATGATTATCTTTAACCAAGAATGGAATTTGGCTTTGCCTGGAGATAATTCATCTAATAAAGTTATCTTTTTCTAATACAGGGGTAGCCTTTTGTTCCAGGTCCTGAAGTTTAGCCCCCCAGCTGGTGGTAAAATTTCACTGAATCTATTCCACACTAATAGCAATATTTTCAGATGGGACAGAGTTATGGCCTAAAGTATCCAAAGAAGTCCCTTTAAGAGAAACATTCAGCAATTTATGGTAGGAAATCTATTTTTAGCAATATGTTTTGCTACAGCCCTTTTTCCAAGCATTACCTTCAAATTTATGGGCAGGAGAAATACCCCGGAAAACATAGGGCCTAATTCCCATTTACAGTTACATCTCTTTACCCTGCTCTGTCATGTAAATAAGCATCAGGCTCTCTGTCTGCTGAATTCCTGCTGCTGCTCATGCTGCTGCTGCAGCATTGTGATTTCTCTTTCCAAATTCCAAATCTCCTAGTGTCTCTGTATTTTCTAAAGCTAATATCCCTGCACACTCTTAAAAAGTGGGAATAGGGACCACATGCTGGGCTTTCAAATGTCAGGATGAGGATAATGAATCTCAGTACATTATGAATCTCAGTACATTCTCACACAATGGAAAGAAGAGCACTGAGCATTACCAGTTCTTTCTGGCTCTGAAGTTGTGAATCCTCCACTGAAAAGAGGGGGAAAAAAGTAAAAAAAAAAATGGAATTTTCTTTCCAGGGTCAATGGTATATTTTCTGAAGAAAGAAAATAAGTTAAAATGAAGAGAGAAGACATATACTGTCATGCTTTCAGAATCTCTGCTCATGCACTGGTGATAATATCAGTACAATATAGTGTCTTTCTGAAAAGCTGTTTTATAATGGTGTATTGTGGACGCTAGGGCCTCATCTTAGGTTTGCTGAATACTTATAAATTATAGAGATGAGATGCCTGCTTTCAATTTCATATTATATTTTTCTTAGCCTTATACAGATGAGTGTTATCAAAATACTTTGCTCTCCTATTGTTAGCTTTCCTGTGAAGACCTCAATGTACTTTACCACCATAAGTTCATGCTATTCCTGTGCAGTAGGTACGGTAGGTGTTATTATGGTAACTCATTTAACAAGGAAACATTCAAATTTGAATAGTAAGTTGTACCAGCAAAAAATGCACGCATACCTCATATGGGCATAACACTTGCATTTGCTTAGTCAGAAAGGCACTTCCAAAGTGAATACTGATGCATACAATCATTTGCTTATTGTTTGCAAACATATAATAGCTTACCCATAATCTGTGAATGTAAGCTATGTGCCCATGCTTAGACTTTCCCATGGTAACTCCGCAAATCAATAGAACAATTTCAGACCCTCAAAAGTCTTCTCATTTTAAGTCCTTTACTATTACCGTTAACTATGTTGGCTAATTTAGGCCAATTCTTCCCTTCCTTCTATTTTCCCTGCACTTCCTTTCCTGTATTCTGCAGCCTGCACCTCATGTGGCCTGGCAAATTGCTGAGATTCACACCAGGCTCTAGGAAGAAAGGTTTCTTGATGAAAACAAGAGTGACATGGGATCACCTAAACTGTTCAAATTACAGGAAAATCTGAGAAACAAAGGGGTGTAAATATGAGACTGAATGGTTCCCAGATGATCAACTAGAGCATGTGCTGAAATGTGTATTGTGAGGAAGCATTAACAGCTTGACTATTATATAACACCAGAATATTCGGGCCTGACAAGTGCAGTTTGACTTCTTGATCTAAACTTTAGATAGTCTCCTATTTATATTAAACACTGCATCTTCCAAAATATGGCTGTGACACTACACCCCATATTCGTCATAGTAATATTATTATGATATGATTATGGCATAATTATGATGTATTTTGTAAAAGATGAGTTGTGAGAAGCATTTGAAAATTTATGATTTGCTGAATATGATTATCTTATTTGTATGCAGGTATCATTTTTTTATCTGAAATTCTGAATGTTGACTATTATCTGTATTTCACATGTAGTCACACCTGGGTGACACCCACGAAGCAAAATGCTTCTGGTCTAGGTCAGGGGTCTCCAAACTTTGAGACGAGGGCCGTATTAGATTTTTGAAGGGGCTTTGCGGGCTGAAGCGACTGTGAAAAAATTCAGTATATGCAAAATCCACCCCCCTTTTGCTCCCCCGGCCACTGCACTCACCCCTCTGCACATGAGGCCGCTGGCAGCAGCTCGCAGGTGTGGGGAGGGAGGAAGCAGCAGCTTTTCCATGTGCCCGCTCGGTGTGCCTGCTCAGCTGGAGGGCCGGACAAATCGAAGCTGTGGGACGGATATGTCTCCCGGGCAGTAGTTTGGAGACCCCATGTCTAGTTAGCTAGCTGTGAAGGGACTATTCAAGATAATGGGCCAATAGGAAAAACAATAGGGTTTAGGGGAAGCTTATCCCCCACCTGATAAGAACGCTTCAGACCAGTGGTGGATAACCTGCAGTAGCAGGCCGAATGCAGCACGTCAGGGTAATCTGCTGGCAGGCCCGGAGGTAGTTTGTTTACATTGACCATCCACAGGCATGGCTGCCCACAGCTCCCAGTGGCTGGGGTTCACTGCTCCCGGACAATGCGAGCTGCGGGAAGCAGCAGCCAGCACATCCCTGCGACCCACACCACTTCCAAGGTATGCAAAGGCATGTGACTAGGCCACATGACACAGAGCTCCATCTTGGATTTCAATGTTTTTCCCAAACTGAGTTTGGGACAAAGGGTTCCAGCTATGTACTAAAGCCATATAAAGCAGGGAGTGACATCATCAGTCGTTCTTCACTCCCCCACAACTGAACACCTAAGAGAAGCTCCTAAGGAAAAGGACTTGGCAAAAATATCTAGTCATTTTCATTCTAAAGATTGTGAAGAGGAACCATTTTTGGTTTATTCAAAATGTTTGTGAAAAATTTCCATCAGATTTTCTTATTCCTTTTTTTAAAAAGTAATTTGTGCATATTTCCTTCTTCTCCATCTTTCTCTTTTTCCCCTTCCCAAATGTATTGCCTTTTTCCATTTCCCCCCCAAAATTGAGGTGCATGGGACGGAGAGAAAGGGGAGGGTAGAAAACTGAAAACCCCCAACCTGAAAAAAAAAAAAGACTTTTACTTATTTCAGTTTTCCTGAGAAATTCCATTTTGAAAAAAAAATCATGAAAAAATCTGATTTAGAAAAAAGTTCATTTTTCATTAAAACTACTTTTCATTTGAAATGTTTCATTGATATCTAATAAGATAAACATCTATATGTGTAGTGGTGTTTCCAGAAATGTGACTCTTAAATGTACAGTTACCCTTAAAGATTTTATTGTAATGAAATTTTACAATATGCAGTGGATTTTTGAATGAAATTTCTACAGAATGCAAAGCTGGGATAAGCCTATAGCCATGATACGTTTGTAGTAGTGATGTAGGGAATTATGGGAGACAGGTCCTGGAAGTGAAATTAAAATTACTAAAACCAAACCATAAAACATAATTTTAAACAATAACTTCCTCTGCTGCACATTCCTGAAGAAATCCAGCATCAGATTTCAGGGCATGCCACATCTTCTGGGTTGTCCTGTGACTCCAAGTCAGGGGGTGGAACTACTTTAAGAGGGAAGTTCTCATTGGGTAACCTGGATGCCTGAGACAGGCTCCTGGATTGGCTGGCTGTGGTTCAAGGCACTTGATATAACAGCCAAATAAGATGGAACTTTTCCTGCTCCCCCTGTACCACCACTGAAAGGGGCACCTGACGATTCACAACTTGTTTTATCTCAGGAGTTTCTGAGCCACGGGTTGAGCTGTTGGTCTTTAGCTTGATCGACACTGAGTGAATTAAAGAGTTTCATTTATGGTTAAGAAGATTGCACATAGAATAAAAATGTGCGTTTATTAGGAACTAGGGAGTCTTCTGAGGAAGGAAGAACCTATAATATAAAGGATGGTCTCCTTCATAAGCAAAAGGGAACAGACAGGTGGTAATGAATATTAAGAAGGTTTAAACTATTAGCTAGGGAAAACAGGCACAAAAAGACAATTCAGCTAAAAATAATAGAAGTACAAATTAAATTAATTATGTATCCAATAAATAGGACGGAGATAGAAATTTTGATTGCTTGGACAGGAAGGGAACAAAAAAGAAAAATCCACTAAGGTAGCACAGGTCAATATAAATGACTCTTCAAATTCCAATAAAAAACAGATCAGAGTAAAAGAGCACAATGAAAAAGGACAGATAATAAAATCAGAAACTACAAATACTCAAACAAATGCTGGGAAGGATATACTTGGAATAGCTCATTCAGAAGTATATGGTAGAAGAGAAGAGACAACCCTTGACTTAGGCTCCTCTTCCTAAGCATAGAACTTACCTGAAAACATCAGCAGTTTACTTTTCCTTGTAGGTTTGCCCCATGTGTTTCTGTATGGGGAGGGATCTGTAGTGCTGACATGCAGAACTCCAGGTGCAACGGTTCTCCTCACATGTAACACCCCTTTCATAGAATCATAGAATATTAGGGTTGTAAGGGACCTCAGGAGCTCATCTAGTCCAAACCCCTGCTCAAAGCAGGACCAGTCCCAAACTAAATCATCCCAGCCAGGGCTTTGTCAAACCAGGCCTTAGAAATCTCTAAGGAAGGAGATTCCACCACCTTCCTAGGTAACTCATTCTAGTGCTTTACCACCCCTCCTAGTGAAAAAGTTTTTCCTAATATCCAACCTAAACCTCCCCTTCTGCAACTTGAGACCATTACTCCTTGTTCTGTCATCTGCTACCACTGAGAATAGTCTAGATCCATCCTCTTTGGAACTCCCTTTCAGGTAGTTGAAAGCAGCTATCAGACTAAACAATCACAGTTCCCTCAGCCTCGTAAGACACGTGCTCCAGCCCCCTAATCATTTTTGTTGCCCTCAGCTGGACTCTTTCCAATTTATCCATATCCTTCTTGTAGTGTGGGGCCCAAACTAATATTCCCTGGCTAATTCCCTGGACAACTAGCAGGAGGCTCTGTGTGGGTGAGTCCCACATTGCTACAGAGAGGTTGACTCTGGTTCTATTGCTGATGTCCCATGGTTTTATCATTTGGTTTTGGAGTCTTATCTTAAATGGCCCAATAAACGACTCCCATTTCTGTCCAAATGAATTTTGCATTATCCCAACATGTTTGGCTGTCAGCTGAATTTTGTTTTTTTTAAATAAAACTGTCATGCAATAAACCTTTACTCACATTAATATTCAAGAACAGTGAAAGGGTGCAAACATGGTAAATCCTGTTTCTAATTGGCTGAAAATTTTGAGAATAGTTTTTGTTTACCCAGTTGTAATTATTCTTATCTGGAATATGATCAATTTGTATTACTTGATTTCAAAAAGACATAGTAGAGAAATAGCAAAAAGTAGGCAACAGAAACTGTTAGCAACAGAGGAGAGCTTTGAAATGAGGCGAGATTAAATGTACAAAAAGTATTTAGTCTCCAAAGGGAAAGACTTCAAAGGGAGATACTGGATGAATGATACGTATGTAGTAATGAATGGCAAAAAAAAAAGAAAAAAAAGAGGCCATATTGCTATTCCTGTTAACCCTTTTTCATAATACAAGAACAAGAGTAACAAAATCTAAAATAGAATTTAGTTTACTAGGTTAAATATAATTTTAAGAAGAATAACAATCTAAGTTACAGTTTAGTTTACTATGTAAAAAGGTACATTCCATGTATATTAATTATGATAAAAAGACAATATATTTGAAATATTTTGGTGCAAATATGGAATTCTCTGCTACATAGCATTATTGAGGTGAATAGCTTATTAAAAAATCGAAATGCACTCATTCTTTCTGTATCTAAGAATAGCATGCCATACCCCAGGGCCTGGTCTACACTAGGGGTAATCAGTCTAAGTTACGCAATTTCAGCTATGTGAATAATGTAGCTGACGTCAACGTACTTAGATCTACTCACCACAGTGTCTTCACTGCAGTGAGTCGACAGCTGATGCTTCCCCGTCAACTCCACTTGCGCCTCTCACTCTGGTGGAGTATTGGAATTGATGGGAGAGCACGCAGAGGTCGATTTATCACATTTAGATTAGACATGCTAAACCGACCCCCACTGGATTGATTGCTGCCTGCTGATCTGGCAGTAGTGTAGACAACCCCTAACATAAAATTCCAAAGATCCTTGTTTCATGGCATTATAGAATCATAGAAATGTAGGGAGGGAAGGGACCTCAAGAAGCCATCAAGTTCAGCTGCCTGTGCAGAGGCAGGACCAAGTAAACCTGATTATTAGCTGAAGCCTGATAGATGTTTCACCCTATGGTATAGAATCGCAGGCACATGTAGGGTGGCCAGACAGCAAGTGTGAAAAATTGGGACCTGGGTGGGAGGTAATAGGAGCCTATATAAAAAAAAGACCCAAAAATCCGGACTGTCCCTATAAAATCAGGACATCTGGTCACCCTAGGCATATGGGGCAAAACTGTGATAGAGGAATATTGCATCATAAGGTTCCCTCTAACTCAGTGGTTCTCAACCCGCAGCCCATGGGCTGCTTGAGATCCAATCAGCACACAGCTTCTGTCGATGTCACGCCCTCAGGGCTATTCAGGTAGTATTTGATGCAGCCCACATAACACATTGTGGGCCACATATGCAGCCCACAATGGTAAATAGGTTGAGAACCACTGCATCTAACTCCTCCATGTGACCTCCACAAACTGCCAGTCTGTGCTTGCACCAGTACACCAACCAGTCTGGGCTTAGACCAGTGGGCAAAGAGGTGAAGGGAATAGCAGACCGTTGGCTCCACCTCCAGTGTGGGCACTGATCTGCCATGGAGAAGAAAGCAATTTTCTACTAGTCTGTGCCATTAGCAATAACTTTTTTTCTGGAGGTAGGGTGAGCCAAATGAGGGATTGTCACTCAGAGTCTAAAGGTTTTCTGAGTCACATTTCCTTCCTTAGGCCACTCCTAAGCTATGTGGCTCTGCACTTCAGAGTAAGATGTAAAGTCTAATTTTTCACACAGGAGTATTACACCATCTTCTGACATGCCTATTGTTAGCCACAGGTAGATGCAGAATATGGACCATTCATCTGTGTAGTACTTCCTACTTTCTCTACTACGGGAACTCCACATGTGTATTTCTTGTACTGGTGAACCACCTTAGTGTTGCAAAAAGGTGTTTTAGAGATCTAAACATAAAGGAATGCAATTTTAACGTATTGAGTCATTAAGAAGTTTAAGAGCTTTTAGACATAATCTGAAGGTAGTGGAAAATTAGATGCAGTATTGCATTAGACATGTTTTTAGTATTTTCTTCTTTTTGTAAAAGCTGTAATTTTCAGAGTTTAGAACCAATTTAATGTCCCTGGAGTTAGAGCTTTTTTGTATCCATTGTCCATTAGGTGAATTACTAAGCCAAGAATGGAATCCATTTATAATGTATAAAATACTGTAAAATGTCTTAAAAACAGTCTAAGCAGGGGGAAAAAGCATCAGAAGTCCATTAAATTTGAAGACAGTGAGTTCTTATAATCTGATAATGGGGTTTGTGCTTTGATAAGATTATTAGATATTGGAAGATTTACTTAAAAGTTTGAATTCAATAAAAATGTATATAGAACTTATGCTAAATGCATTTTGTTTGACATGACAGACAGCTTTCAAAACAGTGTTTTGCTAAAAATCCTCACTACTTTCAGTAATATTTATTATATTTTAATACAAATTAATAAACTCTACATGAAGTGAGAGTGTCAACCATGTAGATATTTAAAAGGTCTAATAACATACACAAAACTTCTATTTTCATGGGATCAAACTTAGCCATAAATATGTGACCTAACATGGAAGATTAAAAGTTGGGAAATATTTTTTAACGATTAAAAAAAAGTTGACCAGTTGTGAACTCCTAGTAAACAGAGTACCTTACCCCATGGGGGTTCACTTGGGCATCTTACCCTGCAAAATCCTTATGCTTTACTGGGCTTCTCACTTCCAGCCATTCTTCCTCCAACTACACTTTGCCCCATTGACTTCGGAGGTACTAATCACCATATAAAGTAATTATTTCTGGCTAAATTCTTGGCTGGCGTAAGTCTATTGAAGTTGAGAGCAACAGATCCTGGTCTGGTGAAACATATTGCTTTCAGCACAAACCCTTCTTCGTTCAACAGATTTTATGTCACCTCAAATTTTGAAATTTATCTCATTATGGAGGATCTATGCAAGGTTCTCCATACATCAGGAGTTCTGCATGGAAGGTAGTGTGGGCCAAGGAAGGGCTTCCGTATCACATGTGTACTGGGTATGAGTGCTCATGTTGGCTCCAAATAGCTGGTGTGCTGTGGGAGAACTAGGGGTAGTTCCAAGGCACAGGATTTGCACCTGTGCTTATCCAGTAGCCAATAACTGATGTTGAGGAGGGAGGTAACCATATTCTAGCTGAGGGGCTGTGCTGTTACCTCATGACTTTCCCATGGATTGGAAGTGAAAGCTGCAGTTTTCCTTCCAGAACCTGTTCACATTGGGAAGGCATGGATTTCACCCAACCAATATACCTGTCTACTACACTTTGCAGGCATTCAATTACATTATTTTCTCTCATCCCCAATATTTATTGTTTATTTTAAACCCACTATCTGCTGCTTCAAGTCTTATCTTTAGAGCTGTAGCACCTTTCTAAGACTTCCTTGTCCTCCCCATTTTATTGCCTCTCTCTGGGACAAGACACAAAGCTGAGTTGTCAACCAAAACACTTCTTCTCCTGGGCTGATTATCTAGGACAGGGGTCTCCAAACTACGGCCCAGGGGCCGGATCTGGCCTGCGGCTTCAATTTGTCCGGCCCTCCAGCTGAGCAGGCACGCCGAGCAAGCACGTGGAGAAGCCGCTGCTGCCCCCTCCCCCCTGCCCCATGAGCTGCTGCCAGCGGCCCCATGTGCAGAGGGGTGAGTGCCCCCGTGGCAGCAGCCGGACAAGCTGGGGAGGGGGGGAGCGAGGCAGCGGCCGGAGGAGCAAAGGGGGGAGGGTTGCATATATTTTCATATATTGAATTTTTTCACAGTCACTTCGACCCGCGAAGCCCCTTCAAAAATCTAATATGGCCCTCGTCTTATAAAGTTTGGAAACCCCTGATCTAGGAAGCAGACAGAGGGAAACCTTACTATGTGGCACAGTCACTGCAGTACACTGGGGACAGAAGAGAAAGCTGAGAAGCCCCAGGAGTGATCAGCCATCTCAAGGTTTATGTTGAAAATGGGACAGTTCACTAAAGCCATCAAGGATCCAGGAACTGTGTTCCAGAACCAGGGCAATCCCAGAATGCCCAGGACATTGGAACCTACAGCTAATGTTGTGAGCTTTGGCTAATTGGGGGCCTGATTCTGCTGCCTTTACTCACAGAGTATGGTACTACTCAACATGAGTAAAAGTTGCAGAATCAGACTCATAATGAAGCCCTTTATCACATCCAGAAACATGAATTTACACTCTTGTGGCTCCTTCAGAGCTGTTATACAGTACTGGGTAACTAAATATACATTTTACAAAAACATTCATAAATGTAAATTCACCTCGGAGATTAAAATAGCTCCTTAGGGTTAAATGAAATACATATTAACAACAATTATGGATAGTAAATACCATGCACTTTAAAAACAGTCTGAATATATATTTACATAATACTCTAACCATGCTGTTACCAAGTAAACAATACCATGTGGAGCTACCAGCTGGAAGTTGTCCTTCTCAAGAGCTGGGTAAGGAATCTGCCCCAGCCCCACCAGTTTCTCCCCTTCACCAAGCAACTGTGGTGTCCCCCCAGATCATGCCCCTGAGCACCAGTGGTGTCCCCCCACCAAACTCATGATGCTCCCCCTCCCCCCCAGGCCATGCCTCCCAAGCACCCGCAGTGCCCCCTGCAGATAATGGCATAGAAAGTACACTTATAAAGTTTGTGGATGATACCAAGCTGTGAGGGGCTGCAAGTGCTTTGGAGGATAGCGTTAAAATTCAAAATGATCGGGACAAACTGGAGAAATGGTCTGAAGTAAAGAGGATAAAATTAAATAAGGACAAATGCAAAGTACTCCTCTTAGGAAGGAACAATCAGTTGCACACACAAAAAATGGAAAATAACTGCCTAGGAAGGAGTACTGCGGAAATGGACTACAAGCTAAATATGAGTCAACAGTATAACGCTGTTGCAAAAAAAGCGAACATCATTCGGGGATATATTACCAGGAGTGTTGTAAGCAAGACATGAGAAGTAATTATTCTGCTCTACTCCATGCTGATTAGGTCTCAACTGGAATATTGTGTCCAGTTCTGGACGTCACATTTCAGGAAAGGTGTGGACAAACAGGAGGAAGTCCAGAGAGGAGCAACAAAAATTATAAACAGTCTAGAAATCATGACCTATGAGGAAAGACTGAAAAAAATAGGTTTGTTTAGTCTGAAAAAGAGAAGACTGAGAAGAGACAACAGTTTTCAAGTACATAAAAGGTTGCTACACGGAGGAGAGAAAAAAAAATTCTTCTTAGCCTTTGAGGATAGGACAAGAAGCAATGGGCTTAAATTTCAGTAAGGGAGGTTTAGGCTGGACATTAGGAAAAACTTCCTATCTGTCAGGGTGATTAAGTACTGGAATAAATTGCCTATGGAGGAAGATTTTTTAGAGCAGGTTAGACAAACACCTGTCAGTGATAGTGTAGATAATACTTAGTCTTGCCATTAGTGCAGGGGACTGGACTAGATGACCTCTCGAGGTCTCTACCAGTCCTATGATTCTATGATTTTGACTCATCTTTCAGAACTTTCAAACTAATGGAATTGGCAAGTATTTGATAAGTTATCCTCTTCTACAAAGTAGCATAAAAGATGTTCCCAGAAAAAAGTCCCACGGTCATGCACAACAGCACCAGAAAAGAATATACTACTGTATAAGGCAGTACAGTAAAGTAATAAGGGAAAGAAATAATCAGACATTGAAATGTGCTCACAAAGACACATACTGTAAATAATATGTGGGTGTGCTGCAGTTTGCATCAATAGCTTGCAGTCATAGGATAAAATGTAGGCTGTAACCTTGTCAACTTTCATGAGATAATTGTAGAACGGAACTTGGTCAGCACTTGGGTACACTGATAAAGCTAGCATGTGGCTTTGCCAAAAGCACCATGTATAGGTTTACCAATGTGTGTCAGGCATTCACTGCCCCTCGCCAAAGACCCTACTGCCCTGGTGCATCCCACCCCAGGAAACAGCCCTTGAAGGAGAGAAGGGCAATGAGTTTTGGACCTCTGTGGTTGTCTCAAAAGGCCTCCCTGGGTCAGCCACTGATGGAACCAGTGAGACATAGTCCTCCAGTAGTGAGAAGAGCTAGGAACAGGCAGCAGCCAGTCAAGGCCCAGCAGTCCAAATTAAGAAAAAGGTGGCTGCCCCTATTAAATGGCAGTTCCTGGGTAAAACTGAGGAAGAATTGATCAATCTATCGACCTTCCCTTTACCGTAATCCAGTAAGCCAGGACAGGTCAAGGCCTACTTGTGACCCCACTTTGTGTTTAAGAGACCGAGAGACCTTTTTTATTTACTTTGTGTGAACATAAGGCCTGGCTGATCAACCTGAGTAAAACATTAGTTGGACTATTAAAAACTAGGTGAGTTCACTTCATGACATTCCCCCATTGGCTCAGGTGAGCAAGTGACAACAGGCAGCATGTAAATGCCCCTTCCAGGAAAGTAACAGAAATGTAATTGCCTCTCAGAAGCGCAATACCCTCCATGCTTCCTCCTTGCTCCAGGGAAGGTGATAAAGTAGTCACGTGATGCTGATCTAGATTAGTAGCAAATTGCAATTATCCCCTCAATTGCACGGCTGCACTCACCAGAGCATAATCCTCTGCCCATTCTCTCTTTTCTCCCAACCTGCTCTGGGTGCAGGAAATACCAGGTGCACAGTGCATGCTTATTTCTGTGCTTCTGGCTCCAAGACCAGATAGCCCTTGCAGGGATGTAAGAACAAGTTATCGCTCAATAATTGTGTAACAACTCTATGAGAAAACAAAGTCACACCACTACTTTTCTCTCTTTTCCTTGATTCTAAGACTCAGATGGAAGAGGATAAAAGTTTGCTCAATTCTAGCAGATTTTTTATCAGCTTCCCAGAACATGTGTGAAATAATTGGAACAATACATGTAATTTGATGAAGGTCTGCAAAACACATGACCCCTTTTTCCTTACTTTAGTTTAAAGCATACCTACCATCCACTATTCCCCAGCGAAAGGGAAAATATCATACTACAGTCTGCAAAACTGAGTGCAGCTACTATAACTTCAAATAGAATTTAAAAGGAAATGTAATTTGATGACTTTTTTAGATGTGTTTTTTTTTCCATTTAAGAAAACCATAGATTCCATTTAAGGTAACATAGATTGCTACTTTGTCTGTAAGTATTATCATGCATGTTGAAACTGATTCTGGTCATTTGGGAACTGATTCTTATATATACTCAGGTCACTTTATATATAACATGGGTCTCCATTCATTCAAAGTTCCATTCGTTAGTAATTTGCACATGCCATTACATGTGGTTTTTATTCATTTTAGGGGCTTTATCATCTGTCATGATTATAAGTTGAGTTGTGCATTAGTCCTCTTGGCAGCCCCTCTCAACTGCAACCCTCAGGAGACAGGTTTGGCTTCCTTAACTCTTTGGGTGGAACGCCACAGTGTAACTTCATTTAGACCAAATCTCTGGCTTGCAGCCTCTGTTTCCCAACTGCGTTAAAATGACAAAGCCAGCTGTGTTTGGCGCAGGCATGAAATTCCCTCTGGGGGACTGTGACCAGCAACTGATTAAAGTGACTCAATCAGCTGTTTAGAGTATTATTCATTCATCCAATGGTATATAGCAAGCAGGGAAAAGGGTTTAAATAACAAAAGCCTATATGCACTTGATCTTACCAAAACTTTATACTTTCCTTACAAATTTAGGATGGTTCTGTTTCTGCTTAACCCAGAACATCTTCCCTTGAGCAACAGCTGTCCATTCACTCTCCTCCCCCTTCCTCTTTAGGCAGAGATTTTTAATGGTTCAGTGTACTCTGGTCTCAGGCCGCAACCCTGGAAAAATACATTTGTTAATCTGGCTGGAGCCAGGCATATAGGTATGTCCTGATTAATAGCCCACCATTGTTCTCTTAAGAACCTTTGGTATTTTCCCCAGAGAGATATTTCTAGCCATTGATTCATATTCTGTTTGCTTTTCATAACAGACCCTTTTTATTTAACCCCATTTAGAATGGCTGAATAATATCCAACAGATACGTTGAGGTACATATCATATTCATAAAAAACATAGATTGATCCATCATTCTCTACCCCATCATTAGAGAATTATGTCATGTTAGAACACCATCTTGAGGAGTTAACACAATGCTAAACATAATTTTGTAGCCATCATAGACAGGGAAAAGTGTTGTTTAACAGCCTGTCAGCTAACCACAGATACATTTATAGTTCCAGTAAGGTTTATGTATGACTAGCTGACACCCAGTTAAACATAATGGTCTCTGTTTACATGGATTGCT
The DNA here is from genome assembly GCA_032164245.1 of Sternotherus odoratus. Lineage (NCBI taxonomy): Eukaryota > Metazoa > Chordata > Testudines > Kinosternidae > Sternotherus > Sternotherus odoratus. Next base: position 32,506,962 of record JAVMKO010000007.1, read on the forward strand.
ATGTCATGATTAACATAATGTTTATTAACATGACTCCGCAAGGTTGTGTTTTAACACAAACAACTTTTCTAGTCAAGACAAGCCTTTTCTAAAGAGTAGCAGAATAAAAGATCCTCCGATTGAAGCAGCTGGTTGGCTAATAATGTATGTTGCATGTGCACCACATTTGTTAAAGAGTGCAGGCCCTCATTTGCAGTGTTCACCCCTTAGCAAATCCCTAAAGCTAAAGATTGTCTAAACATGTAAACAGGAGCTTCACAAATCCACCCTGAACTAAATGGATCATGGCCAAATTATTGGCTAGAAAAATAAAACTATTTATGACTATGAATACATATTACCCCAATTTACACAAATGGGTTTCTTGGGAAGATTTGTACAAAATTAGGACAAAATCTTTTTTTAAAAAACCAACCAAACAAAAGAGAAACCTCACAACTGAGAACATTCTCACAGCGTACCCCACAAAAATTTCAAGAACATTAACATTTTTTAACAGAACTGGAAAAAAACAATTTTTTAAAGAAAGTAAAAATCAGGAATTTTGCTAAAATCTCAGTGAGATTGTAACTGATTGTGATATTCAAACTATGCTCTTAATTTCATGTCAGAGGCTCACATTCAGACATGATGCCAGTGGTGGTGTAGACTCCTGCCGACCTGTTCTGCTAATGTGTAAGGGAGTGTAAGTGGATATAATTTCAACATTGAAGAGCAGAATGAAGGTCCTCTGATTTGAGGCAGCCAGCTTCTCATCATGTGCTATAAGCCACACCTCCAAGACTCCCTTACACATCAGTTGAGCAGGACTAAATAGATCTAATCGAGCCTATACATGTATGAATTATACCACCTTATGCAGCACTTCTGATTTTCTTCAGTTTCCAAGATAGCTTACTATAAAACCTCTCTCACTAGATTTTTAAACACAAGCTTCTTTTTTTCACAGGCTGCATTCAGGAGAAAAAATCCTGGAAGTTTGTGGATTCTGCCTTTGTGGATTCTGCTCACTTTCATTTATATCAAACCAATCAAACTCTTTGAACTGGCTGAAGTGGTAGTTGGTCACATCTGTGGTCCTCTCATCCATCATTACTTTCTCTACTCTCTTAATTAGTTTCCAATAACAGGTGAAACTTGTTTTTGAGCTGCAGAAATTCCTGCAATGGCAGAAATGAGCAGTGATCGCAACAGGTTAGTTATTCTCTCATGTGTTGAAGTGAGTATGAAGAATGTAGATGCGTCAGGCTGGTGGTGCCATGTAATGGCAACATGATCAAAGGTCAGTCCAGCCACAAGGCACTCCTTTGTGAAACAGTGACTGTCCCAATGGCAATGGTTTGCTTTCATAGTTGTTTTTACCCCGCAAGTTGAGCGGCACAGACTTACAGCCAGCACCATCTACCTAAATAGTTGCTGTGACTTCAGTGTCTGAGCAGCTATTAATAGATTTTATCCTCACAACACCTCCTTCAGGTCAGGAAGTCCTTGTGTCATAGATGGGGAACTGAGAGACAGGGTAGATTAAGTGATTTGCCCAAGGTCTCACAGAAAATCTCTACCAGAAATGTGCATTGAGTCTCAGTTCAGTGCCCTGTCCACTAGACCATCTGCCATGTACCTTATCTGTTTAATGTAGAAGGCAACAGTATCCTGCTGAGAGTGACTTGCTTTCCTAAAAATGGCTCAAAAAACTTCAGTAACACCTAGTATGATCAAACCGCATATGTCACAGCTGATTATTAAATAGACCAGTTTTTTTAGATATAAAGTCCTTTTCATTTCAGTATGGTGAATATACAATGCCAAATTTAAGACCTTAGATGAAAAAAAATCCTGAGGCGTATATCTTTCTTTCTCTCTTTTTCTCCCCCTGGCTACAACACTTTTGCTTTGTTTATGGATATCCATCAAAAATAGCATAATATGGGCATGATCAAAAGCCCAAGGAAATCTTTCCATCGAAGTCATTGGAGTTTAGATCAGGCCTTAAGTGCATACTCTAGATCTAGGCTTACTACAGTGATCCAGATAATGTGCATACTTGCTGCACTGTGTAGACATACATTATCTCCTAAGTATTACAAAACAGAGTAGACATACATTATCTCCTAAGTATTACAAAACTTGAACCAGATCCCATTCAAATCAGTAGAACCAAAACTGGGTGCTCAGAATGCCTTAACTTCCCAATAGGAGTATAGTAGTTCTTCAGTTTTAACCAGGACGATATGTGCAGCATTATTTTTCAGCAGAGCCCTTTTACCACTGAAAATCATTCACCATGCTGAAAAATAATGCTGCATATTATTATATTATGCTGAAGCATATTGAAGGCTTCTTTGGAGGAAGGAATGGAAGATATCAAGGTCTGGGAGGCTAGAAGGGAACCTCAAAATATCTGAATAGTGGGGTTAAACTAAACCAAGCCTTAAACTTCCATTAGTGGACAGCTGCTTCCAGCCACTTCTAGGCTATACATCACTTTCCTCTGAGCATTCTTTTCTGCACTTGTTTGTACCAGGTAATTCATTTAAGTGCCAAACATTTTTTTTAATTACATGTGGAGTGATCAGATAATAAGGTGATGAGAGCTACTTACATACATGGATAAAGCTATCCAACAAAACCTTAAAAATGTAGTATTCATATTTTATTTAGGGATTTATCTTGATTATAATTTCTATTGTTTTCTTTCATAGTTATATATATTTTAGTTTCACATTCATTTGCATATGCTTAAAAAGTTCTTGGGTTGCTTGTGCAGACAAGCACTATATAATTATTGACATAGAATTATTGTAGACAAGGTGGACACTGACAGTGTGGCAGGAGATGTGGGTCATTATGTTTCCGGAATATGGAGATAACATAGTAGGGCACTTGGTTTCTTTCCACAAACATTAGAAAGGGTAGAAGTGACAAAGACGAAGTGGGTATTAGTCCACAAAAGCTTATGCTTCAATACTTTAGTTAGTCTTTAGGACTAACAGGACTCTGTCACTTCTGAAATTGCAGACTAACATGGCTACCTCTCTGATTCATTAGAAAGGGTAGTTTAGGCCAAATATATGTTTATCAGAAAGAAACTGAGTATTAGGAAAAAACATCTCAAGGTACAAGCTGGGCTAGCGTTCACTGATGCTAAACTCTTTACCTACCACCTTTCCTACTATTTAATAGACTAGAAGTTGCATTCTTTCCATTATACGTTTATTTTGAGCAGATCGGAGTCCCTATTAATAAGGGTGGGACTTGTTCAGTGATGTAAATGCTATATCACACAAGCATCATCATTTTCTTTTTGTGTCAGATGCACTGATGCTAAAATGTTTCCTTTGCTTCAAGGGAGAATGAATATCACTCCACAACAGTGGGCATGATAATAATGGCCAGTCTCTGTTTATTCTTTCACATGGTTTTGAGGCAAAGAAACATTTAGGCTGATAGTTTCAAGCTGGCATACGGGACTTACGCACCCAGTTCCCACTAAAATTAATGGAAAATGGGTGTTCAAATGGCTTTGAAAATCCCACTCTGATAGCCCTGGAGTCACCTGCAGGAGGCCCCTTCTCAGCATTTCCCCTTTGCCCCCTCATGGTAAATCCACATGATTTCACTTTCCCCAAGATAGCAGTGAGACTGTTTAATGGAATTAAAAGTTTTAAAAAACATACCTTCCAGTGACCCTTTCCAGGGCACAACCACAGGTTTGTTATTTGCCATCTCTGAAAGCAGTAGCTTTACACAAAGAGATTGCTAAACATTATACTGGATCCTGCAAATTTCATAGTTGCACACAGTAACATGGCGTGCCCTTCTGTCTTCTCCCTGTCTCTCTCCTTTTTTCTCTCTCTTGTTGAAATGGCACCTAAAGAACAAATTGCCTCCTTTGTCTGAAGCCTGCTTGTTCACAGTGGGGCTCTTGATCTGAACAAACCTGAAGATGTCAGGCTGTATAAACACTCAGCGAAAGATATGTTTCATAAAGGTTCCTGCTCTGGAAAATTATATGCTACTTTCAGAATGCTTTGCCATATTTAAAAGTGTAATTATACCCTTCTTCTTAATGACTGACATGGCATATGTTTACACATGTTTTAGCTGACTTATGACAGTACACAGAAGCGCTTTGTATATTTGATGGCAACATGATGGGAACGAGATCTGAAACTGTCTGTTAACATTGCCCGAGTATTTTAGAATACATGGTGCACCTAGCACCCATACAAGGATTTTTCCCTCACTCCTCCTTTCTCTGCCTATTAAACTAAATTGGCCTTTTCCTTTCTAGTCTGCAATTCCTATCAGTTTGGCCTTTTTTACCTTATTTGAGGTGGGGGAGGGGTGTGTTTTACTGATTATTCTCCCTTGATATTTCTGAATGCTTACTTACTGGGGCAGGGAGTGGGGGGGGGGGGGGGAGAGGGGGAATTTATTAGTAGAAATGTTGTGTACCTATTGTAGGCCCAGTTTCAGCCTGGAGTGAATTTTAATGGATCAGATTTAAAGATGGATGGCACAGGTGCTTAGCAACAAAATTATGGAGCTTTTCAACCCTAGACCAGTGAGTGAACATGAGCCCAAGTGGTGGTGGTTGGAAATTATTATACTCTGATTGCTCTTTCATGGCCATATGAAATGATTTCATGGCCTCAATCTGAGTCCCAGAGAACAAATGTGTTGTATCAAGCAAGTAAGGTACTAACAAACTTAATGTCGTTGGCACAAGCTTTCTTTGGCAGCCTCAGAAAAGAAGTCAAGGATTAAATAAGTGTGCTAACTGAATGACCTCCTCTCATCTAGAGGTGATCTTCCAAGGCTGAGGTTGAGACACACTGGTGGAGCAATGTAAGGGAATCTGATCCGTGGAGCTGAGTTTCCAGTGCTGTTGATTCACTTTTTTCTTTTGGGCGGGGTGGAGCATTTGTCGTATATAAATTTCCCTGATAAATATATATGCAAGCCAGGGTATTGCATAAGGTGCTGCCATTAGGAGGCATTTAAGGTGAAAATACAAGTAGAACAGAACACTGTGATTTCATACTGAATGGAAAGGAAGCCCAATAAATATCTCACATCCTGGGCTATAAGGGCTGGGATTTCTAGTGAGGCAGTGAGTTTAGTCTCTTGAGATAGAGATTGCTTTGCTCCACAAAACTGTAGTTCATCTGACATTTGTGAAGCATGGATGGATAGTGGCTCAGTAAGTTAAATGGATCAGTAATGGGAGGAACCTCAGGGTATGGATGTAGAGGACACCCAACTGCCCCTACATGCACACACAACCTTACTCATGGAGGTGAAGGATGCTGGCAACACATAAAGGAATGTCAAGCAAATCAGCATGAGACTGTGTTAAATCAGTGAGGTAGGCTGCATAGTTATGAAAACAATCCAATGACTGGAAGTTAAAGCTAAACAAATTCAGGCTGGAAATAAGGTGCACATTTTTACTAGTGAGGCGGGTAATTAACCAAGGGAACAACTTACCCCAGATTGTGAGGGATTCTCCATTACTGGACATTTTTAAATTAAGACTAAATGTTTTTCTAAAAGACAGGTTTTAATTCAGTCAGGGATTAATTCAGGGGAGTCCTCTGACCTGTGTTATGTAGGAGGTCAGACTAGAAGTTCACAATGCTCCTTTCTGGCCTTATAGTCTATGAACCCACTAAGCCAAGGAATAGCTTTGGGTGAATGTGATAAGAAAATTAAATGTAAACTCTGCGTCTACCTTATAAATCTCAGAATACCCTAATTGTCTAGCAACGATGCCTCAGGCCAGGCTTATGAAGCCTGGACAGGAAAAGGGTTTTATATTTTATAAAATCCTTTATTCCTGTTTGTCTGTGACCTCTCCCTATCAGCGGTTCAAAGCCCAACGACTTTTTCATGTCCTCCTCTTAAATTGTCTTTTCATGTCCTTGACTTTTTCATGTCCTCCTCTAAAATTGTAAGATTATTCTCATTCAGCCAGAGAAATGAAACAATACTGTCTGACCACTCATAAGTAAGTCAGATTTTGAATAAACTGTTAGCAAACAATTTGGAGACAATAAAAAAGCTAGCAGAAATCAAATACAGTATAATGACAAATTTAGGAAATTGCACTCTATGAGGAAAAATAGCAGGTAAGCTTACTGAGTAAATTATTCCCTGATAGATATTTGCTCAATTTAATCATTATAATTAGGATCATGTGTTTTCTGGACTATTAATGAAGAAGCTGATTCCACTATACCAGACCTATCAAAAATAAATAAAAATATCCAGGTATTGAAAATGATACGGTTGAGACATCTTTCCAGCATTGCTCCAACAGAAACAGTTATGTCTCCAATTCACAGTTCGCACACAAGCACATGCTTAGAACCATTGCAGCAAATATTTGCCTAAACTGACACCACTGCCAATGCACTTCCAAGCATAAGTAAGAGAGGATGTCAGTCAGGGTGGGAGAATCAATACATTTTCCTTCTTGTGCATACTAGTTTAACAAGGTTCTCTTTCTAAAGGTTACTTATAAACCTATACCTGATCTTACTAAGCTTGAGTTTCCACCATGATAGAACACAAAATGCATGACTTCCTAATGATAATAATTCATTATGCCATTTGTAAATTTTAGAAAGGACAAAGGCTTGTTAAAAGATAACCTGACATAAATTCCTTCAGGATATAATCATCTAGTGAACTATGAGAACTCATCCAAGCAATTATTTCCCACTTCATCAGTGTACCTGTTGAGGCATTGAACGTACAAAGAACATAAGAACAGTCATACTAGGTCAGACCAAATGTCCATCAGTATTCTGTCTTCCAACAGTGACCAATGTCAGGTGCTCCAGAGGGAATGAACAGAACAGGTAATTATCAAGTGATCTATCCCCTGCCATCCATTCCCAGGTCCTGGCAAATGGAGACTAGGGACACTATTCCTGCCCATCCTGGCTAATAGACATTGATAGACCTATCCTCCATGAATTAATCTAGTTCTTTTTTGAACCCTGTTATAGTCTTGGCCTCCACAACATCCTCTGGCAAAAAGTTCCACAGGTTGACTGTGCATTGTGTGAAAAAATACTGTCTTTTTTTTCTTTAAAACTTGCGCCCTATTAATTTCATTGGGTGACCCTTAGTTTTGTGTTATGAGGAGTAAATAACATTTCCTTATTTACTTTCACAACACCAGTCATGATTTTATGGACCTCTATAATATTCCCCCTTAGTTGTCTCTTTTTCAAGCTGAAAAGTTCCAGTCTTATTAATTTCTCCTCATAAGGAAGCCATTCCATACCCCTAATAATTTTTGTTGCCCTTTTCTGAATGTTTCCCAAGTCCAATATATCTTTTTTGAGAAGGAGTGATCACATTTGCATGCAGTATTCAAGATGTGGTCATACCATTGATTTATATAGAGGCATTATGATATTTTCTGTCCTATTATCTATCCCTTTCTTTAGGATTCCCAACACTCTGTTCACTTTTTTCACTCCTGCTGCACATTGAGTGGATGATTTCAGAGAACTATCCACAATGACCTTTTCTATCCACAAGATCTTTCTTGAGTGGTAACAGCTAATTTAGACCCCATCATTTTATATGTATAGTTGGGATTATGGTTTCAAATGTGCATTACTTTGCATTTATCAACACTGAATTTCATCTGCCATTTTGTTTTCCAGGCACCCAGTTTTGAGAGATCCTTTTGTAGCTCTTTGCAGTCTGCCTCAGACTTAACTATTTTGAGTAGTTTTGACAAAGAGTCTTGTAGCACTTTATAGACTAATGAAAGCTTATGCTCCTAAACATCTATTAGTCTATAAGGTGCTACAAGACTCTGTCAAAACTACTCAAAATAGTTAAGTCTGAGGCAGACTGCAAAGATCTGCAAAAGTGACAGAGTCTTGTAGCACCTTATAGACTAATAGATGTTAAGGGCATAAGCTTTTGTTAGTCTATAAAGTGCTACAAGATTCTGTCACTTTTGCAGATCCAGACTAACATGGCTACTCCTCTGATACTTGAGTAGTTTTGTATCATCTGCAAATTTTGCCACCTCACTATTTACTCCTTTTTCCAGATCATTTATGAATATGTTGAATAGGACTGGGCCCAGTACAGATACCAGGAGGACACCACTATCTACCTCTCTCCATTCTGAAAGCTGAACATTTATTCCTATCCTTTGTTTTCTGTCTTTTAATCTGTTACCAATCCACAAGAGAACCTTTAGTACTCTTGAGTGAATACTATCTGGTCACTTATTACTGTTTAGTTTATCAATTTCATAGACTCATAGAATATCAGGCTTGTAAGGGACCTCAGGAGATCATCTTGTCCAATCCCCTGCTCAAAGCAGGACCAATTCCCAATTAAATCAACCAACAATTTTTTGCCCCATATCCCTAAATGTCCCCCTTAAGAACTGAACTCACAACCTTGGGTTTAATAGGCCCATGAGCTCAAACCACTGTGCTATTCCCCCCCCTCCCCCCATCTGGGACAGTTCCTTAGATTTATTACCTAAAAAGAATGCTCAGGTTTGGGAATCTCCCTCACATCCTCAACCATGAAGATTGATGCAAATTAATTTAGTTTCTCCCCAATGGCCTTATCATCCTTGAGTGCTCCTTTAGCATCTCGATTGTCCAGTGGCCCCACTAGTTGTTAAGCAGGGTTCTTGCTTCTGGTGTACTTAAAAAAAAATTGCTATTACTTTTGAGTCTTTGGCTAGGTGTTCTTCAAATTCTTTTTTTGGCCTTCCTAACTATAGTTTTACACTTCATTTGCCAGAGCTTATGCTCCCTTCTATTTTCCTCACTAGGATTTATCTTCCACTTTTTAAAGGATGCCTTTTTGCCTCTCACTACTTCTTTTACTTTGTTGATAAGCCACGGTGGCTCTTTTTTGGATTTCTTACTATATTTTCTAATTTGGGGTATACATTTAAGTTGAGCCTCTATTATGGTATCTTTAAAAAGTTTCCATGCAGCTTGCAGGGATTTTACTTTTGATGCTGTACCTTTTAATTTCTGTTTAACTAACCTCCTCATTTTTGTGTAGTTCCCCTTTCTGAAATTAAAAGCTACAGTGTCGGGCTGCTGTGGCGTTTTCACCACCATAGGGATGTTAAATTTCATTACATCTCCATTGGACATGATCCTGTGCTCCACTCAGGACTAAATCAAGAATTGCCTCTCCTCTTGTTGGTTTCAGGAGTAGGTGCTCCAAGAAGCAGTCATTTAAGGTGTCAAGAAACTCTCATTCACTAACATCATCCTGGTCAGGTGGTCTGTAATATATCTTTACTGAAGCATGGAAATACTATCTATAGAGATTCTATGGTACAGTTTGGCTCATTTAAGATTTTTACTTATTTGATTCTATGCTTTCTTTCACATATAGTGCGACTTCCCCACCAGCACGACCTGATCTGTCCTTCCGATATATTATCCTGGTATTACTCTGTTCCATTGATTATCCTCATTCCACCAAGTTTCTGTGATGCTTATTATAGCAATATCCTCATTTAATACGAGGCACTCTAGTTCACCCATCTTATTATTTAGACTTCTAGAATTTGTATATAGGCACTTTAAAAACTTTTCACCTCTCTGCCATTACATAGAATTTCAGAGTTGGAAGGGACCACAGGAGATTGTCTAAGTCCAACCCCCTGCTCAAAGCAGGACCAATTCCATTTTTGCCCTATATCCCTAAATGGCCCCCTCAAGGATTGAATTTACAACCCTGGGTTTAGCAGGCCACTCCTCAAACCACTGAGCTATCTCTACCCCTGGTGATCTGGTATTCAGTATTCTGCAGGTCCCACTGATTTAACAGGACAAACTATATTTCATAGAATCTCAGAGTTGGAAGGGACCTCAGGAGATCATCTAGTCTAACCCCCTGCTCAAAGCAGGACCAATCCCTATTTTTGCCCTATATCCCTAAATGGCCCCCTCAAGGATGGAGCTCATGACCCTGAGGTTAGTAGGCCAATACTCAAACCACTCAAAGCTATCCTTCCCCCCCACCCCCCAGTTATCTATAAAAGTCATATAAAAGTCAAATGGGGTATGCGTGTGTGTGTGTGTATGCGTGCGTGCGTGTATGTATGCTGCCTTACTCCTTCCACACCGTTTGAGCTAGAGACTTGAAATTTGGTACAGTTAGAGGTCTTAGGGTCTAAATCAGGGTAAGAGTCGAATTTTTTTCAAATCTCACCTCTGATGCCCCCCAGGGGTGAAATTATTTAAAGGCCAATCACATCAGCTTGGCAGCTGCTGTTCTCTGTGACATAGTAATGATGTCATAATACCCCCTCCAACGGACTCTGCACTCGCTCAGCTCTCTGCCCCCTCCCCCCTCCAATGGCCCCTGCACTTGCTCAGCTCTCTCCCCCCTCCAACGGCCCCCCCACTCACTCAGCTCTCTCCCTCCTCCCCCCTCCAACAGCCCCCGCACTCGCTCAGCTCTCTCTCCCCTCAGGTAAGAATCAATTTTTTTTAAATCTCCCCCCACTCCAACAGCCCCCCCACTCGCTCAGCTCTCTTCCTCCTTCCCCCCTCCAACGGCCCCCGCACTCGCTCAGCTCTCTCCCTCCCTCCCCCCCTCCGATGGACCCGAGCAACGTCGGGTATTTTTGCTAGTACATGATATAATTGAATGGGACTTTTTTTTCTTTTGACTATTTCTCATCAGATCCTACCTGTATTTTATCATTTTCCATCCTCTCCTCCTTATTAGGACATAGGGAATCTTCATTTATAGATCCTACCATATCTAAATGTCTAAACCACATGCTAATATATAAACCACATACTCCTCCACACCTTACGGCTTTCCCCTAGCCCTTAGTTTAAAAAATAAGTTTAAAAAACTTAGTTTTTTTTAAAAAGGCAACAATATAATTTTGCCCCTGTAGATATAAGGTCAGATTCTCAGCTGGTGTGAAGTGGTATAGCTTCATTGAAGTCAATAAGAAATACTTTTCAGGGTAAATGGTGACTGCAACATTGTACTCAGTTGTCAAACCATTTATACCGAGCTTTTATCTAAGCAATACAATATTAAACAAGTTGCATTTTCCATCCCTCAAAACCAGGAGAACAATAGCATAGGTTAGGAGTCATAGTGCTTATTTGCTTACATGAGTCAATAAACGGAATGGAATTATCTCTGTTATAAACTAGAACTAGCCATTGCTGTATTCTGACTGGTCAGTAGCAATGCCAATATCCTGGAAGAGCCTGTTGAGCTTGATGCAAAAAATAAAAAAATCAATGCTTGCCACTAACAATGGCCTATTGCCCAATCAGGATACAGGATTTCCTAAGGCATTTTTGTTTAGTTACTATTTTCATTGACTTGGTGTAATTTCACACCAGGCCCTGTGTCTTCTGGAACAAAGGTAGTGCTGATATAATAGCAAATATTGGAGTATCTCTGAACATATGGAGTTTCTGTCAGCTCTGAGACAATTAAAATTGCCTATGAGATAATGCCCTTCAACACCTACATGCCAGCATTTGCAGCATTACATGCCCAAAGTCTCTGCAAAGAGACTCAGGGCTCACTTTGAAAGGAACAGAAGTCATTTATTTTAACATGACTCAGTTATGCACATCTCTAAGTAAAAAGGTAATTTCTCAGAAAGGTGCTTTCTTGTGACTTGTTAAGTTATAGAATAGAGTACACAAAAAGTGCCATGGGAACTTAGCTTGTCTTTGAAACAGGGACCTGGCCTTCCTGTATTTTCTATAAAGTACTCTTTTAGCAATATAGAAATGTAAATAATAATTATAGGCCTTGAATCTGAGATGCATTTTGGGACATTCCACCGGTGCCAAGTTACCTCTGGAGGATCTTTTCTGCCTAAAGGAAGGACCCCTAGGTAGTTAGATTTATCTTCATCCCATAAAACAGAAGTGGTAAATTTTCAATCAGTTACTGGTATGTGCTGATTGTCCCATTTACCTATATATATTTTAGGGCTTTCATCATACAACCAACCCAACTGTAGGATATCTGTCTAATCTAAAATGATCAAACCTAACGTTAATCTATTTAAACGAACTTACCAGTAATATTTGATTTAATTTAATTGTATTTCATGCTCATTACCATAGTGTCTGAGAACTTTCCTTATGCTAAAAAGCCATCCAGGTTCTGTTATTCTCTCACCTCACCTTATCTCTCCCTTAACACACTTTTCAAGGAAGATTTATAGATCACCAAGGCCTCAAAATTTGACTAGCTACTCAGGTTGAAATGGGGCTACACCCTGCTATATCCCTAACATACATCCTCCCTTTCCACATGCCAATGGTAGAGGGGAAGCTGCTTTCCACCATTAGAGGGAAATTCTCCACCAGCCACCTTCAGCTGCAAATGGCATAAAATAGCCATAGGGAGAATTCTGCCCCACCTGTTTTACAATTTATAGCAAACTTTAATAACTTCCAGTGAAGAGTTTTTTATTCTTCATTTGACATCTTGAAGACCACAGCTATACAGAAAAATGTCAAATAAAGGTTTATCTTAAAATGGCATTTTTAAGATCACAGTAACCTGCAAAAATGTCATATGAACAACTAACCTCATTTGTTTTTTTAACAGTTTGATCACCAGTTATAATGTCAAACAGTGAATTATACAGGCATTTAGGCAAACCGTGGAGGCTTGATATTAGATACCTATGTACATGTGACCCTCAGAGACCCTCATGCCAACTGGAAAAGGGCTCACTGTTCTGTAACAGCAACTTCTAACAGGCCTGACAAACTCATTACACAACACATTTCTTCCATAGTATTTATCTATAAAGACTGTCTTGAAAGGGATCACATGAAATCTGGTATCATGCTCATCATTGATATCATAGAGAAATGTAAATATTGATGCTATTTTAAAATTCTGTGTACTTACAGGAATTGTTTTAAAGTCTGTAGCCAGGCAGAGCTGACAAACAGGTTTCTTCTAGACAGGGATGAGATGGGAATCTCTCTGCCAAATGCAAATTAAGCATAGTAAAGCCAAAACAATGGAAACTCTATTTACAGGTGAAAATCACCAGGAAAAATAGGTCAATGGGGGATGTGAAACAAACAGGGGTACAGGAGCACACCTTGGTACCAGGAAAGGAACCATAGGGGTCATCCTGTCTTTGGGGGAGAAAACAATGACTTTGGGAAATATAAGGAGAAACAAAAAGACATTTGTGTGATGGGAGTGTACCAACCTCACACTGGGCCAGTGGGGCCAGGCCAGTCATTGTGGGCCCAGGAGATCATATTCCCTTGCCCCTGCTGCACATGCTCTAGGAGGAAGGGGCAGATAAAAGGAGGCAGCCCAGTTAAGTCTGGGCTGGTGGAGAAGGAGGAAGAATATATGTTGCAGGCTCCTGCAGAGGTGCCTGCGACTCTCCAAAAAATGGGACCCATGGACCCAGACTATGCGCAGACAACCAGCCGACTGTGGAGACCGACTGACACTGAGCCACTGCCAGCTGAGGAGATGCCCAAGATAAGCCTTGTGGTAGTAAGTGAACCAGGAAATGTAGTAGAAGATGATGCTTGAACCCTTAACTGGGAATATTCCAGCTTCATAGGAGTAGGGTTCCCAGGTTCCCCTATCCCCCCCCACACACACACACACTTGCCATTAGGTGTGGCTACCAGGGGCTACTGCCATAGATTGCTTGTTTGCTCTGCCCCCACCCAGGGGCTATAGACTAATAGTTTGTTCTGCCCTGCCTAGAAGGTCACAGCCCCCCAGCTGCTATTGTCTGCCCCAGCCAGGAGACTCACGGGCCTTAAGACTGTTTGCTTCTCTGCCCTGCCAAGGGACTACCAATTAATTGTTTGCCCTGCCCATAGCCCCCCAATTGCTATTGTTTAGCAGGATCAGGAGGCATAGACTGAGTGGTTGCTGAGCCCCAGCAGGGGCCCAGAATCTCTCTAATCGAAATGGCCTGACCAAACAGGGAGTCCCAACTGTTGTATGATGGGGCATATTAACCACACACTGGGCCAATGGGGGTGGGCCCACTCAACACGCAGGGCCCTCTCGGAGTATTCTGTCATCCATTTACAGAGGAAACCCCTGGAAGGACATGGGGATATTTGTTAAAGCTTGGGTTGTTAACTGAAAACCAGCAGCTCTGTCAAAGACTAAATCCTTAGAAGAAAATCTACTTGATTATATAGTAAAGGTAGCCATTAGTCAGTGTAGACCTGGGATTGCATTTTACATTTTGTTTTATATGTGTGGTTATTTCTGTTCTTTAGCCTTTCTCACTAGCTCTTAAATCTTACCCTTTGTTCATAAACTGATAGTTGATGTCACTATAAATAGATGACAGTGCTGTGTCATTATATTGGAGCTGATACTCAGATGAATCAAACAAGCTTGTGCGCACTATTCACAAGGGAACAGAGAACCTCGATGCCAACTCTGCCCACATATCTACACCAGCAACAACATCACAGGACCTAACCAGATCAACCATACCATCACTGGTTCATTCACCTGCACATCAACCAATGTCATATATGCCATTATATGCCACCAGTGTCCCTCTGCTATGTACATCGGCCAAACTGGACAGTCCCTACGAAAAAGGATAAATGCACACAAATCAGATATTAGGAATGGCAATATACAAAAACCTGTAGGGGAACACTTCAACCTGCCTGGACACACAATTGCAGATTTAAAAGTCACCATACTGCAGCAAAAAAACTTCAAGTCTAGACTACAAAGGGAAACTGCAGAACTTCAATTCATTTGCAAATTCAGCACACACAATCTCGGATTGAACAAAGATCTAGAATGGCTGGCTCATTACAGACATTGTTTCTCCTCTCTCCATGTTCACACACCCCATTCAAATGCTAGAAGAATAATCCACACTCCCTGATCGGAGATAACAAGCTGGTTCAGCTTATTTGGACTAACCTTTTCACCTCCCACCTGGTTCTTGCCTACTTTCCTAGACCTGCCTCTGAACATTTCCACTGCTTGCATCCGACGAAGTGGGTATTAGCCCACGAAAGCTCATGCTTCAAAACTTTATAGTTAGTCTTTAAGGTGCCACAGGACTTTGTTAACTCTGGTAATTATTGTGAGTGTCCAGTGACAATTCTGAGTTTGGGATTGGGATAAACCAAGTATTAAACTTAAAGGCAAAGTAGGGGCCGACAGACCTCAAAGGAGAGTGCTTGAGTGGCCGAAGGGCTGGTTGTTTCAGGGAGCTGATGCACAGCTATCACAAGAAACTTACTCAGGCATAGGAGTAACATGGTGAAACAGTCCTGAATGCCCCAAGAATGTGTCACCAAACATATTTAGGCATCTAAAAATGCCTGATATTCAAAGGTATTTAGCACACTCTGTTCTTGCTGAAGTCAACTGCAGTTCAGGGTGCTCAGCACCTCTGAAATTTGGACCACTTGTGTAGATGCCTAAATATTGGCTTAGGTGCCTCACTTCAGGCACTAACAGTTGACAATTTAGGCCTTAGCTGGATTACTAGTGTTAAATGTCTCAGTAAGAATAATCCTTTGTTTGATTTTTTTCCCCTACTCAGTTTCTTTCCCTCCTGAAATAGTTTTCTGTTCCCCTTATGTCCTGTTTCCTCCCCATTGCTCACTTATCAGCATCCACTCTGCAGCATGATGTTGAAAATATCAAACGAAGATTATCCCTCATTTGAAATTGTTTATGGTTCCCCAAACCAAATGCATTTTCTCTTTGGCTTGTATTATTGGATAAGCCACATAAAAAAAATATCCAATTTACTGGACATTTTCCTGCCCTCATTCCTAACTGTCTCTCTGGCTGCTTACACTGAACATCAGCTTTTATGGTTACATCAGACTTTGTGCAATAAGTCATTTCTAAGCAGCCTGCACCGTACTGCTGATACTGCCATCAAATATCTTTAATCTTCCATTCTTCTGACACCTAACTTCATATGCTGGTTGGATCTGACCTGCACTCACATCCAACAGAAGAGCTCCTTTCACTTGAAAACTTACTGTCTAGCATGCTATTTTCTATGGTTCTGGAAGATCATTAATTCTTCATTAGCCCTCAGTGCCAAGGAGACCTGGGGGGAAGTAGGTTAGACAGAAAGTTTTCAAGTGAAAGGAAGCCACTTAGACCAATCCAAGTAGGTTACAAATTGAGGTTAATAATTGGAAGAATGTTGGGAAGAAGTCGGTGTGGCTTAAAAACTTGTCTTTCTCACTATCAGAAGTTGATCTTATAAAACACTGGCAAAAATACCCAGCGTTGCTCGGGTCTGTTGGAGGGGGGATGGGGGAGAGAGCTGAGCGAGTGGGGGGGCATTGGAGTGGGGGAGATTTTAAAAATGTTCAATTCTTACCTGAGGGGGGAGAGAGCTGAGCGGGTGCAGGGGCCGTTGGAGGGGGTGAGGGGGGAGAGAGCTGAGCAAGTGCGGGGGCCGTTGGAGGTGGGGAGGGGGGTGAGATTTTATAAATTTTCTATTCTTACCTGAGGGGGAAGAGAGCTGAGTGTGTGGTGGGGCCGTTGGAGTGGGGGGGAGGGGAGAGAGAGCTGAGTGAGTGCGGGGTCCATCGGAGGGGGGTATTATTACATCATAACTATGTCACAGAGAACAGCAGCTGTTAAGCTGCTGCCCAGCTGATGTTAATGGGCTTTAAAGAATTTCACCCCTAGGGGGTGTAAGAGGTGAGATTTGAAAATTTTTCAATTCTTACCCTGATTAGGACCCTAAAGCCTATAACTGTACCAAATTTCAAGTCTCTAGCTCAGACGGTGTGGAAGGAGTAAGGGAACATATATACACACATACACCATTTGACTTTTATATATATAGATACTAGCAAAAATACCCGGCGTTGCTCGGGTCCGTCGTAGGTGGGGAGGGGGCAGAGAGCTGAGCGAGTGCGGGGTTCATTGGAGGGGGCAGAGAGCAAACCTGACACCCCCACCTCACCCCCCCACCCAAACCCAACACCCCCACGTAGCCCCCCTACCAACCCCAACACCCCCTGACCAACACCCACACCTCACCCCCCTAGACCAAACCTGACACACCCACCTCACTTTCCCCCCCAACCAAACCCGACACCCCTACCTACCACCACAAACAAACCCGACACCCACACCTCACTTACCCCTCGACCAACCCCGACCCCCTCTTCACCCCCCAACCAAACCCAACACCTCCACCTTACCCCTCCACCAAACCCAACACCCCCTGACCAACCCCAACACCCACACCTCACCCCTCACCTACCCCAACACCTTCCCACCCCAGACCAAACCCAACACCCCAGGCTCACTTACCCCCCCGACCAAACCAGACACCCCCACCTCACCCCCCGATCAAACCCAACACCCCTACCTCACTTACCCTCCGACCAAACCCAACTCGGGTCCATCGGAGGTGGGGAGAGGGCAGAGAGCTGAGCGAGTGTGGGGTCCGTTGGAGGGGGCAGAGAGCTGAGCGAGTGCAGGGTCCGTTGGAGGGGGTATTATGACATCATAACTATGTCACAGAGAACAGCAGCTTCCCAGCTGATGTGATTGGCCTTTAAATAATTTCACCCCTGGGGGGTGTCAGAGGTGAGATTTGAAAAATTTTCGACTCTTACCCTGATTAGGATCCTAAGACCTCTAACTGTACCAAATTTCAAGTCTCTAGCTCAAACGGTGTGGAAGGAGTAAGGGAGCGTACATACACACATACACGCATACACCATTTGACTTTTATATATATAGATTACCTCACCCACCTTGTCTCTGCATACCCAATAGGCAGGTAGGGCCTGCCTATATCCCAGTGAATAGTCCAAACCAACCCAGTGCTCAAATTTCAACTCTGTCCTGCCCTGCTACCCCCTATCCTAGTAGTGTTGCAGGAATTCCATAATATTCCAGTGAAATGGAGTCCTTGAGTGTTTTAGTTTGTAAAGAATTAGGAGGAACAGGGCTCAGCACAGTGTTTTGGTGTGCTGCCGCTCCATAGCAGGGAGACCACCCTCATACCAGTGAGTGATACAGAAAGGACGAGGCTATGGAGACAGACCTGTTCTATTGGCCAGCTGTGCAAAAAAACAAAAAGGGGAGGGTATGTTTCCTGAACATCCTTGTGAAATCCAGCTTTGTAGAGTGGGATACCTAGCCAGCTCCTGAAAAAGACATAAGGTAGGGAGGAAACCCAAACCTGTTGGGGTATGGTGGAGGGAAAGATGCAAGATTAGCTTCAGAAGTTTGGGGGCTGAAATGAAACCGGGGGCTGAACTATTGGAAAGTCACTGTTACGCATCTACAAAAATCTATATATATAAAAGTCAAGTGGTGTATGTATGAGTGTATGTATGTATGTATGTATGTATGTATGTACGTATGACAGCGAACTCCTCCCGCACCGTTTGAGCCAGAGACTTGAAATTTGGTACAGTGAGGGGTCTTGGGGTCTAGATCTTGGTAAGGGTCGAAAAATTTTCGGATCTCACCTCTGACGCCCCCCAGGGGTGAAAGTCTTTCAGGGCCAATCACATCAGCTGGGCAGTTAGGTGCTGATGATGTCATAATACCCCCTCCAACAGACACCGCACTCGCTCAGCTTGCCCCTCCCTCCTCCAACGGAACCCCAGAGATCCCTCAGCTCACTGCCCCTCCCCCCTCCCAACGGAACCACGGAGATCCCTCAGCTCACTGCCCCTCCCTCCTCCAACGGAACGCCGGAGATCACTCAGCTCACTGCTCCTCCCCCCTCCCAATGGAACCCCGGAGATCACTCAGCTCACTGCCCCTCCCCCCTCCCAACGGAACCCCGGAGATCCCTCAGCTCACTGCCCCTCCCTCCTCCAACGGAACCCCGGAGATCACTCAGCTCACTGCCCCTCCCCCCTCCAACGGAACCCCGGAGATCACTCAGCTCACTGCCCCTCCCTCCTCCAACGGAACCCCGGAGATCCCTCAGTTCTCTGCCCCTCCCCCCTCCCAATGGAACCCCGGAGATCACTCAGCTCACTGCCCCTCCCCCCTCCCAACGGAACCCCGGAGATCACTCAGCTCACTGCCCCTCCCTCCTCCAACGGAACCCTAGAGATCACTCAGCTCACTGCCCCTCCCCCCTCCAACAGAACCCCGGAGATCACTCAGCTCACTGCCCCTCCCTCCTCCAACGGAACCCCGGAGATCCCTCAGTTCTCTGCCCCTCCCCCCTCCCAATGGAACCCCGGAGATCACTCAGCTCACAGCCCCTCCCCCCTCCCAACGGAACCCCGGAGATCACTCAGCTCACTGCCCCTCCCTCCTCCAACGGAACCCCGGAGATCACTCAGCTCACTGCCCCTCCCCCCTCCCAACGGAACCCCGGAGATCACTCAGCTCACTGCCCCTCCCCCCTCCCAACGGAACCCCGGAGATCACTCAGCTCACTGCCCCTCCCTCCTCCAACGGAACCCTGGAGATCACTCAGCTCACTGCCCCTCCCCCCTCCAAACGGAACCCCGGAGATCACTCAGCTCACTGCCCCTCCCCCCTCCCAACGGAACCCCGGAGATCACTCAGCTCACTGCCCCTCCCTCCTCCAACGGAACCCCGGAGATCCCTCAGCTCACTGCCCCTCCCTCCTCCAACGGAACCCCAGAGATCACTCAGCTCACTGCCCCTCCCCCCTCCAACGGAACCCCGGAGATCACTCAGCTCACTGCCCCTCCCTCCTCCAATGGAACCCCAGAGATCCCTCAGTTCTCTGCCCCTCCCCCCTCCCAATGGAACCCTGGAGATCACTCAGCTCACAGCCCCTCCCCCCTCCCAACGGAACCCCGGAGATCACTCAGCTCACTGCCCCTCCCTCCTCCAACGGAACCCCGGAGATCACTCAGCTCACTGCCCCTCCCCCCTCCCAACGGAACCCCGGAGATCACTCAGCTCACTGCCCCTCCCCCCTCCCAACGGAACCCCGGAGATCACTCAGCTCACTGCCCCTCCCCCCTCCCAACGGAACCCCGGAGATCACTCAGCTCACTGCCCCTCCCTCCTCCAACGGAACCCTGGAGATCACTCAGCTCACTGCCCCTCCCCCCTCCAAACGGAACCCCGGAGATCACTCAGCTCACTGCCCCTCCCCCTCCCAACGGAACCCTGGAGATCACTCAGCTCACTGCCCCTCCCTCCTCCAACGGAACCCCGGAGATCACTCAGCTCACTGCCCCTCCCTCCTCCAACGGAACCCCGGAGATCCCTCAGTTCTCTGCCCCTCCCCCCTCCCAATGGAACCCCGGAGATCACTCAGCTCACAGCCCCTCCCCCCTCCCAACGGAACCCCGGAGATCACTCAGCTCACTGCCCCTCCCTCCTCCAACGGAACCCCGGAGATCCCTCAGTTCTCTGCCCCTCCCCCCTCCCAATGGAACCCCGGAGATCACTCAGCTCACAGCCCCTCCCCCCTCCCAACGGAACCCCGGAGATCACTCAGCTCACTGCCCCTCCCTCCTCCAACGGAACCCCGGAGATCACTCAGCTCACTGCCCCTCCCCCCTCCCAACGGAACCCCGGAGATCACTCAGCTCACTGCCCCTCCCCCTCCCAACGGAACCCCGGAGATCACTCCGCTCACTGCCCCTCCCCCCTCCCAACGGAACCCCGGAGATCACTCAGCTCACTGCCCCTCCCTCCTCCAACGGAACCCTGGAGATCACTCAGCTCACTGCCCCTCCCCCCTCCAAACGGAACCCCGGAGATCACTCAGCTCACTGCCCCTCCCCCCTCCCAACGGAACCCCGGAGATCACTCAGCTCACTGCCCCTCCCTCCTCCAACAGAACCCCGGAGATCACTCAGCTCACTGCCCCTCCCCCCTCCCAACGGAACCCCAGAGATCCCTCAGTTCTCTGCCCCTCCCCCCTCCCAACGGAACCCCGGACTACATCAGCTCACTGCCCCCCCCCCACCTGCGAAGGTCCCCGGAATCCCTCGGCTCTGGGCCCCCTCCCCCCCTGCGACGGATCTGAGTTGGGTTTGGTGGGACGGTAAGTGAGGTGGGGGTGTCGGATTCGGTCGGGGGGTGAGGTGGGGGTGTCCGGTTTGCTTGGGGGGGTGGGAAGGTGTTGGGGTGGGTGAGGGGTGAGGGGTGGGTGTTGGGGTTGGTCAGGGGGTGTCAGCTGTCTGCCACCTCCCCACCTCCGACTGACCCGAGCAGCGCCGGGCACTTATGCTAGTACATAAATACAATTAAAAATATTTGATTGCTGGTAATATTTCAGAATCATCATCAAGTTTGGTTCTGTATAGATAGTAGTAGGGATGCTTTTTTATTGCCATGCATGACTCACTAGGCTGACTGTTATTCTTATGGAATAGGTTTGTAATATAAAAATAAATGGCTGACGTTACACAAAATGCACAGTAAATCTTACCCTCAGTGTGTAAATATAACAGGCACTTGACACCACAAATGTGAGATCATGTGGTGTTCTCACATTTAGGATATTAGTTATCATGTATCAGTAACACATCATTATCTCAAATGACCCAGGGCACAGCAGAGGATCCTCTAAAATGGATCCTATTAAATAGTAATTGTCTATACCAAACAGAGTCTTTTCCTTTTTTTCCCCTCCTGCCTTAATATGTAGATAGGATTTAGGTTCTAAGCAGTCAAACATATCGGTAATCTGTCTTTATTCTATATGAAATTATGAGTTCCTGTGTAAGTTTGTTTTTCCTTTACCCCAGGCTGCTTAGTGCAGGAGTCTTTGAATAAGTGGGAACCGGTAACGTGTATATGTGTGAGCGTTTTATTTGACTTATTTCTGAATATTTTAAGATATACATATCATAGAATCTTATTTTAAGCAATTACTATTAATACAACAGAAACAGTTTGCACAAGAAAGAAAACAAAGGCTAAGGGACTGACTACACTGCCAAAAAATGTGTTCTTAATTCAAATTAGCTAACTAGGGTTAGAATTAGCTGTGGCAGCGCTTTAAGAACTTCACTTGAAGCACTGCTGCGGGCCGCCGATGGGGGTCACAACAGGGGAAGTGGCAGTGCTTTAAAATCACTTCCCCTTTTGCCCCATGGCCATCGATGGGGGGGGGGTAGATGTAGCTGACCCAGAGCCGCACTTTTAAAGGGACTGGGGCTCTGGCCGCTGGCTGCCCAGGCAGCACAGGCCAGGGAGAGAAGATGGACTGGCTGGGGGATGCTGACACCTAGCCCTGCTCCTTCTGCCTGAGGCCCTGTCCCTTCCAGGGGAAGAGAGGGCAGAGTGAGCCCAATACTGGTAAGGGCTGCATTTTTCTTTCACCCCTGAGTAAGACAGAGCTACTTGGTTTTTAACACTGGTGAGCAGCTCAAGGTCAAACTCAGGATGTCCTAGTATATGTCTACACTGCACCTTGCAGTGAGTCTACCAGCTTGGATAGACAGACTTGTGATAGCAAGGCTTGTGCTAGTATGCTAAAAATAGAAGTGGGGACATCGTGGGGCCAGCCTCCCTCTTAAGCGTGGAGCCAGGGATAGCAGCACAGAATGTGGTCTATGTACATCTGAGGCTATAGACAAAGCTATATTTTCTTTGAATTGTGCCTTCTTTGAGTTGTTTATCACTACAGTATTTGACATTCCTTAGTACACATTGTCTAGGTTTCCAAACTGTTGCATGCTGTTCGCCTGTATAAAAACTCCTATGCACCGGTGCAAATTGATCCAGGTGGAGGAGATATGTGTCAAAGCTGAATGCCCCAGCTATGGGAGTTCAGGGATGTGTATAAATAGATAAATACATCCCACTTCGTTTCAGAGCAGCTTGGCCACACAAAATAACTGAGTAATCATAACATTCACATATAGCAATAAGCTGAACTGCAACTGGTGTGCAGTCCTCTCCCAACTGGGTGTTAGGATTTGCCCTTGGGAGAGCTTAGCCGAGGACAGCATGTGCACACACACACACTTATGAAGCAAGCAAGTAAGCTGAACCCTAGGGATAAATGTTTAGCTAGTTTTTAAAGAGGCAAATCAGAGAAGAGGGGGGAACAGGTAAAATGCTAGTACCAGAAATATAAGGCTTTACAGGACACAGATTAGCCCTCTCCTGCCCAGAGAGGCATAAGTGTTTCAAAAATATATCTTTGCAAAGCAAACATTCCCTCATCCCTGTGAGGGGCTGAAAGGGGGACTTGGCAAGTCAGGCACAGCACAGTTATGCCATATCAATAGTGAGCAAGGCTGCTGCTATAGTTTTTGGTTAGTATGGTTAGACTGAAGATTGTAGCACGTTTATTTGTATCGCTTCCCAATGTAGCGCAATAGGTATCGCACTAGAGACTGTACAAATTGAAACCTTGTAGCGCAAAATAGTGGATACATTTGTCGCGCTTCTGCCGGCAGTAGCAGTTGCGGGATAGGGCAGGTATCCCAGCATTCAGCTGGGTGCAACGTGTTTTGCAAAGTGGGGGTGAGGGGGGGGGTAAGGGGGAACTGGGAAGTTGTTCACAGGGAGATGAGATCTGGTTGTCAGTTAGTTAGTTTTCATTAGTGAAAACTGACAGGCTGTCTATTTCAGACACACAGCTCCCTCCGCAAGCATTTTCACTGGTTATTTGCTGTGTGAGTTGTTAGAGAGAAACTGCAAAGCTACTTCCGCTTTTATAAAACAACACCTCCCGTCATTTGCCTTACATGGCAAGTTGATTGTCTTTAATGGCTTGCTGATGGCCTTCAATGGCTTGCTGATGGCTTTACATGGCTTGGAGGCATGCAAGAGATCCCATGGGTGTCCACATTCCCACCCTTGCGCTATAACGTTAGCGCAAAAAGGCTTATCACTCTGGGAAAGGAGGTTTAATACTTGCGCTTTTAACAGTGAGTCATTTCGCAAAATCTCCCTTTGAAGTGTGTTCGCTAGGAAAATTATTGCGCTACTGGAGGGTTTTTGCACCGCAAAGCGCCAGTCTAACCATGCCCAAAATGTCTAGCCCTGAGATTGGTCTGCTTGAAGATCTGTCCAGGATCTCTGCTGAAATCTGATTGGAACACAGCTGCTGGATGATCTGCCAGTGGGCTGGATGTTTCTTGTGGTCCTGCCCTATCTTTACTTTTCTGGTCCTCACAGCATATTGGATTGACTAGCTGTGCCTTTGTATGCTCCTCAGTATTGAGCTGCCTTTCGCTGTTTATGTAAATCAGCTGACTTTTCCCCCCTAGTTGTTCAAAACTCATATGTTCCTGTCTCTCGTTTCTCTGTTCCTTTTCCAAAAAGACCATGAGACTTTTTCTCTTGTGCTTTTCCTTTCTAAGTACTTGCTTTCACCCTCACTGGTGCTTTACTGGCAATTCCCCGCTGCCATAGGTCCCACTTTTGCCATCATACTTTCACAGTTTCAGGGTAATTGAACCTGTATTCCCCTTCTCTGCAGTCCGCTCCAGGAATGCATAGTTTGGTCTCAGAAATCCAGCCATTACCAGTCACTGAGCAGGGACCCTTGTCCTACTCCATTCTAACTGGGGGTTTTTAAGGCTGCACAGCTCCCTGACTTAGACGGTGACATCCTCTGCAAGCTAGTCTGTCTAACAACCAGCAGCTATGCATTGCCTTCTCTCTGAGGGCTATGAACAGTGTACTGCCAGCAGTTACAAGTTACTCCACAGCTCTTTCTAAGGTGGCACATTTGTTGTTCAGGTGAAAGAACCACACAGAAAACATAATAAAAACAAAATCACACACTAAAGGGCTTTAATCAGTTAAAACTCACCTTTTTATATTGAAAACCCTTTCATTGTCTGTTAGCCTATTGGTTTGTATCAGCATATGCAAACTTCCCTAGTGGGTGGTCCCTTCCTGGAGGTGTTTACAACCTAAGTGATTCACCTTAATCACCCTCCACACTGTTCCTGGTTGTTGGAGGAGTTGTAACCCTACCCTCTGGAGTTGCATACATCCCTTGGCCAACAGTGATGCATACATTTAATACAATTTGGCCCCACAAAGATATTGCATCCTAAGGGGGGGTATCATAGAGGTATATAAAATTATGAGTGGTATGGAGAAAGTGAATAAGGAAAAGTTATTTAATTGTTCCCAGAATATAAGAATTAGGGACCACCCAATGAAATTAGTGGGCAGCAGGTTTAAAACAAATAAAAGGAAGTTTTTCTTCACACAGCGCACAGTCAACCTGTGGAACTCGTTGCCTGAGGAGGCTGTGAAGGCTAGGACTATAACAGGGTTAAAAGAGAACTGGATAAATTCATGGAGGTTAAGTCCATTAATGGCTATTAGCCAGGATGGGTAAGAAATGGTGTCCCTAGCCTCTGTTTGTCAGAGGGGGGTGATGGATGGCAGGAGAGAGATCACTTGATCATTACCTGTTAGGTTCACTCACTCCGGGGCACCTGGCATTGGCCACTGTCGATAGACGGCATACTGGGCTAGATGAACCATTAGTCTGACCCAGTACGGCCTTTCTTATGTTCTTATGTTATGTTCTCTTTACCATATATGTGAATACGAAGGCAGAATTTGACCTAATGCATAGGGGTCAAAAATATCTGACAAGTTCACTTGAACAAAATTATGTACGGCCTTCTGTTTGGTATACCTTATACATGGCTATTTGTGTGAGGCCATACAGGAATACGGTGATGTGTTTATCTGCAAAAGAAACTTCCTGGTTTTAGCTACATCAAAAAGACTGAAAAAAAAATTTTTTTTTTACGTTTCCATTAAACATATCTGCCTGCTCATCTATACGAACACATGCAGAAATTTCCAGTCATTCAAGCCTTCAGGGTGTTTAAAGAGACTTCAGACATTTTCAAAGAGCAGATTAGCATGTATCCTAAAAGTTAGACTAATACTATTTAACTGCTCTATTTTTCCATTATGGGCCTGTCAGCAGGAATATGTTGCCCTATAGTACATGACAAGTGAAAATGCTGGTAACATTGTTTTTCATAGACTGAAAAAATACCAAAGAAGCAATTTCTTAGCTAAAATGTCACCTGCTAGATGTATGGGGCTCACTATATTTTGTTGCCATGGTAACGAATGGTGTAAAATGACTCCTTTGCACAGCTCCATCAGAATGATTGCATCCTGTTTTTTCCATCATTTTACAAGAGGCTGTTTTCATTCTCCCTTCCTGACCATATTAAGTGTAAAGAGATTGAATTACTGTGCTGTACCCTCTCCATCCAATGTGGATTTAAGAGTTGATATTGATGTACTGAGAACTGCGTTCTTCTTCAAGAAAAAAAGCTACAAATTATAATGAATTTGACTTTTATGTATCGACCGTTCAAGTAGTGAAGTAGTGTTTCTGCACCC
This sequence comes from Sternotherus odoratus, assembly GCA_032164245.1. NCBI lineage: Eukaryota > Metazoa > Chordata > Testudines > Kinosternidae > Sternotherus > Sternotherus odoratus. The sequence continues at coordinate 32,533,311 of JAVMKO010000007.1, forward strand.
AGGGGATAGACATGGCATGATCAGCATTTTTCACTCGAACGAATCCAATTGATAAAGCAATATACTCAGTGTCACTTTGCTTGATCTCCAGGTTTAACAATAGTCATGCTAAAAGTAGATACCTTACTCCATAAATTTTATCCATAAAAAATGTGCTAGCCATTGCTTTATACAGCTGCACTCTTTCCAACTTTTAACTGAGCAGGGCAGATAAAGGCATGTCGGAAAATTGTGCTGAGAGCATGCAAGTGTGAGCAGTAGATAACAAGTATTGGGGATAGACATGCCTGTCCTGTTAGAGAATCAAAGACAGAATTATTATATGAGTACTTGCTTTTTGGCCCTGAATACAGGTGCATCTGGGATCCAAATATCAGATTATCCCAGTGTTATTCAAAATAGGCATCTCTGTGCAGTGAAGACGCAAACACAGTATAATCACATAGGTATCCAGGATATACATGTGTATACATCTAAGACTCAAAACAATATTAATATGTAGGGTTTAGAATGCCTCCTAGATACTATGGTGATTGTCACTAAAAATACCTAATAGAGATGAATATATAAACAATGAAGGCATGTGCATCTAGGACACAAACATAATAATATGACACTCTTTATTGTTTCAGTTAAACTATATACAATATTTCAGCTGTTCTCGGTAAAGAATTCAAATGCAGATAGGTGCATAAGCTTACAATTTACAGCATCATTAAGAGTCTTGAAGTCTAAAATTTGTCTACTCAAGAACTTCTTGATTCCATTTTTTTCTGTAAATTAAGAAATCTTAAGAATTTTTTTTGCTAAAACGAATGCAAGTAATTCAGTTTTTTACTAGTTTCACATGCAATATGTCATTTCTGAAAGTAATCATATATTTAGAATTACTACCCACAAAAATACAGAGAGAGAGATGAATGTGTAAAAGATATCTGTTATACTGTGGAGGAGGCAGTCAAATCTATTTAATTCATCCAGAGCCTAGTCTTGTGAGTTATTGGCAAACTCCCCATGTTGTTAGTGGAATTTTAGAACACACAGCACCTTACAGAAATGGGCCTTTACTATTTGTCATAGAAAAATGTTGAGTAACTTCTTGAGTTATCAGTTATTTTTTTAAGAGTGAATATCTTTTCAGTACTTTCATTGTGTCTTTTGGATATTTAGGAATGCTTTACTTAAGTAATTAGACACTGGGTGAGTGAGGTAATATTTTTTACTGGACTAACTTCTGTTGGTGAGAGAGAGACAAGCTATTGAGCTTACACAGGGCTCTTCTTCAGCTCTGTATAAGCTTGAAAGCTTGTCTTTCTCACCAACAGAAGCTGGACCAATAAAAGATATTACCTTATGCACCTTGTCTCTCTAATATCCTGGAACCGACTCGGCTACAATAATACTGGATACTTAAGTAAAAACACATCAGAAAAGGAAGGCACTGCTATAGTGGATACCCATACACTTGACTTCAGGTGAACTGAGAGAGGAAAATCTATAGGCCAATGGTCTCTAGCCATCGTAGAAGGGTGTTGTTTCTGTAAAACATTTAACCTTTTTAAATCAATTAATAAATGTGCCCTGGCCTGTATGGTTGTACACATGCTCACACTAAATATTCATTGGTTACTGCCTGTTGTACTTGTGACGAGTTTGGTCACAGAAACTCCCTCAGGACTGTTACTAGATGTGCCAGGATACCACTGAGAACAAATCCCCCTGCCAGAGAAGGCTTTCCTCCACTCCCATCTTGCTGAGCTTGCTGTAGCAGACACGCCAGTCTGCTACAGTACAGACCAAGAGGTTGGGACACGCCACCCTGCAGTTCACAGAAACTAAGATTCACTTAGCCCAGGGGCTTCTCAGTTAACAGGGACTTTCCCAGTACCCAGTATTCAGTCTTTCTGAGATCCTAACCCCCAAATGAATCTGTTTTACAAAGTATAAAGCTTATGCAGGGTAACTCATAAATTGTCCACCCTCTATAACACTGATAGAGATATATGCACAGCTGTATGCTCCCCCAGTTAGTAATTATTTAGTATGGGTTAGTTAATAGGCAACAGTGATTTTATTAAATATAAAATGTAGGATTTAAATGGTTCCAAGTAATAACAGACAGACAGAACAAAGTAAGTTACCAAGCAAATTAAAACAAAACACGCAAGGTTAAGCCTTATAGAGTAGGAAACTGAATACAGGTAAATCTCACCCTCAGGATGTTCCAATAAGCTTCTTTCACAGACTAGACTCCCTCCTAGTCCAGGACCAATCTTTCTTTGACCAACATTGTGGTTTATGACCCGGGTCCAGCAATCATTCACACCCTGTAGTTACAATCCTTTGTTCCAGTTTCCTTTAGGCATCTCTTTGGGGTGGAAGGCCATCTCTTGAGCCAGCTGAAGACCAAATGAAGGGGCTTCCAGGGCCTTTTATATTCTCTCTCACGTGGGCAAAACCCCCTTTGTACTTCTGTGTAAAATCACAGCAAAAAGATGGAGTTCATAGCCACCTGGGTAAGTCACAGGTCCATGAATCATTCAGCTTTTTTCAGGCCGACGCCATTGTTTACACTTTAGTTTGAATGTTCCCAGGAAAACTGAGATGTGGATTGGTGTGTCCCAAAGTCCATTGTCAGTTAAGTGTTTCTTGACTGGGCACTTACTCAGAAAAGTTCTTTCTCAAGAAACTGATCATGCTTCACTGATGCTACTTAGAATAAAACATATTGAGATACAAGTACCTAGCCAATATTCATAACTTCAAATACAAAAAGGATACACATATACAGACAGCATAATCATAACTACCTAATTACAAACTTTCCATAAACACCTTACTTAATCTCCTTTGTACAAGATTTGGTGCAACTATAGGACCTTGGTTGCAACAATATGGTCACAGTTCATGTCAATAACATTATAATACTAAACTAGTGAGCCATTTTGGGCTGGATCTCTAGGTGCAGCAGATCTCTATTTCATGCACTGGGAGGTGTACGTAAGTATCTCATTTCTTCTTCAGTCCCTCATCCTGGTGGCAGAGGACTGGTTTGGACTCCAGTCCAAGTTATAGCAGCCATAGATCTGCTCTACATCAGACTGCCTGGAATAGACCCTTAGAAGTCCCTGATGTAGAGTTGACTGTGAGGTCTTGCACCACTACACGATTCCGTAGGAAAGGGAAATTGTCCAGATGTAGGGTAGCTTTAAGTCCACTTTACCTCACAGACATAGCATGAAGCCTGGGCTGACTATCTGGCTCTCATTCATTTTAAATATTTTCTGCTCTACCTATTGTTTCAGTGCCTTTGTTACACCTCCATTCACGTTATCTTTCAAACTGAGGCGCATATGCCAGCATAAGCCAAGACAGTGCACTTTTTGATATATCTCAATACCTTCTAATTGAAAAAAAAATCATGTGGGAAAGCTCAAGCTAGACAAAGACTCAGTTTCTAATATTTAAATCTAGTCACAGACCATAATTACTGTCCTTCCTCCACATGGATCACAAGTCAAGGGTGGTCAATCACCACCTCATGTACGTAAGCCAGTTACCTGGGCTAGAAATCAGCTCTGCTGTTAGTGCATGCAGGCTAGGAATTTGTTGCTTGGCAATATACATTTTCTTGCCAGATTTAGTACCGTTTTAGATGTACAAGGGATCCCAAGTGAAGGAGAGATGGGGATGCCCCTTTGCTTAGAATAATAATGAGTTCCTTTAAATAAAAAGGGTACAGCAATTGTAAAGTGTCTAGATAATGAATGGTCTCTCCATAGCATGTATAGTTTTCTTCATAAGATGCATTTGGTGAAGAGTGGTTGGTTGGTTGGTTAGTTGATTTACTATGCTGTAATGATGGCCTGATAGGACAATCCTCTCTCTTTGGGGGAGACAGTGTAACAGCTTTTTCATTTTGTACTCAATCATTGAAAACCATTCCTCAACCATATTTTAGGGAAGATTAAGACTGGCATGCATTACTGCCCTGTAAAAATACTTCCTTTGTAGGATTACAGCACAAGGAGGAATTAACAACCATGGAAGGCCTTCTCTGGAATGTGTCTCACCCCATGGGTTCAAGCAGTCAACTGAGAAGTTTCACGGAAGTATGGGGGCTAGAACACATAAAACAATGAGTGGCTGGAGGAATAGAAAGAGCTGAGACTTCTGGAATAAATACAAAGGAACAGAGATACTCATGGGTGGAAAATACCCACAAGGAGGTTAAAAATGTGTACACAGAGCCTATGAAAGGTCATCTTACCATTGAAATTCTGCCCCTTGGCTCATGATTCTTACTGTGGCTCTGTGACAAAGAAAACCCTGGCCAGACCTTCTCCTTTGCGACACTATTGCTCTCTTAGCTGAATGAAGAGTCTTCCATCTCCTTTGAGCAATACCCTGAAAGCAATGATTTGTGTTTTGGATTGGAGACCACACTGTATTCATTCCAAATTGTAATCCTGCTCTCTTCAGAAACAAAAGGCTTAAAGCTTCTTTTATAAAAGCTCTAAGTTAAATGTCCATTTACCATTTTCCCTGAAGTAGCTGCAAGAGAGTGTGAGAGAGGGTTTTTTGTTTTTTCCTGGAGTAATTGGACCACCTGCCTACCCTCATCTTTGACCTTTGATAAATAGAGGACTCCACTTTGCAGTGCTCAGACCTTTCTCCAGCCTTCATGAGCATTAATAACATTCCTTTTAAAAGGGGAAATCCCTATGTGAGGATAATTAAATGGTGACTACAAGCCTTAGCACAACAAAACTACTCATTGCAAAATAAACTTTTCCTCTTCTCTATGTGTTTATGGTTCTACATGTGCCTGTATGCATCATATCAACACTTTGATAAATTTATTCTTTCTGTTCACTCCAATCTTTCACTGTAAGGCCAGGCAACTCTCTTCCTGAAACCTCAATATCTCTCTCCCCCACCCTTTTCCTCTCTGGAAGGGCATCTTAAAATCTCCCTTGACAGTTTTAATTGATTTTATTATAAATCATCCAACACACACACATGCAGCACCTAATCAGGAAGTTGCTGGCTAATTTAGCTCTGCTGATTTGATATAACTGAATAAAATTTTATTATAGTCTCTGATTGTAAATATGTCTGCTCTCATTCACAGCCTGGGAAGGTTGGAGAGTCATTACATCTTAATTTGGTAATTTATTTTTAAATCTCTGAAGGCAGGGTTGATGCTTCAGAGGCAGCCTAGAGCGGGGCATATATCTCATATATCTTGTCCGGTTCCAGAAGAGTCTAGGAATATGGCTCTCTGGCTGCTAGTACTTTGATCTTTTAGTTATGTTAAATTTTCATTTTAAATTAAAAGACTGAAACTGACTTGCAGTGTTTCCTTGAAACACTGCACTTAGTTGATATATATTGATCTTTCTGGGAAAGGGTTGTATTTAGGGTGACCAGCTGTCCCGATTTTATAGGGACGGTACCCCCCACCCACTGTCCTGATTTTTCACATTCGCTGTCTGGTCGCCCTAGTTGTATTCGTTTTAGTGAATCGCTGGGCATCACTAGCTATTCTGGGACCCTATGTGGGGTCAGGGGGGCAGACCTCTGCGGGGTAGAAGCGGGGAGTTATATCCCCAGGCTTCCGAGGAGGAGATGGGGCTGGCTTGGAGGACGGGGGGAACCAACCCCAGCACTCACTGGTGGCACGCTGCACTTCCCACCGCCGGTGAGTGCAAGCTCAGCCCTGCTGCAGAGCTCAGGGGAATGGGGGTGTGGCTGGGGCAGAGCGGGGTGGGGAAGAGGCAGGTGGGGCATAAACACTGCCAAATTAAGTGTAAAAATATAATAAGAACAGCCAAAAAGGAGTTTGAAGAGCAGCTAGCCAAAAACTCAAAAGGTAATAACAACATGGATGGACCTTTGGTCTGACCCATTATGGCCATTCTTATGTTGTTATGGGCCCTGGGAAAGAGCCGGAACGGGGGCTGGACAGCATGCAGCCGTGCAGGGTACCAGGAAATTTGGTGCCCCAAATTTCTAGGTGCCCTATGCATCTGCATACTTTACATATGGGTAAGGATGCCCTAGTGACTCATTAAGCTATGTGTCATTCATTTACCACTCCCTCCCCTGCACGCACACACATAAGGAAGCTGGGAATGGCTTTTTGAGGCCACAAGATATAGGCTGAGCTTTCCTGAGGGAGGAATCTGAGGTGCAGCCAAATGTGGTGAGAAAATTTGAGCTGGGTTTCATGATCTCTCCTTGCCAAATCCTAGGAGAAGGTTGAATTTGGACTTTTCATAGTGAGGACAGAGTTTGCAGAGCAGGAAGGGAAAGGTACTAATAATGACACTAATGGCAGATTTGGGTGGTCAAGAAATACAGCCTCTGACCCTTTATCCCAGTGGTGGGAAAACTAAAACAGACCATCTTTTTAAAAAGTTAAAATATTTTATGAGCTTATAAAGCTACTTATATTTTTTTAAAAAAACTTCTTTAAATTTTAATAAAATGAAAACTAAATACATTTAAAATTTCAAAATACCAGAGAAGTTGTACTAGAATCTTCTGGAATCTGGCAAAAACTGGAGACATATGCTCTGGTCTCGGCTGCCTCTCAAATAGCAACCCTGCTTTCAGATATTTAAAAGTAAATTACCTGGTATAACAAGGTGGTCTGTGCCTTTAGGAGCCAGGTGGGACAGGGACCAGGTGGCCCTGGTCTTGAAAGGAGCCTAGCAGCTACGTGCTGGGAATCATCTGACCCAGCTGGTGATGGGGACTGATGAGACCCTTACAGGGGATATAAAGTATGGCCCCAGTTACAAGAGAAGCTAGGAGTGGGAGAGGACTCTGTTATGTCTCTACCAGAATGCTGTGAGATAGTAGGAGTGCATTGGGGACCTACTGTAGGAAGATCCCTCACATTAATCTATTGTCATGTGATGGCTTTCCTGTGATTTCAGTCCAGTACCTGATGGCAATGTCTGCATCCCCAAAACCATTATCTCAATTGGCCCCCAGGTGCAAGGAGGGTACAGACATAGAAGCAAGGGTCGGGATAATAAACATGTCATTGTAATGTGTGGTGCCCCTAATAGGGACTGAGGCCTAAGTAATGGAAAAGCCAGACTAAACAAGGAGAGTATGTTCACTGTTTTCATGGAGGGAGGCGGGGAGGGTGGAAGAGTTTACAGAGAAATGGGAAATTACACTGGGTGTGATTCCCACCACTACCCAATATCTATATATATAAAAGTCAAATGGTGTATGTGTGTATGTATGTATGTATGTTCCCTTACTACTTCCACACTGTTTCAGCTAGATACTTGAAATTTGGTACAGTTATAGGCTTTAGGGTCCTAATCAGGGTAGGAATTGAAAATTTTTAAAATCTCACCTCTTACACCCCCTAGGGGTGAAATTCTTTAAAGCCCATTAACATCAACTACACAGCTCACATAACATCATCTGGGCTGCAGGTTAACACATGCTGTTGTCTGTGACATAGTTATGATGTAATAATACAGATAACCGGAGAGCTTAGTGTTGTGTAGCGCGAACATAATTAAATACACTGTTTTTTTCTTAAAAAGGACCCTATTCGTTATGCCGCGTAAAAAGCAAAAATGTATTGGAGAAACCACATCTAAATGCAAGAGAATGAAATTATTTAGACAAAATGAGACTTCTGAACAAAATTTGTATTAATAAAAAACATTGTAGTCTTTTTACATCCCAGTTTCCAATTACAAATACCCCGAGCAACGCTGGGTATGTCTGCTAGTAATCAATAAATGATTTTCTCTTCATAAAGAGACAGCAATCAGTGTTGAATGAAATATCTTTGAATGCAGTTATAGTGATATTTTATTTTTCACTCATATCTGAAGTCACAGACCATTGGTGGTAATGGTGGTCTCTTTCAGAGCTAGGCAGTGGCGGTTGCAAATGTAAGGTACCATGTGATTCAAACAATGGAACCTCGAATACAATCGAACAATAAGAATTTGCAGTGAAGTTGTGTCTGGAACAACTTTTTTGGATCCATCCTGGGATGGAAACGATAAATGATACCACATTCTGTGGGAAAAATCAAGAAGTGTCTGATACTGTATATTGTTACCATCAATAAATGTATGTTGGGTAATTGCTATTTACTCCCCAAATTCCCAGTGTCACATATAGACCTAAATGGATTTTTTGTTTTTGATATTGATTGGGTTGAATATAGCATGTCTTGTCAGGTCACATCAAACATGGTTTGATATGACATGTCCTGGTAAAAATCTAGAGTGGAATCAGAAAAGCTGCTTATGTGGAGGAGCAGAAGTACCACTCCGATTACTGTAAACAGTTTCCTTGAATTTAGCGCTGTCACTGACCCAAAGTAATAGGTGAGGTTTCTTGGTGGGGGGTGGAAGGAGAAGAATAGGGGGGGAGAGAAATAATGTGTTAGGCTCATTTAAAGGCTACCACCTGTCACTAGGATTAGTTGATTTCCAATATGATTACAAACACAAAAAAAGCTTGGCATACCTCTCTTTGTAAAGAGAGATCCAGCTGTCAGATTTCCAGACCTGAGCATGTGAGAGGTGTCTCCTGCCATTGCACCCAGACTCACTCCTCTCAGCTTCTTCCATTCTGAGGCTTAGCTGAATCAGTGATCCTGTGTTCCCTGTCAAAAGGGAGAGTCCTTACCCTAGCTGTTCCCGGCTGCCAGTGCATGTGCTTTTGGCTGGTAATAAGTTCTCTGGGTTCCTCCCCGCCCCGAGCCTCTGTGCTGGACTGCAGTGTAATGTTACAGCAACCTTCCATTCAGCTGTTTATGCCATACCCACAAGGGAGCTTGGGCTGCTCCAAACTCTGAGACTGGATAGGGAGTTTGAGAGTCAGGGGATTGGGAACAGCCCCAAATCGATACAAGTCACAGAGTGCACAAATGAAAAAAGGGTGAGGCACTGCTTGATACACTGATAAAGTGTTATAGTTGCCTGAAAATGGTAGTAACCTCTAGTTCTAAGATACTTGTAACACATTTTACAGTTTTCCCAAGCAGGTTTGAGTGAATCCAGTTGAAGTCAATAGGAGTCATACATCTGAAATCCCGGTTGAGAATGTGCCACTGTAAATTAGCACAGCTGAGTAAATGGCTTTTTATCATCATGTTCTGATTAAAATATTTTATATTTGGATTTTGTGCCTTTAAAAAAATATCAGATTTGCTAAGTATGTTAAACTAACTAACTGCTTCTACCCAGACATTTGGCAGGAAGAAAAATAACTCTGCCAGCTTAGAATGGATCCTAAAAGTAAAGTGGGCAGAAAAGGAGTTTACTGATAGATCTACAAATAACTTTACAGTAGTGCCTGGATGACCTACTTTCTGACTGAGGTTACATACTTAGTGAAGCAATAGCACAGCTGCACTCGTGCAATCAATTAAAGATGCTATCAATGCCAATGGGAGAGTTTCTCACATTAGTATTAGGTAATCCACCTCCCCAAGGCAGTAGCTATGTAGTAGCCAAGCTCTTCCATCGACATAACACTGTCTCCAAGGGGAGTACCTTGATCAAGGTACCTATGTTTCTAGTGTAGGCCACTTTCAAAGGTGCTCTGCAGTGGAGTTCTCACTTCTCCTATGATTACATCCAATGAGTGAAAAAGGATTCAGTGCTAGGTAAATTAGTGCATGTGAAGGGAAAGGATTGTTCTCTGTGCATTTCAGTAACCACATTAAAGAAAGCCCTCAGGCCTTGGGCTTTGTTTTGCTAATGAAATCACTTTTCACATAGGCACAAAACTAACCCACAGGAGAGCTCTCAGAGCACATTTTGTATTGGTTGGTCTCCTTCAGTCATGGCCATCTTGTTTACCTTTCTATCCTCATTTCTTTGCAACACACTTTAACATTCTTCTAATAACTCCACCTTCTCAGTATGCTCCCTGGGTGGAGCAGTGACTGAAAGTAGATGACATTTTATTTCCATGATCTTTCTTCAATGGCTCTGCCATATACCAGGCAGACCCTCATTGATGATTTTACCATATAGTTGTGTTTTTACTATCTGCTGTCCCTTGCAATCGTGGAGCTGGACTTCCCAAACCTGCCTATCAGTGCTGGTCTCTCAGCATGTCGCTTCCTTGGATACTGAGTCAACAACATAAATGTTAGAGAGAAGTGGACAGAAAGCTGTTCTGGACCTTGACCTCCCCACTGCTCTGCAACAGTAAGCACCTCCCGATGGCCACTGGGGTGTGTGTTTTCATGTAGATACCGCTGCCAATGGGAGCTGCCAGGGTGGCAGCAGCAGTGCACAGAGACTCCCTGCCCCCCCTGCCTAGGAGCCAGAGGAGTGTGTGTGTGTCACTTTTAGGAGTCACCTAAGGTAAGTGCTGTACCCCTCTCCCATGCCCTCCTCTACACCCCAACCCCTTGCCCCAGCCCAGAGCCCTCCTCCAAATTCCCTCCCAAAGCCTGCTCTCCACACTGCCTCCTGCAGCCTAACCCCCTGCCCCAGCCCAGAACCCACACCCTGCCCACACTCCCTCCCAGAGCTTGCACCCCTCCTGCACCCAAACTCCCCCCCCCCAGAGCCTTTGACAGGTGTGTGTGTGTGTGTGTGTGTGCACACGGCGGGACTGGAACCTTTTCTGAGCAGCAGCAAACATTATAGAAACCTGCCACCCTACTCATGAGGGCTGTGTTTGTGGCCCTGTGGAACAGGCCATGGGTCTGCCCCATATCTCATGGCTCCACACTGGACCCTGATGCATCTCTTCCATATTGCTTGCTACCAGTGTAGATGCCATGCCGGGGGCCTACAGGGAAGAGAATACTACTCTGGTCTGGGCTGCCTTTCTCTACAAGGCTGGGTTGGTTAGTGGTGTGGACAGTGAGTGACACCCTCCTTCATCAAACCTACTCTCACTCAAATCCCTTCCAATGCTGTGGAGAATCCTCCATGGGGCCCTAGGAAGTTGGGGGCATGGTGTCACTGGAATAGCTGGTCTCCTGTTTGTGCATGGGAGAAGTGAGATCCATATTTATAGGACCCCTACCTTTGAGTAGATCTGAGGGACACAGATCCTTTTCATTTCCTGTCATCAATTTGATGCCAGTTGTCATTTCTTAGGTTCTAAGGTCTAATATTCATGACTAAACTGCAATTGGTTCATTCCATTCTGCCTGTTTAAAATTCATCCTAAAATTTCAGCAGATATTTGTCTTTTCTTCCCGTATTGAACTGATGTGAAGCTGTGCACTGTTTCCATTCAAGAAGTGGCTGCATTTCAGTGATTAATTGAAGTCAGTATTTGGGGTGAAATCCTGGCTCCATGGAAGGCAAAAGAAGTTATGCCATTGACTTCCCCAGGGCCAGAATTTCACCCTTTTGCATATAATCTGTCTGTAAAGTCTGCCCAGCACTCTGGACTACTTTGGATTAAAATGTCATCTGATTCAAGGACACTTCTGGAGGTGGATATGTGAGCCACACAGAAGAATGAACCTTGGAAATCGGAGAATAGGCCACTGTCTTGTCAGTAAATTAGCCTCCCAGGCAAGAGTAGGTGGTCAGAATGTTATGTTCTAAGATAAACTGTAATGCACTTGCAACTGATGGATTTGTTTCCCCAGTTAAATGATATCTTTAAGTAACATGGGATATAACTCCTAAATTAGATTTCACACAAATGAAGAATATCATGAGTAATCATATTGCTTTAGGCATGATGGATGCTGCTTTACATGACATTATTTTCTTCATCTTTATGGATTGTACAGGCACAATATGTAATGTACATTTGAAATAAAATGCCTGTTATAGTATCTGGAAGTTCTAGGAGGAAAACAGCATAGGAATATTTCATTTTGGGTGGTTTGGGAATTAAAAACAGGGAAATCCTCCATAAATATGACTTTAAAGAAGTTACTTCCACCCACTGCCTTCTCTCAGACAACTTCCATACGCCAGACTACAATATGCAGTTCTGCTGCTTTGATGTTGAATTGGACTGACTGAGATATTCTTAAAACAGCAGAGGGCAGTACAGAGCTAAAACTGATGCTGGAATCTAACTGATGCTAAATCTTGCTTGTTATTAAATAAAATCATAGGGCTAACTTAGCCACAGAGGAAATTAAACTGCTAAGTACATGTATATAAACCACTAAAATGGGCTCTGTTGTTGCACAAGAATTCAAGAACATGCAACTTCATTTCTTGTACTTAAACTATGTAATTATGGTTAGGTACAGTTCCACCAGTAGATTTTGTAAAGGGTGTATGTATGAAGGAGTTATCTAACGATTTGCACAGCCTGCTTCCTGCTGAGTAAACAATAGTGCCCCTCCCCCCCTCACTTTTCATTTATGCAAGCCACTGTCTTTATAAATGCTGGATAATATGTCCCTGAGTAACAAAAGGGCAGTGCTTTAATTGAGTGAGGTCAAGACTCCACATGACATTTCTGATAGCACTTTTAAAATGTGGCTTTTCCCATCAAATAATCTGCTTCTGAATCACTGGATTGTAATTTATTCTGGGATCAAAAAATTAGCACCAGGGTTCTCAAACATGTAGTTGGGGAGAATTTTTAGTTTTTAATGTCACAGTTGCACTGATCTGTTTTTAATCCTGCCATAGTTTCTAAAAATCATCTCATGGAGTCAATCAGATGTCTGGTGACTTTTCTATATGAAAGTGATTAAATCGAGAAAAAAAAACAACAACAAAGGACACCAGGTACCTTTGCTGAGGTCACGCTCTAGTACTAAGATATGCCTATTCCCCAAATATGCCTGTTCACCTCACGTTATAGGGAACAGGGTCCTACTCAGAATCCAAAGAATCAAAGTAGATTTTTTTTATTGTAGGCCAAAAATTTATCTTGTTGTGTATCTGAAAAGCAAGGGCTCATTAAAAGAAACACACACACAGGATTTTCATTAAGCTTTGATGATTGGCACGTGTCTCCAACCACAACTAAGAGCACAGCTCTGTCCCCACAACCACACAGTGGTTCATGACTTCAAATATTTTGATTTCCCAGTAAGAACAAATTTTCCCATTGATGTCCGTGAGAATCTGTGCAGGGAAATATTTGCCATTTGCATCTGATCCCTTTATAGTTTAAAAATTGTTTAGATGTGCAAATGCATACTGGTTTGATTAACAGTGCATTCTAGGGACAAGCCACCCAGTTTTCTGCAGTCAAACTAGGTACATAGAACAAACCCTTCATTTGAAGAAGGATAGCAGAACAAACTACTTATTGGATAAAATGAACAGCATTTAATCTCTCACTATCCAGTAGGAGAAATTCAGTGATCTGCAAAAGTAAAATTTGACACATGCTCAGATTGAATCTAGAAGTACAGCTCTCAGTTATATTCAGTTTATTCTACCTTTTAGGGGTTTCTTGAAAAACATAATAATCCATTTTGCTTATCCATCAAGAGCTTTGAACTGATGGCATTTTTCCTGAGTATATAGTTAGAGCATTAAAGGCAATATGGGTAGAACAGCCAATCAGAGTAATGAGTCTCCACTGGTTGGGAAAGCGAGATTAATCTAAATCAAATACTTTCCACTATGGCAATTTTAACTAATTCCCTCATGAAAGTACAAGAGAGATGTGAAACCCTTACAGTCAGCATAAACCTCCTGGTAGGGCTAGACAGGTAATACCTTTTAAGCTTGTTAATGTCTTATCCTGCTGGTTTCTACAACTGACTTAAAGAATAGCTGAGTACTTCTCAACCTGTCATTATAGAGAAATGCAACTTTCAGCATGGAGATGGAAGGGGTAGTGTTTTTTATATATTATGGCTTGATAACACTAAGAATTGCTGCTAGTCTGTCTCTACTGATTTAATTAATATCTAGGTTAACTTTTCTCCACTCTTTCAAGATATTTATCCAGCCCCAAAAGCTACAATATAGAAACATATCATGGAAAGCTACTTTTTAAAATTAAAGTCAAGGCTTTTATCTATTATTTAGACTTAAAAAGAGGAGATCTCTTCCTAAAGGGGCAGACAGAGACACCTGCACTCCTACCCCATATAGCTAGTACTTTGTGTGACTGAGATGTACTGTGTGGCAGAACTATTTCCAGCTGAGAGGGCTTAAGTACAGCTCCTTCTGGTTTCACTAGAGGGGCACTTCATATTTGTGTTCAGTGTGACCAAAGCCAAGTTCCGACATTGTTTTTATGGTCCTAATTTTATGAACAGTTTGCACCAGATTCTCAGCTGCTGTAAATTACTATAGTTCCACAGAAGTCAATGGAGCTATGGTGAATTGCATCAGTTGACGATCTGTATCTATGCCTGTAATACTGCTCTAAGGAAAGGCTAGCTGGATAATACTGCTATTTAGCAGTTCCGTACCACTTCATGTATGTTGTTTACAAAGCACTTTTTGAGGGTGGCTAAGCATTTTGTTATCAGCACTTGTCAATGGGTCAGCTGAGGGACAAACAGGTGAAGGAAATTCCCCCAACTCACACAACCTGTCAATAGCAAAGTTCAGAACAGAACTGTGGTCTCCTGGTGCACTGTTCCCGTATTAGCTAGATCCACACTGCCTCCAATTTAGATACCTGAGAGACAAAGATGCCTGCATAGGGCATCTGACAAATGACAAAGAGCTGCTTTAACATGTCCAGGAATTTCCCCTATTGTTCACCAAGCCTGTAGTTGCTCTTCTTGCCCATCAGCAGCACCACCCCCTGACTCAAGCTCTGCAACTGTCTCAACCTTTGCTAACCACAAACCTCTGAGGCTATCACTGTGCCCATCCTGCCCATACAAACCACTTCAATAATATGAAAAAAATAGAGGTGTTATCTTGTCTTATTTCATGGTCCTCCAGAATTTAACCTTATTTTAAAAGGGAGTTCAACTGAAAACTGAAATATTTGACCTAAGTAGCAATGAGCGATGTTGGACTAAGAGTTCCTAGTTACAGTTCTATAATACACATATAGCTGGATCTGAGCATTTTGGAAACATTGTTTGTTGTTGTTGTTATAGATAGTGTCTCATGCTCCAAAAGAAATGCTGGTACAGACAGTTTGATAATTATTATAATGTAGAACTTCTGTGTTAAAAGAAAAGGTATTATTAAGCACCCAGCAATTTCTCTCACTAAACTCTCAACTGCTGTATAATGTATCAGTGTTTTCAGACAAAAGGACATAGGCATCCAAGCATAAGGGATTTTTTTCCCAGTCACCTGGCTCTTAAAATTAAGGTGGCCTTGTCTCTTAGAGGCCAGGACTAGATTGTTAATTTAGTATATTAAATGGGGTTTGCAAAATTCTAAACTGTGAATTTCCATTCCCATCAAATAATCCAAACCTCATCTCCACTCTTACTCTAGCGATCAACATGATGGCTATTTAAAAACTACCCTGCTTCCCTAAACTTCCTATACTACTCCTCCATCCCCACCCCTATCCCATAATGCTCCCAGAGCGAATTAGCTTGACAATCATGTTGCAGGATGGAGATGGACCAAAACCAGAACCTTAAATCCAAATGCACATTTCTCTACACTGATGTCTACTTTAGGTCATCCCTCTCCCTTCCAATACTCAGAATTTTCAAGCTGTTTGCTAGCAGCAATGATGCCACCTTAGCTTTACAGCTGAAGCAAAAAACCCAACCAACCACCACCACCACCACCACCAACCCCCAAATCCTCTCCCGACCTGTGAAGTTTACAGGTAAAGAAAGGGGGGAGGAATGTCAAAAAGGAAAAGGAAAGGTCAGTATAACTAGAGGTTGCTTTGTGCTAACTTGTCAATAACCATATTGTAGGATAACAAACTCCTTGACCTCAACCTCACCATTTACATCCTATAAACACCTTGACCTTTTGGCCTCAGAGTTTATTCAACTCAGGATCAATCTATTTAGGCATTTATATGGTGCCCACCAGTGGAGTATCTCAAAGACCCAGAATAATAATGAACTTATCCTTACAGCACCCTGTAAAGTATGGAAGTGTTTTTATCTCCATTTTACAGATGGAAAACTGAAGCACGAGCAAGGTGCTTAACCCATCTCAGGCCACAGTTAAAGTCTGTGCCATAGTGAGGAATAATGAGGTTAAGATCTCATGGACATGAAAGAAGCGAAAGTTGTCATTCTTCCACTTCCCTGTTTCCAAATGTGCCAAGTACATCCAATGAGGATTCCAATAGAATGCTTTAAAGTTATCTTTACTCACCAATGCAGCAGTGAAGATAAGATAGAGAACCAGCAGTGGGAACAGTTAAAGCAATGTCTTTGTTATATGGGGCATGGATTTCTGTTTTAACTTTTAAACAGATCTTGGATTGTTAAAGTAGACAATAATAGGCCAAAGTTAGGGATCTAAATTTATCTTTAGAAACCTAAATAAGTCCCTTCATTTTCAATGTGAATCAATGGGAGCTGTAAATGCCCAGCACATCTGAAAATACAGCTATTTGTTTAGAAACCTACAGGTGGATTTAGGTGGTTTAGTTTATACACCTAAATTTGATAAGATTTGCCTTAACCATGCTTTGTTATAGCTTCCACCTCCGTGAAATGGGACTGATGATAATACTTGACTACACAAAGTAGATGTGACAAATAAGTAGTTAATTGAGGTATTTAAACTGTTGGTATTAGCTTCTTTACTAAAGGATGTACAACAGGCTTTTCCTTCATGCAGCATTATACTCCTTTTTCTGCCCCATGCAGGGCACCTATCACTTTCTATCTGTGGTTTGGTGTTCAGAATGACTGAAGTGATGGATGAGGGGTTATTGTGTAAGGTGCTTTGTGGCCTCGCTGGTTCGTAAATACTGTACCTAATTGTAACATGCTACTATATGTGAATCTATAACACCTCATGAATAGCCGAGCAGTGCCTGCTCACCCCCCCTAAATAGCTGAGATGTTTTCTTCACAATTATTGTAGCAAAAAATCATTCTTCTGACAGGCAAGGAACAAGTCAATTTAGAAGCCATGTTAGTTTGAACTCAGTTAGAAACATGGGGAGCAAAAAGAGGGGTAGCCAAATGCAAAAAGTTACATTCAGCAGAAGACCTCTCCTTCTAAGATTTCAATAGTGTTGCCTAGTAAGGGGGAAAAGGCCATAAAAGGAAAAAAGGCCATAAAAGGATAGTTGATGTATTTTTATATAATCACTATTTATGCTGTTACACTTTGTAAGTGAGCTAATGGGGGAAACTAGCTGAAACCACTGAGCTAGGAACCATGGCAGGAAGTGGAACCATAATGTATTTGAGGAGTATTGCTGATAAAAATATTACTTGCCAGTTTTAATCACAGAATCAGGGTGACTCAGAGAACTTACACTATTTAAAAGGCCACTGAAGAGATTATTTAAAAAAAATAGATTAATATTTCAAGGTAAACCTATCATCTCTTCTAAACTGCCCACATTTAAGGACTGTAGTTATAGTCCTGTCAGTCCCAGGATATTACAGAGACAAGGTAGGTGAGGTAGTAGCTTTTACTGGTCCAACTTCTGTTGGTGAGAGACACAAGCTGTTGATCCACACAGAGCTCTTCTTCAGGTTATCTACGCAGTTTGAAAGATTCTGTTTCTTACCAACAGAAGTTGGTCTAATAAAATATTGTCTGTGACATTTATGGAATCACTTTTTTCCTTAGAATTCCACCATGACTTCAACAGCTTCCACCCCACCATCCACCTCAGTCTGGACCAGTCTACACAGGAAGTCCACTTCCTAGACACCACAGTGCAAATTAATGATGGCCACATCAACACCACCCTATACCGAAAACCTACCGACAGCTACGCCTATCTTCATGCCACCAGCTTCCATCCCAGACATACCACACGATTCATTGTCTACAGCCAAGCACTGAGGTACAATCGGATTTGCTCCAACCCCTCAGACAGAGACCAACACCTATGAGATCTTCACAAAGCTTTCTCAAAACTACAATACCCGCACAAGGAAATAAGGACACAGATCAACAGAGCCAGACGTGTACCCAGAAGCCTGCTGCTGCAAGACAAGCCCAAGAAAGAAAACAACAGAGCACCACTGGCCATCACCTACAGTCCTCAGTTAAAACCTCTGCAACACATCATCAGTGACCTACAACCCATCCTGGACAATAATCCCTCACTTTCACAGGCCTTGGGAGGAAGGCCAGTCCTGGCACACAGACAACCGGCGAACCTTAAGCATATTCTCACCAGCAACAGCACACTGCACCACAATAACTCCAACTCAGGAACCAATCCATGCAACAAACCTCGATGCCAACTCTGCCCACATATCTACACCAGCAACACCATCACAGGACCTAACCAGATCAGCCATACCATCACTGGTTCATTCACCTGCACATCTACCAATGTCATATATGCCATTATATGCCACCAATGTCCCTCTGCTATGTACATCGGCCAAACTGGACAGTCCCTACGAAAAAGGATAAATGGACACAAATCAGATATCAGGAATGGCAATATACAAAAACCTGTAGGAGAACACTTCAACCTGCCTGGACACACAATTACAGATTTAAAAGTCACCATACTGCAGCAAAAAACCTTCAAGACCAGACTGAAAAGAGAGACTGCAGAGCTGCAATTCATTTGCAAATTTAACACAATCAATCTGGGACTGAACAAAGACCTTGAGTGGCTTGCTAATTACAAAAACAGCTTCTCCTCCCTCCGAGTTCACACCTTCAATTCAGCTGCTAGAAGAATATCTCACCCTCCCTGATTTGAGATAACAAGCTGGTTCAGCCTGATTGGACTAACCTTGTTACCTCCTACCTGATTCCTGACTATTTATCTATACCTGCCTCTGGACACTTCCACTGCTTGCATCCGATGAAGTGGGTATTAGCCCACGAAAGCTTATGCTTCAAAACTTTATAGTTAGTCTTTAAGGTGCCACAGGACTCTTTGTTACCTCTGCTATTCCAGACTAACACGGCTTTCTCTCTGATTCTTTTTTCCTTACATCACTAAAAGTTTGCTTTTTACAAATATAGATATTTTATAAAATCTTTTCTATTAGAAAAGATTACCAAACCCCAGTTGACATGTCTACTAAGGAAAAACATACTGTTTAAAACCAGTGGTCTATCAGACTATTATCAACAAAATTCTACAGTCAGATGCTCATCTGGTGTAAATCAACACAGTTCCACTGAAGTGACACTTTTTACACCTGCTGAAAATGTGGCCCTATTTATATTTAAATTGGGGGTATATAAAGGGAAAATGTTGTTAATTTGTAGGTATCCTAGATTATTAAACAACAGGTACAGTGCATAACACCTGCCCTTAGCAGGGGTGTCTACAGTTTATTCAAACAATGGATGCAAACAAACACCAAGAACATGAGAAGCAGACTGAGCAAATCAATTACATGTGTGAACATGGCTATTAAATGAAATATTTTTTAATTTTATTTTGTCACCAAGCGTAGGTCAGAGTGGTAGTTCTTTTCTGTTCAGTATTCCCCAGTCAGAAATCCTGGAAAGAAAGACTTGCAGTTGTGCAGGCTTCTTTGCTTTTTGAGGTTGTGTTATATTTAATGAAAAGCATTTATTATAGCAGTAAATAAAACAGTGTCATTAACCAGACTAGGAGGTGACGTAGAATTTGGTTGCTCAAAGGAGACGTGGGATAAATATTGGCCTCATTGAAGTCAGTGGCAATATTCCTACTGACTTTACTAGACCAGGATTTTGTTTATGGCCATGTTGGGTAGCAAAAGATAGAGTGGCGTGGAAAGCAGAGAGGCAATGAGTTTACCTTCTAGTCGTGTCAGTACAGTTTGATTCATTTTTATATCTCATCCTTCAGAGTAAGCATCACCAAGAAAAGTATAATGAGAGACAGAATGGAGAGAGAGTGCTTTAAAATGGGCAGACATATAAGCAATCATATAAGGGAAATAAAGTATGTATGTAGAGTAAAGGAAAAGTGCAAGATTCCTTTGAAAAGCCGTACTTATGTAATAACTGTTCTTTTAAAAACTAGTTCTGGTGAAAGAAGAAAAAAGATGTCATAATAGGGAAGGAAAAGCTGAATGGGTCTGTCACTCTTTGTTGGTTAGAGGTTTTCAAATGAATCATCAGTGGCTCAGATGAATGGAGAAATAGCTTGACGGGGCAACACATGTGAATCCCTCCAATCTATAATTTGAAGAGTGAGAAGAGAGGGCCAAGATTGGAGGAACTGAGTTAGAAGGAGGTAAAGGGGATGTGAGGTCAAAAAGGAAAGTAGAGAGATCTGAAAACCAGGGGAGACCAAATCTGAATTGTATTTGGTGGCAAGCCAGTCTGAGTGGAAGATGCCTACTTGACTGATGTCATCCCACTTTCCGCATATGGAAGTCTCTATATACAGTGGTCTTGATAGCTGAAGCTAAATTCCATTGGTCTAAGGAAGAGCACTGGACTACTCTAACCTATTGATCCACATGGGACGAGAGATAGTATGGAGTCGTAAAACCATTTGAGTTCTATTCGGTAGGCTACATGCTCCACAATTCTCCATAGAAGACCCCCAACAGCAATTGCCTAAGATACATTGAATCAGCATTGGCTTTGCTAGTGAGAAATGGAAAGAGATGCAGAATCTAAGTGAATGTAGCTCATAAAATCCAACGAGCAATAATTTAGACCATAAGAGTGTAATTGCTGTAGCTAAACGAAGAACAAGGTGAGGTATAAGTACAAATGTCAGCAGAAGCTCTTTGTTACAATATTCTGAAAGTGGTGACGGCCTAACTGACAAAGAAGGATGATATAAAAAAGGCCTAATAATACTGAACTTGTTGAGTAGGCAGAGGGAGAATTACTGACAAGTATGAATTAGAGCAAGCAATGTGTTGGCCCTTTAAGATGGAAGAGCCCAGTGCACCTGTCACAAGATGGGGGGTAGATGACAACTACCTGAGACACTGGCAGGGGAAGGTTTTCCTACTGAATCCTCCTAGCCTAAGAGTAAAAGGAGTGATGGGGCGAGGGGTGTGGTAGGCCAGCTGGAGGAGAGTCTACAGCTGGCCTAACTCCAGATCAAAGCAGCAGAGACGAGGAGGGTTTTTGTCTTAAACAATCCTTGTGCCCTTCTCCTTAATTTACAATTCTGGTTCTGAGGAGAGAGGGCTGAACTAGAGAGAAGAGTTGAAGCAAAAAGAAGACTCCAGCTAGATAGGGCTGGGAAGGATAACATTTGGAATCTATTGTATTAGAACAGTTTGTGATAATAAAGTAGGGGGAAGAGAAAAGCCTGTCTGTAGGTCTACAGGAGCCCAAGAAGGAAAACTGAAGCTGAGTGCCCCTGAGTCATGATTGTCCAGAAGAGGGCACGGACACTCTCTGACACAGAGACCCAACAATTTTTTCTTTTTATAATTCATTAAATGGAAACAGGCTGAAGATTTGGCCCGTGAAAGGCCATTTGTCAACACAAACACATGGCTTGAGAAGGTTAGTAGCCAGCAGTCGATAATTTAACAGTAAATACTTTAAGGTCGTAGTACGTGAAACTTTGAAAGCCTTTTTGCCTGAATATGCTCTTGCAGATGATGTTGGCACTTTCGTGTTGATGTATAGACTTTTCTATGGCACTTTTCACAATCATACCTATGCATGTCATGTTCATTAATTCAGCTCCTCATTACCCACATGAACCCTGGATTTATTATTACCTCCATTTTACATGTAGAGAACTAATGCCAAGATAAAAGAACTTGCCTAGGGTCGCACAGGAAGCTTGGGACAAAGCTAAGAGAACAGACATGATCTCTTGAGTCCCAGGCTAAAGCCTTAACCACAGGAGTGTCTATTCCTGAGAGCGATTCTAGTTGCTACTGTACCTGGAAAACAATCTTAATTGATGTAATATTTCCAAGTTGACCAAAAAGCAATATGTAAATGATTGAAATCCTCCCCCCCCCCCCGCCCAGCATGTTTCGGGCTCAGTGAGTAAATATGATGTGCACCATCTTTCCTGAGTAGTTTTATCAGCTATGATTGATTTGATAACAGGTGGGTTTCATTTTAATATCAGAGACAATAGAGGGAGAGGGAAATAAGAGCAGTACAGTATATCATGTATTTAATGAAGACAGCCTGAAAATCAATAATAATCCTTCAGTGGTGGCTGAAATTTTCAGTCATCTTAAGCAGATGAATGGGCCATAATGACAGTCAGTAGTATTAGTCTATTCGTAGGCTCACTCTTCCAGTAAATGAGAACTGTTGTTGATTAAAAATCCATTCTAGGGATGCCCACCAACATGTTAAGTAGTTCCTATCTTCCCAGTTGAGTGAAAGCATTCCTCTTTCTTTTTTCAGCTTTTACTCAGTGTCATCCATTTCTCAATAACAGCACATTTTCTTTCCAATTTCCAAGGGGTCACACAGCACAAATTTTTTGCATGCCATGTTACCTCATTCCAATGTGGTCTGAGTGTGTCCCTGTAATGTGATCCTGATTGTCTGATATGCCTGCAGTTTTATCTCTGCGGGCTTGTCTTCACTACCAGGGTAAGTCCACATAAGTGAATAACTTAGCTGGAGTCGAGATGTAGCATAGGTCAACTTACCCTGGTGTCTTCACTGCTCTGTGTCGACAGGAGATGCTCTCCCATTGACTTTACTTTTCTTGGTGAGGTGTAGTACTGGGGTTGAATGGAGAGTGCTCTGCCTTTGATTTAGTGAGTCTTCTATAGACCTGCTAAATCAATTCCCACTGCATTCGTTGCAGCAGTTGATTTACCGGTAGTGAAGAAAAACCCTAACACATTAGGCAGTACTATGGGTCACCATGTTACTGAAAGGTTATCTTAGGTACTCATGTGACCCTCTCCCCGTTAATAGAGTAGATGAGCACCTCATTATTTAAACACCTGTGTGAGGTGGGGTGGTATCAGCTTTACAGATGCGGGAGCTGAGGCACAGAGGGCATCAGGAATACCATACTCAAAGCAAAAAATCAAGATTGCTTTGTATTTTATTTATTAAATCAATCAACTCCTTCCCATGGTGAGTGGCAACTAATGTATCTAGATAGGAATTCATAAATACTTTACATGAAAATGTTCAAAACCAAAATTTTCTTTATAAAAAAAAACCAAAAAAACCAAGCAGACCCACACATGATGGAAATTTTACATGTTTAGGGGGATTTTTTGTTTTTATGTTCATGATGAAAAACAAAGACTGAAAAAACCTAACAATCCTGGTTTCCAAAACCAGAAATGTTACTGAATACTGAAATACTTGTGGCTTTCAGTTTTTCCATTTGGAAAAAAACCCAACTTTTCTTCAAAACTTTACTTTTCGTAAGTAAGGCCCTTTGAAACATACTAGGGAATGAAAATTTTGTTTTTCAAATACTTGTGCTAGTAGTAATTAAAGCTGGTTGAAATTTTCTAAATTTAAATTTTACCAAAAAAATCACTGAAATTGACAAAAAAAAGGGACACATTTTGCAAAAAGATTTACCGCTTTTCAACCAGCTCTAATAATATCAGCAACCGGGTTGCCTAGTCGGGTTCAAGGTTTCATGAACCTGGGAATTATACGAACATGTAGAAAAAGAGCATACAATCTAAGGCCCTGATCCTATATATAGGTTCCTATATCATGAACCTGGGAATTATACGAACATGTAGAAAAAGAGCATACAATCTAAGGCCCTGATCCTATAAAGAATATATGCGTGCTTAACTTTATATACTGAAAATAGTCCTATTACCTTCTATTAGATTACTCACAATACATATAAATGTATACAGGTGCTTAGCTTTGCTGGTTTGGGGCCTAATTAAGGATAATTTGTAAAAAGTAAGTGTAGCAAGCGAGGGTGTAGAATGAGGGGATGATGAAGTTACAGTAATAGTCTACATAACCATGTATTTCCTAAGTACATGCTTAGTTTGTGGGTTTTAACTCCCCCCTGAAATGAATGAGTTGATGACTCTTTAACAGGCCACTTGCCTAGTTATTATCATCCATCAGCTTAGTGCAGGTATCCCTCTAGAGTAGGTAGTTGGACACTATGGTAATGGGTAAGCATAAAAACCTAGATATAAATAGTGAGGACGAAAGTGTTATGTTGATGTTTGTAGATTAGAGTGAAAACAGGGAGTGGGTAATGTGATTTGGATTGTTTCATATTTAATTAACTGTTGATTGAAAAATTCTGCCTGAGGTAAATTAGTAGTGGGCATTCATCTCTTATAGTCTGCCTTTAAAATGTCCTCATCTGACCAAAATCTAAACAAAAAGTGTTCCATTTTTCTGAGGATCTTAGCAATCGATCATATTTCCCTATGAAATTCTCCTAGTGTTCCCATTTGCTCATCTACTTCTGATGTCAATTTGTCTATTTCTCTGTGATTTATCAGTAGCAGCAGCCCGTGAGGAGGTTATTATAGTTCAAGTGGAATTAATGCAGCAAAGGAGGTCTATGGGCTCAATGAGCAGAAAGATAGGATTGGCTTATTACCCAGGAGATGGTGGCCCCTCACCCCCACACAGTGAATTCAGTATCAAGCTGCTTTTACAGAAAAAGGCTAGACTAGTACTACCTCTGTTTTTGCTATCTATGCCAAACCTTTCACAAACAAACAGTGCCACTAAATCAGAGGGGTGAGGGGCTGGGAAGAGACATGAGCTGCTCATTGACTTGACCTCAGCCTGTACCTTGTGCAGGTTCAAAAAGAACATGTAACAAAAGTATTTTAAAAATGAAGTGTGCTGACGAAAGTGTAGAACTATATAGGGTGTTTAGTGAACTATCTGCTCATCTTTTAGCTCTGGGAAAAGATGATAGCAAAATCCAGATTTAGCATCCTAAGAAGAATTTGATGCTTTCAGATCAGCATCCAGTAAGCAAGGGTTCAAACAAAATCACCCTGGGTAAAGTCACATAATGTAATACAACTGTTAGTGACTTCTCAGGAAAGACCTAGGATTGAGCAATTTTGTAGTTCAGTTCAGCAGCTGGCAATGGTGAAGTGGGACTTTTCCATTTGGGAAGTAAATGATGTTGCTGTGACAGTGTGAGGAATTGTATGGCAATTTAACTGTTTGGGTTTTTTTCCTGGTCACTGCACTTAAAGAGAAAACTTCGCTATGCCATATTGCCTGAAATCTCTTAACCTGCACTAGCACAATTACTTACAATTTAAAAATAAATCTATCATTGGCAAACATGTACTGCGTAATTAAGCTGAACAGCTTAATCACGATGGGCTTCCACACACTCTTCCCTTCCGCCCCCCCTCCTGGGAAAAATGAAATAAATTGGAATTAATACCTGATTATAGGTTTTCAGTGGAGGTTGTATTGGGAATGGGTGGGTCAGAAAGGAGAATATCACAAGGTTCTTTCCCCACACCCTCCATCAGAGCACTGAATCTGAATATTCCTCCTAAGTTTTCAGTGAGCTGAAATGTCTGAAGAGGTTTATGGGCAAACCTCTGCAATTCCAGTTCTGATCATGCCATAGATGGAAGTGCTGAAATGCCAGGGATAAATTCATACACTACTTTCAGCTCAGTGGAAATCCTGCAAGGAGCTTATTATGATGGAAGTCACATCTCAGTTTTACAGATGTTAGAGGTTCAAGGGCCAGATCCTCAAATTTACTTGGGCATTACTTTGCTCAGGATTGCAAAGTCTAACCCCTAGAAAGCCTGCCACTTTGTGGAACTCTCAGGCCTAAGTTAGGTGCCCAGGCTCCCCATACAAGGCATGGGGAGAGCTAGGTACCTGAGAAAGGTAATCTCAGAAGTCAGCAAGCTAAGCAGGGTGTCACTTATGTTAACAAGGAATTAAATGCTGAGAAGAGTTGCTTAGGTACCTAAGTGGCTCACCTAACTGATGGGCCAAAGAGATGTGCCTCTCAGCTTGCAAACCCTCTCCTGTAGTTAGGCATGTATGCCGGCTCAGCTGCTAAGGTAGCTCATGCCCTAACATTCCAAATACATGTATGTCTCTTTCTCCTGTGCTTCTAGCTGTTTTGGGTGGGTGCTTGATGTCCCCCACCTATAAGTTGCTTGCAGATGGTCCTCCTTCTGTAGGCAGGTATCAGGTCTTAGGTGTGCTTAGAGCAAGCTACAGGATCAGGCCCTGCTGATAAGGTAGGTGTTACCCTGCCTGATTGCTAAGAATGTGTTGAGACTTCTGGGCTCCTAGCTACCTGTTAGCTGGGCAGTGGAGGATGTCAAGGCTTAATTGGCTTTATGAATTCCAGGAAACTTAGTCACCTGAGTGACTGAGGCCCTTACAGATTTAGGTGGCAACTGAGCTGCAGTTTTGAAAATACCAGTGGCACCTAGATAATGAATTTAGATACCTAAATACCTTTGAGGATCTGGACTTCAGATGTTTTTAGATAAACATCCAAATGTTAGTTGGTAGGTAGGTAGGTAAGACCATCCAAGGGTGAAGGAGAGAAAGATGTTAGTAACTGTGTGACATATATCATGATAAAATGTGGTGGCTTATTTGCCAATCCATCCTAGGGGCACATTGCATCAAAAAGATTGGGAGTTGCTGGTCTGATTTGCTTCAAAATGACTGAGGTGAATCTGCATACGTGCCCTTCTCAGCACCTGATTTGTGCTAATGTATTTAAAGGCAAGTATAGTGTGAGAGGTGATGTTCTGGTGTATTAATTGTTATGAGAACACTGAGATTACAGTTCTCCAGTATTACATATTGTATAAGTAGCAGGGTACAGTTCCTTCCCTGAAGATGGGCTGAAAGTCAATCCAAGATACTGAGGACTTTTATCTCACTGTTTTCACAGGGATTAATTCAACACAACTGTGTTTCTTGCACCATACTTACCTCAGCTGGTATGCAGGGGTTTCTGTTTACTAGATTCAGAAATGTCTTGTCTCATAATCCTCCAATACTCATGTATAATCCTGTGCTCAACTCAAATGTTTCTTGATTGTATTGGATGTTATCACATCCTATTGACTGTCTGTGTTTGCTGTTATCTCCAGGGGGTGTTCATCCTGTTGTAATTAACAGCTTATTTGATTCAATGGTAACACAGGTCAGGATGTGTGTTTATCATTTTGGTTTTGATGGATTTTTCTCCCCCTTGATATCTTTTTAATGACTTCTAGATATTTATATTTTTTCATATTTACCTATATTTCTGAGTGATTGATAAGAGTCCTGTATGAGTCTATTCTGGGTTTTGGATCCCTGCCCCCTTAATTTTGGAAGGAGCATATCATTTTAAAGTTTCTGATGTTGCCAGTTGACTAACACATTTTCTCTCTCAATTTGAAAATGGCAGAACATCCTGATTCTTTCTAATGTTTTGAATAACAAGGAAACACCATTGTTTAAGTCCCCTATCTTAAAAACTATATTTCTC
This sequence comes from Sternotherus odoratus, assembly GCA_032164245.1. Taxonomy (NCBI): domain Eukaryota; kingdom Metazoa; phylum Chordata; order Testudines; family Kinosternidae; genus Sternotherus; species Sternotherus odoratus. The sequence continues at coordinate 32,560,719 of JAVMKO010000007.1, forward strand.
AAATACGTGTTATACAAGTCTGGTCGTGAAATTCTTACTCAGGCAACATTTCTGTTGCAGCAGTTACAGAACTGGCCATTTGTCATAAAATTACAAGAAAGTCACATCCGTCTTTTTCAGGAAAGCCACTTCGGAGTGAAATTCAAGACCTATGCGGTATTTCATAAATCTCCTTTATCACCCACCCCAAACATTCAGAAATCATATATAAGACCCCAAAATATCATGACTGACTTTTTTTTTTAATAAACACACATGGAAAAATGTATTATTAAAGTGATATCATCCATAGTGCTGGTATTTTGGGAACACCTCAATCCTGCTGCTTGCCATGTAAACTTTGAGGATGCTGCAGAGAAAAACTGGTCTATTTACAGTCTATCATCACTGGCTTTATATTTGGCCCATAATCCTGCTTCCACTGAAGTCACAATGCATTGATTGACATCCCTGGGAGCAGGATCATATATGGTAAATTCTAAATATAACTATTTGTCAACCTGCATATTGTAAATTTCAGGACAACTGGAACATTGCAGTAAATGTTATATCATCAAATCTATTTATTTGAAATGTATATTGGGGAAATACATTTTCCATGTACAATGAGCCTTCAAAAAACTCATGAATTCCTTTTCCATTCTTTTCTTCTGATTTAAGGCACTAGTTTTTGCTGCAGTTGAATTGATGAGAGTTCTAATATAATGGGAAAGAGGGACCATTAGCAGTAGACACAGCAACACAAACAGATCTTTTAAAGGAGTTTGAATAACCTACCCCAGAAGGTAGCATCCAGCCTGCAGTATCTCATCTGATGGTAAGAGAATCAGATGCAGCAGTGATAGGTTCACAATTCATTGCCGGGTAAACAGAGTCTCTTAATCTGGCTCTTGAGCCAGTCTCCAGTTGCATGAAAATAATCTCTGAAATTCATGAATTGCTGTTAGAAAATAGGTAAATGCCCGCATTACTAATGCCTTCATTTGTTCAGTGTTTTCTTTCCCAGGGTTAGAAGCGAACACTGCTTTTTCTTAGCTTTGTTGTAAATCTGTGTCTGCCAGTCATGTTCATGTGTTGACTTTTACAGTTTTGCACATTTTCCTGTCCTTTTCTTTCTGCTTCTGGCCACTCAGCTGCTAAATTGTGATTAGTTACATTTGGAGGATTTTTCTGTTTTACAAGTGTGGAGCGGTTTCTGTGACTTTGCTTTTCATCTGTTCATTTTTCTCTCACCATCACTCTGGCTCCATGTAAGCAAAGGAAATGCTTGGTTGCTATTATGACTTTGCTTCTGTTGGGAAGGTGAATTTCTTCTACGATGTACACCTGAAAAGGATGTGGTTGAAAGACAATAACCTGCACTTGGATTATCAGTGTCAACTTCTATTGCACTGGCAATGTTAGACTTCTGCATATCTTTAGAGATGGATATTTTTGGCAGTGCTGTGTTCATGGTCATAGTAGCATACAGTGGCACAACAATATGTAGGCATTTAAAATACTCTGTCCTATAATAAAAAAAAATTCAAACTTGCTACCACTTTAGGCCTGGATTCTGTGTTCATTGTAGTCTATAGCAAAAATTGGCTTCAACGGTGAAGCATCCTGTGGCAGACTCGGAGACATGTTTGGAATGAATGTGAGAGATGAGGAAAAAGTCAGAATGTAATTCCAGTGGTCCCAGGCTGAGAGATCCGTGTCTTTGAATTTGAGGTGAAGAGTCATTCTGCTGTCTTCTATTGACAGTGATGCATGCATTATTCAAATAGTTTTTTTTTTCTAGTTGTCCTTAGTGTTTCTAATTTCTCTTGCTACTGCCAGTATAATATGAAGTAAAGTGAGATGTTCTTTTAGTAATTAAAGTTCACTTAGGAAGCCAAAAGCAACTCCTGTAAAGATGTACATTGTGCAGTTTTTTCCCCTACTCTAAGACAGAAACAACCAATCTCTTTAACCTCCCCCCTCTCCCCCTCCCCCCCCAATAATCAAGTGAATTGCTACTGGAACTCCTCAAAGGAGTCTCTCTGAAATAGCTTTTCCTGGAGGTATCATTCACCAGCTAATTTGGGACTGGAGTATATCTTAAGTGTCCATCACCATAATATTTAGGTGGGTGCCATAATGTATTCTTGTCACTGCAGGGTCTAGTACATCGTACGTAAAATGCTGACATTGTGTAAATGCCAATATGACTATTTGACTTTTGAGAAATGTTAGCTAGACAGTATAATTGGATCTTATTTACTTTAAGTCCTGATTCAGCAAAGCACTGAAACACAGGCTTATGGTTGGGCATCTGAATAGTCCTAGGTATTGCAGTATTTATTAAATTATGTGACTGTCCATTGGTCTACTCCCAAACTTAAGAATAAGTGTATGCTTAACATTATTAAGCATGTGTTTAAGTGCTTTGTGGAATCAGAGCCTTGAAGCAGAGTTAACTATTCAGACCTTGTTTTAAACGTTGTTCTTCAAATGATGATAATAAATTCCCAATTCCGGTCCTCCCCAGAGAACACCAAAGTATAATGTAATAATAAATTGAATCAAAAATAAGGGAACTAAAAGTGGGTATTTAACTTCACTGGTCAATTACCCTTTTCATTGTATCTCATCCTTCATCTGTGCATTGTCTATGTAGATAAGAGCTTGCTCCAAAGAGTTTATTATCTTCCTACAGCTGTAGTGTCTAGCAGACTGCCACTGTACAAATAACAACAATGTATCAGATATTTGGTGTTTGAGTACTATACCAACATATTCATTAGCTTTCTCATTAGTGAATCTGCTTCAGCCATTGCAACAACCTGATTTTTAAATAGCTTTCCTAACAATATATTCCCTTGTATAAAAATGAATTTAACTTCTAAGATTATATTAAAACAATCCTAGCTATTCAATGAAAGAAAAGAATGGAATGAATTTGGAAAAGGAGATGATAGTCTCTTTTGCAGGGGTGACAAAAGTCATCGGGTAGTGGTGAAGCATCATGGGTAAGCCATGCATGCCAACCAATCCATAAGGTATCAGTAGTATGCTTGAACAGCCATTGATTTTCCATCTGCCCCTGGAAACTGCCTAATTACAGTTGTAACTAGTAGAGAAAGAATGAAGATATGACTAACCATAGAATAAGCAACTACGGTGTTATAGGGCCCTGGATTAATCAAACTAAACAGATGCTAGTTATGACATTACCAGAAAAATGACGCATTATAAAGAAGGGTGGAGAAAAATACGGAACAAAATTTAGCTTTGAAAAAAAAAGGGAAAATAGTGTTTAATTGGCATATTCTATATGCTCTGTCATTTAGGATTTGATTGCACAAGCTTCTGAACGCCTTCCGAGATGCTACCGAGAAACTTCACCTCCTGTTGAGCATAATGGGAGCTGAGAATGCTCAGCACCTTTTCACTGGTACTGGTTCTCACAGGATTAGTCCTTAGTTTTTCTATCATTTCTATCAGGAAAAGAAAAGCTCACTTCTGATGGCAGCAAAATAACAGTTATAATGTTTCAAAGTATAAGTTTAACACCTTTATTAGTAAACGCAGAAAGGAAGGAATAAAAGAATGAACAAAGCCTTCACAAATCACTAATGAAGGGATTGGCATGCAGTATTTACAGAGTTATGTGTAAGCATTGAATTTCTCACCTATAATGGACAATGCAAAATTAACAAGCTGCAGGTTTTCACTCGGGGATCGCCCTTTTCAGCAATCGTTGCCAAGATCTTTGTGACTAATTTAAAGTACTGTTCACAAGATAGGTGACTGATATTTTCATTTGTGTTAAGAAACAGGATATGAAAAAAGTTACCTCTAACACTTTCCATGGATGCTTGCCAAGTATCATTATGCTCATTACAAAGTGAGGATCAGAAGGAACTACTTAAATGAACAAAGCTAGAAATGTGTGAGATCCTCACAAACAGCTGCAGAGACTTAGCTTTGTTAAAGAGAGGTGTTTTTCCAAAGTTCACACAAGCCAGAGAATCAAAGAGACTACTGTGTGGTATCTAATGACAAAATATCTTTACTGGAGGCAGCTCAAGATTAAACCATTAAAGGTGGAGCCAAGGACGTGGCAAAGAGAGCAGAATTTGCATCAACATTGTGTTCAATTGGGAGAAAACCCTTCTTCGCCATTCCCCATATGCTCCAGGTACACAAGTCCGATGAATGGCAATGGTTCTGCTGTCCAAGGGGAAGGCTGAGTAGGTCAGACACTGCACCACAGAGCAGGTTTTTTGCAGCAGTTCTTTCCATGGTTTCATGGCAGGGGAGTTTGTGGGTCAGCAATGAGGGCCATGCATGGCCATTAAGTCTGTGAGCTAGGTGGATGGAGACTAGGGACTAGAATAGCAGCAATGGAGTGACTAGGTGCTTCACACTTTAAGGGAGAATTTAGTCTGTGGATAACCTACCTCAAAATTTTCTACTCAGGACATTCATGGATGAGCTTTAGAATAGGAGTTAGCGCAAGGCTGGGCTTCTCCCCAGCTTGCCAAGGATTCACTACCACATCTACAGCCTTTTTTATGCTGTTTTTTTCCAAAATTTAAACAAAAATAATTTCTCAGCTCACTCTTTGTATCACAGGCTTTCCTTGCCTCCCCTCTAAGGGGACTTAGCAGTGCTCACTTAACTCTTCCTCCCTTCCCCAGCCCTGTTCCCTTCTGACTCACTGGAACTCCCTCATGCCCCTCAGAGCTCCAAGTGCAGTCCCACCCACTTCTTTGGCCCAATTGCTCTAGCACAGGGGAGCTGGACCTGCTTTACTCACAGGGGCCAGGCACACTGTGAAACACCTCTTTGTGCGTTTGGTGAACTCTGAGTGCATGAAGGGCCAACATGCACAATTATACTGAAGGCTCTGCACATATGTTGGGCCACATTTCTATGCTTACAGTGGCACATGATGAAAACATCCAGTTTAGTCCAAGTCCCCTGTTTTTCTGGTCCTTTTCCTTAAATGAGGCTTGATTCAAATCATGATGAGATTATTATTATTTTTTAGGTCACACCATATTTGAAGAAAACCAATTAAAGTTATGAGTATTTACATTCAGCAAACAAATTTTGAACATAGATTTTAATTTTAAATATTGGCACCGAAGACACCACCTCAAATTGAAGAATAGGTCCAGGCCAAGTTACAAATTTCAGAGGTCAAACCCTTTTTGGTTTTGCCCCACCTTTTTTTTTAAAAAAAATAGTGCAGTTACTATGTTTTTAATTGGTAACATCATTTTTTCATCCTCACTGAACTAAACTAGCTGAAAGAATTTTCAGAAATATTCTCTTTCAGGCAGAGATCAACAATAAAAAATTGCAACCCCCAAAACGAATGTTCCAGAGATATACATGTTTGTGTAACGAGGGATTATAATGAAAACTGTTTTGCAACTTTGAATATAGCCAGGTGCTGCCCAGACTCCACTGTAATAATACAGAACTGCTCTCTATATAGAGAGAAATATCACAGGGCACTTGGAAGAAGATTAGTTAGTAATGTTTGTGAAGAAAATGTCTGTTACTCAGATTTGTAGTGCTCTTGAATGCTCATTCTCCTTTACCTCACCAGCTGATGTCTGTTCTCTGCTTTAACAGCTCTTCTTCATTCAGATGACAGATTGTTATATGACAGGTCTGCTTCCAGGGGTTTGGTCTCCCTCTCCCACGACCATTCTTTCTTTTATTTGGAGTTATGTTCAAGCTAGTGGAGTTATTTCTCCATTTCAAAATCAGAAAAGATTGTTTTGAAACTTCATAACAACCAGAAGTTTATCTTTGGTGGGAAGTATGAAATTGTCTTTCAATGTGCCTGAACTTACAAACACCTATGCATATGAGTGCTGTTAGTCTGGACTGGCCTTTCCCATGGTAAACTCCATGTGAGGAAACAGAGAGGTAGTCGCGTTAGTCCGGAATTGCAGAAGTGACCAAGAGTCCCGGGGCACCTTAAAGACTAACTAAAGTATTGAAGCATAAGCTTTCATGGGCTAATACCCACTTCGTCGGATGTGAGGGACATGGGGGAGGGAGGGACACTCCATGATGAACCTTTCCGGTTTTTCTCCTTGACTATTTCATCAAGGGCACAGGACGCTGTCCCCTGTGAAATAGCTTAGCTACCAATTCTGCGGACCCTTTGGATCCATGGGAGGTCAGAGCCATTCAAGAAGGCTCTGTGACTCTGTACCAGTTGTTTGATTCTGGCTGATCCCTCCTTCCAAGCAGCATGGCTCAAATGACATTGGCATCTCCAGGGACTCCTCTTAAAATCCTCACCCTGGAAGTGGCTTCACAGAAAAGGTGATGTAGGGATAGAAAAACAAGGAATTTCTGAAGGACCAGTGGTCTCTCTGCTTCCATCCTCTCTAGCACAGGGCCACCTGCTCTCTGCCTTCACTGCTCCTGCCCTTTGTCATTGAGGAGCATGACTCCAAAGAATGCAGGTGGCCCAATACTTCGCTAGGAAGTATTCCACATGCAAAGAATGGGACCAGAGCATGGGGGCTTCTCTCTGCTACTTATTTTGGGAGCACAGTCTGGATCATTGACTTTAATGGGGGCACTGACATGAATAGCATTGTTCATTTGTATGAGCCTAGACCTGCAGTTGCTGTATCTGGGGGTGTTGCAGTGGTTGTTACTATTTTATAACACTTTGATCCAGTAGGATGCCGTGATTTGGTGAAATGTGAGACAGTCATGTTTGGCTGATAGCATGAATCTACTCTATTATATTTGTACCAAAACATATATATGCACTGTTGTCCATAAGCTATTTTATAGGTGCAAATCTGTACTCGTAACAAAAAAATTCACCACTTTTGCTCTGATGAATTATAGAGCTCTTCCTTCCCAGTAAGGGGAGGAGAAATCTGTATTCCACTTCCTATTACATTCTCTGGGCCAGATTCTCAGCTGGTATAAATTATTGTAGCTACACAAACAGTTCTGTGTCAATTTACACCAGGGGAGGATCTGAGCCTTTATATCCGCTGTTCTGAATGGGTTATGTGGAGTCCAAGTGAGTCCAGTGAAATTCAGTATGAGTATAAGGTGCCCATTGTGCAGAAATAAATTGCAATATCAAGAGCTGTACATTGTAATTCTGCTAGGCACTAATATTTTTGGATCTGTACAAGACTCTCTCGTACAATATTGTGATATGTTGAATTTAAGTGGAAGGATTCATACCAGCCTACAAAGAGCCTATACAAAGCCATTGTGAACATATGGGTTACTGTTTAGGAATTTACTTTTAACTCAATGTATGGGAATTTTGAGCCTAAAACCCATTAGTTAACAGGATTTGTCCTGTAGTTTGAAAATGTATTTCTTTCATTTTACAAATGTAGCTTGTGTGCACAGCTAACTTAGTCCTTTTATCTTGAATTCATTGTGAATGTGGGAAAAACCAAACATTTTTAGTGGTATTATAAATTCATGCATTTGAATTATTCAGTTAATAGTTTTAAAGGGTTGGACAATTCTATCATTAACTCATGTTATTTAATTCATTTTTAGTATCATTCCCTCATTAAGCATTCTATAAGAGGATTTCACTCGAGTTAGAATACTTAAATTTCTATGCAACAAATCTATTCTTTTAATGAGTTTATTCCTTTAAAAAAATATTAATTAAAATTGGTTGTGGAAGAGAGAGAGACTGTAAATGGATAAAGTAGTGTCCAGGCAAAAGGTTAAGGATTTGCCCTCATTATACAAAATGAAACTCATTCTGGAGGCACCTCATTAATGGAAAATCTTCTGCTCTTATATGCAACAAGAAGTTCATTACTCAATGACCCTCAGTTTATCTGGGATTATGTTTTTGTTTTTTTGTTAAAGCAAGAGCTGATCCTCTACTAGTCAACATGGCCATGTCTATTGTATGAGCTTGGCTTAATGTTGAAAAATAGTCATAGATTCACTTACTTTTAGCTGAGATATTTCCTGACTGGACAGGGAAAGACTGTAAAAGTAAAGGACAATGTCAGTGGAGATAAAGCTGAACTAGGAAAATGTGAGTGTGTGGGCGGGGGAGTCTTGCAAATTTAATTCACAGAGTGGGAATTGAAATGTCATTGCCTCACTCAGAGGGTTAATCACTTTCTAATTTAAACTGGCAAATTTTATAATGACACTGTGAAATTAGCAACATTTTATTGTGTTAATTATCTGCAGGACACTATATCATTATTTCTAATAAATGTAAATGAGATTGTCTCTCCTAGGACAATATACAGGCAAGGTGAATTTTTAGTGGCTATTTACTGGATTTCAGAGAAATCTTCCCTTCCCCGCCTTCTGTGCACTTCACGATTTTCTCTGCATTTTATTCAATAAAGTATATAGGGTTTTTTTTAAAGGTCATTACAGTTCTTTGCTCATTTGAGCTAATTTTCACTCAGGGCAAAGCTGATGGTAAAAATCACATCAACTATATTAGAAGTAAGAAGTTAGGTGTATAGAGTCTAAGTATATCAATTAAATATTCAATGCTGGGATTTTTGTGTGTTTTGTTTGACAGATTTAAATGTCTACTAGTTTGTGTCTTTGTCAAAACAGACAAAATACCTGGTACAAAATAGTACCTGGAAGGCCTGTCAAAACAGACAAAATACCTGGACAGGCCTTCCAGGTACAAAATAGTACCTGGAAGGCCTGTCAAAACAGATAAAATACCTGGAAAGCCTGTCATTCAGAATGGTAGATACTGCAAATGTTAGGCAATGTAATGAGTGATACATGATACATTTACCAAATTTATTGGGAGCCAAATGGGTAAAAAAAATCTTTCTGCTTTAGTCAAAAAATGGGTATAGCTAGAAATATACTGAACTATGCAAAAATAAAATCACATGGATTCCAATTCTGGCTATAAGATGGCTTTTCCATCCAGGCCAACCCAAGTGTCTAATTACGGTAGTTAGGAGGTACTGCATTATGACAACTTAATTTTTCTTCTATATTGTAGGATTAACTCATGCTATTATGGGTGTGTGTATATAAAATAATATTTCTAGTCCAGTTCTGAAAATGCTTACAAATATCACTGTGCTCATTGAAGTTGATGGGAGTGCTCATGGTGGAAAGTATTATGCCTGGTACTAAGTGTTTGCTGGATCAGGCTACACATTTTCAAAAACATGATTATTTTTGCCTGAGTAAATTTAGCACGTCTAACATTTGTAAGATTGATAGCTCTGATTAATAAATCCCTCTGTCTTTTCACAGAACAAACACAGCATAGGCAGCAGCTCTGCAAGGTTTCCAACACTGTCCCACCAGTTATGTTCTAGAGTTGAAAGGATAGCTTAGTCTACATTAGCCAAGGGAAAACAAACTGATTGGGGTTCACAGGCCTTTTTTTTTTTAAAAAAACAAGTTTTTAGGTAACACATAAACCACTATCCCCTCTCCCCCCCCCCTGGTAAATTCAGCATGAAGGCTGCAGGGACTTGCACAGAAGTAGATGTCTTGCAAACCCTCTTGAGTGTGAAGCAGAAGACCAGGAGGCTGGGATTCCAGTTAGCAGGTAAAGCAAAGGATGGGGAAGGGTCATATTGATTAGGTGTGGAGGGCTGTTGCATGGAGTTGAGCAAGTCTGATGGATGGTGAGGTTTCTCCATGTTAGAAGATTTGAATAAATATCTGAGCCTTTAGGTATTTACGTAAACCTGATCTGCTTGAACTCCATCAGCTTTGAACCAATAGTTGAAACAATAACCACCCAAAAACAAAGTTGCTAAAAATTAGTTTGTGAACCAGTTTTCCAGCACCAACTCCAAAAGGTTTTGTGCCATCTTTGATAGACAGTCACTGCTCTACTTCCCTGATTCAGCTGGTGTCTAAACTAACATCACTGGATTACTCAGTATTGGCTGTTTAATTAGAAATGGAGTCCTGATGGTGCACCCTGAGTCAGGCATCTAAACAGCCTAAGTACTTGAAGGGAATCTGTCTGCTAATAATTGCTTTATTGATTGCCTATGATAACAGCGGCTTTTGTTAATTTTTTTGTGATCTCTCTCATTGTAACTGTCATTGCAGTGGGATGCAGGTTCCAAATTCTCATGTTATTAGGATGGCCTGTCTGCACCTCACTCCTCTGCTCATGGCTCAGCATACCCGGTTCCTCTGAAATAAGCTCCTTAAGCCTTTCCCCTCAAAAGCATCTGTAAGCAGTTGAAGGTCATGATTGTTCACTCTGCAAGATCAATATACCATTAAATTGTGACAAAGTGCTACCAGACTATTAAGTCTTCAGTCAGACCCTTAATAATCTAGATAAAATGATGAGCTGTTTTAACCTCACAGGTTGCTGTTAACCATTGACAATAAAGTCCAGCCTACTTTTCCTTATGGTAAAGCTTTCAGAGCTACTTTCTTTCCTATTCTTGCCCCATGCACAAACATTTTGTCAACATTATTTATTTGGTATTCCTAGTAGCCCGAATGCTGGGCTGAAGCTGAGGAGCTCAGAGCACAACTCAAGATGGAGGCTCAGATTCAAACGTAATTTAACCCTCCCCTAATCTCTGGCTGGTTTTATATTGGTTTGGTACTCTGATGTAACTCACTCACAGCACTCTTCAGATTGTTCTATGCTGGTTGTCAGAGTGTCCCTGCTTACAGTAACCAGGAACACCAACTGGGGAAATACCTGGCCATTTCCTCTTTTCCCCAACCATATAGATATATATCCTATGCAGTCACATGGAGAGTAGCTAGTATGGGAACTGTTATGCTTTCTGTATGCCTTGACTCATGCTGGAGTGAAATTCCTGGGCCTGTTCTGGCTTTAGAGTCACTTTGGCATGGCACAGAGCAGCTACAGTACAGGGGAGTGTCTGGGCCTTCGGGTCTAGTTTAGTGACCAAGAGTGGAGAAGCTGTAGCTGGAAAGTTCAGTCCTCTTAGCAGCCAGTGGGATAACAAAGGGTCTAGCCATCACTTGAAAAATCTCAGTACAGATAAGTTACTTCCCTTTACCTGCCTTATGAACAGAATTGGCCATGGGTCAAATCCTATTTGTTTTACTCACACAAGTAATCTCAATGCATTGGACCAATGAGGAATACATATTAGATTGAACACTAAACACTTCAGTTACCACTCTGTAAGCCTATGCTAAAATCTCAAAGGCAGCACAACATATTAGACTGCCTAGAGGCAACATTGTTATTAAAACATCCTTAAATTGTGAAGCCAAACACCTGAAAACAATTGGATGTACTGGTAGCTAAGTAAAAGCCCACTTAGTATCCACTTTGTCCATCAGCTCTCTTTAGCCTGCTTTCCTTCTGTATGTTAATTAGCATAAATCTACAGAAGGGTAAGAAACAACAAAGCTTCAGGTCAATTAAACCTTTCACTGATCTACTGGTGTTTTAGAACGGCCTGAAAATCTCCTAGCTGTTTCCTAGATATTTTGTTAGACACTTTTAAGTAGGACTGGCCTTACCATGAGGCAAACTGAGGTGGCCACCTCAGGTACCAGACTGGGGGGGCACTAGAACCCAGAATGTAGAAAACTGTGTCTGCAGCTGGTGCATATGTATCCTCTCTGCTATAGATGCACAGAGATGGAATACTGTGCTGGAGGAAGGAAGGCACTAGAGACAACAGGCAGGCAGAAGGAAAGGTGAGAAGGAATAACAGAAAGCAGGAGGAGCTGCAGGGAGAAAGAGGAGGAGGAGGAGATGCCCTTGTTTACTATGCAGACAAGAGAAGTTACATTTGCTGTTCAGGCATTTGAAAGTTAAGTGTTATTTTTTGAGGGTGTTAGGCATTTTGAGGCATTTTAAGTTGTTAATTCTCCTTTATTGGGGTAGGTAGCAGAGCAGTACTATGAGGGGAGAAGAACAGGAAGAAGGCAGAATTGAGACTTTTCAAAGTTCTGGCCCAAGCAAAGGGGTATGGGGGCGTCATTTGGGCTCCCCTCATCAGGTGCCAAAATGTTGTGGGCCAGCCTTGGAAATAGATCCTATTTTAATGGTACTAATAACCCAATCTAATTCTTCTTCTTTTATTTTTTTTTATTTAAGAGGAAAGAAAGGGGTGGAATTTCATTTCAGACTGTTTCACAACATTTTATAACTCTTCAGTTCAATTGCTTCCATCTTCTCCAAATCACATCTGCCTGATGTCAAGTTTACCTGTATTTTGACTATCCACATTTTGGGCTAGATTTTTATGGTCCATCTGAGCAGCACTTTGTAAGGATGAGTGTTAGAGAGAAAAGTAGCCCTGATTCCTTGTTTGGCTTCCTTGGATTACTCTAAATTCCTAGAGTTAGAGTAATACAAAGGCTGCTCTGTGTTGCACCTGTCCATACCCAATGTGGAAGAAATCAGACTAGATTATCATGATGGTCCCTTGTGGCTTTGGAATCTGATTCTGTGAGTTAATAGCATAAAACTCAGGGTTTGGAGCCAGCTGCACCCTTGTTTCTGAATGCACACTTGTTCCCTGGTGTTAGGCCTCATCTACACCAATGTTTCTCAACGTGGGGGTTGGTTACAGCCCCCTGGGGAGGGAGGTGTCAGAGGATGGGTTTAGGGGAATTGCAAATGCAGGGCTGGCATTAAGGGGAAGTAAGCAGGGCAATTTCCTGGGTCCCACACCACAGGCAGTCCCGCACCACAGGCAGTCCCGCAAGGCTAAGTTACGTGCTTCAGCCCCGGGCGGCAGGGCTTTGGCTTCAGACAAGACTTGTAAGTGAAAAACAGGTTCAAGTATCACACTGAAGTGTATGTACAGTATTTATATTCCAGCCAATTTATTTTATAATTAGAATGGTAAAATGAGAAAATCAGCATTTTTTACTAATGGTGTGCTGTGATACTTGTATTTTTGTGTCTGATTTTTGTAAGCACGTAGTTTTTAAGTGAGGTGAAACTTAAGAACATAAAAACTTTGGGTACAGAAGACAAATCACGTTCCTGAAAGAGGTACAGGACTCTAGGAAGGTTGAGAACCACTGACCTAAAGCTTAGGTATACCTAGCTCACTCCAAATACCCCCACTTAAGGGAAGCAGACTGTACCCCACTGCTCAGAAGTTCCTGCTTCTTTGTGCCTCTTGCTCCTTTGTGCAAAGATAAACTGTTGAAGTCCATATGATCAGAGGTAAAACTTAGACCACGTAGGTGTCATTATTTTTAAGTGTTGGTGAATGAGGCTATCAGAAGTGTTTGTCCAATTTCCGGTTTATGTACACTCTGTCTGAATTAACCTCTGGTAATCATATAGCAAACAACACTATGACGAACAAACAGATGGAACATAAGAAATACAGGCAGCTCCTATGTCCTTCACAGAAGCCCCCCATAGAGGAATCATCAGGTGACCCTACACAGTGTGTGTTGTCTGCTATTGCAGACTCATGAGATGGAGTAGAGAATTTGGCCCACACTATCTTTAATAAAGACACTTGTGGAAGTTAGTGGGATGGATTGGGTCACAGAAACTCACTTGGGACTGCTACTTGATGTGCCAGGACTACCTCTGAGCCTGTTTTCCCTGCCAGCTAGGGACTTCAGTACCTTGCCTTGTTTGAGCCAGACATGCTTGCCTGCTGCAAACACAGATCCAAATCTGAGCCACGTCCCCGATAAGCTGAAGGCTTAACTGAAAACAGCTTAAGAAGTGCTCCTGTCTCCAGTACTCAGATACCCAGCTCCCAATGGGTCCAAACCCCCCAAAAATCTGTTTTATTCTGTATAAAGCTCATATGGGGTAAACTCATAAATTGTTTGCCCTCTATAACACTGAGAGAGCTGCACAGCTGTTTTCCCCCCTCCCAGGTATTAATACTTACTCTGGGTTAATTAATATTTTAAAAATGATTTTATTAAATACAAAATGTAGGATTTAAGTGGTTCCAAGTAATAACAGACAGAACAAAGTACATTACCAAGAAAAAATAAAATAAAACATGTAAGTCTAAGCCTAAGAAGCTGAATACAGATAAAATCTCACCCTCAGAGATGTTTCAATAAGCTTCTTTCACAGACTGGATGTCTTCCTAGTCTGGGCACAATCCTTTCCCTGGTACAGTTCTTGTTCCAGCTCAGGTGGTAGCTAGGGGATTTCTCATGACTTCACCCCCCCCCCCCCTCTGTTCTATTCTGTTCCACCCCCTTATGTAGGTTTGGCACAAGGTGGGAATCTTTTTTTCCCTTTGGATCCCCACCCTTCCTTCTAAATGGAAAAGCACCAGGTGTAAGATGGATTCCAATACCAGGTGACATGGTCAGATGTCCTTTGAGATTCCCCAAGCCTTCATTCTTCCTAGCCTGACTCACAGGAAAGCTTTCAAGTAAACAGAGACATCTACAGTCAATTGTCCTGGTTAATGGGAGCCATCAAGATTCTAAACCACCATTAATAGCCCACACTTTGCGTAATTACAATAGGACCTCAGAGTTATATTTCATATCTACTTTCAGATACAAGAGTGATACATTTATATGGATTATAAGATTTGTAATGATACCTTCCAAAAGACCTTTTGCATGAAGCATACGTTATATTCACACTTATTAGCATATTTTCATAAAATCCTATAGAGAGCAACATCGTGGTTAGACAGCCAGATGATCAGTTTTGTTTTGTTTGTTAAATTCACAAGGACTTATCTGACTCAAATTACCGATTTACTTAAAATCTCAAATTGTTCAAAATTTGGCTCAGTTCTGCTCTTTATCAAACACTTCCTCTGAGGCTCATCTAGCTAATTTAAATGTTGGCACTTGAATTCACCCCACAAATCTGGGGCTCAAGAGTAAAAAAACACCTAGTCTAAAGGATGCCTTCCTGCCGATATCTTACACACTTCCATATGGTCATTTCTGTGAATGATGTGAGTTTTTGCAAAGTTCTTTTTAAACCTTTCAACTGGATGTCAAGCTGAGCATTTGTCACTGAATTCTTTCTAGGGAGAGAATTTTCTCTCTAGTCACTAGCTATCACATAGCATCTGAACTTCCAACATTATCAGACATTACTGCTATGCACCCACGAGACGGAGTGTTAGGAGGCTTTTAACTGGTTTCACTGCCAAAAAAGGATGTGTAAAGCAGCTAGGCTTCACTGAAGACTGGCCATTTTGAAAACTTAAAAGTGTAAATTTCAAACATTTTTGAGGTGCCTGAGCAGAGGAGTAGATTAAAAGATGTTGAAAAGGAGGAAAGGGTAAGGTGAAGAGGGAGATGTAGAAGGTGAGGAGTTTCTCAAAATCAGTTCTAGGTTTTTCTCAAGCTTTGGAAGAAAACGAGCCTTTGCTGGCAATAGAGGAAAATCTCCACAAGTCACGAGATGCTGAAACTGGCATGTAAAAGTCCTGATGCAGGTTTTAGTTGCCACTTTTAAAACAATTGCCATTGTGTATGTAGACACCCTGGACCCACACCTCAAATATTCATGATAATCTTAAAGGAAACTTAGTTGCCCTGTGTTTTAATAACAATAGCCTATGCAATCAGAGGCTCATAACATTGCTGGTGTTATTCATTCAAACCATAACATTCTATAATCAGGACTTCTGCAGCTGTAAGGCTAGCTTTATCTTGCATGGTTTGTCTCCTGTAACATGGTAACCCTCTGCTGATCTGGGCTTGTGAGTCTTAGGCTTACAAGGCGACACTTATTGTTTTGGCTCTCCCTTAAAAAAGAAGAAATTTAACAAACCATGGCTACCCCCATTAAATTGATGGATTGATTTTTTTTTCTTACATTTTTATACATTTTATCCCCTTGCTCAAAATGGAGCAAGAAAAAAATCCAAATGCTCTTATCATCAATGTATTACCTATTTGGTTGGTTTTGTTGTAGAGCACTGATCTGGTTACACCCATACAATATGACCTTCATTTCCCCAAATCTGACCTTTAGATGATTGCCTAGGAGGCTTTTGCCTTTACTGTTTCTGATTTAAGAGCGTCCAGCTGGCCTGAGGTCAACAGTTGCCTGAAGCTGTAAACCAGCCTGTTTTGCTTGCTGTCCTCTGAATCTGAACTATAGCCAGGTAACCCCATTCAACTTGATCATCCACAATGAAGACAGTTATTCCATGGATTGTATTGGCTAGTCTTCAGAAACCCTCAGGGTTCCTCCCTAATTACTCTCAATTGCCTGTAACTTGTTGCTTAAGATATCTATTAATTGAGAAAACAAATGAAGCATTCATTATATTCTGTCTTTCTATAAAGATTAAGCGGAGCTTCCTTGATTTTGCTGATTATATATGTATGCAACAATTTTAGCTCTAGTCCTGTGACTGTACAGTGACATCCTGAGCCCTACACTAGATATTAGCCATGTCATTCACTGTAGTCCCAATCTGGCAAAGCATTAATATCAAGGGGGATACTCAGGTGCTGAACTTTGTGCACATATTTAATTCTGTGCCAGATCATGGCCTAACTTCACACCCAAGGATGTGCTGCCCTTGAGGGTATGTCTACACAGCAAATAAAAACCCATGGCTGGCCAGTGCCAGCCAACTCAGGCTCGCAGGGCTCAGAATGCGGGGATGTTTCATTGCTGTGTAGACTTCTGGGCTGGGTCCGTCTGGGCTCTGGGACCCTGCAAAATGGGAGGGTCCCATAGCTTGGGCTCTAGCCTGAGCCTGGAAGTCTGCACAGCAATGAAACTGTCCCACAGCTCAAGATCTGTGAGCCTGAGTCAGCTGGTATGGGTCAGCCACATATTTTTTTTCTTTGCTTTATAGAGATATCCTTAGTCTTCTGTCCTTGGCATACATGGAAATATTAGTATTGGCATCTGACCTCACAAGAAGGAAGTGTATCAAACTCTCCTGTTAATGTTCTTTACTACAGATATTAAAATAACTGAATCTTTGCTTAATTTCTCTGTTGGCTTTGGCTCCTCTGGTGAAAAATGTAGATTAAGTCCAGGATCTTCCAAGGAAAGTCAGTTCAGGGCCGACGACAGGGGGGTACTACGGGTACAGCTGTACCGGGCCCCCGACTTTAGGGGGCCTCCGGTACACTGCTGTACCCGTTGTGGCCGGCAGCAGCAGTGCTGTCGGGGGGGTGGGGGGGGAAGGGCGGCTCACGCAGCTCACGCTGCTCGGGGGAAGTGGGGGGAGCGCCGGCTGGGCTGGGGGGGGGGGGCCCAGCCGCTGTCGGCTGGGCTGGGGGGGCCCCCATCCGCTGTCGGCTGGGCTAGGGGGAGGGGCGCGCCGGCTGGGCTGGGGGCGGCCCATCCGCTGTCGGCTGGGCTGGGGGGCCGGCTGGGCTGGGGGGGGGCCCGGCTGGGCTGGGGGGGCCCCGGCTGGGCTGGGGGGGCCCAAACTATCAAAGTAGGGGGCCCCCAAATTTCTGTCGCCAGCCCTGAGTCAGTTTGAAAACATTGTTAAGCAAAAGGCAAATTGCCTCTATGTATTAGGGACAGATGCTTTCCTCCTTTAAAGCTGTGTGTGTGTGTGTGTATGTGTGTGTGTGTAACAAAGATGGATAGATAAATATTTGAATGAAAAAACTACATTATGTATATCTTGTATCTTTGTATTTCATCTTTGACTCTGTCCACTCTGCTGTCTTTCTTACCAAGTTTTCCCATTAGAAACTGTGAACAGGAAAGCATCAATTAAAATGTTTTCTTGTGATTAATTGGTGATTTTGACCACATTATCTTGAATCTACCAACAATACATTTTTGGTTTTTGGGGGGTAACCTAAAAATTTCCTTATTACACCTGTTCTGTGTAACAGGAAAAGAATTAACAGTTTATCTAGGATCATGCAGAAGCCATAACCACAACTCTTTCAAGAGTTATCATTTTACAATCTACTCTCCATTGTTAAATGAAATTTGAAACACAGAAACCTAATTCCCTTGACGTCTAATAACACTGTCAAATGGGGGAAAAAAACTGAACCACTTCTTGTTTCTGTAAGATTACAAAATAATTATTCGTGTAACTTAAAAAAAAAATGCTGAATCAACACCTGATCTGAATTCATGCCAGTGTTGATTGAATCTCTAATGAGCTAAAAGTATGTCTTTGAAAACTGACTATCCCCGAGGAATGTGATACTTTTTTTTCTAAAGCCATAACTATACATAAATTAGCTGAGTACAAAACACAGTGACTTTCTGCTCTGCAATGGTACAACAGTGGCTTAATACACTTGTCTTTCACCTCTGTATTCAAATCAAAATTATGTCACAAGGGAAATATACTTATGATCCCAGTGGAGTTTTTGCCCAGTCCATCATAAGAGCAACATATAATATGGAAAAATCCAGACTCATGAGAGTTCTCTAGTTCCAAGACTAGAGTGATAGGGTACCATGACAATCAGGACCAAGATTCATTTACTGACCTGTGAAGGGAAGTGTGTATGATGTCTGCTATGCATTGTGTTAGATACTGGTGACATCCCTTATATTAAATTGAAGAATGACCCCAGTATTTACCCATTCCTTAAAGCCAAATAGCGTCTGAAGAAAAAATCCTACCATGAGAGAGGAGTGGACTGTTAAGTTACTCCCCCCCCGAAAAGGCATTAGAACTACTGAATCAAGGAATCTAATATCATAGCAATAATACAAATTATATCACATATTTATCTTAATACCTTTCACTTCAGATCGCTTTACAAACTTTACACAGAAATCATATCACCAATCACTGAAATGCAGCCACCTTTGAGCTCAGCAATGTGGGAGCTGTTTATCAGCTTGTAGTAACACAGCACGTTAATTTATCTCTTAAATCTTTCTGTGACTCCAGTAATTTTTGTTGTAGTTATCATCGGCACCTTTTCTCTTTCCGATATTTTCTATTTGAGGTGAGGCTACCAGAGGGAACATTATATTCAAAATGAGGCTGTATTATAGTTTATAGAATGGCATTATAATATTTTTTTAGCCTTTTTTAAAAGCAGCCTAGCATTTTGTTGGCTTTTTTGACCATTGGAGTTTATTGAGAAGTTTTCACTGAGCTGTCCAAATTTATGTCTAGGTGTTTTGCTGAGTGATTACAATTAACTTAGACTTCATTGACATTACTGAGTATTTTAGTTTGTTCCTTCCAATGTACATTACCTTGCAAATGTCTACATCTGCTATTTTACTGATTTAGTTAGATAAGCAGCAATTCAGAAAAACACTGAAGTGTTTGCTTAAAGTTAAGTGGGTGTTTTTACACAGATCCACTTGATTATCACTACAAAAGGAGTTTTGGTTTTTTTCTCCTCCTGATAATGCCTCATCCAAATTAAACGGTCTCTTAAAATTGATATGGTAATTTCCAACTTTTAATGCCGTCTGTGTATATAAATGCATCTTACTTCTGTGTGTTCCATTCTATGCATCTGATGAAGTGGGTTATAGCCCATGAAAGCTTATGCTGAAATAAATTGGTTAGTCTCTAAGGTGCCACAAGTATTCCTCGTTTTCTTTACAGAAACTTGTGTGTGACTGGGTTTATGTTCATATAAATCCTTGGGAAATCTTCTTTTTTTGAATGAGGGTATTTATTATTTGCTATTCACTAGTCTCCCACTGAGCCCAGGAGGGACACAGAAACAACATCACATGCCTCAGGTGATCACAAAAGGCTGGCCTTCACTACAGAGGGGGATCGACTGCAGATACGCAACTTCAGCTATGTGAATCATGTAGCTGAAGTTTGCGTATCTGCAACCGACTTACCTGCTGTCTTCACAGTGGCGGCAGTCGGCAGTGCGCTCCCCCGTTGACTCCAGCTTGCGTCTCCCGGCAAGCTCGAGTTCCGGAGTCGACGGGGGTGCTGCGGGCGATCGATTTCTCGCATCTTCACAAGATGTGAGAAATCGATCGCCAAAAGATCGATCGCTACCCACCGATCCAGCGGGTAGTGAAGACCAGCCCTGAGACACCACAGATAGCAATTAGTCAGATCGGAGCGTCTCCCATTCAGTCCTTGGTAGGTTAACAGATAGGAGTTTACAGCTGAACTTTTCGAAACTATTTTCTAATTTTGTGCAGCTCTATTTGTGCTTGGCCCACTGGAGGGATCCTATGGCCTGATCTTCAGAAGTGCTGTTGGTCCAACTGTGGATACTCTGCTCCTCTAGAACTCATGCCATAGGTGACTCTCTAAAGGGAATCCTAACATGAGTGCATGCTATTGAAAATCTGGGCTTTCTTGTCTCACAGGAAATAGTGTAGGCGAGAGCTTGGCAGAGACTAGGGGGAGAGGTAGTAGCATCAGTTCATAGTTAAAACAAAATAAATAAAATGCTGTATCCAATACATTCCAGCATGTTACTTCAAAGACATTTGATGAAAGAGTTGGTATTCAAATCACATCAGGTAAAAGATTTCATATGAATGGTGAAAAATGAAAAAAAAAAGACTCTAGTTCCCATTTCTATTTTAGTGATTGGTAAATGCAATCTCAAACACGAAATCAAAATAGTAACTGCCATAGTGAGACACAAATAAAATGTGATAGATCTGAATCCTGAATGTATTGCTGCAAAAAGCAGCACAGGCAGGAAAGCTTTAAGCTCTGCAGAATGTATGAAGACACTTTTTTTGAGACATACTGTGTTATGGGGGTTGTGATAGCCTTCATCCAAACAGAAGGGCCATGGATATAATGGGTGATAAGATAGATGATGCTGTGTTGAAGCTAGTAGGTGGGGGCAGAGCCAAACATATGGCTGGGGTTTACAGTAGTTGGAGGCCAGTGGAGGAGGAGAAGAAAGAAACCGCTAACGCAGACAAAGGAGCAGACGGGGGGCGGGAGTGTGTGTGTGGGGGAATATTACCAGGCTGTGAAACTGAAACCATAAGGCCTAGGAACAAAAAGAAAAACTAAGAAAAAAGAATTGGCAAATAAAGCTAAAATCTGAGCAAGCAATAAGAAATTCATGTAAGAGGGAAAATTTTAAGTTGTCTACATTCAGATTCAGGAAGTATGGCCAAGAAAATAATAGAGCTAGAAGCTTCTGTACAGAGAAAGGAGATGAGTATTCTAAATATCTGAAGGATTAAAACAAGGAACTGGAGATCTTCTATTTCTATAGCATTCTGCATCCCTAAAGATGCCAGCGAGTGTGTGTGTGTGTGTGTGTGCACATGTGTGTGTGTGTATATATATATATTTGTTTATGTCACTATACACCACTTAAACGTAGAGAGGAGTGGAGCAGAGCACAGCAGCTCTATAGAGTTTCACAGAAATACTACACAACATTTTGAGATTGGAAGTGAAAGAGAATATGGTATCCAACAAATTGCAAAAGAGATTTTTATGACTGCAGAATACTATTAGCAACCTTGGAGTAATTCTGGTACACTATGACCAACAGAGTAATAATGGCTTGAAATTAAATGTAATAAAGGAATTAGTTATGTAGTGGTAACTTGTTCAAAAAAAAGGAACAAGGTGAGACGGTAACAGAAATTGCAAAGAGTGGTAAAAACTATGAACTAGTAGCAATGTGAGATTGCAGACATAAATGAGGGCATACTCAGCGGAACATATAAATCGAGAAGTTTTATAGACACTGCACTTATCTGATCCTTTAAACCAGGGGTGGGGAACCTCCGGCCCGTGGGCCTTATGCGGCCCGCCAAATGATTCTGTCCGCCCCGCGGCGGGGCCGGGGACGCGCCGCAGCCGCCGGCGCCGGGACGCGCGTGGGCCGCCAGGCGGGAAGGGGGGGGGGTCTGGGCAGGTCAGGCATGGGGGGGCAGGAGGCTGGGTTGGGAGGGGGGGAGGAGGTTATGTTTGATGGGATGGGATGGGATGGGATGGGCCAGGCAGGGGTGGGGGAGGAAAGGCGGTTAGATGGGGGGAGGCTGGGCGGGGGTAAATGAAGATCACCCCCTACATCCAGGCTGACAGCGGGAGCAGACTGGGCAGGCAGGAGGACCCCGGCTGGCAAGGGGCCAGCGGGGGAAACCCCAAAGCAGTGCAGGGCTAAGCACTCCGCTTGCCACTGCTTTGGGGTTTCTCCCGCTGGCCCCTTGCCAGCTGGGGTCTCAGCTCCCGTTGCCAGCCTGGGCTTCCTGGGGGGGAGGGAGGAGCGGCCCGCGAATGACATTATAAATGTCCAAATGGCCCTTGACAGAAAAAAGGTTCCCCACCTCTGCTTTAAACAATAAAGGAAAGTATTCGTGCCAGAGCCTGATCTCCCCATTCATCCTATGGGATACCAGCATGAAGGAAAAAAAGCAAGATTTGGCTGTTTAAATAGACATTGATTCTTTTCTTTGTTCTGAATAACGCATGAGAGTATAAAGGAGACTTAAAAGACGGAGAGAGAGGCAGGATCTCCCCAAAACAACCACAGTCCAGTCAGGTCTGTAATAACTGAGGTAAGATCATGCCTGACCCATACACATGAAAAATTAAAGACAATTTTCGTTTCAACTATGCAAATCTCTGAGAGGAAGTACACAGAGGTAACAGGAAAACAAGAGTTAAGATGCCATTTCAGCAAGAGATAAATTAACTAGAGCTAATTGAAAAGGTCTCTGTGGGTGAACAAGTTCATGCAAAAATTAATCCTGGGTAAGAAAGCTATATTTTAGGTAAAATGAGTAGGTACAGAAGAAAATTGGAAAGATTGCAGAAAATAGTCAGCAGAATGTAATAAAAATAAAAAGGTAGGATCAAAAACTGAAAGCTATCCTGTACAAGAAGCTAAAGGGTAACAACTAAAAGATTGAGGATCCTCATTCTCATTTTCAAAAGTGAAAGTCAATGGGATTTAGCAGGTGCAAAAAATGGGGCTATGCTGGACTGTAGCTAACCCAACAGTATCAATATACGTGAGAAGACATGTAGGGAAGCAACATGAAATTACATATCATGTAGCACATCTCTAAGAGTGACTTCAGTAGTGGAAAACATGCAACTTCCCGATCTATTAGGCCACAGACAAAGGGCAAACACAAAAAAATCTACCTACCGACTTTAACCTCAAGCTCAACCAGTTAGCATCGAGTTTGAAATATTAAGACACTCCATCTATCTCAGAATTCTAACCAGGAGCTGAGATATTTTGTTAATGGAGGAACTCTCTGACAAAAGTAAGCCTTCCACTGAGGATTAGCAAGTAGTTTGACCTCTGTCTTTACATTTGTAAACAAAAACTCTGAGAGAAGTCAGAGGGTGAGACCCTCAGCTGGCGTAAAACTAATAGCTCCACCAAAGTCAATGTAAGTATGTCAATTTATACCAGAAGATCTGTCCCAGAGCATCCAAAAATATTTATATTCAATCTCTACTCATAGTATTGCAAATGAACTACAAATTATTTAGTTAAAGATTGATAACATAGATATACTGTACCCAAGGACACCTGAGAATTAAGTGCAGAAGGTTTACCAATTAAGTAATGCCACAATCTTTCTGGGTCAGACCTGAGATGATCCTTCTCTGAGACAT
Organism: Sternotherus odoratus; assembly: GCA_032164245.1. Classification (NCBI taxonomy): domain Eukaryota; kingdom Metazoa; phylum Chordata; order Testudines; family Kinosternidae; genus Sternotherus; species Sternotherus odoratus. Next base: position 32,584,157 of record JAVMKO010000007.1, read on the forward strand.
AGTTGAGATTTCATTTTTTTTTGTATTTTGCAAAATATTAAGTGAAATGATTTTTAAATAATGATTTGAAAAGAAAAAAATAACCAGGAAAGCTACACTAAGGGCACACCATGAAATATTAGACTGAATTATACATAAATCAGCATGAATTCATACAATATGGTCATACTTAAGATCTCTGAAAGAATGTTTGAGTAAGTATCTAAAAGCCTTGACAGAGGAAAAGCCATGGACATATTTTACCTGGATTTTAGAAAAATCTTTTGATACAATACCATACAGAAGCCTAATCCATAAGATAATCATAAAATATATTATGGGGACGAGCTACTTGACTGGATTAAGCCCTGGCTTGTAAGCTGATTTGGTTAAGTGTAGAAAGATTAGTGGAATGTCACAAGGAGTTTGATTTATGAACAATTTGGTGGGTGCCCTCCCCCGTGTCCTGCACACACATACAAATTCCCCCTCCATCCACTCTGGCAGCTTGGTGGGGCGGGGTGGTAGCTGTGCAGTGTCTCTACAGCCACTTCCACAGTGCCTGCCTGCCATCGAACGCCTTGGCCTCTCTTTGCGGTTGGAAGTGGCTTCTCCGTCCCCTTCTCGGTGCTGAGGAAGACAGGCAAGTGCAATAAACGTAGTACAACTGCTGTGGCCACAAGGGAGAAGCTGGCTATCGCACGTGAGCGTGCATACACACACACACACTTTTTCACAGAGCCTTTCCCTTAACTTCCCCTGTGATGGTTGACAAAGGATGCACAGAAGAGCCTTCCCTGACGTGTCCATGCACAGAAGAGCCTTCCCCGATGTGTCCATGCACAATTGGTCGGGAGAGGAGATTCCAGACTCTCCCTTCTGCGAAATGCCTCTCTCCTAGCCGCCTAGTTACAGGGGCAGGACAGAGCTCTCCAGGCCTGACTCAAAGGTGTGAGCCACACAGCAGCGGCTGTTGGACACTGCACCTGCTGGGAGGGCCTCCAGAGGGCCAGTGGATCTGGCTCTGTCGCCCCCTGGGAGCACAGGCTATACTGACCTGTGCTGCAGGGTAGAGAGGAAATACGTCCTGGAGAGGCTGGGGGGTTGTGAGGTTTTGTCTGTTTGATTTGTTACTGTAAATAAAGATCTTCCCGAATTTCTGAGGGGGAAAAAAAGTTGCAATCACAGCCTGTAGATTTATGTAGTGCTAAAGCCATTGGTCATTTCCCCCTACAGAGCAACACTGCCAAACCCCATAATGGAGTCAGGTAGGAGTCCACAACAGAGACTGGATTCCTCATCTGTGGGGTGTCAGAGATTCCTGCTGCATATCTTCTCTGCAGCCTGCTGCCTTCTGTATCAGACCCATTACCGTTCTATTGTTTGTTATATTACGCATGTACGCACACACGTACACAGAGCAACAACTGGTCCAGACATTCAATTTATATTTAACTATTTTAACGACATTTAAATTATTTTATTTTTGTTGAAATCAGGAAAAAAAACTCCAGGTGAACTAAAAGTTGTTTTGTTTTTGTTTAAAAAAGAAAAGATTGTTAGTTTCATTGGCATTGCTATTTCTTTATTGGTGAGCATTTTATTAGAGACCTGTTCATGGCCCTCTCACATCCTAAAACTTCTTCCATTTTCTTATTTTTGGTGAGTGTAGCTTGCTGTCGCTGTTAGAGCCAGATCATGTCCATCTATGATAAGACCTATAGGAAGATTAAATAGACCTAGAAAACTGCTATGAGTTTCCACTCTTGAAGTTTGTAAGGTTTCCTGAAGTCAATGTGGGTTCATGGAACAAGTTTACTTCTCCACAAAGTGGACATGGTCCTTCATTTTCATGGATGTGCCAAGTTCCAGAGGAAAATCCCATGCTCAGAGTGTATTTATGGAGGCATCTAACAAACACTCTCAGTTCCTCAGTTTTCTTCTCATTCCCCCTACATGGAGCCAATTTGCCACAGTGTCTTTTCCATACCTGGCTTTACACGCCCTTCCCCGATTGTGTTTGACAGTATAGGGGTGGACCCTATGTGCATTATGGATAACAGAATCTGTTTTAGTTTCCATGGATTGGAATGGTATCTAGCACTCTCCTAGCTCCCCCTGTTCTCTGTGTACTTGTGTTCACCCTCTCACAAAGAGGGTCCTGAAGTGGTGATGCTGTTGCTTAGTTTCTTTCTTCTGACAGACCTTGAGCACTTTTTCACTACTATACTCCACGCTATGGCTAAAATTGGAGGGGGCTGAAACATTTGCTTAATGTGGGAATGACATGTTTGAAATTCATTTTGGTTCAGATTCTGCCTACTCCTCCTAACCTAAAGCGATCTGAACCATAAGACTGTGCTTACTATTCAGTTCCAGCAGCCTACAATAATTATGTCATGTTATGCCAGATCCAGGGGCAATCATGAAAAGTGGCATTAAAAGGGGTTAATTATTGTGCTGTATTACTTTTTGTACCAAGGACTGGTGATATGGGATCAACATAGATAAAGACCAGTTAAAGACTCTCTTCGTGTACTGTTACAGCTGGACACAGGGAAGTTCCAGAGACCATACTGTGAAAAAGGGAAACCAAAAAGTAAGTGGTTTGCATGATCACTGCTAGAGATGGGTTCAGGCCACAAAATTTGGCTTTAGAGCCAGTTCTCTAACTCCCCAAAGTTCTAGAGATTTGATTGGAAAGATACAGTAGGGATGATGTGCAAAGTCTGGTGCTTAAAGACTTGAATTCTTGAAGTACAGGAGTGTCCGGATCCTACTGACACCACAATATTCTCCATTGCCCTGTTGCCTTCATACTGATAGGTCAGAAGATGGGAAAAGAAAACAGCAAACCCTCTAGACACTGAGCAAATAAGTGTCATGGTCTGAAGACTGCCAAATCTGGGTCCTGGCAGAACATAAAAGGGAGCAAATTCTAAAGACAAGGGCATTCTACTGTGTAAGCTCTCCCATGGGTCCTGGAAAGTTAAATCCCTATATAGAGGGATTCTTCTGCTTTAGGGGCATAACTCTTTCAGGAGAAATGTTTTCTGATCTCAGATCTTGGCAAGGAAATAGTCTTTCCATTCATCTAAAATTATTAAACAAATTCTAAACCTTACTATTTATTGCTGACATCAACAGTTCTTCTTGTTCCTTCTTTGTGAAATAGACCTTGGTACAGTACAAGGGCCTTCCAATACTTCAGTATGGGATGCGCATATTGTTTTATTCCGTTCTGGTATCTTTGCCCAGAGCATAAAGCAAGCCCTTAATAATTTAGTTTTACAGATGACTCAGAATCATCATACCACAGGCTTAGCCTTAAACCAAAGCTATTTATGGAGTGAACTTAGTACTGTAGCTTTGAAATTCACTTTGGGAGCAGACAGTACTTTTTAAAGCATATATATACATGTATGTATGTATGCAGGGCCGGCGACAGGAATTTTGGGGCCCCATACGCAGATCGTGCGGGCCACCCCCCCCCCCGGCCTCCCGCCGCCCGCGGGCCCCAACCCCCGCATGCGCTCTGGCCGCGTGGCCTGGCTGGGAGAAGCAAAGGGGGGCGGGGGGAGGCTTCTGGGTGCTGGGGGAGGGGGCTGATGAGCTCTGCAGCGGCTGCCCGGAGCCGCGCCTTGCTCACAGGCCCGGCGACAAGGGGGTACAGCTGCGTACCGGGCCCGCCCCGGATTTAAGGGGGCCCCCCCTTAAGTCCGGGGCCCGGTACAGCTGTACCCGTTGTACCACCCTGTTGCCGGCCCTGTATGTATGTATGTATGTATGTATGTATGTACTGTCTTTCCTAAATTTCCCAAAGATTATGAGAGAGACAACTAACTATCTGCTGTACCTAACAGCTGAGAGAGACTGGGAACAAGTTGTTGTGATTTCTATCTCTCTGTCACAGTGTCCTTAATGCCGAAAGAAAATTACTTCATAGTACTCTGACAGACAGTCTCAAATGCACAGCAATTATTGTCATGTATCTTATGCATTCAGATTTATCACTTGTGCATGTATTCTAGGAGATCAGGAGCAAATGGCCAGTCTTGTGATTTTACTAGGGAAGATCATACCATAGGAGCTTCTTTACCCGAACAGACAAATCACCCTGTCCAGTATCATAGCTCTGACAATAGCTCTCCAGAGGAATGCTTTAAAAAAGTTTGTTACCCCTAACTGTGCAACATTTTCTATGGCGAGAAATTTCTTCCTGATCCCAGATGGTGATCAGTTCATGCCCTGAAGCATGAGGAATGTTAGCTCATATTATTTTATCTTAGCCAATGTAAACACAGATGCTATTCTTATTTATGTGAATTTATAAACATTTTTAGAAAGTGCTACACAGTTTGCTCCAATAATATCCTATTAACAATAATAATTTTAATTAGTTAGTACTTTACCAATATTAATGAGTGAATGAGTTCCACAGGTCAATAACATGTCTGGTAAAAATATTTCTATTACAGTATGTGCAGGCAGAGCTGCTGGCAAATTTCTGGAAGATTACTAGTGGTATTTCTGATTTGCTTTTTATCTTGACAAGCCTAGAGAATGAACTATAGCGAGATTACAATCATGATAATTCACCAGAGCTTGAATCTTTGGTGAATAGCTCGCTGTAGCTCTATATATTTATATCCTGGGAAAATCAATTCTGTTTAATCCTTCTGTTGCATACTAATAATTCTTTCCAAGGCACTTTTAACTGTTTTGTATATCAGTTTTGAAATCCCATGGGGAGTGAACCTAAATGAATCATTAAAACAAACCCACCTGTATTGCAAATTTAAACTCCGGTTTAGTCTGCTATTGTAAGGGCTGAGGGTTAAATCTGCACTATACAAGCAGACTAGTGGGAGATGCTGAGTAAGTGTAATTACAGAAAAGAACAACGAGGGAGAGAGAAACTGTTGTTGTTTGAACTATCTTCCTGTTTGTAAGAGTATGAAGGAAACAGTATTCTAAAAAGTGAGCAGATAAATAGATATGGTTTTATACAGGGAAGCACTCAGATACCACAGAGAGTGTTGCCAGTATAAGACCCTGGTTGCACAGATGGATTGATGGCAGATCTTGCCAATGTATAACACTAGATATGACTTAAATGATAGAGGCAAATGAAGCTGAATGTTTAGTTTATGTGTGATGGTTGAACATCAAACCCTGCAACCCTGATATTCTCCTACGTGCAATCCAGGTCTCAGAGTAACCATTTCTGGGTTAGCCAAAGGTAATTCAATGCTCTTCTTATAGCATGTTATATTTGCATGATGATGTAACTCCATGGTAAAAGCATAACATCCTGAAAGCAAGTACTCTGTGTTAGCTGAACCAAACTTGCAGCCCTCAAGGATTTCATTTTAGGGCTAAAATCAGCTTAGGGTTCAAAATTGGTTCAGCCAACTCCAGCAAGAATAGTTAGACCTTTTCCAAGCTTAACTGTTCAACAAGCCAAGACAGTCCAATATTTCCTTTAACAGTCAGGCTTAAAATCAAGAAAAACTGGGACAAGGAGTGCAATTACAATGATCTCCTTAGTGGTCAACACCGGGGATTGATACATCCTCAGTTCAAAGTAAAAAATGTAGTCTCTAGGGTCTGCAGCTATAAATTATGACAGACCCATATCATCTGTGGCTCAAGCAAAGAAGGTGACATGACAAAACTGACCAGTGAGTTACATAATGTTTAATGTACTCTGATGGTGAGTATATATCAGTATATGGATCTACCTGTATACTATACTTATGCTTTAGCTACATATTAAAATGTTTTGTGAAATGTCTTTCAATGGTATGACCTTGGGTTAATCTTATTATGTCAGAAAAATTGACTGGGGAATCTTGGAAGAGTTGTCAGCACTGCTACATGATAGTCAAGGACAAGAAGTGCTGCCTGTGTTCTTATTCATCCAAGCATGGAAGTGTGCAATGCAATATCCAGGCAAGACCATTTAAAATATTTTTTGTTAAGAAACTCCAAGGCTGGCTGTAGTAGCTATCAAAATGGGTCTTATCATTCAAGGGACTAGAATAGAAACTTGAGCTCAGTCCCTTATTCTTTGGCGGCATCATCATCATCAAATTACATAGGAGGACTTTTTCCTGTGGATTTCAAAACACTTTAAAAAGAGTTTGTTTCATAATCTAAACTGAAGCACAGAGAGGCGTTAATATTTATATAACTTGTATTACATTAAGTGCATGACTGTATTTGTGTTTATTCAAAGAGCACCTACAAGTCCCAGCTGTGGTTGAGGCCTCATTGTGCCAGGCTTCAGACAAACACATTATTATTAATTATTGTCTTTGTAGTGCCTGTGGACCCAACTGAGATTGGGCTGCTAAGCATTCTACAGACATAAATAAGGATGTTTTAACTGAGGAAGTTAAAATCTAAATAGACTTTTTTTTAAATTGAGCAGTGACCAGCTCGGTTTCATCTTTAAAGCCACTAACCTCTTTTGAAAGTGTTTAATTGATTATTGGGAATTATGTGAACTAGAGTCAATCAAAAATATGTTGTGATAGAAGACAGCATGAGGCTGGGTAAGGAAAGCCTGATTTTTCTTTCTGTAGCCATTTGGCTTCCACTAAATGAGACAAAATGAAATTTTGCTGAATATGTCTAATTTTTAAAATATGTTTTTACTTGCACTTCTTTATAATAACCCTTCAGAAACTAAACTGTGATGGGAATATTGAAATATGTTTAATATATTCCAGGACAGAACAGTGTTTATTATACTAATAGGTCACCCCTGCAGACCTGAGATAAAATACTGTCTTAGCTCAGAAATTAAATGGAGGTTGGTAGCAAATTTAGAGTCTGATTCTGGGAGGGGACTTCAGTGTGAACTGAGCGCATTCAGGTGCTGATCACTTCCTGTGATTTACTGAGCAGCCTCTGTTTCTAACAAAATCAACCAGAATTGGGAGCACTGAACACTTCACTAATCACGCTCAGCACCTTGCAGGATCAGACCACTATTTGTGTGCTATGAGTGGCACTCATTGTTCAAGAAGAGGGAAGCCAGGGCTAGAATAGTAAGGGTGTTGTAGGTCCTTAGTGATTTGCATTGGCAGAGCAGCACAGGAAAGCTTACAAAGAAGCAGCCTCGCTATCCCTGACTCAGGTCAGAACCATTATCATAGCTATTCCCTTTTGTGAACACTAAACTTTTCTCTAAAAAAAAAAAATGTAAAAGCAAAAAGCCTCTCAAACAAAAAAGCTGCTTCAAACCCTCAGAAACCAGGTTCTTTTACTGATATGCTTTTATCCCATTGCATTGCTTGCTTGTTATTTTAAAGATTATCAGGAATGCTGGGCTGCTGACATTCATTATTTTTTGTGGGGAGGAGAGTTATTTCCTTTCAACAAATGCAAGGTTCATTTTTTGAGACTAAATAAACAACCTACCCATAGCTCAAAAAACGTCAAAGGGTTTGCAACTTGGTATTAAACAGAAATGTGTTAGTTAATTTTTTTGACTTCCAATCTTCATGGTGTCACTGCATCAATTTATTATTTAATGTGTTCTTATTTGTTTAAACAGCAACACATACAGCACAGTCAGACCCAAGGATATGTTTTTATCATGAGTTTACTAGGTGATTGGCTCTGTGTTTATAGAGCGGGGCAAAAGGTTTTCACCAACATTTTTCACTGAAAAATACTGATTCAGAAACCTCAAAACATTTTGGGAATTCATTTTGGTTTCACTTAATTGTGTTGGTTTTTTAATGTGTTGGTTTTAAAATTTTGTTTAAAATGACTTTTTGTTTTGAATATTTTTAATTCTAATATTAAACATGTCAATTTTCAAAATCATTTGACCTGAAGCAGTTATTTTCTTCAACTTTTGAATGTGACAAAATTTTGGAAAAAAAATTGCTCTTGGTTCTAACAAACAAAATATTTGTTCAGTGTTTTGAATCTGCCAATAAACTGAAAAATCTGTTATTTGCCTAGTTTTAGGTCTATGTAATGGTACCTATCTGTCTTAGTATCACAACTTAATAACATGATATAGAGAGGAAGAGCATTGAAGAGTTTCTAAAGCCAGAAATATAGTTGCTCTTAATGAGATATACAAGGGAAATAATGGCTTTATGGGATTTTAAAAAACTGTTTCCGTCCCCTCTTTTAATAAATTTATTCTGGACCTCAATACTTAATTTTTTAATTAGCACACAGCAAACTCTAGCATAATGTAATTTGGTCAAATTATGGGAATTGATTACTTGGGTTTTAATAAAAAATAACTGACAAAATAAAAACCCCACTAAAACAGTTTCAAACTCTAAACTTTCTTTCTTTCTTTTTTTTTTAACTTGGAATGTATTTTATCGTCTGTCAGTTTTGCCCTATGATATGTCCTCTTAAATTGGATCTGTAAGCCCTTCATAAAGTTTAATAAATCTTCAGCATTTCACCCTAAGGAAATTATATTAAAAACCTTCAAATGTGAAGTTGGGCCCGCAGACACACAGCACTGGGAATTATATCACCATAATCAGCTTGTAATGAAAGCCTCTGTCGCTGTTCTCTCCCAATCATAATCTGGCTGTCTTTATGAAAAAAGGGGGGTTTGTCTGGGTTCATCTGCAAGCTTTAATTGGAAGATGTCTTCATTTCATTCCAGCCTACTGGGATAATAACTCAGCCCTGTGTTTAAACACAGGCCCTTGCTGCTGATATTTTTTCATTTAGTAAAGCATGTCTCTTTAAATGATTTAGCAAATCATCATGAATGCCAAGCCTCTGTGATTGGCAGCTCATTGCTGGTGCACCATTTGCATGACATTTGTTCTTCAGCTAGGAAAGCTGCAGCAGGTAAACAAGCAGGCCCTGTACTGACTCCCTTTGAGTCCCTTCCTGTTTATTTTTTCATAATCAAATGACATTTATGAAGAGGCAAATGCAGCTGCACATATATGGAGAAAAAAATGCAATCAGGCTAAACATGATGACTTTATTCAGGTGATATTTTGATTAGAGAAAGGACATTTTTATGACATAGGGTTTCTTGCACAGAAATCAGTCAAATTCCATTTTATAATCTCTTGGGTTTTTTTTTTAATATAAAGGTTGGATTCAAATAATTGATTGCATTTGACAGCACCATGAGGGTTTCATTAGAATATGTAGAAGCACCGAGATATAGAAATTACAGGGAGTTTCTTCTGTTCTCTTTGGAGTAAGAAAAGTATTTGCCCCTAAAAAAAACCAACCTATCAATATATGAAGTTGTTTCATTGCATCAGTGTAGCTTTTCCTAAAGAAGATTTCAGAGAGGAAGGTAATTTCGGAAGTTAAACATTTTAAACTTATTTCCCAGCATATTACAGTGTCAAGGGATTTGGCAGAGAACTTATTGAAAGATTAAAAATATATATGTAATATAAAACACACACACATATATAGTGCCATATGGTATTTGTACAACAACTGATAGCAGCCTCTGAGGCAGCAGCTGTTGCTGCACAAGCTTCACGTTTATTTGTAAAATTCCTTATTTTTTTTTCCTCAGGAAGCCTTTTTTATCTCGCAGAGTACGGCAGAAAGTATTGTGCATGGAAAGTTGAGTAATGGACTGTATGCAACCTCAGCTTGCTGATGTTTGTCATCTAGTTCTGACTCTTCTCAAAGGAGTATATTCTCATGCTGAGGGGTGCATGACTCTCTATGTTCTCCAGATGCAAAAAGACATTCTGAAGTGATGAAGCCAGAGCTAAGAGTGATTTCTAGTAGACTGGAATAGCCCTAGAAGGGAGGTGCACATGAATGACTAGTAACTAATAATGGTAGTCATGGAGTTCCCATGCTGATTTCTTTTCAGGAAGTACTCCAAGCAGTTTAGAAACAAGATGTTGGGTTTTTTTAAATTTGTGTTCAAAGGTTTTTCATTTTTATTTGGGATAAGTTTGTCTGATTTAGGCCCGAAAAGAATTCCAGGATTTTCTTGTCCACTGTATACAAAGTACAGAATGTTGTGATAGTGAGAATATACTACTAAAAAACGTTACCATCTCTCATTTGTAATAGCCATCCATTTAAATGGATTAAGAGTATTTTCATACTTGTCATTATGGATGGAGTTTTTCAGAAGGGCTCAGCTTTCCAAAGAGTACAATTGCTGTGTGGCTATCAAGACAAGTGGCCAGCTTTTCAGACGGGCTGGATAATATGTTCTTTTGAAAATTTGACCATAGGTGTCACAATGGGAGTGTGTGGTGCTAATTATTTGAAAATCTGGTTGATTCATATTTAAGTGCCTTTTTGAAAATCTGGTCTATCTGTCTACACTATCTCCATCATTCTTTCATGGTCAAAGAAAGTTTGCTCTGTATATTTGCCATCAAATCAAAATAGAGGTTGGTCTAATTTACCAACCCTAGTATTTTATTTAAGGGCTGAGGAGGTCAGTTCATTTTTTCTAACCTTCCCCCCCCCCCCCTTTCAATTCATTATTCTCAACAAAATGATGAAAAATAGCTGTGAAAAGGGGCTCACATGAAATGAAGATAGGTTTATGATATTGCTTAAGGATATTATCATGCAATAGAAATCTGAAGGCATTCTACAGCAATGGCAAGTTTAAAGATAAAGGGCCAGATTCCATCCCCAGTTATAACATCTTTACGTCAGCATACGAACCAGCAAGAGGATGAAATGGCTACTGGAGAAGTTTTCTTAGTGCAGGAGTGGCATAGGACCTGTGTATGTGGCCTCACCTTCCCTTACAGCCTCAGAATAGGGGTATACTGGGGACAGAAGGGATAGTGGCTAGAGTGCTCTGTGCACCTGAAATTCTGGGCTGCAATTTGAATAAGAGTCCATCAGGTGCCTATTTAACATGGACATAAGTTAGACCAACCTCCCCAGGACTTCTTCCCCAGGACTTACATCAGCTTTGCCCCCTTCCTCCTTACTGCCACTTTTCCCGCTGTGAGAAGCACAACTCAGAATCTAGTCTAGTCCTAGAATACTGGAAAAGAGTGCTCGCAAATATTTGTGAAAGTTCTGAACTGCTGTTCAGTTAGACTATGACTGGTGCCTCCTTATTATTTGCTATTCACAAATGTTTGTGTGAACAGATTGTTTTCCTGCAGTTACTTGGCTGATTTTAGTACCACCACTCCTGTTCACATGTGCACAAGACATTCACTATTTGCTAATATACAAGACAAAGTATGTCAGCTAACCAGGAATGAGAAAAAATGCCATGTAAAATAAGTGAGCTATCCCACACACTAACAAATAATAATAAATAGTAAATAGTCATATTGAAGTGAGAACAACTTATAAAGTTAATATTTATCCAGACTATTAAGAAATAGTTAAAAATACATTATGAGAAATTGGTATTCTCTGGGGTGGGTAAACCCCATTCTCCCACAGCCACTAAGGGGTTAAGGAACAGAGTAGCTACCTGACCAGCTGCAGGTAATTAATTGACCAGCAACAGCTGGTATAAGAAGCTGCAGCCCAGGAAGCTGTAAGTGACTGCTGTCCACTGACAGAAGCTGGCTAAGGATCAGCATCAGAAGTCAGGAAGGGCTGGGATGAACTGTTGGGGGAAGAAGTGAAGGGTCTAAGTGGATACCCCTTTTGCTATACACTGCAAGCTAAATAAGAATTAGACTCCCTAGGGTCCTGCTACTGGGTCTGGGGAGGAATATACCATAGGGATTTGAGCATTGCTGGAGTTGAACTTGAAGGCCATTAGAGCGGGGTCTTAGAGGGCTGATATAGTTCCAAGATACCTGAGCCCAGGGAAGGGGGACTGAACTCCCACAATCCATTCCTGAATGATCAAACAAAACAAAAAAACAGGAGCTAAATTTTGCAATGATTACTAATTACAGGGAATAATTCAGCCATTTCCAGTTAGCAGAATGAAAATTCTGAAATATTTGCAAAGCAGTAGGGGGAGGATCTGTGGTGGGTATGGATCTAGAATGAAACTAAACTGCCACCTCTGCCACCTAAAAATTGGGGATGATTGGATTTGGGGATTCTGTTTGAATCTGTTATAGACTGGAGATGAGAAGTTCAGATTTGGCTTTGGCTCTAGATCAGGGATAGACAACCTATGGCATGTGTGCTGAAGGCAGCACACGAGCTAATTTTCAGTGGCACTCACACTGCCTGGGTCCTGGCCACCAATCTGGGGGGCTCTGCATTTTAATTTAATTGTAAATGAAGCTTCTTAAACATTTTAAAAACCTTATTTACTTTACATATAATAATAGTTTAGTTATATGTTAAAGACTTATAGAAAGAGACCTTCTAAAAATGTTTAAATGTATTACTGGCACACGAAACCTTAAATTAGAGTGCATAAATGAAGACTCAGCATGCCACTTCTGAAAGGTTGCCGACCCCTGCTCTAGATCCTGATGTCTCCAGAGTCAGGACATTTTTTTTTTTTGGCAGGTGGGGACGGTGATGAAGGAAGAGAGGGGTTGTTCAAAGCCCATGTTCCATTTTCTGAATGAGAACAGGATTGTACTATGCCATCCCTATGAGCAACAGTGGAAAGAAAAACCTCACTCCAGCTGCTAAATCTTCTTTCAGAAACACTAAAAAGCAGTACTGCAAGCTGAATTTGTTAAGAAGCTTCTTTATAGAAACTGATTCATATGAAATCATTTAAAAATATATATTTAGTCTCTTTAAAATATCACTGAGCCAGGCTGGCTCAACAATTCCGTGTTTGCAGCTGGAATTGCCTTTCTAGTTTCGTTTCAATGCAAGAGACAGATTTTATAGCAAACCCTCTTGCAAACCAGAATAACTCTTTGCATTTCTACATTTGGTTGAAGTAGTGTGGGTGAACTTCAGTATGTGTTTACATTCAGTGAACATAGCTAGGGATATACAGCAGAGGAAAAGCCATGTAGATCTAAAGTGCTTTAAAATAGTTATTTCTGTGCTGCTAAATAAATTATACACACAAGATGTGGCTAAATCACCCAGATTGTCTGTTAAATTAAACAATCTCAGATAATTTACAGTTGAATTAAGACATATCATTTAAAACAGACAACCCGATAACAAGAAATTGTAAATATCAGAAGTGCCAGAAAGAGATTTTTTTAATCCAATTTCATATGAATAATTACCTGATTTCCTGCAGGAATTGCTTTATTCTACAAAAGACCTTGCCTTCCTGAATCTTTCAGATTAAAAACCATATCAGTACATGGTCCATTATTTATTTGCCCGGTGATAAGGCAGAAAATGGCCATGTGCCGAAAGGTGGAAGGGGGAAGCAAGTTGTTTGAGATATTGGAAAAGAAGAGGGATTTGGGGGGAAATAGTTACACAATTTTAGAAGGTAAAAGGGTATTTGGCTGGTTTAATTGTAGTTGGTGTTTCTTGAGTTATTCTTGCTGCTCAAAAGCCAACTAGATAAATACAAATGCATTCAGTGTGTAAAAGAAATCATTCATATTCTTTCAGTAGAGCTGACTAGATGCTTTGGCTCTCAGGCACCCTACAGAGGATGAAAAGTTGGCCCACTTGTATCTAGCACGAAATAGAGAGCATAAAGAGATTGGCTGTGATACTGATCATAGAGGGCTGATTTGGGTTTAGCAAGGGAAATGTGAGAAACAGATCACAGCTTCTTTCTAAACTAAGGGCTACATTGTCCTTTTACTTGCAGCTCTGTGTGAGGAGTAGCACATAGTTCCATCACCCAACAAGAAGCTCAGGGAAAGAATGGTCTGCCCCTGGGAAGGAAGTACAGTCTGTTACTGATCTTAATCAGTAGCAAATTAATAATCCCTCTCCCATATGCCAGAGCAGAGGCTCTATTCAGTGCATTGGAGACCTAAGAATCTACTCATTCCCCACTCCTTTCTGCTTACTCCCTAGAGGGAGTGAGGAAGTAACAGGCACACACTCCCTGCTCTATTTTCTGTGTGCCCTGAGAAGATACATTTCTGGATTGGAGGGAGTAGTGTCTCACTTGCCCTTATACTCACTGCCATGTTCTGGCCCTAATATTGCAAGTCCTTTGGGGTCGGGGCAGAATCTTATTCTATTTTGTGTCATCAACTGTGTACATGTACAGTGTTATGTCAGTGTCTAATAATAACTGGAGGAGTTTCTATAATACTGCGTGGAAGGAACAAGCGAAAAGTGTTTGTGCTCCTCAAGAAACCAAAGGCTTGTCACATCAGTTAGGGGTCACAGCTAATCTGTTTCCATTTACATTCTGGGAACTAGTTCTCTCCCTGTTCCAGCAGATTGTTCTTCCTTACAGACCTCTAATGGTAGGGCAAAACCCCTTTCACTCAGCCGTTAAAGGGGGAACAGTAACAGTAAGAGAAAGGAGATGCATCTCTCAGTGCACACTCAGCGGGAGAGACAAGAACACCACCAGAGAGAAAGAGGCGATGCAATTTTCAGTGGAATCTAAGGCAGCCAATAAATAATCTTGACATAACTTCCCGGCATGATTTTACCATATTTCTGTTGTCAATGGAGGAAGGGGTAAACAGTGAGGTGTCAAAGTTTACAGATGATACTAAACTGCTCAAAATAGTTAAGACCCAAGCAGACTGTGAAGAACTTCAAAAAGATCTCACAAAACTAAGTGATTGGGCAACAAAATGGCAAATGAAATTTAATGTGGACAAATGTAAAGTAATGCACATTGGAAAAAATAACCCCAACTATATAGACAATATGATGGGGTCTAATTTAGCTAATCAGGAAAAATATCTTGGAGTCATCGTGGATAGTTCTCTAAAGACGTCCATGCAATGTCAGTCAAAAAAGCAAACAGGCTGTTAGGAATCTTTAAAAAAGGGATAGAAAATATTGCCCTTATACAAATCCATGGTGTGCCCACATCTTGAATACTGTGTACAAATGTGGTCTCCTCAACTCAAAAAGGACATATTGGCATTAGAAAAGGTTCAGAGAAGGGCAACTAAAATGATTAGGGGTCTGGAACGGGTTCCATATGAGGAGAGATTAAAGAGGCTAGGATTTTTTAGCTTAGAAAAGAGGAGACTAAGGGGGGATATGATAGAGGTATATAAAATTATGAGTGGTAAGGAGAAAGTGAAAAAGGAAAAGTTATTTACTTATTCCCATAATATAATGTAAGCAGTGTCAGGATGAGCTCCACCCTGACATCTGGTGGGGAATTGCGGTGAGCTGTGGAAAATAACTTCAGCTGATGTTATTTGCATAGACACACCCACTGTGCCTAGCCTGAGCTCACAGCAGCCCAAATGGTCACTTCGGCTGCTGTGGAATCCCCAGTTTCACTGTTATTGGAGCAGAAATGATAAAGTGTTGATTAACCTATTTATGTGAATGAGGGACTGGGACATGTAGTTGGCCTTTGTCATGATGGAGGGACTTGCTGTCATCTAGGTAGCACTAACTGGCCAAGGGACAAGGGTTCCAAAACCCACTGAATTGAGAGAGGATGTGGGCAGGCTTCTGTACCTTTTGGTGAGGGCCTTGTCTGAGGGCCCCATAGGCCTATTGCACCTGGCCTCTCTCTACTGTGGAATATTAGAGCTGATTTTTGCTTCTTTTAGAAGTCTAGTTCCAGCTGCTGAGCTGGAATCACTTTGGGCCCAGTGGTGCACCTCCACTAAGCCCCCCCTACTATGAGCTGAAATCACTTAGGAGCTGAAATCTGTTAAGAGCGGAAAATCACTGAGCACTGTCGTAAGGGGGGGGGAGGGCTGAAACTATATTGCTGAGCAGAGCTGTTTTGTGTGTTAGCTAGCAGAACGGCTAGCGGAGTGACTGGCAGAGGACTTCGTGTGACGGCTGGCAGAGCGGAGTGGAGCTGCTGGCAGAGCGGAGTGGAGCTGCTGGCAGAGCGGAGCCCAGCGGCCAGCAGAGTGGCTGGCAGGGCAGAGCCCAGTGGCTGGCAGAGCAGAGCAGTTCATGAGATGGCTGGCAGAGCAGTGCAGCATGCAGAGCAGCACACAGAGCAGCAGCACCCCCCAGAGAGGCAGGGCAGTCGGCCTCAGACTACGTAAGGTACCCCTCAACCTGCCCTCCATTTCCACCCAGCCTGGGAGGTAAGACTCTGCAGATTAACTTTTGACCAGGGACAGTTGTCTTTTGGCTGTTGGACTTTTGGGACTTTGGGTGATTTTTGGGTTGCTGGACTCCTGAACCTAAAGGAGAGGACTCAGCCCAATTTGCTGGGGTGGGGCAATTTGTTCGTGGGTTGGTGTATGAACCTAGCGTGGTGTTTTTCCCAGTATAATGATATCATTTACCTCCTGTTATTAAAGATCTTCTGATCACTGATCTGTGCTTGCAAGAGGGGAAGTATTGCCTCTTTGAGGCACCCAGGGGTGTGTGTAGGATTTTCCCAGGTCACTGGGTGGGGGCTCAAGCCAGTTTGCATTGCATTGGTGAGAGGGAACCCCTATGTACTGAACCCGGCCCTTGTTGCTGCCAACTCTGACGGGCAGAAGGGTTACAATAAGAACCAGTGGCCACCCAATGAAATTAGTGGGCAGCAGATTTAAAACAAATAAAAGGAAGTGTTTCTTCACACAGCGCACAGTCAACCTGTGGAACTCCTTGCCTGAGGAGGCTGTGAAGGCTAGGACTATAACCGGGTTTAAAAGAGAACTGGATAAATTCATGGAGGTTAAGTCCATTAATGTCTACAGTAAACCCTCGATTTAACGGACCTCGATTTAACGGACTTCGGATGCAACGGACAAAATTTTAAAGAAAGTCCGATGCATCCGAAATCTGTTTATCGAGGTCCGGCTGCCGGCTCCCCGCTGCCGCCCGGGTCCTGGCAGCGGGCGGGCTGCCTGCCAGCGCCCGCCCGGGTCCTGCCGGCTGCCCTGGTTCTGGCAGTCAGCTGGAGCCCCGAGCCTGGGGGAGCGCGGATTCAGCTGCGCTCCCCAGGCGGCAGCTGGAGACGCGAGCCCCGGGCGGCGGCTGGAGACGCGAGCCCTGGGGAGTGAGCCTGGAGCCTGGGGGAGCGCAGATTCAGCCGCGCTCCCCGGGCGGCAGGTGGAGCCGCGAGCCCCGGGGCGGCGGCTGGAGCCGCAAGCCCTGGGGAGTGAGCCCGGAGCCTGGGGGAGTGCGGATCCAGCCGCGCTCCCCGGGCGGCAGCTGGAGCCGCGAGCCCCGGGTGGCGGCTGGAGCCGCGAGCCCTGGGGAGTGAGCCCGGAGCCCGGGCGGCAGCTGGAGACGCGAGCCCCGGGGAGCGCCGCCCCTGGAGCCCCAAGCCTCGGGGAGCGAGCCCCTAGCCCCGGGGAGCGCGGCGCCTGGAGCCCCAAGCCGCGCTCCCTGGGCGGCGGCTGGAGCCGCGAGCCCTGGCCGCCAGCGGGGACTGGGGCTGGGGTGTATGGGGGTCCAGGGCTTTTTTTTTTTTTCATTTTATTTAGAAAAAAAGGCAGCTTTTCGGCGGAGGGGAATACAGTAAAACCTGGAAATAAGGACTAATTGGGCAGGCTGTTTTTTTCCTAATTATTAAATAACGGACTTTTGGGTTTAACGGACACCCAGTCGCCCAAATTAGTCCGTTAAATCGAGGTTTTACTGTATTAGCCATGATGGGTAAGAAATGGTGTGCCTAGCCTCTGTTTGTCAGAGGGGGGTGATGGACAGCAGGAGAGAGATCACTTGATCATTACCTATTAGGTTCACTCACTCCGGGGCACCTGGCATTGGCCACTGTCGATAGACAGGATACTGGGCTAGATGGTCTGACCCAGTATGGCCTTTCTTATGTTCTTAATGCAGGAAGCTGCTGAGTCATCCCATTGAAACTTCCCAGCCAAATACAGCAGCACAGCAGCAAGACGTTGCATCTCAGTTATCCTGTGTTTCTCTGCAGGTCCATTTTGTCATAAATAGCTTTTTAAAGGTGAGTAATACTGATTTATCTTTTTTTCCTCTTATGAGTCTCAAGGAATTGGCTTGCAGGGTGGGGATTTTAGTGCTTGTCTCTCTCGTAATAGCAACTTTCAGTCGTCGTTTAACCCTGCTCCCACTTCAAAAAATATGGACACTAGTGGCTAATATCAAATCAGCTTCTTGTGTGGCACAGCATGTGTTGCTTGCTCACTCGCTTTCAGTGTTTGCTCATTTTATGGATTGAGTGGAGTGTCCATTAGAAAGTTTATAATACAGGTAGGATTTTTAACTGCTCACTTTTTACTGCACTCCTTTGATAGTATGTTTAGCTAATTCTTTATTCCTCCCGTTCTCCTCATCCTTTCATAATGGTCTGATAGGAATTCTTAAGAAGCAATACATGCTCCAAAATTGTCATTTTTATTATTTATATTTTAAAGCATGATGTACAGTGTTATCCGGTGTGCATGTGGAAACAAGACAGAACAGTAAGACTTGAATTCCGATAACTTCTGACTAAGGAAACTGTTTCAGCAACACAAGACAACAAACTATCAAACTCTATTAATCTATGATAACCGTTATTCTTATGTATAGAGATGGTGTAACTCGAGCAACCACGATAAGGAGCAACAGGGAAGCAGATTTTAATGCCAAATATGCGCAAAAGAATAAGCAAGATGATTCAAAGAGGGGAGAGGTGAAAGGAAAAACAAACAATCCAAAAATCCAGTAGCAGTCCTGATTGGTAGGAAGGAGACCTTTGAAGTCTGTGTGTTTTTCCTAGCATTATTCCCGCACTATGGCAGGGTCCGCTTAGACTGGACACAACCAGTGATATGACTGGAGTATACTCCAACCGATGCGTCGTTCCATCTGTCGTTGGAGGCATTTTATACCTACTGCCGGGTGTTAAGCCTACAGCACCTGGTATTCCCACGAGGTCTCCCATCCAAGTACTAGCCAGGCCCGACCTTGCTTAGCTGCCGAGATCAGATGGGATCAGGTGTGTTCAGGGTGGTTTAGCCGTATACAGACCTTTGAAATCTAAACCCTGGAAATAAAATAAGTGACCGGGTAGGATGGTACAGGTCCAAAATTGCAATCTGTTGAGTTCAAGGGGAAAAAATCTATTAGAAAACTTCTAGAAACAGCTTATAGATGAGATACTAAGCTGGAGCGGGTCAAAAGATAAAGAAATTCTTGGACAGTGCTTAATAAGCAACATGAATGTGCATGATCACTTCACAGACAAATAAAAGACAAGAAGTCTGTCTGTGGTTCTATTTAAGTCAATGGCAAAACTTCAAATAGTTTCACTGGAACAGGACCAGATTTTTTTGTATGCGTTCATTGAGGAACTTTACAGTAGAATGGCTGAATACAAATCTCCATCCATAGAGTTTGCCTGTCCAACTGTGGCAGAAAGTTTTTTCTCTTGTTCAGATTTAGCAAAGGCCAGGTTCAACAAGTTGAACTCTCTGAAGTATGTGGGGGTGAGTATATCAGTGTGACAAGACAAATGTGTCCAAGGTTTTTAGAACAGAGCACTTAGTCATCTGTTGGACACAGAGAAGGCTACTATTAATAGTAGCACCTTTTTATTAAAGCTGGGCAAATAACAATCAAAAGAATTTCAGCAACTTTTAAATATAATTTTGCTTTTAATTTAACCCTTTTAAAATTATTGCATACTTCTGGGAGTGAATTTTTGTGTTAATCAATTACTGCAGATAGCAAATTTTAGCCCTATAGGTAAAATACACTTAATCATGGAACAAAATTTGTTCAGAAAAATTGTTTCAGCATGAGAATGGGTGAGGTTTGGCTCAACATCTAATCCCTATCTACTCAGTAGCATTCAGTTGTATTAGTGACCAAAGAAGTGCAGAGTTTCAGTCCCTGAAACACTGAGTGGCAACCATATTTCAACAGTGACTAGAATACAGGTTTTACACAGTTGATGGACTAGTTGATGAGTCTAGTGTGGATTTTCCAGCATGTGGCTGGGAAAACAGAACCATATAAGGTCCTTTTCCCGCACCATTGAATTCAGTGGGAGCTTTATCCTTGACTTCCAGGGGCATTCAGGCCTTAGGGCAGGTCTACACTACCCGTCAGATCGGTGGTTAGCAATCAATCTATTTGGGGTCGATTTATCACATCTAGACTAGATGCAATAAATCAGTCCCTGAGCGTGCTCCCATCGACTCTGGTACTCCACCACCACGAGAGGCACAAGGGTACTCAACGGGGGAGTGGCAGCAGTTGACTCACCACCGTGGAGATGCTGCGGTAACTAGATCTAAATATGCCGACTTCATCTATGCTATTCTCATAGCTGAAGTTGCGTATCTTAGATTGATTCTGCACCACCCAAGTGTACATAGGTGAGCCAGTCACCCTAACACCCAGCATTGATAGTGAGCAGGAATCCCATAGCATATCACAAAAAGTCATGCAAAGTGCTCTGTATCTAGATCAGAGGTTCTCAAACTTGGGGTTGGGACCTCTCAGGAGGTCAAGAGGGGGTTTGCAAACTGTCAGACTCCACCCCAAACCCCACTTTGCCTCCAGCATTTATAGTGGTGTTAAATATATAAGAAAGTATTTTCAATTTATAAGGGTGGGTCACACTCAGAGGCTTGCTATGTGAAAGGGGTCACCAGTAGAAAAGTTTCAGAACCAGTGATCTAGATCCTCACAGCACACAATGCCACTCCTGTGCCTGCCATCTCCCATGGCAATGCTGCCAAGCTTAACCAGTGATTTGGTTTATATTGCCAGGTATAGTTCTGACAGTGAGTTGGGCACTATCCCTCCCTAACTCCAGTTCAGTGACTCATTTCATAGTACCATTTACACCAAACTGGTCCCATATCCCACCCTACCCCTTGGCACAAGGCCATTGTACATATCATCAACATAAACCTCGGAGTATTATACTAACACTCCTTCCATGCAATGTTTTTATCCAGGTCGCTGTAAGGAGACAGACCACTTTTTCTCACAACTTTATATATTTCAGCTCTGGACTATGTTAATTATATTAATAGATCAAGGTATCTGCTTTGCTAAATAAAAACTTGGTTCCTGATGCTCATAGTTTTGACTCTTTAAAATTCCCAAGCATCACCAGTTTTGCACAGTTGTTGCACTTACAGGGAAAGATATTATATAATAGAATTCACCAGCAGAACAGGAAAAATTGTAAAGGGCGTGGACTATAAATACCCTATCGATGATTCCACAGTGAAACTCTGAGTTTGAGTGGTGGCTCTAGGCCATAACTCTGATATGTTATAGTAACACAAATAAACAACATTATTAAAAGTTAATTGGGAAATTAACCCTATGGATGTTTCATGTCAACTAAGTTAAAGAGAACAGTACTGACAGTTATCGTTTTATTTTTAGTGTAAGATCATTGAGAATTATTTGAAATTCACTTGCTATTCTATTGTCTCTCAATAGTAAAAGTTGTTAGGGAAATAGATAATTCCATTTATTGGTATTTTCAGTATATGTTTTCCTCTCCTCTTGTCACAGATGTGACTGTTGGGGTGTTCTTTTGGTATTTTCTGCCATGGATGCCTGCCTCCTCACAGCAAGGATGCCAGGCTGCTGAAATGTCATTACATTCATTTCCAGTGTATTTAATGTCTATTGAAGGACAACATTAATGACATCTCCACCTCCCTTTCTGTCTTCCAAAAGTACATTCCTCCTCCCATCCGGCTCTTTCTGAGACAATAGATGAAGCCTTGCTCATTCCTACTGGAGTAATCGCTGTATGGTTTGATTACTCAGGGTACCAAAGATTCACAGCAGAAACTGCAACCACATTAACTTGTCTGATGAGAGGAGGGAAGTGTCTCATTCTGTCCTTAGAGTACACAGTGGAATTCTTAAAATTTTTAGTATTGCTGTCTCTTTTCCAGGTGAAACAATGATGATTTGTTAGGGTCTGTGCAACCACAGAGAAAAACATTTGACTGTAACACACTAAGAGACGGACAAATAACGATTAAGCATATTTTGTAACTCTCTCCCTACTCAGTAGGGGAGAAAGGCTGCACGCATATTTAGATTATCCATTAGCACAAAGATATTGTTAATGGCAACCACATATGGTATCTTGTTTATTGCTAGGCACAGTTTCAGAACAAATAAGCTTTAGACTTATGTGCACCCAATAAATATCCTAGGGAGAAATTCTCTTCCCTATTGTCCCTCCTCCACCCCCAAACTCTTGTTTGTTACATTCACTTGTTGCTCATTTCAGATTAGATTGTAAACTCTAGGGGGCAGTGACTTGGTCTGCCTATATGTCGGTAAAGCACTTAATACAATGAGTCCCTGATCCTGCTGACTGCACACACAATGGTAGCTAGCAACCGTAAAGCTATGCTTGTTTCTTATTCATAGGGATTGAAGCTTGTATATCTAGAAAACTGATACTGTAACATCAGTCCAAATCCTGCACAGGGAAAGTTGAAATTAGTCTTGGTCATCTGGAAGCTGTTCAGCCATTCAATGTCAGTCCAAGCATCTCCCAACCTCACTTCACACAGTGGATGAACTACCTCTTGTTTCTGCTATACACCTCCTAATGTTACAATGAGAAATTGAAATGTTATACACCTCCTAATGTTACAATTGAAAAATTGTTTAGCTGAAAACCCAATTTTTCATGAAAAACAGTTTTAATGGAAAATTTTCAACCAGTCCTAGCAGATAAAGAGGACATTCTGCAGCATGATCTGCCTCCAGGGTAGGAGTCTTTGGGTATTACTCCATTTTAAAAGAGCCTCTCTGCTCTTAATTCTCAGAGCAATCAAGCAGTTTATAAACAAAGATGAACACAAAACGGTAGACTGCTAACCTAGTTTTTGAGTTGGAAAAACCCACAAGGTCCTGTAGGATATGCAGAATTAGACCATCATAAAATCTTCTTGATTAGTAGAAATCATGTGGGTGAGGGCATTTGGGCATTCGTATCCTATCCGCGATAGCTTAGGTACTGTGGGCTAGCAGACCAGCATTCCTTGTATGCACAGCTATAGGCGTGATTTGTGAAGCATGATGAGAACTATCTACTGTGGTTGGGTAGACAAATGTTGCTATGAGGACATGCTGAATATTAAATGGCTTTAAAACAATAGTGAAGCTTTGTGTGCCTAAGGGTATATCTACATTGCAATAACTGTGGCACCAAGTCTCATCACACATCAACTGACTCAGGATTTCAGTGCTCAGGCCACATAGCTAATAATTGCAGTGTAGATGTTTGGGCTTGGGCTGGAGCCATGGCTCTGAGGCTCAACCCATCTTTGCAGGGTTGAGCCCAAACATCTATACTGCAATTATTAGCTGTGTGGCCTGAGCCGTCTGAGGGTGAGTCAACACACCTGGGCCAGCTACAGCCATGTCGAGGGTCTTTTATTGCAGTGTAGACATATCCAGTATCAACTTTGCTTGCTTATTTGACGGTGACTTATTGTTCACTTTAGTGATTTCCTGTTCTTAAGTAGCTTAGTGTTTTTGTTCTTTACTTCTGAAATAGTCTAAAGGAGTGGGCTGGCTAAATGGTAGCAGATCAGATATACAACACCCACAAACTTGTTCCTTATTGCAGTGACCAAGTTGTGTGGGTTTGATGCAAGAGGAAGGTCAAAGCAAATTAGGTAATGAGAATACTGAGACTATTTTGTTCTGTAGCAGTTGAGGTAAAGTACAAGACAGACAGATTCTCAAACAACTTAATCTGTAGGCTAAATCAAATTACAATTATCACTAACCTTGATGTGAAAACCAAAATTGAATCATGCACATTTGCTAAACACAGACTCCGAAACATAATACTCACAGTTAAGAATCTTCTCAGTTTGAATCTCAGTAATATTTTTTTCTCTCTGCTTTTATTTTCCAGACCTAAAGCCCTGGTTGTTTGACTACCAGGAGTTTAGTCCCTTTCTTCCACTTCCCTTGACAATAATTATCAAAAGGCAGTACTGAAAGGAAGCATGAAAGGGAGCAAAACACAGTTCATTGTGTAGCCAAAGTATTTTCAATGGCTATGAAAACAATTGAAAAGGTTTCAGGTAACTTTAATGTTACAGTAGCTTTGAAACATTTCATGTCAAAACAATTCAGGCTGTGCTCTGTGTTGTAACAGCAGTTCACATTATGCCTGTGGAGCATCATTCTTATGTCCTAATTTTTCCATTGGGAGAAACAGGTGGACGGCACAGAGACAAGTTCAGGTTACAGAAAGTAAAGTGAGGAACCAACTAGTACCCTCAGATAAGCTGTGGAATTGAGGATTACATTTCACACTTCAGCACTTCATCTGACAACTTCTGAAAGAGTGAGCTGGACAGGATGCATCCCTCAGTTCTCTGAAGATGAAGAAGAGCAGTTGTGGCCTGGATCCACAAAGACGCCTAACTTTTTGGTACCTAGAAAACCACAGGAAAAACACTGAATCTGTGATCCACAAAGCCTGCAGTAGGCACCCAGGCTCTGTATACAATGAATGGGCAGAGAGGCACCTCAGAATGTGATGAGAGCAGGGTAAGTGCCGCCCTTCTCACAGACATAAACACTTAAGTCCAGGCTGCAGGGCGGTGCCTACCTCTAACTAGGGATCCATGAACTGTGGGAAGATAGACGCTCCTCTGCCTAACTCTTATGTAGGGCCTGATCTGGTAGATATGCTGAGGCTATGCATATCTACACAAAGCAGCCAGGGGAGGGGGAAGACCTTCATTATAACCTTTAACCCAGTATTTAGGGTTCTCACTTGGAATGGGGGAGGCCTCTGATTCAAACGTCCCTCTGCCTAATGAGGAGAAGGGATTTGATCAGGGTCTCCCACCTCTCAGATGAGTGCCCTCACCACTGGACTGGAGAGTAATTCTCACTTTCTATGCCCCAACTAATTTTTATTTCTTCTAGTAACTAATTAATGTGGAACAACTTCAATAGAAGAAATTGAGGGAGACAGACCCACATCAGAATATCCCACCATCCAGTGAATATCCCACCATCCAGTGAATGAGACAGCAATGTGCATGTCCAAAGATAGAAACTTAAGGCATCTAGAGAACTTTTTCCTGCAAAAACTCTTAGGCACTGAGTAAGTGAATGCACTTACAGAATTTGGCAGGAGCCAAGTGGTAGTTTTTGTGGATTGCAGTAGTGCCTCTGTCGGGGATTTAGGTATCTAAGTACCTTTATGGATCTGTGCCTGAGTTCCTTACTGAATCAGGATAGGTGATACTGTACTCTTTACTTATCATAGCAGAGGGCTGGCTTCTTCTCAGAATGACAAAGGCCTCCTCAGGGGAAAAACTGCAAAGGAGAATTTTTTATAGCTCAAAAGAAGCATGCCCTGTTCCCATTTTATTCTTAGGCTAAATACATGTATATTCCTCTGGGTTTTGTTTGTTTATAGTAACTGTGCTGCTTACCTAACAGGTGAATGTGACGAGAATGGTTTGGTTTGAACATTATTAAAACCGCAGCTAAACCACAATACATTTTACACCCACTCTTAGAGAGGGTATTTTAAGGTTTGAATTAACTAAAACTCTGAAAACAAAATGAAAATCAAATCACTGCTTCTTGCTTTATAACATCTCTTGGCTCGGGACTATTCTCTGTCCACAAGACTAAAATGCTTTGAAAATACCACTAGGTGTCTATTTGTGTCTTGAGATGTTTGAAAACCTTTACACATCT
The DNA here is from genome assembly GCA_032164245.1 of Sternotherus odoratus. Classification (NCBI taxonomy): domain Eukaryota; kingdom Metazoa; phylum Chordata; order Testudines; family Kinosternidae; genus Sternotherus; species Sternotherus odoratus. The sequence goes on from JAVMKO010000007.1 coordinate 32,609,771, forward strand.
GGACCTCAGATACTATGTGGTGGGCACCATGGAAAAGGCTATAAGATAATTAATAATTCTGTATTCAGTGTAGGGTTTGGTTTTATGGGGCCACACTCGGAATGGTGAGGATAAAAAGAAATAGCTACCCATTCAGTGAGCACCATCTGCCCTGCACACTGAATGAGGCAGCAGTGGTGTGTAAATAATAGTATGTGATCATGTAATGCATAACTGTCTCATGATGCATATGTACGGGAGGTGAACTAAGGACAACTTTAATTCTGGCATTTTCTATATTTTGAGTTTGCAACAGTAGCCTTCTTTTAATGTAGTTCTTTTGGATGTAACTTTTTAATAACAGGGTATCATAAAATGCCCCAAAGCTCAAGGAGACTATAATTCTTCAATATGTGGTTCTGAATTAGGTGTCTTTTTATTCATATGTTCCAGGGAGGTGGGAGAGGGAAGGTATTGTTTACTACAGTTTCTTGAAATTAAGGTGCACATGAAAAAGAAAGTAAATTGAATTTGAATTCACTTCATCTAGTTTTCATTTAATTACTTGTTTTTTAATGGGCCTACTTTTTTTAATACATTAGAGTGGATTTAGTGCTCATAAAAAAGATACACTAACAGAATTCTCAGGCACTACATGAAAGGCAGTGCTCAACCATCTTCACACAGCTCTGCTAATGAATCCCGATTCTGATTTGTAAAGCATCTGACTAATAAAACCTCTCTCCTAAGTCTCTCTTAAGCAGTAATGATCTTGTGTTGTGGACAAATGTGAAATTAGGATGAGACTGCCAGTCTCGTTTTCATTAGTAACTTAATTCATGATTTTAAGTCGGGTCCATTCACCCTGGGATTTACAGAACTGCTGTTCTCTAATACAAAGGTGTACTGTATTAATTAAGGGGCAGAATTTAGTGTCGAACCCACAGATGCTGAGTCACATAGGAATTGGAGTACCTGGATGTATTGGGCCCAATGTGTTTCTTTTAATGCACATTATTAGTTTAGAGTTAGGACACTCTCCACACCCCATTTTATGTACCTATGTACATTGCTGTTAAGCTTTAATTTTCATTTTGTATGTACATACATCTTTTTAAATACCAAGTATTTCAACTTCTCTGTGCATGATCCACAGAGCGTTCTATTTTATGTTTGTTTTACCAGATATTGTCTTTTCCTTGTTAGTTTTTCCTTATCAAGACCTATACCATAAATCAGTTAAAATGGATACCCCATAGACCTGGTCTACACACTGACTCAACTGATTTTTAAAAATGTATGTTTAAATCAATTTAGTTAAACCAATATAAGTTCTTGTGTGAACACTCTTAATCATATCTCATCCTATGTGACTGTAGCTTATATCAGTAAATTTAATTTAAACAGATTTTAGTTAAATGGATGCAACAAGACCCTACTAGAAATAAAGTTTACAGAGATTAAAAAGAACTTGGTTAGCTTAATGCCACTGAAAATAGAAACAGAATGGAGCCATACTGCCCACAGGCAATTTCATATGGTGAAGAGAAACAAAAGCAAAACTAAGACGTCCATAGACAAAGTGAACCTCTGTTGATTAAATTTGACTTTATAAGCTCTGCTGGGAAACACAAGCACATTAGAACACAAACCCACTTGGGAATAAGTAGGAGTGCTGAACAAAGTTTACAATAAAACTGATGTCCTGATGTAGAGAATATGAATGTATACATGATGAATTAATACATCTTGCTCTATCAAGTCTCGTTATAAAACCAGTGGGAATGGATGGCCTGATCTTGAAGTGCTGAGCGCCCTCAATTTCTGTTGACCTTCATAGTAGTTGAAAGTGCCTGGTATCTTCTAGGTTGAGAGCTTAAAGGAGTATTTAAAGCAATTTAGATGAAAGTCCTTATACCTCAAAGTTCAAGGAAGATGCTGACCATCAGTTTAACATTCACATTGACCATCAACTCAGTATTCAGGCATTACAAGGTATCTTCTCCACACAGTAAAACACAGTTTGATAGTGCACTGAAGTGTATCATTAAGAAATAATTACTCTTCTCCAATATGAGATAAATGTCTCCATATTACCTATAATTAAGAAAAGGAACTCATTTCAGGGAATGTTTATTTCATGCACCACATGTGAGTTCATAATTCTCCAGTGTAATAGGACCTTTCCGAGATCTAAACTGCATTAGAAGCAATTAATTCTGATTGTAAAGAGTTACAAGCTAATTTCTGTGGAATGTGTCAGAACTCTTGAAACAAGGATGACACTTTTGGATCCCAGATCCCAGTGCTCCTTTTCTCTCTGCTTCTCTTAGTCATCCAATCTCAGTTCCAACTGAACCCAATGAAATTTTTGCCTGTGTAAGGAGTGTGAGATTATTCTCTAAGGATACATCTGCAGTTCAAGATGGAGGTGTAATTTCCAGCCCAGGAAGATGTCGAGCTAATGTGCTAAAAATATAAGTGTGGCCATGGCTAGCCATCTGAGTAAGTAGTTAGGATCCTGGGTGGGACTGTACTTGAAATGGCTAACCTCCCCACCACTTCTTCTCCCATAGTATTTTTAGCGCCAAATCATCGCAACTTTAGGGGCCTGGTTCTCCATTGCTTCAAACCTTGCATAAGCCTATTTTCTTGTGTAAAGTGAGCACAAAGTAACTGCAAAATACTATCCAATCAGAGTGGCAGCATTTTACACTCATTTAGCCCAGGTATAACTGATGACACAAGGCATAGGGAAATAGAGCCTCAGGTTCAATTTATTTATATGTAGAAGGACTTATCATAATAAGTGCTTTGTTTGGGTGATTTATTTTTAATTATTCAAGACTGCAAGATATTAAAATCTTGAAAGGAGTATAGCTTTAGGGTATAATAGAAATGTTATCTAGTGGTAAGAACATGTGCCTGGGAGACTGGACTCCAGCCCTCTATTCCTGGCTCTGCAGCTGACTCCTTATGTGACAATAGGAAAGTTACCCCGTGCCTCAGTTTACCCATCTGGAATATGGTTAGAAAAGTTCTTAATGAACTTACAGTGTAGCAAGGCTTAATTAATAATAGTTTGTTAAGCAGTTTGAGATCCTCAGGTGAAAAGTATGACATAGATGAAGAAAACTAAAACCATTGTAAAATATAAGATTTGACAGTCTCTCTCATAAATCATGCCCAATTCCTTTAGTTTACTATTTGTATAATCGTAATGCCTAGACGCCCCTGTCACAGGCATCTGTGGACCTGTTGTGTGTGGAGACCCATTATGCTGCATACAATATAAATACACAGTCAGAGAATTCTTGCTCTAAAAAGTTTACACTTTGTTCATGATGTCAGAGGGAAATACAAACTAAGAGTATTGTCTTCAAATGAGTTTTTCATCTGGATTTTATTATATTTATTTAAGGGGAAAATAATATTGGAGCAGCATTTCAATAAATTTGCATCCAGTGACAACTGAGCAGGACCAATGTTCTCATATGACACTTTCCTTTTTGTTACAGGAATGTTGCATATTCGACAAAGCTGCTCCAGAGACATTTTCTCAAGCTAGTGGAGCTTCTGCACACCAGGGAAAATTCGTTCATATGGACATCAGGTGGCTTCTCTATCATAGCCCTCTGAGGGGTTCCTGCTATGATTCCATAGACCCTCTGTTGACAGGCGATTCTTCAGATAGAAGCTGAGTTAGTGGACTATCAAGCTACCCTCATCACTTCCACCACTTTCCAGCGTACCCTTAATCTCCCTCCCACAACTGAGACACCATAACCCAAGCCTCAGCAGTTCTACCATTAAGGACCTCAGCCAGGGTTTATGGCTTGTAGACCCACAGTGAATACAGTTCTGAGGCTACAATTTCTCCTTGTGTCAGTTTATTTGATGAAAAGAAAAAGCTGTCCTTTGAGGCTTTGCGGTTTTTTCTATCCATAATAAGAGAAATACCTGGAAGGTGACAGCAAGCCTCATTGTGGGATAAGACAACTTAAAATAGCTTTGTGCATCTGATCCTACAGTTTTTACTATACAGAACTTCCACTGACTTGATGGGAGTGTTCTCTAAGTATGGACTGTAAAATCACATCTAATGAGATTTCAAAATACCCTATCTAGTCCATGCATATCTTCTTATTAACAAATATGCTATGGTAACCTAGGCACTACCAGAATACAAATAATAAAAATAGTCTACAGTAACAGTTCAAACTCAAATACTTTACTTGATTTGAGACTATATCTATCTATCTATGAACTACGTGTCCCAATACCTATTGTCTTTTTGTTTTGTTTTTTACAAATTTGAAGAAGCTATTGCCCTTGGAGAGGAGGACGAGGATGGCTACTGAAAATTGGACACTGTTGCTAAAGCACGGAGAAGTTCTCTTCCAGAAAAAAAAACAATAACCTACATTTAATGGTAAGAAATCACCAGCAAATTCCATTACATTCATGGGCTTGACATGTGGCACTTATTAAATGTAGGAACAAAGCCACTTTATACATCATAATGTTCACATTACAAATTCACTGCTCATAATGGTGCTGCAAGTGTATGTGCAATTTTTCTGAACTTATGAAATATATTTCTGACACATCAAGTATTGATGTATGCACATGTGATATTGTCCCAGTGCAGTAAGGGAGACTTAACTGATGTCTGCAAGATTTGATTTATTACAAGTAAATATGATTGCTTCCATAATCTGATTTTATTATGTTTGGGGCTCTCACAGGTAAACTTTTAGTAGAAGGAAGAAGGCCAATTTTATTAAACCAGCCTATTTCTGCAAACCAGATAGTTTCTTGACAAAAGGAAAAGAGGTTGGTGGGGGGGGGGGGGGGGAAGGGAAGAGACTGATGCAGAAATTATACCAATAATCACATTTTATTTCTATAGTTTCAAATTTTATTTCTATTTACTACTTTTCTTAAGCATCTATGCTGATCATCTCTCTTGTTCATTATGGGTTTTCTAGGGGAGGAGAAAGTTTTAGGGAACCAATTTTTCCACCTCATTGCATCCATGTAGGCTCCAGGCAAATGCCGACACTACCGGATCGGCGGGTAGAGATCGTTCTGTTAGTGATCGATTTCTCGCGTCTGGTGAAGACGCGAGAAATCAATTACTCACGGCACCCCCGTCGACTCTGGAACTCCAGCTTGCTGGGAGGCGCAAGCTGGAGTTGACAGAGAAGTGTGCCACCAACTCCCGCCGCCGTGAGGATGGCAGGTAAGTCGGTTGCAGATACGCAAACTTCAGCTACATGATTCATGTAGCTGAAGTTGCATATCTGCAGTTGATCCCACCCCGTAGTGAAGACCAGCCCTATAACTTTTTGAGCTGCATTGTTACCTGCATATTTTTCTCCGACCCCTGTGGGATCTTGACCGCTAACTGCACTACTATGGGATCCCAGCACATATAAGCTGGAGGCTCTGTGGGTGGTGGTGTTGCACTGATCTTCCATTTGGCAATTTTCCCCCTCTCTGGTAATCTCAGATATTAGTTTGGAGCGGGCAAGTAAAAAAAAAAAAAAAAGTGTGTCGCACTCTGGTGGGATGAATGACTATATTTTAATTCGAGTGATTGCACATGATTCCGATTTAGGTGTGTGAGCCCCCTGAGCACAGTTGTTGGACATTTTTTCCCCTTGTGGCTATGGCTGACTGAATAAAAGAGCTTCTGGTCTCCTCCCAGAGGATCTCATCTTGGCTCACATCCTCCATACGAACGTGCTACAACCTCACAGGTGCTCCCTCCTCCATTGAACTTAATGGTCCACTTCACGAGGTCCCAAGCCTCTTCAGCAGCCTTCTTAGTGCATATGTCCTGGATTGGAACCTGCAGAGTGGCAACATAGTCCTCAATACATACCTTTACAACACTATGCCGTCACTCAACAAGTGACGGATGATACCTTCTTTGGACGAGTGGTCCTGCAGTTAGCTTGTACTTAATCTCCGAGCCCACCTCCAAAGCTACTGCTCGCTAGTCACGTAAATCAGAATGGGCATGTGCAATCACTCGAAGAAGAAAAAATAATTACCTACTTTTCATAACTGTTGTTCTTCGAGATGTGTTGCTCATGTCCATTCCAAGACCCGCCCACTGGCCCCTCTCTCAGAGAGGCCGGTAAGAAGAAACTGGGAAGTGAGGGCTCAGCGGGAGCCCCTTATACTGATGATAGAAGCACGCAACACAAAGGGGGCGCTGGCGCCGAGCCTACAGATGCCACTAAGGGGAAAATCTCTGACAGCTGTGCTCAGGGTGTTTGTACACCTAAATCTAAATGGACATGTGCAACACATCTCAAATAACAACAGTTACAAAAGGTAGGTAACTGTTTTCCCTCCTAGACTGACCCCTTGATTAGGAAAGTCAAAAAGAAGAAGCCACCATTAGGGCTAAAATCCTGTCATGTATTGTTCTGGTACACAAAGTAGTAAACAGGGTGAAAATAGCCTCTTTCCTCTGTCTGCTAGCATAAAAGGAGGATTCATCCCTATTGCCCAGAGTTTTCTGGGAACCGCATGTGTCTGCTTCAATGGATCATGCAACCCTGAGCAAGTCTCTTTTACAATGATGTAAATACAGAGTAATTTCACTGACGCCAGTACAATTAAGGGAATTGCGCCATGTGAGGGGAATCAAAATTTGTTCTCAATTGATCTGCACAAAGAGGAGCCTGTTCAGCCCCTCAACCAGCTAGCTATGCACACCTAATGCAAGCAGGCAACCATTAAAGGAGCATATTACTTCATGTCCGGTGCTGTGCTAGTCAATGTGAGATGGCCTGTGCTGGCAGGATCTCTCATGTCCTGGTTCCTTGGCTTGTTTCCCACTATCATCCCACCATACTACTGATTGGTTCTAGGGCTGGATTTGCTCTTTGGTGTCCCTAAAATAATATCTTAAGTTGGAAAAAATCCTTTATAAGATACAGCAGAAGAATTGAATCTCAGCCATTCACACACACCCCCAGCCCCCATTTATCTGTACATGGTTTAAAAAGTAATAAAGTTACAATGTAAAAATTATAGCATAGCTTCTCAGAACGGAACTGGTGTTTCTGTCCCACCTGATTTCCTATCACCATGCTCCTTTACAAATGTAAAACTGATCTGAAAGCTTAGTCTAACAGAAAATCTACTTAGTCAAACTAATCACACTTTCTGGCATTTTTGAAATGGTTACTAGCTCAAAAGGAAAATTAAGCACTATGTCTAATCTGAGAAAATCACTCTGGATTGTCACAACACAGGCAGGTATGTATTGTAGACACTTGGAAAGGGGTAGGGAATTTCTGCACTGTAGTACAACTGTAATGAGTAAGGGAGTCAAATTAAAAAGAGAACCACAAACAATGACTTGAAAAATCATTTTCACAGTGAGTGGTGCAGCATAATTTATTTTAAATATCCTTTCTGCAAGCTGCTTGCCTGATTCAAATGTATGCTTTGCAGATGATTTTTGCCAACTGTCTATCACTGTATTGTCTCAATTACCTTGTCATACTGACATATATATGACTCTAGTTAACTCATCTAGGGTACAGCTTAATTACTGTTACTCCCTGTTAGCATAACACATGTGGAAAAAATACTTTCCATTAGTAAAGGACAGTAATCAAACACACAAGAAGAACCATCAGAGAGAGAGAGAGGGAGACTTTATTGCTGAATGTAGGGATAAAGATCCAATTCTGATCTCATTTAAACTGATTTTACATTTGCCTTTACTGGAGTGAGACCAGAATTGAATCCGAGGAATGGAAGGATTACAAAAACACTGACTTATAAATCTCAGAAACCAAAATTCCATCATATCCACAGGACAGATGAATTCATTCTAGGTGGTTCTCAGAAAAGGGCTAGGAAAAACACCACATTATTAATGTGTGTGTATGTGTGTTTACTGCATGAAATACAGATTTAGACCTGGCCAATGGGAAATAAAAAACAGCAATACATCTTTTTGTTTCTTCAATGATATTAATTTTTTCAGCAAGGTATAACAAAAAATTTAGTTACTCTGCAGACATACCCCTCTGGTATGGTAGAACTATAATAGGTGATGGTGGGCAGTATAATGGATTTTTATTTTCATCCAGTAGGGATGACTGTACACAATCCATTAGTGGCCTAGCTTTGCTCTGCCACTTGAGTTATGCAGTCATTTCTAACTCATGAAAATAAAGTATGCTATCCTTTCCACCATCACAAAGCCTATATTTATGAACTCACACAGTGCAGAATATATTAGTGCATATAGTATTAGATTACCTATGCACAGATACATGCAAGTTCTACTGCACATCCACTGATATATCTTAAAGCATGTATAAGAAAACACAGATATTGAGGTAAAAGGGGTTGCTGAATTGTGATCAACAAAGAAATTTTAATTGGAAACATGCCAAAAGATGTGTTTTTATTACAGACTTAGCCAGCAGATATTTGCCAATACATGTTCTAACCAAAAGAAATAAAAAATTCTGAATGTTGCATAATGTAAATGATGCACAGAGTCATAATAACGAATAAGTTATCATTTGTTCTACCCTGTTTCCCCGAAAGTAAGACATCCCCCGAAAATAAGACGTACTTCAAGTTTTGCCTCTCGCTGTAATATAATGTAATGTAATTTTGGGAGCAAAAATTAATATAAGACACTGTCTTATTTTCGGGGAAACACGGTATCATTTCATAATGCAATTTCTGACAAATTCTGAAGGCAAAAATACACTGGCAATGCAAGCATCAGTTTGTTTGCAATTTTTTAAAATAAATCTTGGCAAACATTTGCAAAAATGCAATAAACTTCCCTTTTGTAATTGCTTGTGAATTAATACACCAGGAGACAGTTTTCCAATTCCAAACACAATTTTTTAAAACAAAAATACCGTTATTCCATAATAGTCTGGTACCTTTCACATGCACTAAATTCACCCTAAAGATAGAAGTTCTTGGGAATTACATTTAATCTCTTTAGGGAAGGCACCACAGGTATGTCTACACTGCAATTAAAACCTTCGTTTTAGGTACCTTCAGCAGAAATCCAGCAAAAACTGCTCAACTTTGCAGAATCCTACAGATTGCCCTATGAAATGAGACCTACATCCAGATCCTTATCTGGTATGAATTGTCATAGTTTAGCTGAAGTCTATGGAGTTATCACAAATTCCACATGTTGAGGATCTGGCCTCTAGCACTTTTGAGCTGATGTTATGAGAGGTTCCAGTGATAAAGTGTAGAAAGTCCTTCCCACTAACCTGGGAAGGTTTCTCTTTCATGTATGTACATACATTTATACCTGAAAGAACCCTGCAAGAAACCTTCCTTCTTACATTGACTTTTTGTTTGAAACATAATTGAAAAGAGAGAGTCACACTTAGCCATTTCTCTGGATAATTTCTGTTCACCCTCTTGACTCACAAGGTACAATAAACTTCAGAGCTGAATGGAGAACCCAATGTTGTGATTTGAGAAGCTGGTGGGATGGCTCATAAGGTATTTGTAAAGCATGTGTGTGTGTGAGTGAAATGCAATCAGGTGTAGGATAAGATTATGTTACTGGCATGTCATATTTAACAATTTTTCTCTAATTTATCTAGATTCTTCCTTTAAAACAGCAGTCTAATCTATATACCTCTGAGCCCTGGTCTACACTGGGGGGCGGGGTCGACCTACGATACGCAACTTCAGCTACAGGAATAGCATAGCTGAAGTCGACGTAATTAGGTTGACTTACCATGGCCTCTTCACGGTGCTGAGTCAACCGCTGATGCTTCCCTATCAATTCCACCTGCACCTCTCTCAGGCCGGTGTCATACCGGAGTCGACAGGAGAGCACTTGGGAATCGATTTACCGTGTCTAGACTAGACAGATCTAAAAAAGATCCAGCAGGTAGTGTAGACCTGCCCTGGATGACACTACACTACACTACACTGTCTACACTTACAGGAGGATTGATGTGTTGGGATCAATGCATCGGTGGTCTAGTGAAAACCCTCTATATTGATCGCCAATCACTCTCCCATCTACTCCTGTACTCCACGTGAATGAGAAGCGCAAGGGGAGTCAATGGGACCCCACGGTAAGTAGATCTAAATATGTCATGTAGCTGAAGTTGCATAACTATACAGTAGACTCTCTATTATCCAGGATTGGGTTAACCAGAATGTGGATTAACCAGGATGTCAAAAAAAATTATGTGTAACTCACAGGGCCAGCTGTGGCTTTGTTGCCATCACAAGAATGAACAAAAAAAAAACCCACCGGGGTGCAGGGCAGCCAGTGAACCAACACCCCCTTCCCCTGGTGCAGGGTGGCTGGTGAACCAACGCCCTCCTCCCAATATATCCTATGGATGGTGATTATCTGGGATTTTATTAACCAGGATTATTTTTTCCCTATCATCCTGGATAATCGAGAGTCTATTGTATCAATCTCCCCCCACAGTGTAGACAAGGCCTTAAAGAGACAATACTGTTTACAAGCTTGATTCTGTGCATGAATAAATTTACTCATGTAAGTAATCCCAGTGGCTTCAATGGGATTGCCCATAAAAAAAAGTTGCAGGAATTGAGGCCCTAATTCAATAAATCTCTTAAGCATGTACTTAATCCCAAGTCTTTTTGCAGAGTTGGATACTAAGCTAGTAAAAATGCACAAAAAAAGTATGCTCTGAAAGAGTAAAATTGACAGGGAAATAGCTCCAACCTCACCATCCTTTACCACGCACATTATTTGGCAGACTATGATCCTCCATGATTTCATGATTATTTAATGTGGGGTAATACTGAATGGTTTGACAATTGGGCTTTGGAATAGGATATTGGTTTGTGCCAGTGAGACTATCCTCTTTTAATCTTTTGCAGAGGGGGTAAATTTGGCAGAAAACACAAGTGTTATTTTTCCATTCTGCATGTAAGTAAAGTAAGGTTTTGATATATGTAGTGGGGGATACAATATTAGCATGTATATACATTGCTAGAGAATGCTAAACCTAAAATCCTTACTCAGTATGTTCTCTAACATTCTTGTTGTTAATAGGAGTAAAAATAATTAACCTTATAAAAAGTCTTTAGAGTTCAAGGCCATAGGGGCCATTAAATCATCTTCTAGTCTAACCTTCTGTGTGTCACAGGCTATTAAATTTCACCCAAGTACCCATGTATTGAGCTCAATAACTTGTGTTTGATTAAAATATATCTTCGAGAAAGATATCCAGTTTTGATTTGAAGTCATCAAAGGATGGAGAATCCACCATTTCCTTCATAGTGTTCTTACAGTGGTTAATCACCCGCACTTAAAAATTGTGCCTAATTTCCTATTTGAATTTGCTTCCACCCATTGGTTCTTTGTATGCCTGATATTTTCTCCCTATAAGGCACTCAGACACTGAAATCAAAGCCACCTCTCAATTGCCTTTTTGGTAAGATAAACAGAGTGATCTCTTTAATTTTATCACTATATAGGATTTTCTCCAATTCTTAGATCCGTTTTGTGGTTCTTTCCTACACCCTCTCCCATATTTCAATATCCCTTTTAAAATGTGGACACCAGAACTGGACACCATATTCTAGTATCAAGTGCACTGATGCTGTATAGTGAAGTAAAATTACCTCCCAAGTCACTACAAACCTATTTGAGAGCACAGCAGAGACCATCTCCCTGCTCTCAATTCGAGTGCCTGGCTCCAGTGTGCTGGAAACTGCAATTGAAGGGAAAGTTTGTTCCATCTCCTTCACCTGGCCTGGAACATGCTCAATGCAGCTAGAATCTTTGGGAAATTTCTTTCAGACTCAAAAAAGTTTCTGCTGAGCATTTGCAAACTGAGATTTTACAAAGGCTTCTAAATTGGTCCAATTTGGAAGATTTCTCATGGGAACAGCATCTTTGTTACCATCCTCTTTCCCCCCATACCCCTGTTTTGCCCCAACGCATTCAGGCACTGGAGCTTCTCAACCAAGTGGCTAAACAAATCTTTTTAACATGGATAAAACAATATATTTTTCCTTAACAACCTCAGAAACAGCTTTTTAACAATTTTTGCTGAATTTTTTCAGTAAAAAGGTCAATCTGTGGCAGATACTTGGCATGGAAAATTTCATCTCAGACTGTTAAAGCAGGCAAAATTGTAAGCAAATGAGAATGGGGTCTTATAATGAGAAGTGTGGGTAACATTAACAATAGGTGGTGATGCAACCAACTCCATCTGTAACGAACACTGAACTTGCGTTGTTCACGTGGTCATGGTGCACCAGAGCTAGTTTGGGATTTTTCTGGGGGGAAAAGAGCCAACAGTGGGAATGGCATCTGTAATACTTGGCTTTGGGAGAACTGAGGACAAGGGATTTGTGGCAAAATGTTTTGCTAACTTGGCAAAAAAAATAAAATGGTAAGGCCTGGCTTCTTAATCCACATGCATAGAAAAAAAAACATTTGGTGTCATTTCTGTCACAGCAGCATTCACTCCTCTACCACGAAGCACTTGAGGTTCAAAAATTAAATCCAAACAAAAAACATAATATCATTCCTACATCTCAACAACTGATGTTCTGCTCAGTGGACCAAGCAGCCTGCCCCCCGCAGCCAACTGAATGACCTCCAACACACCAAATCATAACCTAAAATACATTATATAGGTCAATGGGTCACTATCTACAAAACAAATGAAGTCTCTTAAAGTAGAATTAACATTCATAAACTAAAGAAGGAAGACCGTTCAACCTAAGTGGGAAATGAACGTGCAACTAATCTGACAAAGTAGAGACTGAAACAGAGAGAGACTTTCTTTGATGTCCAAGGTGCAAGATGTGTTTCCTCTAATTCTCATAATCAGGGTTTCCCATTAAAAAGCTGTGAAGAAAAGCTATGTATAACCCTAGGAGAAGTGAAAGAGAGGGCATCATAATAATAGCAACCTGGGCTAGCAGCTTATCCGATATGAACACCAATGGTGAATGGACACATGGAATTAATGCTAAGCACATTGTGAAGCCCTGTGCTGTGCAGATGTTTTGTGTTTTGAATATTAACCCCTAGACACACATGGACAGGTGCTTGATCTAGATTTAGCTGACAGAGACCTGAGTTCTCTGTATTTTTGATGCTTGCCAGCATTTGTATAGCTTGTCTTGCCAATGTAACTTAAATGAAAATTACCAGGCCAGGAAAGTATAAGGGATGTATATGTGTGGGGCGGAGAGTGTTAGGAGGTATAAGGGTGTGGTGGGAGGTGGGAGAAGGAAGTTGTATACGGCACTTTTTGAACAAGGATAAAAGTTCTGTGACTTTTTTTCCCCCATTCATTATATTTCTTTATAACAGCCCTCTACTTCCTGTTTGTACGGATGTGGGTGTTTTCAGGATATCCCTGGCCAGTTATTAAACCACTGACCGGTGGAGGCTCTGTTACAGATGGATTTCATTCAAGACTGGTGCTATTATATTAATGGATTTAATTTAAATAGGACTAGCCTCGCTAGCCAAATTACTGCTATTTAAATCAATTTGCTTAGGAGGAAAGAGCCTGACCATGGCTATTAGACTTCAATTTATTATTGTATCAAATTTTAAACTGGGTGAAGTGCATTACTTAGCATCTGTCCCTCTGAACTTTTGAGCTCCCACCACAAAATCCAGTGGTTTGAGGGGGGGGGGAGGGAAACCATCATATTAATTTAAAATCAGTGTTTTGTGGGCAAAGACCAGGTATCTCACGAAAGGGTCTCTCCATAAAACCCAGTACTTTCCTTTTGATGTCACCTCATTAAATTGAGATTCAAATGATCTAACAGATGTATTAGTTTAAAAAGGCTTTTTACTGTAGGCTTTTTTTTTAATATATAAAAAAGATGCAATGCCTTTTTTTTAAACACATTTCAACCTGATTCAAATAGAAAAGCAAAAGGGAAGAAAATGCTTTAGATGTGCTCTTTTGATTTTTTCCAATCTTGCCTGAATAAAATGGAATGGGAGATCAAGAACACTCAATTAATTTCAACACTGGGTGTCACAAAAAGAAGGAGAGGGAGGAAGGGGGAGACATTATAGATGCACAACACTTAACAAATGCATAGATTCAAGAAGGAAATATGGGGGGGGGGGGAGATAAAAAAGCATGTCTATTTTATTGCACTCGGTAAGCTTTTCGCTTGTATTTATAGCTGCAATTATATCTCAATGAGGTTTGTCTACAGTGTTGGCTTCACGCTAATTTTCCCCCTCACTGCATTCTTGGAATAGGCTCGGACTGTTTATGAACCAGACATATTGACCTCATTTACAGCTAGCAGTTTAAATCCATAATTTTTCCACCCACAATCCCTCTTTGACATTCCGGCGGTGCGGCCGGCTCAGTGAGACTGAACTAAAAGTCTCACACTTCATTGAACACCATTATGCGGCTTTATGCTTATAAGCCTGTTTCCCTCGGCTGCTTTTCAGCTTTGCTGGAGATCCGTTTGGCCACAGGCCGGCAGTGATTAACTGGAAGAATCCAATAAATCAGCCTGTCAGCCAGCAGGCTCTCCTCACTATGTCTACAAATCGACATTTGGATTTGCACTCTCTCCCTCCCCCCCTCCCCTTCCTCTGGGGCCATCAGGCACCTCTTGTCTCTCTTACACAAGGTGAACTTGAACGAAGGCTATTGTGAGCATGGCTGGGTCCTGCAAATAGTTCTTTGCTGATACAAGTTCCTTTTGATTTGTGTGGTCTGCTTGTCCTCCCCTCTGTTCCTCCTTTGCTTTTGATTTTACCCTTAACTCTTGCCAGGCCATTTTTCAGCTGTCAGAGAGGGCCTCAAGCAATAAAATGAAGGAGAAAGGCTGATTCTTTTAAGCCGCTGTTCCCATCTGTTGTTAAAATAATACTAATAAAGAAAGTGTAAACCAGGGAAAAGAACATTGCCTGCCACTGAACATGTAAGCTGTAATCCTCCAGGCATAGCGTGACCTGATCCTTACTGTCTTTCCATATTAAAAAACTATAATTAGGTCAGCTTGTTTGTATTTTTTGCCTTTATATTTAGTTTTATGGTAAATACTGTTGCTGTTAAATTAGTGCACTTTAAGAGACCATCTTGGGTGGCTTTGTCTGTGTGTTTATATGATGGGAATGCTGACAGCTTTCTAGGAAAATCATAAATAGCTTCCCACTCCCTTTCCTGTAGAGGTCAAAAGGAAGGGAATATCAAGTAAGAGCTCAAAAGCCTGCTGTGTTTTGTATGACCAAGTGCCCCGGCTAGAGCATTTTAGTTTTTTGAATGGACTCCTGGGTTTTGTTTTTAAGTAATGCTCAGACTGTCTTTCGCCTCTTGATATTCTTAGCACAGCCACCATCTTCTTTTGTCTGGGATTATTTCTGCATTGTGAGCACAAACATTTGTTTGGCGTCCAAACATCAAATAAACTGGACATGCTCGCAGAGTAGCCAATGGAAATTAGACCCTTGCCTTTGAAAACTCCAGTGGCAGGAATGACAAAAGAGAGTCTGCTGGAGGCTTAGGGAGAATGAGGGGGAGGGAAGGGGACAGGGCCAGTCAGAGAAGATTACTGCCCTCTCCCTTACGGCAGCAGCACAGCAAAGACAACAACAGCGTGCCTCAGCCAGCAGTAGTGTGTACAGTCATGTCAGCTGTAAACAGCCTTCACTACATGGAGAAGTGGATACAACTTCAAAATGATCAACTGCTTTCTCTTAATTGACTTCAGAATCATCGCTGGATGCGGGGAGGGGGAGGAGAGGCATCTTTTTGGAAATGAGGCTGACCCTACATCCTTTGAAGTGGGTGCAAAGCCAAAAAAGGATAAAACCAGAGAGATTTGAAAGTCTCTTCTCAAGCCAAGGGGCCTGATATTTCACGGACACTGAGAGCCCTTAGCTCTCATTATCAGAGGGAGTAGTGGATGCTCAGCAACTCAGAAAATCAGGCTCAAAATGTTTTGGGTTCCTTGGTATATTTAAAATACTTTCTGAAGCAACTGTAAATCTTTGATGGATCACTTTTCCATTTCTATCATTTATGAACCCTCCCATTCTCATTGTTGAGGGATTGCTGTTAATCAGACAGTCCCCACACAGTGGAGTGAGAGTGCATAGTTTGCCCTTACACTCAAAATAGAGTAAAAAATGTGGTAATTGTCTCCTCGATTCCTGATGACTTTTTAATGGTGGCCACTGTAGTTGTTTTACACTGGCACAGTCTCATTAGCCAACAAATATGTTGTTCAGATCTTTTATACTCCCAATGTGACCCAAGATTAATACAGCCATTTGGCTCCTGTAAAAGCTAATGAAATAATAAAATTTACTATGACTCTGGTACAAGGCTTGCACAGAAGCCTGGAAGCAGGATAGGAACATCGGAATTACCATATGGGATCAAACCACTGGTCCAGTTAGTCTATTACCTTTTTTTACAGAAGCCAGATGTTTTAAGAAATTTGCCACAAACACTGTATTGGAAATTATTAAATAATCTGTCTATAGGAAAATTTTCTTCCTAACCCAACCAGCTAGTGGTTGTTTTATATCCCTTTCTAAAAACTATTTTTATATCCTATCTAATGTAATTTGTGGATATTCTTACTATACATATAAATGCCTAATCATTTTCTGGATCCTATTAAGCTCTTGACCTCAATAAGATATTGTGGTAATGAGTTCCACAAGTTAATTATGCACAAAAGTACTTTCTTTTGTCAGCTTGAAATGTGTTGGTTTGGATGTCCACTTGTTCTCATGTTATTTGAAAGGATAAATAGGAGTCAATCATTTACCATCCGTATATCATTCATTATTTTATACACCTCTGTTCCCTCTTATTCATCTGTTCTCTAACCAATACAGTCTCAATCTCTCTTTCTCTGGAAGGCTCTCCTGGGAATTTAATTTTTGTTCCTGATGTCTTAACCACTTCTCTTTCAAATTTATTTCTCTTGCAAGAAACTGTGGTTGCCCCAGTTTGCAGAATATGGTGTACACATGGACTTTAAAAAAAAAAGTCCAATAAATGGCCCTTTTTAATAAAAGAAGTTCCATTTTTTTTAATTCCATGTTTTTTGAGATTTTTCTTAAAATAAGAGCAAAATGGTTAATTTTGTGTGTTTGTTTACTGGTGTAAATGTAAAAAGTTGATTAAACATCGTGAAACATTTTTTAAAAGAGAGAAATATCAAGTTTTGAATAACATCAAAATTGTGAAATTTTTCTCAGGAGAGGTTTTCATTTTTCAATCAGATGTAATCAAAACCATTTTTTTTTAATGATTGGTCAAAGGTATTTCTCTGCATTCTGCCTGTTTTCTTTCGGACTATTGTGCTAATGTGAGACTTTCATATTTAGTCTCTTATTTTTAGTGAGTCTCACTCTCTCTTGGTCTTCTGTTTAGTTTTGTCCTTATGTTAATGTAAATTGAAATGATTCCACCACCACCAGTGGGAGACTATAAGTCAGAAGTAAGATTATATAGTAATTTATTTCCAATTCAATTAAAAATCATAATACCTGAACAATACTATGTATAAGGTGAGGGTCTTACAGTTATTTACATGTGTAATGTAACTATGTATAATGATTGGCTCTGAAACTAGGGGAAGGGCCCCCGAAGCTGTGGCCTGACTACTTTTTGGCCCACTACAAGCCACCTCAGGGTAGGCAAGCCTTTAATGCCAGATCCAGGAAGGGAGAGGATTAGGTTGGGGCACAGGTCCCACCTGGATGCTGTGGTGAGAGTCAAGAGGCTGGAATAGGGAGGTGGGCCTGCCCTGAGGGATGGAAGCCACCGTGGGTTTAGTGCAGAGGCATCTTGCTCTCCAAGATGCCTCTGCACCCCAGGTCTTCCACCCTTCAAGATGATTTCTCCCCACCCCCATGACCTCTCACCCCCCTTGCCCTGCCCACATGATCCTGCTACTTTAAATGGTGCTCCACAGCCTCTGTAATGATTGGTGAATGCACATTTCATATATATATGTGTGTATATATGAAATTTTGTTTCATATATATATATGAAATGTGCATTCACTAATCATTATAGAGGCTGTGGCGCACCATTTATTTATATATACGGTAATTTATATCTTGCCAGTTAGGAGCCTGAGAAAAGCAACTCCCATAGTCATCAGCACAGAAGCTGGGGGAATTGAAATTGAGGCCTAGTCTACACTGAAATATTAGACTGGACTTGCAGCATCACTCAGGACAGTGAAAAATGTCTCCCCTGGCTGATGTAGATAGTTTGACCTAACCCTCATTGTAGAACCAGGAATAATTCTTCTGTTAACCTAGCTGCTGCCTCTTGAAGAGGTGGATTACCTACACTGATGGAATAACCCCTTCTGTTGATGTAGGAAGTAATGTAGTATGCCACTGTAGCATAGAAATAGCCTGAGGTTGCTTAATGCTTGAAAGATACAAACCTCTTGCTGGAGCTGTCTCAAGCCTGATGGACAAGCCAGGAAACCAGCTGCAAGTCCTGGATAGCTTGCACAGCCTAGATATGTGATATTGTTTGCGGGGGGGGGGGGGGGGGGGGGAAGGGGACGGTTATCAGACCAGATTCTGACAAGACTGGGCAGCCAAATGCTGGCCCCAGAGAGCCTGGGTAGGCCTTACCCAGATACATATGCTGCACCCAGACAGTATTTATGGGAGAGAGCTAGCCATAGGGAGTTGGGTAGCAGCAGCTGGAGGATGAAGCAACCCCAGAGTTGCTCCCTGAATTAGAAAGGGAGACACCATTTTGTCTTTCTTAGCCAGAAGGCCTAAGTCTGACCCAGATCCCCCAGCTCTGCAAAGGAGATACTAAACACCATTGCTAAGTGTGCCCCTAGATCTCCCATGCACCAGGGGATGACTAGGGACAGAGGTAACCAGGTATCCACTCTAGGTGAGAGGTAAAGCTGCCAGCTTCCTGGAAAGGAATGCCCCTAGCCTTTTTCATTGAGCTCCTACTCCACTAAATCAGCTTTGGCCAATGGTGAGCTTTGTGGGGTACTTTTGTTGTTTTTGTTTAGTGTGGGGGCATGTAGTATTCATTGCAGTGGGATCCGTTGCTCATTTATTTAATATTCTTGAGTCCCTTGGTCTGTTGCCTTTCCATTCTTTTAATTTTCCCTTATTTGTTCTGGGAATAAAATGTTGCTTATCTTTATCTGTTGGTCCATGATTTCCTGTACTTATCTATAGAATAAGATTCCAGGATTGTCACTTTGAAACCTACAATGTTTGTACAGTCCACAGCTTCGACAATGGAAACAACTATAAGCAGGGCTCAAAACTATTTTTGTTTAGAACATCACCAGGTTCAATCATCCCAGAGATTCATGGTCTGATACCATCCAATTTTTAAGCTCACAGCCATTTTGACTTTACAGATTATATCTGTGCAACATAAGGGGTGTATCTATGGCAAGCTAAGAGTCCTAGATCATTATGAAATCAAAGGTAACTCAACTTATCATAGAATATCAGGGTTGGAAGGGACCTCAGGAGATCATCTAGTTCAACCCCCTGCTCAAAGCAGGACCAATCCCACAGATTTTTGCCCCTATCCCTAAATGGCCCCCTCAAGGATTGAACTCATAACCCTGGGGTTAGCAGGCTAGTGCGCAAACCACTGAGCTATCCCACCTCCACACGACTTTTACTTTATATGTGACTTGCACACAATAATTCCACTGATTGTATGCATCAGTGATATGAGTGAGACTGCACAGATCATGAATGTACTAGGCCTTTGTGGACCACTGCTTCTAGGCCCCATTACTAGGCCCCACAGTCTGCCTCTGGAAACTGCTCTTTGAAGGGAAAAAGAGCACAAAGTATTAATTTGGACCTTCAGGAGAGTCATTCCAGGAGCAGCCATTTTGGGGGAACCACTGAGATCTAGTCCTCCAACAGTAAGAAGGGATGGGACACGCAAAAGCCAATCAAAGCCCAGTGAGCTGAAATAAAAGGAGTTGCCTGCTGCTAACTAAGGCAGCTCCTAACTAGAATAGCTGCTCTCTAGACTATCGTCAAAGAAACTGGGCTAGGGTAGGGCCTGTTACTGGCTACAGTCAATAGCAGGAGTTTGGAAGGAGCCTTGCAGATTTGATTCCAAGAGGGATCTTAGCCCCAATAGGTAAGAAACAGTCTTGTTTATAATTTTCCCCAAGGGTAAGGAACTGCTTCTGTTTATGTTGTACCCTGCAAAAAGTTTGGACTGTGTGACCTGGCCAAAAGGTTGAACTAGCAAAGACCCATTGAGGCAGGTGGATAGTCTACAGCCAGTACTGGGAGATGAAGAGAATGGCAGCACTGTCCCGGGCAGATAGTCAAATAGGTGAAGTCAACCTTTTACAGGGGATTAGATGGCACAACTGCCATAGTTCTTCAAAGGCTGGTTTTCCACATGTACAGTTCAACACAGGTTCCCCAGTGCAACCCAAACAACTAAACGCAAAACCCTAAAGCAACCCCATAAACACAAAGCACAACAAGAACCATTTACAATAATGCCAAGCACACACAGCTATTAGCCACTTTCAGCAGCATACGTTCCTCTTTTGCTACCCACACAAATAACATGAAATCTCCAATTATAGTTTGCACAATCTCCCTGCACCAATTTGTAGACATATTAGCCTCCCAGCACCCCTGCCCAGACACAATTAGCATTCACAATCAACAAAACGTACTACATTAAAACACATGCCCCGCATTTGCCACCCATGCAAATCAACACAATCAGTAAACAAAGCCCCTCACCTCACACACATCTCATTTGCTACACAGAAATCAACAAAAATCTACTAGCACAACACACATACTTGCCCATCCTTACTCATACTTACCACAAAACCATTTCTCAGCAGTCACTCCATGAACTACACCCATGTGACAGCACAAGCTTTCAGCTACTAGTAAATTGTAATGTCTTAGAGAACATAGAGGGTATCTGTACGTTTATGCACCTGGGCTGTAAGTGGAGCACAGTTGGTCATGGCCCATTGGTTCTGAGTTGGATCACCAAGCCCCAAAGGAAGGAAAAATTATGTAGTTCTACCACCTTTTGTAGTCAGGGACGAAGAGCATTTGGTCTAGCTGAGCTTCATTTGTCAAAAAACAAACAAACCTGTAGATGAAGGGGTGAAAGTGGCTTTAGACCACCTTCATATCTTCCACAATCCTGAGGTCAGACAGTTCTTCTTTCTAAGTTAAAGTGCTATTCTTTATATGCAGCTGTTTGTTTGACCAAGGGCCATTTCTGGGGATTTCTGGGCTATAGTGATCCTCTGGCTAGGCTTGCCTTGCCTTGCCATGGCCATGATGGATGGCAGGAGAGAGATCACTTGATAATTACCTGTTAGGTTCACTCACTCTGGGACACCTGGTATTGGCCACTGTCCGAAGATAGGATACTGGGCTGGATGGACCTTTGATCTGACCCAGTAAGGCCATCCTTATGTTCTTATTTGGGGGAAGGTGAAAATTTTCATGGAAGTTTTATCCCATTTTTTGACCATCTTCAGCTGCATCCTTCCCTTTGTTTGTCTTATTTCCTGACACCCCTTCCTCATATCCCAAATCCTGCAATCAAATCCATGAGGTGGACACTTTCCAGCATGTGAAGTTCTATTAAAGTCAATGGGACTCCAGTACAGGCAGGACACTGCACACACCCCTCCAATTGCTCATCAGGCGCGTTAAACCGTATGTTTTGTGGGGCAGGTACTTCCTTTTAATAACTATTTCTTCACTGTCTAGCACAACGAGCACTCAGCTCTGGTTGGGGCCTTTGGGCATGGTTGTAATGTGAATAAGAAAAACAATAATGGATATTGTCCATCTTTTGTTTTGAAATCTAAATCCAATTATTTCAAATAGTGCAAGTTTAGTTTTCCAGCAGGGCTGACTTCTGTTGCTGTTGAGCACTCACTGCAACTCTGTCCTGAAATATGATTTTGTTCCAGGTGTCCTTTCAAACCAGCAGACTCTTTCAAGCCAGGCTTGATTGACCTAATTGCATCCTAGAATTGCCTTGCTGTTTGCATGTGTATGGGTTGTTTCGATTAGTTTAAATGTGGGAAAACTTTAATTCTACTACTGGGGTGCTATGAGACAATGAGGACAGTATTTCCAGCAAAAGCAACATCTTCTGCAAGGCAGGTGGCCAGGTCACTATGAGGCATGCCTATGTACTGTCACTGGTTGTGGATTTGATGCTCAGTGTAATTTTATAGCCAACCATCAACAGCATTCTCTTTTCCCCTTTCACTCAATTACTATGTGTAATGCTCCAGCAGATTGTCAATTTGTCCATTGCTCCACGGGGCCATTTTTTTGAATCGCTAGACCCCAGTGCAGCATCAAGCATTGGAACTACATGATGGTGATTGCTGTTTCCTGGCAGGGGTGCTGGAACAATTTTTATAGTGGGGGTCCTGAGAGCCATTGAACTAAACTGTAAACCCTATATATGATGAAAACTACTTCAAAATAGGGAATGTGGCAGCACCCGTACTTCCAGCTCCAATGTTTCCTGGTGAATTTGACATCCACGTGTTCAATGCAAGCTCCAACTATATAGATTTTCTGCTGCTTTGCCTTTAAAGATCCAGGTATTTACTCCAGGGCTAAATCAGCACCTGTTCCAAATTGGCTATAACTTAATGATAGTTTTAGATCACTGCTTTTAGAGCACTGGCCTGACTAGCAACACAGACTCCAGGTGTATAACTCTGAAAGGCATCAGCAATAGCTTTAAGTTGTCATCTTTGGGGACATGAATAGTAAAATAATTCAATGACAAAACAAATTTCGATTTTGTATCTTGTTTGTGTGTTCTAGAATAACAAGGTTGTGGCTGGTGCATTGCACAATGATAACATGAGGGTCATGGCTAAATTTGGACTGTGCACCATTTGAACAGCCCATATTCAACCCTGCACCATCTAAATTCAAATTTTATACAATCTATAAAACAAGCTGTAATTTTAGTGATTGCAAACAGTGTTAAACAAGTTGAGGCAATATTTTTCTCTCATCTTGTGTTTTATGGAGCAATCTAGAAATAGGGACGTTTTGTGGACAAAGTGACAATTTCTGCTGCCATATAGACAGGAGCATGGTCACATACTTGTAGAGAATCAGTTCTAAAGGTATTACACACACTTACAAGGGGACCATATAAGAAACTTTCCTATGCTTCTGCAAATTTCACAAAACTTCTTTAAGGCAAGAAAAATCCCACAGATATTTAGCTTTCCATGAATTAGGAAAAATGTTCATTTCATAATGTACTCTTCTGTCATATGGTTTTTACTTACTTGATCCATGGCCTTCAATATTACCTCCACTGATTCAGGATGAGATGTTCCAGATGCTTTATACCTATTAGATTGTCTCATTCTATATTTATACAGTGATGTACATAATGGGATGCCATTCTCAGTTGGCCCCTGGCACTACCGTAACAAACATAGCAATATACAAAAATCAGTCAAGTATGTGTATATGGTTTTTTGTCTATAAGTATGTTTAAATCATAAGTCAAGGACTAATTTGCAAATTAAACTGTCTATCTGGAGCAGCTGTTTTATTGCAAAATTGTAACAAAGTAATAGAGAGGCTATTTACCTTCTTGAATCAATCAAACTCTGCTTTGCAGCAGCAAGTAGTGAGGTTACAGTTTATTTTACTACAAAACCTAATCTATCTTGGAAAATAAAACTGCTAGCCTTTCTGGCAGAAATGATTGTCTTTTTTTAATTATATGACTGGCCACAGCCTCTAGCTTGCAAGTATCATTTTGCTTAGCATCAAATTAAACTGTGTCCAGCAGCTGCTGCTAAATGGCAAGGCTTTACAAGTTGCTACTCATCCTACTCTAGTTTGAATGGAAAGTTAAACTGCTGCTTGTCTTTTTGGCAAAGTGCCTTTAAAGAATCTAATTGGCTATGTGCTTCCCAACTACAATATCTCCACTTCCCCCAATCACAAGATCTTTGATCAGAGCACTAAATGAAAACAGTCAAACTGAGGCTCAGTCCCAAATATGCTCAGTTGTGCATTTCTCTCTGGTCCCACCCAGTCCCTTTTCCCACGGCATTATTTGTGTGGCTGATACTAATTGGCCCTTTCCCCTTCTTTCTGACTGCCAGCTCAGTGCTACTGTTTTGGTCAGGCTCTTCTGCTATCCTACTCCCAAGACTCCTCAATTCTCTTTTCTCCTTTGAGTTCCTTTAACGACATTCATCTCAAACCAGCAGCATACTGTCGCTTTCCTTGATGTCACTGTCCCCAACTTCCCCATCGTCCCTGTGCAGAAGGCAGGAAAACCCTCATTTTTCTTTAGCTTGGAGCTTCCAGTGTGTATAAAATATCTCTCTCATTACCTGACAAAATGCACACAAACTTTCATATACTTATTGCCTGAGCATATAATTTTGCATATTAGATGGGCTGCTGGGAAACTGCAGGTTATCTTGTAATGCTGATATTTCTCAAATAATCCGATTGGAGGAAGTGTAAGGTTTGAATACAGAATCATGTAGGGAACTCTTTCTAATTGCTGGAGTGAGTCACTTTCCATTCTAAGCAAAGAGGTTTCTGTTGCTGACATTAGAAAGCAGTAGTGTGTCTATACTATAACAGCTTAATTATAAGTATGGGCATAGTTACACAATATATCATTATGCTGTTGGGTTTTTTTTCTCTCTGAGAGGTTGAAGTGCAAATCTCATAGAAGTAACAACATGAGCAATGACTATAGTCTTCTTGTCATGACCTTCTAGAGGTGGCCGAAAACTGGAAATTCCATCCCATGGGGTAGTCCAGTATTTCAAAGTTTTGCCAAACAGTCCAAATATTTAATGTATTTTGGTAAAGTGGAACGTTCTGAAAAACTTCTCTTTGGAAATGTCAAAATGCTTCACTTTGGTTGGGTTTGATGCTGAACTGTGTCTGCCATGCACTTTCCCATGCCCTCTGCAAGTTCTAGGTCAGGTGCATCTGTAATAAATCCTAGCACATAATCCCTGCTGACCACACACTAGGACTTCTGGAAGGGGGATTTGAGCGTTTGTGCTCTGGATCCTCTGGAGTGTGTAAAACTTCTGAAGCCCCAGCAGTCTCCAGCACCAATTCCTCTGTTGGCCTCTCAGTGCCCAGGAAAAGGGACAAACTCTGTCTGTTACCCCTGCTAATTAGTCCACCTGCCTTAGGCCCCAAGTTCAGCTCTGACCCCTGAGATGCCCCAGTTACCTAAATACACCTGTCTCCCAGAACTCCACCCCAAAAGTGTGAAATTTCTGGTTTATAATTTCTCCCTCATGGGCACGCAGGTATAGTAAAGCAGTTAATACATGCAGACTTAGCACAGTCTAACACTCTTTTATACTTAACCATGTAAGGGACAGGACAGATCATACAGAACACTAAACACATGTCACAGACACAGCTTCCTTACCATTCCAGGGAAATCTTTGAGCTACAGACCAAGTCCCTTAGGTTGTCAAGAGTCCTTTGGGACATCTGGGCTCAGGAAACCAGGCAGTGCCACCCTGCCCCTGTCAGCTGAAGCTACCTCCCCCTGCTAAACCAGTTCTGATGGCCAGAGACCAGTCCTTTTGTCTAGAGTGAATAGATTTCCAATGATTGGGTGCATTTTCATGCACAGGTTTGCCCAAAGGTTCCACAAATACACAAAATGATGTGGTCACCAAGTTCATATAGAATAAAAATCAATCCAAACTATAAAGCAAAATGCTTTGTCATGCTTGAATACATTTAGTTAATTGTTTAAAGTTGTTTATGCCGTTTTCATCCAGCGTCAGCTGGGGAGAGGCGTGTGCCAGTTGGGGAATACTGTGAGAGAAGTTCATCACATGATACACAGGCAAAATTGGGAGATAAAAAACCTATTCCTACATCATTTCCTGTTTCTGTAGGCACACAAACCACTGGAATCACCTCTAGCTTGTCTGGCTTAAGTTTCAGACAGCTCTTGTCTTAAATTGCTCTTGTCCACATCCCAAATTCAGCCTGGCACAGGGAAAGCAAAGACACCAAATCATCTGGATCTGGTGAAAATAACACACGCAGCTGAGTGTCATTGGCATAATAAAGGCTACAGTCTAAATCATCTCACTGGATCTGCTGCAGTCCCTTATACATGCTAAATGGGTAAAGAGGAAGAGAAAGAGGGGTGCTGGCAGAAAAGATCCTTCTAAAGAGGAAGGAAGTTCCAGTTATTATGGTACTACCAGGGACTCAGGGGACCTGAGTTCAATGACCAACTCTGCCACAGACTTCCCTGTATGCCCTTTGACAAGTCACTTTGTCTCTGTGTGCCTCAGTTCGCTAGTTGTAAAATGAGGCTAGTAGCATTTCCCTACCTTACAGAGGTGTTGGAAAGATAAATACATTATAGACTGTGGATGCTTAGACATGATGGTAGTGGGGGCTGTATAATTCCCTTAGAAACATTGTGACAACTTGCCATTTAGAGTTCTTTGAGCGGATGAACATCTGACCAAAACCAGCCTCTTAGACCTTTCTGTAAGGAAAGACTAAAACTGAAGAGTGATGCCATCCAGCTCAGCTATGGACTGCAGACAGTTCAACAAAACTTTGTGGTCAGTGGTATCTAATGCTGTTAACAGATTAAAATTACCCCCATTGGCACCTGATGTTTGTGAATGACTAGAGGAGTCGACAAGACTCGGCATATTTGAGTGAAAGCTTGACTGAAAGGGACTGATGAAATCTGAGGAAGTTGCCTTGTCACCAGCACCTAAGTAATGTTCCATTAGAGGGACAGAATAGACGCAGGGCAGAGTATGAATCAAAGGTATCTATCAGGACTACCACAGGCATCTCTTATGTCTACTGGCACTGGTTATTCCATGTTAGTGAGCTCTCTGGAGTGGTCTGAGGTCACATTTATCAGAATCCTAATGATCTATCCCATACTATATGTATTCACTGCAAAACGTACATAAATTGAGGGAAAATAATTAGTAATCTAGACACCATCGTGATGATGAGACACCTGCGGGGTAATCATCTAAATCAAATATTTGTCTCTGCTCATTCAGATGATCTATCTTTTCCTGCAATTGCGGAATGGCAGCAGAGCAGTGTGAGTTGAAAGGTAAGAACAACAGATTGAGAAAGGAGGGATTCCTCCTGCTTTGCAGAGTCACAGTACAGCAGTATCCGCCCATGTCATAAACATTGCCCTCAGTAGTATGCCATCACCTGGAATTCGGAGTTTCTGCTGGATGGAGACAAGAGAACTTTATTTT
The DNA here is from genome assembly GCA_032164245.1 of Sternotherus odoratus. NCBI lineage: Eukaryota > Metazoa > Chordata > Testudines > Kinosternidae > Sternotherus > Sternotherus odoratus. Next base: position 32,637,071 of record JAVMKO010000007.1, read on the forward strand.
TTAACACAAAATGTTACGTGTTCAAAAAGCAACCATTTACTCTGCTGGTAGTTTCTGCTGGTATCTAATTTATCTCCCGTGATCTATATTGCACTCAATTTAAAGGATATTGGCTTCCCAAGTATTTCAAGAGCATATCAAATTGTGTTAATGCCCCTCAAATGGAGAATTTGTACTCCATCACTGCCCATTACCGTGCCTTGTGGAAAATGTGTCTAACTCCATTACGTGGCTTTGAAATCTTTAAACATTTCTAATACTGTTTTTAAGCCTGATATCAACACTGTCCTCCCCACTATAGCCAGAAAGCATTAAAGACTGAGTCAAATTCATTCTTGTAGAGATAAGAGGTTGCACTTTGTACTTCCTTGTGCCCACAGTTAGCTATATTGGAGGAGACATTTACGTTCCACTGTGGGAGGGCAGCTTTAAAATCCATATGGAGCTCTGTAGGGACCCTACTGTGAGAGGCTGCTTAAGAAAGTGATTAATCAACACCTGTCCTGGCCCCTTTCTCTTGTGCCATTTTGACTGACCTTTGAGACTGCACCAACTGGTCTTATGCTCTTGTCAAAGTAGGGGTGATATGTATGCTACTGCACCTTCTGCTCCAGCTGAATTCACTGTAACTCATGGTTTGGAATATGGGTTGTGTTAAGCTGTCTGTTCACTCTAGGACTCAAACCTGGCCCTTTGTCTACAAAGTAAAGTAACTTCTCAAGAAGAAAATTTCCTACAAATACTCTACATACCATAACTAAGAACGTTCAAAAAGGGCTGCAGCATCATCTTACTCTTTGGGTAATCACATATGTCTAAACTGACAATTGCATGCATGGAAAATAACTGAACAAAATGCAAATCTCACGTAGGATTTCCAGGCATTACTTAGGCTTAGTGTTTTGAAAGTTTTATTCGCATGTGGTTTCATCAGTGTGGACAATAGTAGCAGTGTTATAAAATCACTTAGGAATTCCAGTCTCCCTTGAGGATGGGTGAATTGATTCAGATAAAACAAACAATGATTCATGCACAAATCAGGACATTCTGCTCTGTGGAAAAAACAGATAAAATTTACCCCTCATCCTGCTGCTTTCCAATATGTTTCACATCCCATCGTTTGAGCTAAGACCAAAAGAAAAAGTCCTAAATACCACAGGAATGTAAACGCTTGTGATATTTTCATGTCAGTTTGATGGGTTAGTCAGTTCTGATAAGTTCTGAATAAGCTTCCAAATATTTCAGTGTTTACCTAAATGAAATCTAGCCTCCAAATCTTTTGAAGTTCAAATCATAGCTCACCTATTTGTTTTAGTTTGTTGAATTATGTTCAAATGATAACTGTTTACAGTTGCTCCTTGACAGACCTGCTCCTGTTTTAATTACTTTGGGCTAGGGTTTGCCTCATGTGGAGTGGTATCTCATGTGGAGTGGTATCTTACACTCCAAGTCATCCCATTGATTGCCTGTGGTAATTCAGAACCACTGCTGATTTTACTGAGATTGTTCCTGGAAAAATGTACTATTCCACATGAATAAGGAGAGCAAAATGGGGCCCTTTATGAAGGATTGTGAGATCCTTGACTTAATCTAGAACAATAGAGAGATTCCATTTGACAGTCCATTCTAAATAAATATACATGCTACATGACTGGTCATATTTTTCATCAGATAGCAGCCAGCTTTGAATATATAATGTGCAGTGACTTTAAGGAAGGTATTTTTCTTCATTCTGTCCAATAGACCATGCTTAAACACCTGTGCCATATATTGAAATCATTAGTGATTGCCACTGAGAAAATCAGTGTTGAAACAGCATCATTAAGCCAAGTTGTCCCAGTTGTGCACCTGTTTCAAAAGCAAAGTGAAAATAAAAAACTTGACAAGACGAAGCCAGACTCAAATCTCATACATATATTAAAACCTTGACAGCCCACTGGCAAAACCTCCTTGCACTGTGGAGCAGGTACTGCCGAAGATGTTCTAAAAGAAGAGCTAGGGAATAGCTGCCCACAAAGCAAATATCTTGTGGGTACTGCCTCCATATTGACTAGCTGTAATTTTTTAACTGATGAAGTGGATGGACTGATGCTTTCGATGAATCCTGTTTTTATATCTACAGATACAGAAAAGTAAAAGTCCATCTGTCTTCTGCACTTCCCACGCCTAGAGCTAGATCAGCAGACATTATGTATATGAGTAAGAGTGAAGCTGACAACAGCCTGCAGCCGAACTTCCTTGGGCTGTAATTTTGTTAAACTGAGCCAGCTAAGCAGTCAGACATTGGCTGGTATTTGGAAGAACTGAGGAAAACCCAGATGCTGTAGGAAGTGGTGTTGGCAATTGCGTAGCTGAGTCTGTGTTGACCCGATCCCTCAGGATGGTGTTCAGGAGGCTTAGATGCTGAAGCTATCATTGAGTTCCATAACTTCTAAAAGTACTATTTGAAATAAATTTCTCTTTACCTTAATAATAACTGTTGTATGAAACTTCATAGTACACACTGCACATAAATCATTATAGATGTCTCAAACTAGCACCATTTTTAGCTAGGATTTCATTTGGTTTAATTATTCATTGCATTGCAAGTATTTAATACCTTTTATTTTTTTTATTTTTTTTTAGTACTACACTAACATTTTAGAGGAAACTCTTTAAGTCAGGCCAATGAGTATATTTTATTGAGTCATAGTTAAATGCATACCTCTCATCTTTGTCTCCCAGATATGAAACAGAGGCAATTCAAATATGGTAATAAAGTAGTTAATGAGAAAAAATATGTATGTGTAGATGGGAACTAAGAGAATTATGAAAATTAATTTTACATGAGCCCGCAAAATGAAATCTTATTGCTTAATACTGATCAGTGTCTTCTTATGAATTCTAATGTGCCATATAGAGTGTGACACATACCAACATTTTAAAGCAGCTCTGACATTTTGCTGATGCTCTGCTCCACAAGAATCTCAACCTTTTTTTCTTTTCAAAGCCAATAACATTTATTGCAACCTGTCTTTCAGTTCAAATTTTAAGCTAGACAGATGGCTACTGTTTAACCTACTGGCTTATCAGAAAAAGTAATGTAGTTACCTCAGTAATTTCCTTTTCTGCAACTTTAGTACTTTTGTCTTGATCTCCTTTGATCTTTTCACCCCCCCCCCCCCCCACTTATGGCTTCTTGCTTTCAGAAGACCGTGAGACAGTCTGCATAGATGATTGCTACAGCACATATAGCTATAGTTTGATATGGCTGATGGTGAAGGCAACAGTTAAAAAGCACATGTTAAAACTGCAAATAGATGATAGAGTGAATCTGCCATTTCAGAGCTAGTCAGGTTCTATATTTTCTCTTGCCAAGACTGCCCTTTGGCCAAAATGTAGTAGATATTTTCTGCTGCATTTGCCTATGTTATGAGCAGTGCTGGATTAAGGCAGGGGCTTTAGGGTCTGCAGCACAGGGCCCTGCCTCAAAGGGGGAACCACAAAAATAAATCACAGGCAGTGATCTCCAATTCCAGGCCGCTAAAAGTCCCAAAGCACAGCAGGGCACTCAGGCAGGCTACCTGCAATGGTCTCACGCTGCTTCCGGAGGCGGCTGGCTGCCTGCACATCTCTGCGGCCCCTGAAAGGGGGGGAGGCAGCACTATCCTCACAGCTCCCATTGGCTGGTTTCTGGCCAATGGGAGCTATGGGAGCAGCATTTGTGGGCACAGGGAGAGCACAGAGACACTCTAACAACCTCCCCCCAGGGACCACAGAGATATGCTATCAGCCAGTTGCTTTCAGGAGTGGTGGGGCTATGGCAGGCAGGCAGCCTGTCTGAGCCCTGCTGAGCCTCAGCCTCTCCTCCACCCCATATCAGAGTCCCCCTCCTGCACCCAAACTCCCTCCCTGACCCCACACCTCCTTCTGCACCCAAATCTCCTGCTCTAGCCCCCTCCTGCACCAAACTGCCTCCCAGAAAAAAGACTTGTATACAGAACCCCACAAAACCTAATAGCCCCAGGCCCACAGGAGCGTTAATCCGGCCCTGACTGTGAAATGTAAAAACTTAATGAAAACCAAAACTGAGGATCAAGTCAACTAATAATTTGGCCACCAGTGCATAAAATGGAACTGATTATTAAAATCTCCAGTCTCATAAAAAGGAAGGTAAGATGCTCTACTTATTCACAAAGTACTTACTGGTAGTCAGTAAAAGGTCATCAAGTAATTCCTAAGCTTTGATTGTTGTGTACAATTTCTGGATTTAGTGAACTTCAAATTTTCTTGTCCTATGAGTTGTTTTAACATTTATAATTTAATACCAAATGTGAGTTAAAACTGTTTAATATTAAATTTGAAGATAGTCTATAAATCATGTGCCCTTAAAGGCTCTGAAGGTCCCAGATAAATGGTTCTCTCATCTACAGTATACTTCTAATTTACTAAGATAATATCCCTTAGAACTCAAGCAAAAATTAAATGTATTAGGTAATTCCTTGTGCTGCCTGTAAGTGTTGTTTTCTGAAGGTTAAAATTAAGATAAAAGATGGTCAAACAAATTTGTGGAAAGAAAAAAAATCTAGAGAGCTGGAACAAATGATATATTTAAGGGCCCCAATTCTGGGCTGCCCTGAAGTGAGTTTGGCATACCTAGAAGGCAGGCATTTAAGTGGCTGTGCGCTGACTTTGTATCTACTAGATTCTGGTGGAGGCCTTGGGGTAAGCGAGAGCAGTCTCAAGGACAATACAATTTTGGTAATCCTTGATGAAATAAGCATACTGGAGGGATTGGGGAATCCATGTGTCGACTAACTTTCCTTTTAAATTTTTCCTTTGTTTTCCAAGTGAATCCCTATAGAATAAATGCAATAAATAAATAAATCACATATTTTTCAAAAAGTTAATAAGTGTATCCTTCATTCTAAATATGGATAATATCCAATAATAATTAGAAGAATCATTTGTGGAGATTCCTGATTTAAAATGCAAGAAAAATTATGATTGTAAAATATGTTGGTCTAGGTATACTAACGCAAAAACCCAGAGATGGAAATATTTGTAGATGGTCTAGTTGTAGTTTAATATGGTGTGGCAAAATTAAAGGCATCAGGTCATCCCCTGTGCCAGCCTCTACTAAGCCTGGGCCACCTCCAACTTGTATCAGGTGGCTGCAGCTCCTCAGGTGAGTTCCTCCCAACCTGGGCAGTGTCTGGTTTTCAAATATTACAAAGTTGGCAACCCAAGGGTACAGCTGTTATAAGTGAGATTAATACACGCCACATCCTATAAGCATTATATAAAGTCTAAACACATTCATATATCTCTAATATTGATTTGAACAATATTAACAATGAGCCAGACTGGTCTCAAGTTATGCCCCATCAGTGGTTAGAGAGGTCAAAGTCACCTGGTCTGTTGCCATCACAGTAACAATTCTGATTTTTTTAAATTGAATAGTCACATGCCACTAGAGTAACATCTTTGTACACCTCAAAATTACAGACAGTTTACAATCCAGCCCAGAGCAGGTGGGGCCCATGGATTTTACATTTACGTTACAAAACTTTTTGGAAGTCCCCGCCTCAATTTCTATATACACGTAAAATAAAAAGCTGAAGTCTAATATTTATGTCCAGCCCTAACATGAGGATGAATTTTATCTCTGTTAAGAATTAGCTCAACAAAGGATATAACTGACTTCCATATAAGCTACCACAGTGCAGAGGGATGGGCATATTTTTGTGTTGAATTCAGATCTAGGCAAGAAAGCTGCTTTTCTGATTGTATATATTAGACTACAGTTTAATAACATGTCTGATCCAAGTGATCTGTACCTCTGTTTGACTGAATTTCCTGAAATCACCTTAAGGCATTATTTTTCATATTTCCCCTGGATACCCAAGTGCTTCTAAATGAGACACATGTCAGGGCTGATGGTTCTTTACTGACAGTTCTGTGCCCTCCATTGTTACTTGAATGATATTTTTCAAGCATTCTATTTGGCAAAGAAGAATGTTTGTTTCATAAGGGTCACTATCAATGATGCCACACTGGAAGTTGCTGGTAAAAATGAGTTCAAAATATTCATGTGCAAAAATAATTGTTTTCTTGTTGTAACTCTTCCCTCTCAAAAGCCAGAAGGAACCTTAATGATTGAGCTCAAAAACTTGAAATTGAAATCTTTAAGAACTGATAAAGTGCTTCTTGAAATAAGATTGGTGGCCTCCAGTCACTGCTCTGCAAAGGCTGTTTGGGAATGCTATCAAGCATTCTACAGCACAAACACTTTAAGAGTTCTTCAGAGAATGTTCAGTATGGCGGAAAGGGAGAAGCAATGTATGGGAGGCCTGAAGTGACACATTCTTCCAAAGCATTTGTCATGAACCTAAGAGTCGCCTCTCCATAGACTGTGTAAACTTGAGAAAACTGACCTTCAAGCAGGCTTGCTTCCATCTTTCCTCCCAACTGCTCCCCAAAAGCCTTTAAATGTTTACCAAGCTTGGGTCCCCAGTTATGCTTCATTCAACAACCAATGGAAAATTTGAAAGATAGAAGAAACTATGGCAGGTAGATTAAAATATAGTTTGAAAAACATTGGAGATTAGGTGACACAGTGGGTTATTGCAATAGTCTTTCACCCTTGGGCAACTGGATTCATTTCCTTGATTAGAATACACAAGAAATAAATTTGTTGAGCTCAGTCTAGGGCCTGATCTGCAGCCCATTGAGTCTAAAGGGATTCTAGTCTTTTGTGAACGTTTTCCTAGATCAAAAAACACCATATAATTTGCCATATATGAAAGTAATACTTGCTTTGTAGAGACACAGGAATGGAATTGCAGGGTCACAATATGTCATGATTTGAAATGCATTATTGGGGCTACTGTGCATGTGGAAACTTACTCAGCACTAGAGTTGGTCAAAAAATTTTGAATTTCATTAAGTTCCTACTTTTTGACTAGTTTTACTCAGTACCATATCAACATTATTGTGTTAAGTCAGTCTTTTAGTTTAATGAACATCTCTGTCTCTCTCCCCGCCCCCACACTCACCAATAATTATGAAAATAGCATTACTGTACCTTTTTGAAACCAGTTCAGAATTAGCCTTAGAGATTTTGAACATCATCATTGACATAAGCAATAGGATATGTCAAAGATAGGGAGGAAATGTAATAGCCAAGAAAAAAATTGAATTGACAACAATTGCTCTTCTAAAGTCATGTTGTTTTCCTAACATCATCCACTGTTGGCCTGATCCTGTAAGTTAGTATGCACTTTCATGTCCCATTAAAGTTAGAAGGAGATGAGGCTGCTTAAAGCATATGGAAGGATCAGTCCCAATATTTAGCATTTTACCTAATATCCAAAATAGTCACAGCAGGAGCCAGATCTTGTAGTCTTTGCATACATTGGATTCAATGAGAATCTTCTGTACACAAAACATATAGGGCTACTTCTAAATCTCCTAATTCTACCCTGAGACTCTTTAACAATGAGATTAGTTTCCATATTTGTGCCACATAGGTGTCTCTTTACTTTTTTGGTTCTAAATCACAATGTCACTTTGCTCTCTTAGCGAATATTAAATATAACACATGCACACGTGTGTGTGTGTAATGCAGAGAAAAGGAATTATTTTATTCTTGATCTTAAGCACAAAAGTAAAATAAAACAGCCTTTTAAATAGATTTACAAATCTTCACAATTAAGCAAAACTAAATATATCTCCAATTAAAAGGAAAAAACCATAGAGATGCTGTTCTCCATTTGCTCTGGCCTGACAAAAAGTCTTGCTTTTCATTTACAGTAAAATAACATAAAATCTTCTGGTGGAGGGAAGCACTTTAAAGTTCTGCTGCTATCTTTCCTTTTTTTAAAAAAAAATATTTATTTCATCCTATGCTCAAAATCCAAGTATTCTCTTCTCTCCTTGACTGATCAGAAAGAAGGAGAGAGCCCGGGAGAGACATAAAATCTCCTCCCAGAATAGGAAGTGTACCATAGTCACAGTCATTAGCAGCCAGCCTAGATGGAGAAAGAAGCAGCAAGCTAAGTTTCAATGTCTATCCCCTTCCCTCCTACAGCAAGTAAAGTTAAACTGCACATTCAGCAGAAATAGCTGCTTAGAGGCTCAGTCAATCACATCCAGGCCTCCTCTCTGCTGTTCATAGTGGGAGAAAAACAGTAAGAAAAGCTGAATTGGCTTGTAATCACTATTGCTCCCTCTTTCTCCTTTTTTTCAGATGGTTAGTACTACTAATAAAAACCTAATCTGAAGTGTTGTTTAGTGCTTGATTTGTGCTCTTTCTTCTCTAAGCTTCACAGAAGCATAAGAGGCCTAAAAGCTCTCAAAAGTAATGTCTGAGGACTTGAACCATTCTCCTTCCCCAAACTGGCCCCCATTTTCCACTCTCTCCAATGATGTTTCAAAAACAAGCACTCCAAGTACTGTCTTGTTTCTCAGCCCTTGCAGTACCCTCTTCATTTTTTCCTGTTTGCCTCTCTGACTCACTTGCCTCATGTAAACCCCTTAGTTGAATCTTACCTAAGTCAGTGATGGCAGATCTGCTTGTTTTAAAGCTTGGAGCAATTCTGAATTTCCCAGTGGCTTTCCGAAGTGATATTTCCATCTTGTGTTCAGGGTTGCTCTTCATTACCATTGTCAGCCGAACTGCACTTGCCGGCATTCAGTGAAGACAGATTTACTAACTGTCATGCAACAGTGTAAAGAATCACAGAAAGACTCATTTTCTTAAGGCTTATCTAAATGCACAAGTTGTAAATTATACCCATACAGTTCAAGTGGTATGACCTCCCTAGTGTGGATGCAATTATACAAGTATAAATATGATTATAGTAGTATAACTTACTACTTATATGCAGGAAGACGAATAAGCTATGCCAATATATAAGTGCATTGACACCAGGGGTTATACTGATACAACTGTGTTGGTAACAAATCAACACCTTGTCTGGCATAGTTACAGTGGTACAAAAATTGTATGTAGACCAAGCCTTAACACTGAACAGGAAACTTTATTTAGGATAAGGCAAGTAGTGTTATTCTTAAAGTAATTCTATGTCTTCTTCACTGTACAGCATCTGACTAGAACTTTCCCCAACCCTCTTCAATGGCTTCCCGATACTGTTTTAGGCATTGCCTAAAATTTTTGTACTGGTAATTATAGCGGCTAGCAGTGTGATTTGCAGATAGTTCTACTGATACAGCCGCTAGTGTGGATGCAGTTATATCAGTATAGCTTTTCTCCCTTCCCGTATAAGCATTTATAGTGGTGTAACTGTGTCCACATTAAGAGATTGTAACTCTTTAGCTATACCACTATAATTAAAGCAGTACAACTTTTATGTGTAGACAAGCTCTAGAGAAACAGTAAGCATCACATCACATTTTCTCCCCACCCATTATCCCTTTTTCTCTGTCTAAACACTCCTCCACAAGAATTACTATTTAACAATACATTCTAGAGCCAAATGAGTCACCTGCTTCACCACTAATCCAGATCTATCTATTTTATGACCCTGAGGAGGTTTGTATCCAGCGTATTTATATAGCTTATCAAATCTCAAAGGTGATGACTCCGCTTCACTAGATTTAGGAATCTTCTTAGCAGAATTATGTCTCTTCAGTAAAGACTCCAGTATAAGTATCAGTGTTAGCAGGGTAACACAGCAATACAAATGATTTAAATTGGTTGAATATATGCTGCGTTTCTTCAATATCAATTAGCTTAATCAACCTCAACTATATATGATCTTGAGGTGCATCTACGTCCAATGACCATTGCTGGTGGTGGTCAATATTTTCCTCATACCATTTTATAAGGACTGGGTCTCCTAGGTAAACTTGAGTAAGTTTGAGGGTATATTCTGGCAGTTAAAGGGGAGAGCCTGCAATCTGTTAGACTTGCCATCTCTTGGCCTCACATATTGCAAGCAGTGACAGTTAAGACGAAGCTTTTCTCTGATTGGCAGGATTGTCCTGATCTGTCTAGCCATAAGCAGCTGAGTAAGCTGGGCTTACTCGTGTGACTACGGAGGCTACCCTACAGCTCAGAACTGCTAATGTGGTCCTGTTGTTGTAGAATTCTGTTAGCAATTTGTATTGCTTTCTCAACTGTTCCATTCCCATGTGCGAGGCAGAGGCTGGAAATAATATGTTTGAAATTATACTGTATCCAAAAAACTTCAAAGTCAGGGCTGACAAAGTGTCAATGACTTTCTTCTGCAAATACCAAACAAAATGTCTTTTTTTGTATTTACTTTTTTACACCTGTTGACCTGTGGGTTGAGTGAGAGACAGAATTTCTAGCAGCCTCAGAAATATAGTCATTAGCTACCATATATGCGTCTCTTTTCCTCATACAAATCTGGTGTTGCTCTTTTTCAAAACCTGAGGGAAATCCCATAGGTATCATCATGCCATTTCACCATTTGATAAAATATGCCAGTTTGTTTTGTATTCCTTTTTCAAATGAAATGCTCATCTAAGGTTGATTGTTGCGTGCTTTTCTTGCTTCTAGCCTGTAACAAGGTTTACTTGCCCTTTGAAGGCAGAGGGAGAAAACTAGGGGGTCAGGCTATATCATTCCAGGAATTTTTGAATAAACAAAGGTCTATGAAATGTCAGAGGCAGGAGCTGAGAGGGAGGACGTGATCCCAGAAAGATAGTGTTTGGATGTTTCAAAGTGACTTTTTTTTTTAAAGGCCTGGGCCTAGGTACCTTATGTTTCAAGGTGGGGTAAGGCTCCCCTCTCCCACAGCCAACCAGGACAAGTTCTGGGAAAGAGGATGGTTTAAAATCTGACTCTTCCCTCATAATCGGGGAGACAGCAGTAAGGGAAGAATGGCTGACCTCTCCCAACCCAGAGAGAAATAAGACTAGTTTTCTTCAGATTGCTGCTGTTTTCTTAATCTAATTTAGTACATATCACCAGCCATTTAAAGTTCATTAGCCTGGTTCATCATTTTTTCACACATGCATCAATCCAACTGGATATATCACAATTTCTTCTAATAATTAATGCTAGAGGGAAAAGAAAGCAGATTGATGAGGGATTTATATGATCCTCATCACCACAGTTTCTGAGTATCTGATTATAGGCTACTCAAAATTCCATAAGTAACAAAGATCGATTTAACCTCGTATGGAAGGCAGCATTATACCAAGCATCAGAGTAGGCTAATAAGAAAATGATCTGAGGATGTCAAGGAAAAGAGTTTAACTTTGTAGCCTGTCAGTTAGAGGCTTATCCAAAATATTTTCCTTTCATTGTTTTCACATCAGGATTATCAGAACTAAGAACTATTTTTTATTTCAATAGTACTACAGTGCTAAGAGGACAATCATTGCTATGTGTATGTATATATGATAAGCTGATTATTACACAGGGGATCTTTTAGATCATGTCAAAATGTAGCTCATCCATAACAATTGACTAAAGAAATAAAAATACTGTCTTGAATGTTAAAAACAAAGGGTTTTTGGAGATGACCAGTGGTATGTTAAAATGATTTGTATAAGGAATATCTTCACTTTACTTCAGCAATTTTGGAAGTATAGCTTTCATCAAGATGAGAAATTTCCATAATCACAAAGGAAAGGGCTAAAGAACTTTACCTGTATTCTCAGAATTAAATTGCATCTTATGAGATGACTAGTTATATTTAACTCACTTTTCCTTTCTCCATTCATTTTGCCTTGTCTTCCGCTTCCCCCCAGATCTAGGCCCACGACTTCACATGTCAAATACCAGCCATAACCTTTCCTTCTTCTCCACTGTCAATCCAAGCCTGTTATCTCCTACCTCTTGACTGAAAAATAATTACAGATGCAGTAGACATGCAACCTATCTACTGGCCCCCAGTTAAGGGTCTCATGGAAATTTCATACAAATGCTGTGACTTTTCCCATAATGACTGTCCAATGAGTGAGGTTAATATAGAACAAATTTGACATTTTCATTGAGAGCAAACATGAGGGAAATTACAGAAATGAGTATGCATTTCTAGAAGAATTTAGACACAACTAAGCAATTAGTACTGTAAATTAATTTGGTTTGCTCAATATAGGGCTCAAAAGACAGCTCATCTCATGACAAGGGAAACAAGATGTTGTGATGATATAGATGAAGAAAGAAAGAGGGTAATTTAGATGGGTTTATCCTTCTCAGAGGGTTTATAGAGTTAGGCTCTTTTTAAAAATCTATATATATTTATTTAATTAACTTTTGTTTTCCGTGGTTTCATATTCAAATTCACTTTGTGCACTGTTCACTATTCATTGGTACCAAGTGATGAGAGATGACGGATGAAGTGAAAGAGAAATGTTTTCATCCCGCTACCATTTAGTTATAATGTCCTCTTAATGACGCAAAGAAGGGAACGCCCATCTCCAGAGCATGGGCTTTTCCAAAGATACAGATTATAAAAATTAATTAACAGCATCTTCATCCCTGTCTATTTCTCAGAAGTAAAGCTGCCACACATATTTTATGCACATTACATTAGAAATCCACAAATGAGTGTACATTGTTTATTAAAATCCTCCAAGTCATTGGTTTTCACCACCTACCCAATTTCCTCAAGTGAAGGCAAAAAAACCCGAAGGCTGTCTGTGGCTTTAATATGCCCTTGATAAATATCGCCTGTATAGCATTTCCTGCAACTCAAAACTGAAGCCATTATTTCAGCAAAGCTTGTTATTGTTCATTAGCACAAAGAGTGTATAATAAATATAAAGAAAGATTGCTTGGTTTACTGTATCTGTGTCATCTAAAGCAGTTATGAATGACTACAGGGATTTGTCTTTGAATGACTTATTTGCTTCCTGCTTAATAAACAACATGTAATTAGGGTAATATATTGTTTCCTAGTTATCTTAGCAATGTAGTGAAGGAAAACAAAAGAACAATTTTAGCTGTAAAAGAACAGTAGATAATCTTAATACTATCCCTTAAGTACTTAGAATGATTATGCATAACCTAAACTGCTGAGAGGTCTACGTGCAAAGGAAGAACAGACACTATGTTTAATGAATTCTTTATTACTCAGTTCATGAGTAATTACTCAGGTATTACACAGGTATTATAAAACTATAGCAGCTTTTCTGAATGTGAGATTATACAATGTTTAAATAAGGCATCCATTAGAGAATTGGCATTGAGGAATGGAAATGGATTGTGTTAGTTTAGAAAACTTTGGGTGCTTTACTCCGTTGTCTTAAGTGGATTTACGCTTGTCAGCAGAGGATCTGGTCCAATATATCGAAGTACAGGTTAGCAGGTGAGTATTTTGCTACCAGGCACCTATACTAGCTGGCCCCCACAGCTAGTAAGGGTTGACAGAACTGAAAAGGAGCCTAGAGAAGACCTCACTTAGTTTCAGCAAAGTCACTTGCTTTTGTCATATAAACTCTGTATGACATTTGCACTGGCAAACATGCCATGAGGAAAAATAATGAAAGATACCAGATGACAATGTCCTTTGGAAAACATTGGTGTCAATGAGTGGTATTTTGTACTCAGTTGCGAGTTTCTCCTGGTAAGAAACAGTAATGTTGAGGCCAATGAGGGTTCTCCTTTCAAGATGCTTAAGCCCATCTTGCAATGCTCCTCTTTCTCCATTCTCTCGCTACATGTAGCGTCTGTCATCATCCTGAAGTGTAATGGGAAGATTCAGCAAACTTTGGGATGCTTGTCCAAATTTTGATTATTGTGGGCCACCTGTCACAGCATGCCATATCATGTAATATATTTATTGTTCAAGACCCCACTCCTTGATTTTCTGGGAGGAGCCTCACTGAGTTCAGTGGGACTCCATGGGTGCTGGAGTCCACCCATGCAGATCCAAATGCAGGATCTGAACCAAAGATGTTAAGATGTGCACACACACACTGAGATGTTTACACTCATTCTTAGATGTTATCATACACCTTATGAAAATGTATTGCGTCCTTTTACTACCTATGTATTATATAATGTATAGTTATAATACAAATTGCAATACCAAAAAGGTCAGGAAAAAAAAGACATTCCTATTAATCATATTAATTATAATAAGTCAGAAATTTCATTTAAAATATTAAAAAGAATGCAAACTAAATAATGCTAGCATAAACATTAAGGACTAAATATTCTAAAAAATGATGAAACAGTTATGACCATTATATATTTGAGAGTATACAACTTTTTATTTGAAAAGAATGATCACATTTCCAAAGTGAATGATGACAATCTTCCAAATTTGATAAATTAGTTATTTTATGAAGGTAAATATACCCCACATATCTATTTTTGGGGGAGGGGGGATCTTCATTTGTAACAGGGAGTTTAGTCCCACATCTGACATTCTTTACAGAGACCAATAAAATATCTAAGGCATCCCTTTCTGTGTGTTTTAGATTGTATATGCACTATATAATAATACATCATATGTATACATTTGGATTTTTAAAGGACCCTGTGATAGAGGCCAAGGTAGGGTGACCTCCACTCAACCACTGGACGACAACAGCTCCTGGTGATTCTGGGGATGAACTCGATCAGGCCAGCACTCTTTCCAGTGGGTACACCTCCCCTGCAGCTGCTCTCTTGCTCCAGGAAGCACAGTGTCCTCTTCATGACTCAGCCCAGGTCACTATTGTGGTTTCCCCTTCTTGGGGGAAGGAAGGATATCAAAGTTCCTGTTTGCCAGCAATCTCAGGCAGTGGCTGTCAGGGGAGCTTGAGCCCACACTCTACTCTGGGTTCCGCAGGGATCCTCTATACAGCAGTAAGCAGGCCTTACTTCCTGGCCTTCCCCACTCCTCTGCATTTGCCCTTCTCATTGCTCACTCCTTCCGGGGAGTAACTTTAAGTAACTCCTGTCTGGAAGCCACCTCTGCTTCCAATTTTCTGCCCGTTGTGGAAGCCTACCTGTCACTCACAGCTGAGCTTCTCTCTAGCTTCCTCCAGATGAAAGCTTCACTGTTTGTGTCTGAGGGCATGGTTAGACTGGCACTTTGCAGCGCTAAAACCCTCCAGTAGCGCTATAATTTTCATAGCGTACACACTTCAAAGTGAGATTTTGCAAAATGACTCACTGTTTAAAGTGCAAGTATTAAACCTCCTTTTCGAGAGGCAGAAAGCTTTGTGCGCTAGCACTGTAGCGCAAGGGTGCAAATGTGACCACCCAGGAATAACTCATTACGCTGTAAGGGAATCAACAAGCCATTTAAGGCAAATGACGTCAATGTTGTTTTGAAAAAGTGCGGAAGAATCAGGAAGTAGCTTATCAGTTTCTCTCTTAAAACTCACAGCCGATAAGCACCGGAAATGCTGACCGATCGAGCTGTGTGAGTGCACTGCAGAACCTGGTCAGTTTCCTAGTCACTGACAGCCTCAACTTGTCTCACTGCCTACACATTCCCTGTTCCCCCTTGCCCCTCTCCTTTGCAAAGTACGTTGCACCCAGCTGAATGCTGGGATACCTGCCCTATCCTGCTACTGTCACTGCCGCCAGAAGTGCTACAAATGTATCCATTCTTTAGCGCTACAGGGTTTCAATCTGCACAGGCTCTAGCGGGATACCTATTGCGTTACATTGGGAAGCGCTACAAAAAAACCCGCTATAATCTCTAGTCTAGCCATACCCTTAATTAGCTGATTGGGCCCACCTGGCCTAATTCAGCTCTTGCAGTGCCAGTGTGGGGAGCACACCCCATCACAGACCAGATAAAATTAGGCAGCCAAACCACACTGATATTTAATGGGATTTGGTACCTTACTCCCTTTCAGTCCTGTGCTCAGACCACTGTGCTACAACTCTGCAGGTTGTATATTTTAATTTATAAATTATAATGTGTTAAAAATTTAGAGAAGAATGAGATGGCTGAGGCTTAGTCTGCAGAAAATATAGGTGATAGTGATTGGTGATGAGGGAGAAGAAATGTGAGAAATTGATTTGAGCTGTGATTTCCTGCTCTTTTGAGAAAATGTGTACATCCTTTGTCCAGGGTTAGGATCCCTGGGATGCCCCATCTGTTTTTAAATTGTTATGGGAGCGGCAATGAGGAACAGCACTATTGAAAAATCTGTGCAGTGATCTCTTCTGATGCAAGCTTTTCCTCTCCTCTTCTAATGCAAATACGCTTGTGCACACATAAATACCACTACTTCCATGAATAAAGGCTCTTCCCCAACCCTTAGTGAAAATAGAACTAGACCACATAGAATAATAAAAATGTGGGTGTGACGGGGCTGAGCAGCCCCGCACCGGTACAGCAGGGGTAACCCTTCTCTCTGGGCAGACGAAGCCACGCCCCGGAAGCTCTGCTGGGCATGCTCCAGCTGGAGATCCAGCATAAAAGCCAGCAGAGCTGCTCAGTTGGGGCAGACCACCAGAGGGGAAGGATGCATGTTGCCAGCTCCTAAGGAGGGACCCAGACGTCAGTCTCGCTGTGACGCCGCTGGAAGCCCCACTCGCCATCGGCCCAGAGGGGGAACACTCTGACGGACCTCCGGACACCGAAGGCAGGGTAGGAAGTGACCCAGGGGACTTTTAAAGGGACAGGCTAGCTCGGCGTGTTGTGGGAGGATCCCCGCCGAGCGTGGGGCAGGACCAGCCCCACTGATAGGTGAGCCCTGGGTTGGGACCCGGTGAAGTGGGCGGGCCCGGGTCCCCCTACCCCTCTGGCCATTGGGCCACGCTACCCCGAGGGCAGAGAGCCCTTGTATTGACTCCGGCCATTGGGCTGCGCTACCCCGAGGGTGGAGAGCCCTTGTATTGACTCCGGCCATTTGGCCATGCTACCCTGAGGGTGGGGAGCCCTTGTATTGACTCCGGCCATTGGGCCACACTACCCCGAGGGCGGAGAGCCCTTGTATTGACTCCGGCCATTGGGCTGCACTACCCTGAGGGCGGATAGCCCTTGTATTGACTCCGGCCATTGGGCCATGCTACCCCGAGGGTGGAGAGCCCTTGTATTGACTCCGGCCATTGGGCCACGCTACCCCGAGGGCGGAGAGCCCTTGTATTGACTCCGGCCATTGGGCTGCGCTACCCCGAGGGCGGAGAGCCCTTGTATTGACTCCGGCCATTGGGCCATGCTACCCCGAGGGTGGGGAGCCCTCGCATTGACTCGGCCATTGGGCCACGCTACCCCGAGGGCGGGGAGCCCTCGCATTGACTCCGGCCATTGGGCCACGCTACCCCGAGGGTGGGGAACCCTCGCATTGACTCCAGCCATTGGGCCACGCTACCCCGAGGGCGGGGAGCCCTCTCATTGACTCCGGCCATTGGGCCACGCTACCCCGAGGGCGGGGAGCCCTCGCATTGACTCTGGCCATTGGGCCACACTACCCCAAGAATGAGGAGCCCTTGTATTGACTCTGGCCACTGGGCCATGCTGCCCCGAGCAGGGGGCCATCGTATAAACTCCGGTCATTGGGCCACGCTACCCCGAGAGCGGGGAGCCCTGGGTTGGGACCCGGTGAAGTGGGCGGGCCCGGGTCCCCCTACCCCTCTGGCCATTGGGCCACGCTACCCCGAGGGCAGAGAGCCCTTGTATTGACTCCGGCCATTGGGCTGCGCTACCCCGAGGGTGGAGAGCCCTTGTATTGACTCCGGCCATTGGGCCATGCTTCCCCGAGGGTGGGGAGCCCTCGCATTGACTCCAGCCATTGGGCCACGCTACCCCGAGGGCGGAGAGCCCTTGTATTGACTCCGGCCATTGGGCCATGCTACCCCGAGAGCGGGGAGTCCTTGCATTGACTCTGGCCGCCGGGCCACGCTGCCCTGAGCAGGGGGCCATTGTATAAACTCCGGCCACTGAGCCACGCTGTCGTCCCCCCGAGGGAGGGAGTTAGAGAGATGGAGGTCTGCTACCACGCCTGGCCCCAGCCTTCAGGGGGCGCTGTGGAACAGGACCCACCACAGTGGGCTAGAAGTGACCTCAAGAGGTCACCTAGTCCAGCCTCCTGTCTCCAGCTGAGATAGGATGAAGTAAACCTAAACCATTCCTGACAGGTGTTTGTCTAACCCATTTTTAAAAACCTCCTTGGGAGCGTATTCCAGAATTTAACTGCCCTTACAATTAGAAATGTTTTCCTAATATCTAACCTAAATCTCCCCTGCTGCAGATTAAGACCATTACTTCTTGTTTTCCTTCAGTGTACATGGAGAAGAATTGCTCACCATCCTCTTTAAAATAGTCTTTAATATATTTGAAGACTTACCAGGTCTCCCCCTCATTCTTTATTTTCTCAGGACTAAACATGCCCAGTTTTTTTAACCTTTCCTTATATATCAGGTTTTCTAAACTGTTTATCATTTTTGTTGCTCTCCTCTGGGCACTCTCCAATTTGTTCACATCATTCCTAAAGAGTGGCACTCAGTATTGGACACACCACTCCATCTGAGGCCTCACCAGTGCCAAGTAAAATAGCACAATTATCTTCTGTATCTTATCTGCCACATGCCTGTTAGTACATGATGATATTAGCCTTTTTCACAACTGCATCATATTGTTGACTCATATTCAACTTGTGATCCACTATAACCCCTGGAACCTATTTAGCAGTACCACCAACTAGCAAATTATTATCCATTTTGTAACTGTGCATTTGATTTCTTCTTCCTAAGTGTAGTACTTTGTATTTGTCCTTACTGAATTTTACTTTGTGGATTACAGACCATTTCTACAATTTGTCAAGGTTGTTTTGAAATATAATCCTGTTCTTCCAAAGTGCTTGCAATCCCTTCCCACTGGTTGTCATATGCAAATTTTATAAGCATACTCTCCGCTCCATTATCCAAATAATTAAGAAAATATTGACTAGTACCAGACTAACCCTCATGTATTCCATTACATAAGCCCTCCAAATTTGACCGTTAACCATAGATCTTTGGGTGCAATCTTTCAAGCAGTTGTGGCCTAGATGAAATTACTATAAGGTGGGTTCACATTTCCCTAGTTTTCTTACGAGACTGTCATATGGGACTGTGTCAATGGCATTACTAAAGTCAAGCTATATCACATCTACGGTCCCCCACTATCCATTAGGCCAGAAACCTGTCAAAGAAGCAAATTAGGTTGGTTTGCATTTGGTTATTGCTTATTATCCTCTACGTGCTTATAAACTGTTTGTTTAATAAATTGTTCCAGAATCCTTCCAGGTATAGAAGTTAGGCTGAATGGTCTGTAATTCTCCAGGTCCTCTTTGTTCCCCTTATTAAAGCTAGGTACTCTATTTGCCCCTTTCCCAGTCCTCTGGGAGCTCACTCATCCTCCGTGAGTTCTTGAAGGTAATTGCTAATCATTGAAGCTTTCTTCAGCTAGTTCCTTCGGTACCCTATAGTGAATTTAATCAGCCCTTGCCAACTTGAATATATCTAACTTAACTAAATATTCATTAATCTGTCCATCCCTATTTTGGCATGAATGTCCACACGAGATAAACAAAAAGCATATGAAAATAGTCAGACAGAGTCATGATTCAGAATTCACAAACATGTTAGAATGACATTTCCCACGCTTCAACCTTGTCTTGTCTTAGGGAACTGCATGTGGAGCATCCAATATTAGTTGAGTAGCCCAACACAGAATAGTATTTCCAAATTCATGTTATGGTCACATGATGATAAAGAATTAGACAGGATGGGCTAGGGTTATCCTGGGTTTCTACCAGGATTTGGGGCTCCAATAGCAGAAAATATTTCAGTATGAAAGCACAACACCTACAATCTACAATCCATGTGCAGTAAGACAGTTGTGGGCAGAACTGCTTGGAGAGTGTGCAATGCCATGGTGCCAAGAGATTAGCAACGGCCCCATGCTGCCTACACCAGCAGGGCTCCTACAGCATTGCAGTGGCAAGTTAAAGCTGCCACACACCCACTGGTCCCCCTCAGTGAGGCCATCAGGGCTGCCTTCCATGGGATAAATCCTCCACACAGTGGCTGCAATGTACTTAGTTGTGGGTTTCAGTCATCTCAATTTGCCAGATAACTCCTTGTGCATGCACACATGCGCACACCCTTTAGAAAAATTAATTCTATTTGCATCCGGAGTCATAGATTTCCCTCACACTCTCTTGACCCTCATTTGAAATTTGTCCTTTGCTTAAAACTTCATTTGGCAGTCTGGAAATCAATGTGTGTGCCTAAAAAGTGGTTTTAGGCAAGTGACAGGCACACAGAGCTTTGAATATCTAGCCCTAAGTTTCTGGCAAACACACAAATGCAAGGAAATTTAGAGTTAAGATTGCTCCTTTTGTCCTTAACGTGCCCCTAATGGATTTACCAGTAATTATGAATCACTGTATGGTTTGTATCACACACTGTTCTCTTTCTCTGAGACCTGTGCGGTACCAGGGGCACAATGGAATGAGTTCAGGAAAGAGTCAGCTTGAAATTTGCTGTAAAATTCCACATCTCTTCTGTTGTGGGTTTAGAACAGGAGAGTTTAAAATCTGTCATTTGATACATGTGATACAGTTTGAAATATGCATGGTTCTTCCTAAGCAAGCATTGTTGTTCTTGATTTGAGAATCGAGGCAATTGTGAGCCCTCTCATAGCTGGTGGGCCAGCCATCTTCAATAATTCCACAAATAATCCATGGAAAATAATTAAAGTGCATGTGTGTTCAATAGCGGAAGAGAAATTATATAAAGTATATGTGGGATCATTTTTTGTAAAAGTATGCATTGAGTTGCATGAAACCATCACAGATTTTAACCAGGAGTCTCTGTCCAGCCTCAGGTAAGATATCTGAGACCCTTCAGCTGGTGTAAGCTGGTATAGCCTCTGCTGAAGTCAGTGGGGACTACTCAACATCTGAGTAAATGGTCCCCGATCTCTAGCCCTTCCTGTAAATACGCCCTCCACAAACCTGCCTGATGTATGAACCGGACAAAAAAAAATTGAGGAATTTTTTTATGTCTCATATCAGCATTCTAATATAAATTTCACACTAATTCCTCTTAGAGCCACTAGAAAAAGAAGTTTTTATTTTCCATTTTTAGGGTATGTCTGCACTTCACTAAAAAATGGAATATACTTTTAGAATAGAATAGTGGCACCAGCACAGGGAGGGTCTAATATCCAAAGTACATCCCTACATCTCGGATGGGTATGTACTTGGGGTGACTAGCCCTTCCCATTGCTTGCACCACTATGGCTACACATTACTTTTAGTGCACTAGCTCAGTTACAGCTAGTGCAGGTATGTGTACTCAAACTGGATTTTACACCTCCGGATCAAAGTGTTGACATAGCTTGCAATATAGTGAAAAGAGTGAAGCTCTGAGTGGTGTAGAATGGTTAGCCATTAGGCCCCAATTTGGGAAATTATTTAAATATGTGCATAGGTACCACTGAAATCAATGGAACCTAAATGTGTTCATAAAGAGAAGCATATACTTAAAGGCCTTGCTGAATGGGGCATTACTGCAGCACTTAAGTGATGCAGAATGCCTCTGGAATCCTTTTGTCCTTTGACCCCAATTCAGCAAGGTGCTTAAGTGTGTTCCTAATTTAAGCCTGTGAGGAGTCCAATTTGATTTATATGCCTAAAGTTAGACATATGCTTAAGCACCTTACTGACTCAGGTTTTTAGTGAATGTTTTGTCTAGGATCATTTGGGTTTCTATGTTTTCTCTGGCCTTACAAGAAACTCTTTTTTCCCCATTATGAGAACAGAAAATACCACATTTAAAAGCACTGTTTTCCAAATGCAGGCTATTCTATTCTCTTCAGTTTGCTACAGGTCACAGTCTCTGTTTGTCACTGTGTGTGAAATAATTAATTAGGGGAAAAAGTATCTTCTAATTAACGTGGAGAATATAAACATAATGTTGCAATCACTTCGTGCAGTAAGACAGCTAAGTGTTTCCTCTTGACTAGTGTGGGGGAGACAATTGTGGAGTCAGGGCGTAAAGCTTCCGCCATTCTGCTGGAGGGGGTACGCTCCATTTATCAAGCTGACTGGGCTGTCATATCAGTGGAAGGACCCTGGAGAGCCCTGACCATGAGATTGAAGGTTGGTACCAATTTACTGCAACACAAATGCATTGAAGAGGAAAGAGAGAGCTCCTAATCTCTTCAATTTTCTTACATTACCCTGAAGGCCATGGAATTAAATGAAACAATCGCTGGTGACAACTTTAGTGAGTCCTGAATGCATGACAGGAGAAGTATTAAAATAGCTCAATAGTTTTATTTTATAAATGTGTGTGTTAATCTTACCCCTGCATAAGGAACAAGGTTAGAAAAGACTGTCTCTTGGATACACATCTCCCTCTCTGAGGGAGATGTGTATCATCTATTCAGTGCAGTGTCTGCCTGGTCAAAACCCGGAAACAACATACAGAAAACTACTACCACCACTAAGGAGCAAAAGTGCTATCTATAAAATAAATAAAACTTAATTTTGGGGCAGCACAGTTTTCTATTTGTACATTGCATTTAACACCTTGTGCTTCGCCTTTCAATCTCCAGCAGGACCAAATTGTGAAAAATCATAGGAACTGCTAGATTGCATAAGACCCAAGGTCCATCTAGTCCAGTAACATATCTCAAAGAATGGCCAGTACCAAATGCTTCCGGGAAGGTGCAAGAAACCCCACGGTAGCCAGATGGGAGGTAATCTATCAGCCATGAATGTCTCAACCTAATTCATAATAGAGATTCCTTTGAGTCCAAGGCACTTAGCTTTATTTCCCTTCAAACACTCTGTTAGTGTTAACTATTATAACTCTGGATATTCTTGTTATCCATAAATGTCCCATCCCTCCATGAATTTTGCTAAATTCTGAGATCACTGAGCATTACCCCAGAAGTCTCCTAAGAGACCTTAGTGTAAGTTCAGAGAAATATGAAAAGAAACAAAACTGATTATATGGTATCTTCTCCTGTACACGTTTAATACTTGTTCAAAACATACAGCACCTTTCTTTACAAGTCTACCCATAGGAGCAGATGCACTCTAAATGCCGCTAGCAAGATATAAATAATAATAGAACATGGTTATATATAACTGGGAATAAACCTACAGCATCCTTATGCTTTCAATTTAAAGGACTGCTAAAGGCCATAGTTTCCCATTTGTGTGTGAGTTGGGAAAGAGGGGAGCGTGACAATAAAAGGACATACACAATTATTATACTATTGCCATTTGCAATCCTATAGTTAAAGGTCAGTCAGGTTTTCTATTGTAATATTTTCAGGGATTTATAATTTAGCTATCTAAAAATTTGCTCCAGGTTAATACTTTCTATACTGACTCTTAATCCAAAGATGAGCTTCATCTTTTTTTTTTTTTTTTTTTTACATTTTGTTTTAGAGTTTAAAAAATGGTTTGTCCTTTATAGACAGGTTTAAAAGGAACAAACCAGAAGTGTGTTAGCTTCAAATTCTCTTTTGTGATCATATACAGGTAAAAACAAATTGAAAATAGACTTGATTTATAAATGAAATTTAGAAAATCATGAGTCCAATTGCTTTTGGAATTTTGAAAAGCAGAGCCAACAAAAATGGCACAAATATTGTAACTTTAAAGTTTTATAATACTCCTAATCAATCCAATTTCTGCCTGCATTGTGCTAAAAATGTTTTATGATTTGTGCAAGGAACATGGGTCCTAATCAGGTAATTCCTCTCTCATTAATTGTACAAATAAAAATATTCCTTACATTATCAGAAAAAATAAAATGGCTCAGTAAGACAAAAACATTAATTATAAAGAAAACATATATATTCCCCTAATGGGGGACATCTTACTTCTGGGAGAGTCATTGTTCAGCCACCTCTTCAGCCAGGATTCATCAAAGTATTCGGTCATGTGTTTTTCTTCAGGTATGTGATTTCCTTTAAGCACATTAGTCATACTATTGAAATCAATGGAATGACTCAAATACTAAAAGTTAGGCACACGCTTAAATACCTTCCTGAATCAAGACCTCAGTGGCTACATAAGAATTTAAGTCCTGTTATATCAGTAACAAAGCAAAACACTTGAGCATATGTTTAAATCCCACTGACATCAATGAGATTTGGATATGATCTTAAAGTTAAGCACCCAAGTGTCCATGGCAGGTGGAAATATCTGCTTGTGCTGTCAGTTGCTCCACCCCTTTTCCTAGGGAAAGCCAGGTAAATGAGAGATGTAGGGGGCAAGTGTGAAAGAGAAGGAAGGACTCTGACAGAACAGTTTTTGGAGGGAACAAGGAATGCAGCACTGAGGGGCCAGAATATAGCTGTGAATGTGACAGAAAGAAAAGTATGTGGGGGGGGGGGGGAGGAAGAGGTACAAAACTATTGGTTTGGGTACATCTCTCTTTGTCTCCTCACACATGAACCAGATGTTGGTGGGCACATAGCTTCTTAGTCCCATGTTTCTCTTATGTTATCTCTTAGGGGCAGGGGTGGGATGAGCAAGGGAATAGAAAAATGAAGGAAAGGGAAGAGGACACTAAGAGGGAGGAAGGGGCGGGGGAAGAAGGGAAGGAAAGGAGCGTGGGTGGCATGGAGAGAAGCAGAAGATGGGGAGGAGGTTGTGGCAGTCAACAAATCAATAAGCAGATAATAATGCCCAGTGTTCGAACTGTAAAAGGCAATCTGCTGAGTTCCCTGGCACATCCCAGGGCTGTGAAAATTTGGGGTTACTGGGGGAAAGGAGGATCCCTTTCTCCTTTGCAGCTGCTTGGGACTGTCTGCTGCTAGTGAAGTAGTCCCTGCTGTTCTCAGAGGCTAATTCCACCCTCAGTAGCCTTACTCTGCTTCCCCCAGATCATGTGGCTTTGGTGCTACTGTAGGTGAGTTCTCATGGAGATGGAGTCCCCACTTCATCCTGACCTGATCCCCTTGCACTCTCTCTGTGCATCTAGATGATTTGTTCAAACACATATTCATAGCTCTGGATCCACTGACATCTCTCACTCAATTCTCTGGCTGTTGCTTCTTTTTTCCTTTCTTTTCTTTTTTGTATTCCCAATACTTATATTCCCCCAGCCTTGACCTCTTGCAATTCCCCACACATTTTTGCTGCTATCCTCATCCTAGTCTATTCTACCTCTTACCAGTTTCATTTCTCTCCAAAACTAATTCCACCATCCTCAAGCACCAGAAGATATATTCTGATCTGATCTCAGCCATCCCTTGTACATCTGGAGTAACACCGTTGACAGCAGTGGTGCATAAGTATGAAAATCACACAGGTGTTAGCCGTAGTAATTTCTGAACATCTTAAAATGTTTTGTTCACATTCTAGACATGGGTTTATGTTGATTCTTATTTTATTCCTACCTTTAACATTATTTTTTCCTTTGGCTTAAAATTAATATCCTGTTATACCATGTTTAAATAATGTTTTCTAATAAAAAGATTAAGAAATAAATTGCATTGCATTGTAATCCTATGAGGATATTAGTAAATCAGGTATTGACCCTGGATTACATAACTCTGAACTCTCATCTTAATTGCTTTCTTTACATTCAAATATATCCCAAACTTTTTATGAGACAGATGTAAATGCTGCTGTTGCTGGGCTTAGTTAATCTATTTCAGTTTGATGACAACCCACTAAGTGAACTTCAAATGTAAATAATAAAATTAGGTCTTACTGTACCAGTACATCTCAGCTGTTTTTTCCCATGTACCAGATGTTCCTATTTTAAAACTACATTCACTTTCACTCCAAAAGAACCAGGACTTCCTTTCTATCCCGCTGCAAATTGTGAAGCTCAGCAGTGGGGAATTATGAAGCTGAAGAAATAGATTGCTTTTCTCACACTGACTAAATTATTTCCACCTAGTCTGAAGTCTTCCGCTTTAGTAAAGTTTGTTAAATCCCTTGTCTAGGCATTTTTCCGGTTTTCAAAGGTAAGTGGCCTAATGTTTGTTCCTGGCCCAACTAGAGAGATTTTTCTGAGTGTTTGGTATTGTTTCTCAATCGTTTGCCATATTCTAACATGTAACCCTAAAACGATCACATAAATGACAGAATCATTAGAATAACTTTTTTCCACAAACTCAAATTCAGTTTCTAAAAGAATCAATTTAATTTGACTGTGTTCCTGATTGCCTCAGCTGCAATGCCCTTTTAGATAGGAAATATCATGACATTTGATCCACTGTCATGGTGGCATCTGGGCAACCTAAATCAAGGGGGAAGAGAAAATGATAAAATACCTCCCTTACTGGGAAGGAGAAAATATAAATTGCTTTCTTCAGAAAATGAAATTATGATAGACGAAATAATTAACCTCTAGGCTTTTATATTTGGCATGGGGGTGGAGGCATAAAACCAACACCACTATAGGAACATTTGGGTATTTTTTACCAAATGGTATTGAGGTGCAAAAAATTCCAACAGATTTAATCCTGGGAGGGGCTGATTGTCCTCAACTCCAATGGACTTCAGCTTTTGTTGGAATCTATCATGAAACAGTGTTCAGAATTCATCTTCTTGTTATTGAGGAGCCTCCATTTTAGGAACAAAATATTCACAATCTTACAGGAAAAATAGAACAGTCATTTTGTCAACGTAGAATGCAGCCTTGTTACTGGAAACTGATCCCTTCAATAACAAGTGTGATTTTAGCATCTCCTACCAATTTGTTATTTTGGCCTGCGTGTGTATTTTTGAAAAATCAGGTTTGGAGCAGAGGTGTTAGTAGTTGGGGGTGGCTGTGAATAGTAAAGGATTATATGGCCATGAAAACAGTCTGCATCCCTTAACTGTTCATTTCCAGATGTTCAAAAGTTTGGGTGTAGTAGATCAGTCAGAGATGAATGATAAATGCCATTTGCATCGATATTCCCCATTTGATACTTAGGTATATGTACATATATATACACACACAAAGTATGTGAATATAAATTTAGATTATAAGGGAGGGGTGTAGGATATCTAGATAAAATACTTTAGCAATCTAAAAATATAATTCAAAATACATATGACTTGATTCTCCAATGCCTAGCACCTTCACATCTGTGCAAAATGGGTTTCAAATGCTCCTATTCTGATGTTTTCACTTTGTACAGGCATAAATGACTAGATAAGATGCTGTGGAGAATCAGTTCTCTAAGGTTTTGTCATATTCTGAATTAATACACTTGTTGTGGTTTGACAAACAATGTCTTTGGTTGATTCAAATTAATCTACATGTATAAAACTCAACAAAATAAAAGCCAAGATAAGATCAAAGGGAGACTCTTATATACTAAAGATCCAGTACTGTTACTCACTCAGAGGCTTGATAATTTTAAAAAACGTGACAGCTAAAACCCACTGGCACATGCTGCAAAGAAGGATGTGATAAAATAATGCTACTCATCTTCAAGGCTGTCAGTTCTGCAATCAGTACTCCTATTCATCTCCGTGGCCTGCTAACTCGGTGCTACCATGCGATAGATAAACCCTAATCCAAGTGACAGCGTTCAAATCAGAACTGATTTGATTGTTCACATATGATACCACAAGACACCAGAATCCTAAGGAGTTTATAAAAATGCCTGGATGTCTCTTGTAGGCACACTTCCCTCAGAATCTCTTGCAGAGCAGGATACACCAGCTCTTAAACCTGGGGTAATTTGTAGGTCATGAAAATACTTTGGTGGTGCAGTCAGTTCTTATCATAATCTAACTCTAGCTAGGGCACTGAATGTTCAAAAATAAAATGCAGTTCAGACCTTGTAAAACCTACTTGCTTTGCTTTCATGTCTCGCTTACAGAAGGTGAAATTCCATTCTTTTGTCAGCACAGACAGGAATTATTCTTGAAAAGATCAAACATGAACACATTTGTTTCTGTGCATATAGAACCAGTCCGGGGGGGCGGGGGGAGTGAGATGGTTATTATGGCAAGTAATATGGTATCTCGCAAGTCGTCCTTGACTCTCAGAATGTAGCAAAGAAGCTTTCAACAATAGTCTCTCAATGGGGCTGGTATTTAAACCTGATGCAGTAATTGGAATTCTGCAGGTTTTCAGTGAGAGCATTACATTCAGGTTCTAAAACAAAACTCTGAATAGTACTATGATGATATTGGTGTCTTGTGAAGGTTTAGTGCAGCTCTTTTTGTTTATTTTTCATTGGTGCCTTCTTGGTTGTGGAGTGGAGCTTTGAAGAATATTTGCTCAAGTTGTTCAAAAAGACAATGGCACTGGTGTAACTCAAAGCAGAGTTAACCCAATAGCTGTTCAAGGGTCAGCCTAAAAAGTGAGCAACTTTTCAAGGAAGTCATCTGTGAAGACATCAAATGAAACTATGGGACTTGTAGATGTATGGACTTGTATATCTTTTCCTCTTGGGCCTTACTCATATCTTGCTCATGCGTATTCAAAGAGAAAATGTTCTTCACAGACATTATTGGGAGAGCAAAGGCCCTGATTCAATAAGGAACTTAAGCACATGCTAAACGAGCATGTGAGAAGTCCCATTGACTTCACTGGAACTATGCTTAAACTTAGCATGTGCTTTAAATACTTTGCTGAACTGGGGCCAGAACACTGAAATGGAGTGTCACTGTACAGATCTGAGGAGAATTTTGCCCAAATTATTATTTATTGTAATTATTTTATTTATTAGTCCAACAGTGTTTTGCTGTGTTTTCTTTTCTTTGTGGGGGATGTCATGACCATGGATGGGGGAGTAGTTTATGCCTTTGAAAAAAAGGGTCACGGACTTGAGCAAATTAAGACAAATTTCTTCCATCATATTCTATACTCCAAGAGGCAGCACATAAAGAAAGCAGGTAGATAATGAGGAACATAAAGCTGTGTAAAAACAGCAATAGATTCCTCATTTCCACTTCTGCACATGGGAACATAGCCATTGGGGTGCTGCTGTGGAGTTGCTTGGGAGACATTTGGGGGGGTGTATCAGTGCCATATTAAGAGCTGGATCTTTTTTATTCTGTTGACTTGGCTGTGTGCCATTTGATCTTCATTTTGAATTAGAAAGTTTTGGGCCACTCTGTCTTTAATTCTTCCTATATTGGGTAGCTTCTCTCTACCTACTGGTAGTAAATATAGCCATGGTTTCTGTTTCTTGGTTATGTCTGTTATAATTAATTTCAGAGTTTGTATGGTATCAGCTTCAGGGTACTTCTAATTCCAAAATTGAGTCATCCACAATATGCATAATTTCTTGGTGCATAAAAGTGTTGGAACTAGAAGTATGGAAGGATACTGCCACACCCTTGGCTTGAAGTGGTTTAAATCATATACAGCAGGGGTGGGCAAACTATGGCTCGTGGACCACATCCGGCCCGCGAACTAATTTTGCCCAGTCCCCTCCCCCCCAGCTTCCGGCTGGGTCTCTAGGAACCATAAATGCAGGTGAATTTACAGCACTTAGGTAAATAACGACCTATCCTTAACTGGATTTTCATAGTTCACTTTAACTACACCCACTGACTGCTGCTCTCTTTCCAAATTTACCTGGAACTCAAGTGGAAAAAAGATATTTTTATGCTGCCCTAATCTGAGCATAGTATTGATGCATATTTTCAGCACAGTGGATGGTGTGGTCTTGTGTGCTGATAAAAGGATTTTATTGTCACACGTGATGCAATATTTAGTTTATCTGGGGGGATTTGCTGAAATCCTTCCGTCCTGATAATATAATATTTAATAATTGGACTGTGAAGAACACAAGTCAGACATGAATGGCTTGCTTGCGTTGATACTTTTTTTTTTTTTAAGTGAGAGGTTGCTTTCTTGTGGGCAATGGCCAGTCCATTGCAAATGTGTTCCCATTACATGATAGTCTCCATCATAATATGGTTCATCGTATCCTGATTTGTGGCCATACATCAAATAATTTGTCCCATCATGTGATATCAGCAAGCGATAGACTAAGCATTTTAACAAGTTTTTTAAATGCTTTAAACCCTTTGACTCTGGACATATTTACACATCCTCCTTAACATTCATTTGAATGTCCGTCTGGAAAATGCCACCATTCTGGGGATTATACTGTGTCACTGCTTGCTGGCCTTATTTAGATCCTGTACTTAGCTTTTTTTTTTTTTAATTGTTAAAATAAGAACTCACTTAAGTGGGGCCAGCAAAGGCAGATTCTGTTCCCAGGGCTGAAAAGATTATTGTGAAAGGGAACAGGATTGTGTTGAAACATCTCTGACCTTACAGCTCCCATTGAAGTAAATTCAATCCCGGGTAAAGTCAGTCCAAGGTTTTTAAAGACAGGAATGGTGCCATGTACATAAATGGGTTATAAAGTGTTTACTGGCATTGTGTTTTAAGGAGTGTCTAAATGCAGTTTTTGAAAATTGCTGTTTGCCCAATGTTGATGGGATCAGAAATTGTTGAGGGGTTGCTTGGTGTTTCTCTGATTCATCACAGCATTTAAGCACGTGCTTAACTTGGAACTACTCCTGTTTAAAATTAAGCATGAGCTTAAGTACTTTACTGAATGGGGCAAGAGCTGTTAAAACTGTTTAAATAATTTCTGAGAATTGTTAATCCAATTATTTTGGCAGTTTTCTTCAAATACATTTTTTACAAACACATTTGTCACCACTATGGGACCAGCTCTGCTGAGTTGTTAGGTGTCACATTTGTTCCTTTCACCATATTCGGTGTGGTTGTTACACCAGCTACAATACATGGTTTTTTTCAAAAGCTATGCTTCCTTTAATGTAACCACATTTAAATGTTCATCTTCATTTCGAATGGCTAAAAGTATGTAGGAGCCCATGTTCCTTTAATACAGACAAAAATTGCACCTCACTTGGAAAAAACACTCACTCATGCTACCTGTCTCATTGTGGAAGGTGAATTTTGTCAGACTTTCACATGCTCTCATTGGGAATTATGAATAAATGCAGATAATTTTTGCTACCTGCACCTACATGTTTTATATACTACATGTGTAAGTGTGATCTTCCAATTTTAAAATCTGTTGAAATTATTCATCAAAAATAAACTCTGACTGTTTGTTAGCAGCTGTTTGGGTAAAATCCACTCCTTTTCATTGCTATTTGAGTTAAAAAATAGTCTGAGCCTGTATAGAATTACTTTATTGTTTTATTTGATTGTAAGAGGAGATATAACCTTGCTGAGAGGGTGACAAATTCAGGTACAGTCAACCAGTACTTGACAGATTCTATCAGAAAACCAAACAAGGGAAGAGTATGTATGCCTGCTACCATCTGTCACAGTATTGAACAATGAATGTTTGATGAACCCAACCTGCAAATACTGTACACACATTCCTGTGAAAGTCAGCTTTAAGTAGTGACTGGGCTGACAAAATTAACAAGAAAAAGCTTTGGTGCATAATATATATATTACTTCAGTTATTTATTTAGGTCTCTGTTGAAAGACTCACATAAGGTAGGAGCTAAATTATACCTGCATTTTTATTAAATTAGATATATGGAGAAAAACAGCTGTGCTGCAAAGGCAGGGAGCTCCACTGAAATCAATGGGATGGCATCCTCTTATACCAGGAATGAACTTGGCCCCTGATTTTCATCTCATCAGAAGTTGAAAATCCTGTTTGATAATTGTGAGTTTCCAAATAATTTCATGGTGAAATATTTATATCTATATACATAGTAAAAGCCTGATGTTCTTACTCTGTTTTACCAGCTTTGTCCTGACTTGTTAATAAAGCAAACAGCATAGAAGAGAGCCAATGGAATGCCAGGGACTGCAAATATAATTGCTCAGTCATGGCAAATATAAGGTGGGATGATTGCAGATTTTGCTTCTTGGTCCTGTATGCTTAAGGGGTCAATGACACATTGTTACCACAATGAAAAAAAGCTTTTGACCACAGCTCTTCCTAGTATGCAAATAATGTGATCCCGTGAGGCACTGAGTACTCTCAGTTCCCACTGATATCAACATCAGTAGGAGGTGGCTATGCTGAACATCTCAAAATCATGCCCTATATATCAACCGCATTTTCTATCCATGAATAGTTGTCCTGATGCTAAAAATGCTGTTTTGGCAAAAGGGGGTCCAGCAACTCAGTGACTGGGAGCAGCATTTTTAGGTAGGCAAGATACACAACCAATAGACTGATGGTCTGCAGGACTTGCTGGGAAATTAAAGCACATATTTCATCATTAGGAGGAGTTCAGCTGTGAATATCAGTGAAGGCCTCTACTAAATGACACAATCCCTGTCCTTTTTCTGTTCAATGTCAGCATGCTCGAGCATACAAAGTTCCTTGCTTGTATCTTCAGTTATATCTGATTTCTGCCTGCCCTGGAAAAGTCTTTCTAAGACTGGAGTCTTCATTCTCTAGCACACTTTAAAGTTTCCTTAAAATTGTAGAAAATATGTTACAGATCAAACCGAATTCAGTACTGGTGCCTTCTTAACTTGTAGTGACTCCAGTAACAACTTTTTTATTCATTATTTTGTTATTTTCCTTATCAAGAGCCATCTGTAACTATCCAAATGTACCAGTTATAAAGCAAAAAGAGAGGAGCAGCACAAAAAGAATAGAACATTATCACTGAGCTTTTTCTGGCTTCTGTCCACTGCATCTTTCACCAGGTGATGGGGAGTTCGGGCTTGTACCTGATATTGGTAATGAGTGACTATACTAAGTGTGCAAAATACTAATTTTCCAAACACTGCCAAAATTTAGGTGGGAAAGAACAGTCACTCCACAAATCTGGGAGATCAGTACCCTTCTACTTGTTATATCTCCCTCCTCTCTGCCAAAAGAAAGAAAAGAGGGACTCTCTGTTTCAACTGTGTATTGTTGACAAGGAAAGCCATGTCTATGTAGTGTGAAGGTTAATTTAGCTCTTCATAAACTACTAGTGACTAGAATCTGTGGTGGATATTTTGTCATCTGCGGTTTCAATTGCCAATTTTAAACTTTAATAAGTATTCTGCAAATAAATGAATAGATCATAAACGGAAGAGAGGGAAGAAGCTATCTTGAAATGCCCTAAAATCAATATGGATCAGCAGGATTTAGTACAACTAAGGTGAAAGTCTACTGAGCTATTTGTGATTTATTTATTTATTTTGATTCACAAAATACAAAATCTATTGATAGATGCTTATTACATGTGCTATAAAATACCAGGAACCCCACTTTGTCATCCCTTACACAGACTGAGTAGTCTGGACTCCATGAGTGTTGTAGTAAATTACTACTCAACATTAAGGAAGGCAGAATTGAGCCCTATGTGATTATCATAAGCTTAGTGATAGAATGTAAGTAAGTACAAAAAATATAAACAGAGAAATTCACATACATTCAAATTACTCATTGAACTGAAGAATAGTATAATTAAAGGATTTGCAAAATCTTTTCCAGAGGATCTGCCAATACTGATTAAAATGACTACATCATCCTATACAAGTGCATTTCAAAACATAGCTACTACAGTCATGGACTGCTGAAGATATTACCTGTTGTGTCTTCCAAAACTCAGAGATGAGACTGATGTTCCAGCTGGCAAAGTTTGGCATTGTTCTGTGACAACTTGCCTGATGAACTCCTAAGGCCAAATTTCAAGCCAGGTATAAATTGATACAGTTCTACTGAATAAGACTTTGTAGCACCAGTCAGACTCAAGAAGATTTTTCTGAACCTGCCTCTTTTCCTTATCCTTCTAGTTCTCATGCAGAACAAAAGGAGGCAATACCCTTTAATCACTGTAGTAATGAAATGCTACATGTACATACAAGCATCTGGTTTGTCACTGTAATAGGGAAGAATCTGTACCATCATCAGTTAACAAACAATCGTGAACTGATTTCAGATGCTGAATGTCACTGGAGAATCTCTGTGGAAAACTTGTTTTACAAGAACACATTGGTCCATATAATAGATCTCATGACTAAGATGAATAAATGTAGATGGCTTTAATAATACTGTCTGCTGGTAGCTAGAAAGATGAGTGAACTGACCCAATACCTGGCATAGAATTTGCTTCACTGCCTAATTTGAGATTAGCGTTGTCTCACTTTTCCCACTTCTAGTTTAACCTTTACTAACCATGTCTCTGTGGCTGTCTAGAAATTTTTTTTTTAAAGATTCATCCTCCACCCCTTCATTCAGTTGTTTATTTTGTGATTCCCCACTAGTCGACTGGCCACAACATCCAATGTGTGTTCTCTTTTAAAACAGAAAGAAAATAATTTATTCAGTCTATATGACCTAAGTAATTTCATGAGGACCTGAGCTTCATCATACCAACCAAAGGAGTTTTCTTTCAATTTTGTTCAAGGTTCATTCATCTGTAGTAGATGGGAAAATGTCAAGGTAGAGAGGAGTAAGGGTCATATCCAGCACTATATGGATATGATTATTTAAAGAGGCTGTCAGAAGTCTGTAGTCTGATCTGCTGTATAATACAGGCCATAGAACTCCCCCCCCCCAAATAATTCCTGTTTGAGATAAAGCATATCTTTTAGAAAAGCATCCAATTGTGATTTTAAAATTGCCAGCGATTGAGAATCCACCCTTGGTAAGTTGTTTCAATGATTAAATACCCTCACTGTTAAAAATGTATGCCTTATTTCCAGTCTGAAATTGTCTAGCTTCAACTTTCAGCCCCTGGATCTTGTTAAACCATGAAGCATTGTCCATTCAGATGAAGCTGAGCCAGCTCTAAGTTTTATTGGGCTGTGTGCAGTGAGATATGTGGGACCCCCAGGCACACGTCCAGACCTCGCACATTTGTTAGAGAAGAACACAGGATGGCAACTCAGCCCTTCAGGTTGAGATCATAACTGTCAGGCATTTTCTTTCCTTACCCTAACATGAAAGGAGGGTTTATACCCCAACATAACCTCTGGCCATGCCCATGATATACAATACAATGAAAATACGTTTAGATATAATAGACCTGAATCTGCTTTCAGTTGCACTTCCATTGATGTGGAAGGAATTTCTCCTGATTTGTACCTGTATAAGTGAGCTCAGAATCAGGCCCAGTGCACATATTTCGATATTGATGGCTATGTTACAACATTTGTATGGGTGAAGCTTTTGAAGGGGAATACTTATTGTTGGCCTGTGGGTGTGTGGTTGTTTTGTTTAAAATTCTGATTCAACTCTTCCACATTCTTTTTCTGTGCCCCCAAAGTTACTATGATTTTACCACTTAAACATTTACAACTTTACATCTCTCTCCAAAGCCTTTTATCTGTTCATTCCTCTTACCCATCTAGCTGCCTTCTTTTCCCCCTTTTAAAAAAATTTCTGTCTCCTGAATAAAATCTCTTCCCCAGTCTTTTCCACTTTTATCTCCATTCTCTTTCTTCCTCGCTCTGCACGTTTCTCCTTATCCCATTATTAACACAAATATTTCCTCTCCCCTGCATCTTCCCTCGCCCCTTTCCTCACCTTTAGTCTCTGGACTAGAAGGCAGTCCTGTGTGTCAGCATGGACACACGCTTAGGGCTGACCCTAACAATAGGACATGATGAGTGAAGTTTAAAATTTGTGTCCAACTTAACAATTTATGCTTCAAATAGACAATAATTCAGCCATGACTTGGGACTGGTGCAGCAATGAGGCAAGTGTTAGTGCATCAGCTGGCAGGCCAGTAACAGCAATGCTGCCAAAACTGCAGCCTCAGGGACGTTTGCTCCAGCCTGTGGAACAGGCTGAAATACTACTGTGATGTTTCTTGCTCATGCTTCAGTGCCACATGGTGAGGAATACAAGCTGCTTCCTGCTGAGAGCTCTATGGGGATAATAACTTGAGTCCCCAGGGGACTCAGGATGTCACTGCCATTATCTCTGCTCTGGCTGGGGCACATCAGAGTTTCACTCTGCTTCCTGTTCGAGAGAAAACCTCCATTCCCCAATCCCTTAGAGACGCATACAATTCTGACCATATTACTTATGACTTGACTCCACTCTCATCTGACATGGCAAAGGAGTTTGGCATAGGAAAGAAGGGTTGCATACTGAATTGTTGGTGTTACAGCTAGTGAATCCCAAATGGAGTAGATTGGCGGGGGAAAGGGGACAGAGATAGGGTTGGCTCAAGCAAACTTAACTTCCTAGTATGGACATGAATAGAAGATTTCAGATTTAGTTCATGGTTAGCGCTATCAGTCCCCAATGGAATCACAAGATTTCCAGAAATTGGTCTATGTCCATGTCTATATTTCTGGCTCTATCTGGGATTTATAGAGATCCCCTCACTACAGGATCTAGATACCACCCAGGTGCCAAACACCTATAGAGACCCCTGAAAGAAAAAGAACATCCATATCATCTAAGCAGTGATTTCATAAATTTGCTCCAGAGGTTATGGCTGCTTGTATTATA